>JARWLC010000009.1:102739622-103339622 GCA_033318265.1 Phyllotis vaccarum | reverse complement strand
ACTTATGATTTTATCCCGAAAGCTGCATGTTTTTAAGGCCTCCACAAGACCCACTTTTTTACCCTGGAGACATAACATGTAAAGGCAAAGCCAAGGCCTTATGGGACCAGTAGCTGCCACCCAAACCTGGGAAGCCCCAGGAGAATCCTGGCTGCTACAGTAGTCAGGACAGCTGTGTGGACCACGGAGGCCAGAATAGACAGGGCACTTACAAAGCTCTGGCTCCCTTCCTCATTGTCAGATTACATTTTTTCCTCTCTTATCAATGCTTTAAAGGCTTACTCGCTGGAAAGCAACTGTCCCTGGAGAGTATGATGTAATTGTGACTCACTTGAGAGATTCTTTAAAGTGAGGGACTGTTCCTTAAAATAGAAGGAGATTTTTACTTTGAGGGCAAAAAGTTTTCTCCCCTTACTCTTAGTCATGGGGTGACTATGTTCCCGCTCCTCATTCCCATCCTGCTCCCGAGTCACATTATGGAAACACTTGGAAAGTGTGGTGGACTGAATGACAAATGCCCCCCCCCCCCCCAAGGACTCATGAATATGAATACTTGCCTCCTAGTCTGTTTGGGATGGTTATGTAACCTTTTGGAAGTCATGCCTTACTGAAGGAAGGATGTCATTATGGGCAGGCTTTGAGGTTTTTCGGTGGATCTCACTTCCTGCTCTCCTACTCTGCTTTCTGTGTGTAGATGAAATGTGATGTTTCTGCATCCTCACTGCCTCATTGACTTCCACTTCCTGCTGCCGTGCTTTCCTCCATCGTGATGGACAGAAAACTCCTTTTTCCTCTAAGTTGTTTTTGGTCATAGCAGTGATATATCTCCTTATTCAAAATATTTCCCTCTGTGCATTTGGTTGCTGTCTTTGTTAGGTCTTCCATTGCAGTGAAAAGATACCATTGCCACAGCAACTCTTAAAAAGGAAAACACTTTTTGTACAGATTATTTGTTATGCTTACAGTGTTCATTCTGCTTGCATGTACACGTGCACACCGGAAGAAGGCACCAGATCTCATTATAGATGGCTGTGAGCCACCATGTGGTTGCTGGGAATTAAACTCAGGACCTCTGGAAGAGCAGCCAGTGCTCTGCCTTTTCTTTTCTTTTTTTTTTTCATTTTACATACCAACTACAGTTCCCTATCCCTTCCTCCCAATCTTCCCCTACCTCCCCCCACCTCACCCTCAGTCACTAATCAGAGAGGAGAAGGCCTCCCCCTTAACATCTTGAGCCATCTCTCCATCCCCCAAAGAAAAACATTTACTTGAGGTGGCTCCCTTACAATTTTAGAGGTGCAGTTCATTATCATCATGGCAGGGAGCATGGCAGCATGGCAGCAGACATGGTGCCAGAGGAGTAGCTGAGCACTCTACATCATGTAGACAGCAGGACGAGACCGAGGAAATGGTATCTTGGTTCCTTAAGTGCAGGATCAAGAAGGTTGCAAATTACAATGAACTTTTAATTAATTAGTTGATAAGTTACCTTTCTATAATTTACCTCAGATGCCTCCTTCTAAAAAGGCAGATAATGCTGTTGGGGGTGTGTGTCAAGAAAAATGCGGTATAGTTCTGATACTACTTAGATGTATGGTACAAGTACAGAGGTGACTGCTGGAATTTAAGCTTCTATTGCTGTGAAGAAACACTGTGGCCAAAAGCAACTTGGGGACAAGAGTGTTTATTTGACGTATTATAGGTCACAGTTCATTAAGGGAAACCAAGGCAGGAACTCAAGGAAGAAATATGGAGGCAGAAACTGAAGCAGAAGCCACGGAGTAATGGTGCTTTCCGACATGCTCCCTCTGGCTTGCTCAGCGTGGCTTATTCAGCCTGCTTTCTTGTAGCCAACAGGACCAGGGGTGATAACACTCACAGTGAGCTGAATCCTCCCACATCTCTTATCAATCAAGAAAGTGCCCCTTAGACCAACCTGCTGGGGCCATTTTCCAAAATGAGGTTTCGTCTTCCTAAATGACTCCGGTTTGGGTCAAGCTGACATAAAACTAACCAACATGTTGGATTTGTAGTGCTGTTGAGGGCAAAACATTCTGGAGTGTTATATTTGAGCTTGTATGTGTTCAGACTGGCCATCCTGAAGGCAATGTTGCAATACATTTAAAAATGCACTGCCAAGCATGGTGCCACATGCCTATAACCTCAGCACACGAGAGGCAACAGCAGGAGGATCTCAGTCAGGTGGAGGCCATCCTGGGCTGCAAGGGGAGACCTTGTCCCCATAACTGATGGCTGAACTTATGGCTCAGCAGCAGAAAACTTGCCTGTCATGTACGTTCTCCTGAGTTCCATCCCCATCTCCGTCTTCCTTTGTCTCTTTCCCCCTCTCCCCCAGTTCTAGATTATTTTAAGGACACCTTCAAAGCCAAGCAGAGTGATTGCTCAGCCTTAAAGCTTCACTCTTTGTATGTCATTCCGTGGAGGCATTGTCATTCAGCATTTGAGTCAGTACATCCAAAACCAGAGCAAATGTCTCTTTAAAAATTGCACTAGTTTGAAGGTTTGAACGGGAAATATATTTTTTTAACCAAAAATGCATGCTTCATTTGTTGTGTATGTGTGTTCACGTATGCATGTGCAAGCATGCTCATGCCAAAGGACAATTTGAAGAAGTGGATCTCAGGTCGTCAGGCTTGGTGGCAAGGGCCTTTACCCACTGAAGCATCTTTCCAGATTTTGAAAATTAATTTTTAGATAAGTTAATGCACTGGATTTCCTTTTCTTGCACAATTGCCTTTAAGTAATCTCATTGATTTTGCTGTATAATTTCAGAGCATTATAGAGTAATTGATATAGTTTGGAACAGTATATAAACACTAACACCATTTCAGATAGTTATTTTAGATTATTACTATATTTCATTTAAATTAAAATACTGAAGGAAAATTAGATTAACACCTGACAAGCTGTTCCTTTAAATTTTCTCTCCATAATTAATCATAAATTGAAACACAGATATAAATAAGGGATCCTGATTACATATAGAACATTTTTGGGTTCGGTGGTTGGGAAACGGCACGTTGATCCACAGAGTACAGTTTAGCAATGGTGAAGGCCAAACTGTCTGAGCATGTAACATGTGTTTACCAAGCTAGTGTTCAGAAACATTTATACAAATGTATTCCCAGGACAACATCATTAGAGAAAGCCGCATATAACCTGTGTAACCATTACAAATACAATGTAGAGTGAAATTGAAAAACATAGAATAAAAATCAGCTCCCGTGCACTTTTGTGACAGATTGTTTTTCTTTGTCACACAAAGGCTACATGGCTGATTCAAAGCTCAGAACAGATCAGTAATATGGTTATACGACACCATGACAAGCTCTATCTAAGCTTGTTTAAGAATATTCCTCAGGGAAGGCTTCAAAGAGTGGCACATGGCTACAACAAGAAGAAAATTGCTTTGTTAGTAGCTGGCAGTCCTTACAGATTCCAAGCATGTTGCACAGCCCAGCATCTACGGTGGTTAACACCCATTTCTAAAGTAAGTACTTAAAGCTTACACAAGAATTACGCAATCTTTTGTGCAAGCCCTGTTTTATTTCGACCTACATAAGACAAACTGATGCTAAGCAATTAGAAGCAATGTAAAATCTAAAAAGACTGTCCTCTATGATTAAGAATTTAACTTTCGTTTATCAAAGTATAAACAAGGTGGGTCCAGTGCATGCATACATTCTGCCTTCATGTGCTCATTCTCTCCCTACTTGTGTGTAGGTGTGCCTTTCCTCCTTCTCTCCCCTTGTTGTAGTCACCATCTATTATAAAGTAGTAGTTTTTTTTGGTCCCGGGTGGCCAGAGGCCCAGACCCACAGACCTGCAGTCAGCCCCAGACCCCTTAGCCACCCACTGCTCCTGTTCAGGCCCCCAGAAATGACTCAAGCACTTATATTAACTTCATGCTGTTTGGCCTATGGCTTAGGCACATTGTTAACTAGCTCTTACATTTTAACTCAACCCATTCTCATTAATCTGTCTGCCATGTGGCCTGTGGCTCACTTGTGTTCCTTACATGTTGCTCCTTTGGGCTTCTGGCTCCTTCTGTCTGACTCCACTCTGCTCCTCCTACCTACTCTGATGCCTCCTCCTACTTTTCCTATGGTGTCTGTCATGGGCCAAAACAGCTCCTTTATTTAAAGATTACTATTCACAGCATACAGAAAGACATTCCCACATCATCCCCTAATGTGTGTATGCACACATATATCCTCTACTTTGTGTGTGTACACGTGTCTTACTCCCCACAATGTGTATATGTGCTTATATCTTGTGTTTCCTTTCTTCTGACACTGTTTCTGGTTCTCCTTTTATCCCCTTGCCAATACTGAAATCATTATATGCCAATGGAGACAAGTAAATTGGACTTACAATGACATGACCTGAGATCTAAAGTAGACAATTTACAAATTTGAGTTTTTTGTTTGTATAGGCAATTGCAAAAAATTAAATGTTAATTTTTCAATTTATTTTTAGCCAGTGGTATTTTTATATATAACCATTGTAACAGTACATGTGCTTATGCAGAAATCCCCAATACATTCTTACTTAATAGTGGTCTCTAAGGGCTATTTAGACTCAGCTTACTAGATAGGCAGACAAACAGTTTATTTGTTTGAAGCATATATAGGAATTTATAATAAATAACTTGAATCAGAAACATATAAACAAGAAGCTTTTAAATCTCAATATTTAAAACAAAGTCATGGCTGGGCTGGTAAAATGGCTCAGCAGGTTACCATAGGTGGAACACATTAAGGACATGCAGGTATTCTGCCTCTCATTAAGTGTTCCCTTCGATTAAGTACCCGTTGATGAGTTCTGGCTTAAAGATAGCTGCCAATCTGTCATCTATTTATATTACATGACTAATTTGTTGAATTTTATAAATAATAATTATTTTTGCATAACAATATACCCTGGGAATAAATTTAAATCAGTTCATAAAGACTGCTTTTATTTGCCATAAGCTGTATGCCCTGGCTAGTTTTTATTGTTAACTGTACACAACATAGAGTCACCTAGGAAGACGGCACTTTAACCAAAGAATTGCCTCCATCTAATGTCTATGAGAGATTGTGTTCATTGATAATTGATGTAGGTGAGCACCATGGGCATCACCATCTATAAGCAAGTAAGACAATAAGACTGGGCTATGTAAGAAAGCTAGCTGAGCTTGAGCCAGCGAACAAGCCAGCTGGTAGTGTTCCTTCATGGATTTAGTCTTAACTTCCTGCCCTGACTTCCCTCAGTGATGTGGGGTAAATCCTTAGGGAGAATGCATCCATTTGTGTCTATTCTCTCTCTATTCAGTGGCCCCTGGCAGACTGGAGTCTCTACTGTCTGCACCAGTGCCAACATGAAGACTGGCCTTGAATTGGTTGATCACCACATGGTCACAGAATATGCTCTGAAGAGAGCATGAAGCTCTAGTCTTTCTGCTTTTTGGTGGTGAAGAAATGGCCCCAGAGGTTTTGGTAATGTGCCAAAGGTCACTCTACTTCTACTAATCCTGTCCTGTGTCCTGGGTCATATGGTAGGATCTAAGTATAGTATAAGTGAGCAGTTGTGGTCTTTAATTAAGTTCTCAAGGCAAGGTGGAAGCACAGGAAGGCTACATTTATGTCTCCATTGATATTCATAAGTTATTGTAATGCCATTCATGATTCTAAGTATTTTTCTCAAATCTTAAAATTTTCTCTGATAATTCTAGGGAGTCTTGATTACAGCATCTAGAAACAGAATGTAGAACTTTGCCCTACATCTTTGATAAATACATAAACAATACAGTTCAGAGGCTGAGTCCTACCTAGCTCCTCCTTCTCCAGACTTATGTAAACATGGGCATTGGCACAGTTAACAAAACAGCAGGTGGAAAAGCATTCTGCCCTGTCTGGTGAACTGCGTTTAGTCTGTAGCCAATGAAGGGTAATAGGAGTCAGGCCTTAACAGCAGAGAGGGGGCTTAGAAAATTCTTTGCTAGACTCTTCAGGTTTATTCTCCTTTGAAATTGCTATGGCTGGCATTAGAAAAATTATGAAAATCGCCTTCCTTTAAGATGGTCATTTGGAGATCACGGAGTGGTTTGAATGAGAAAGTTCCCTATAGCCTCTGACTTTTGAACCCTTGGTTCTCAGTTGATGGCACTGTTTGGGGGAGATTTAGGAAGGCAGGCCTTGCTGGAGGAAATCTGTTACTGACAGGAGAGGCTTTGAGAGTTAAAAGCTTTGTGTCAGTTTTGGTTTGTGAGCCCTGAGATTCCTGATCTTGCTGCCATTCCTTCGACTTATTAGTATATCCCCGGCCATGATGGTCTCTTACCTTCCTGTAAGTGTAAGCCAAAATAAACTCTTTCTTCCTGAAGTTGTCTTGGACGCGGTGTTTTAACACAGCAAAGGAACTAATATAGTCCAGGATGGCGGAGTATACAAACCCACAGTGAAAAGGGCAGGCTGGAACAAGGACTTACTGTGTGCCACTTAGAAGCTGCTGTGAGGCTTTGAATAAGAATAACCCCTGTAGGCTCTATATTTGAGTGCTGAAGGAGTAGTGGCCTTAGTGAAGTAAGTGTGGCCTTGCTGGAGACAGTTTGCCAGCACGTGGAGGGTGGGGCTGGGCTCTGAGGTCTATTTAGGTCAAGCTTCTCCCAGTGTGACACTCAGTCTACTTCCTGTTGCCTCCATATCAAAGCTTCTCCCACTGTGACACCCAGTCTACTTCCTGTTGCCTCCATATCAAAGCTTCTCCCACTGTGACACCCATTCTACTTCCTGTTGCCTCCATATCAAAGCATCTCCCACTGTGACACCCAGTCTACTTCCTGTTGCCTCCCTATCAAAGCTTCTCCCAGTGTGACACCCAGTCTACTTCCTGTTGCCTCCATATCAAAGCTTCTCCCAGTGTGACACCCAGTCTACTTCCTGTTGCCTCCATATCAAAGCTTCTCCCAGTGTGACACCCAGTCTACTTCCTGTTGCCTCCATATCAAAGCTTCTCCCAGTGTGACACCCAGTCTACTTCCTGTTGCCTCCATATCAAAGCTTCCCCCACTGTGATACCCAGTCTACTTCCTGTTGCCTCCATATCAAAGCTTCCCCCACTGTGACACCCAGTCTACTTCCTGTTGCCTCCATATCAAAGCTTCTCCCAGTGTGACACCCAGTCTACTTCCTGTTGCCTCCATATCAAAGCTTCCCCCACTGTGACACCCAGTCTACTTCCTGTTGCCTCCATATCAAAGCTTCCCCCACTGTGACACCCAGTCTACTTCCTGTTGCCTCCATATCAAAGCTTCTCCCAGTGTGACACCCAGTCTACTTCCTGTTGCCTCCATATCAAAGCTTCTCCCAGTGTGACACCCAGTCTACTTCCTGTTGCCTCCATATCAAAACTTCTCCCAGTGTGATACTCAGTCTACTTCCTGTTGCCTCCATATCAAAGCTTCTCCCAGTGTGACACTCAGTCTACTTCCTGTTGCCTCCATATCAAAGCTTCTCCCAGTGTGACACTCAGTCTACTTCCTGTTGCCTCCATATCAACACGGAACACTTCTTTCCCAGCACATAAATCCTCAATATTTTCATTTATGAAGTAACTCTAATTTTGTTTAGAGTTAAATTTTTATCAAACTGTTTTTGTAACAGTTTTTGGCTTCACAAAATCTTACATCACTGAAAGTAATCTGCAGATTCAACATAATTCCGAACAAACTTCCAATGTCAATTCTTCTCAGGACTGGAAATAAAATCCAAGATTTCATGTGGAAACCTCTGAGATCAGGGACAGCCAAAGCACTTCTAAGAAGGAGTAACACTGTTGGGGGCATCACAGTATCTGAGCCCAAATTATTCCACAGAGGTGCAGTTACAGAAGACAGCCTAGGACTGCTGGAGAGACAGCGATGAGGGCTGCTTTTCCTGATTTGTTTGTTTTACTGTTGCTATAAGTTACTTCCAAGAAGGGCAGTTTAGAGGAGAAAAGGCATAGTTAGCTAAACGTTCAAGGTGCAGCATCATGGTGAGAAAGTGACCACAGCAGGAGCTTGAGATAGCTGGTCACACTACACTACTCAGGTAAATAGAGTAGGGATAAAAGTTTCTTTTATTTATTTATGTGGTCTATGGCCTCAGCCCAGGAAATGAAGCCACCACCTCAATGAGCATCTTATCCCACCTTAATTAACACAAGACAATTCCTCAGGGACAAGCCCAAAGGCACATCTTCTAAGTAATTCTCAGTCCTATTGAGTTGATAATACTATCACTTAGACAAACATAATAAAATAAAAGACCCAGAAATAAACCAACACTAGATGTGACCACTTGGTTTTTGGCAAAGGTGTCAAACACTCATATACACTAGAAAAATAACAGGCTAGCCAATGAGGGTGCTGGCAAAACTGGGTATTCACCATAGAGGTATTTGGCTTGCAAGTGTGGGGAGGCATGGCAGCTTCAGGGGTGAAAATGCAGTGCTAGATTGATGTTCATGGGAAGAAGCCAGTAGGAAGAGCAGGTCCACCTCTCCTCCCCTCCAGGCCTCCAATGGCCTACTAGCTCAAGAATGGATTCAAGTGATGAAGAGAAGCCATGGTTTGTAACATCCCCACTCTGAGGACGGGCTTCTGAGTTTAACTTATTTGCTGATGAGTATCTGGGACTAACCAGACTGCCTGTGACGTGTGTGTGTGTGTGTGTGTGTGTGTGTGTGTGTGTGTGTGTGTGTGTGTGTGTGTAAGTGTGTAAGTTAAAACTGTCTCAAAATGATGTGACATTTCAAGACTTTGTATGAAACTTCAGGTTTTACAACAATGTGATATTGAAATCAAGTTTAACATTAACAGTAGACCAGAGTAGATTTTGAGACTCATACCTTTGTTGGCCACAAAAGAGTTTTGGAGAAGCAATATGCAATGCAGCGGAGAAGGAACAATTAACAGGTGGGATTAGGAGAATTAGACCCAAGTGCAAGCTGAAAAGAAAGTTTAGAAAACTACTTTGATTTATGCCTTGCTTATATCATGTACAAATAGTAGCACCAGATGACTTTTAGATTGGAGATGTAAAACTCTAAAACTTGTAGGTGATATCAAAGAGAAAAAGTCTTTGGGATCTTAAGCTAGGCAAAGATTGCTTAGATAGGCTACTGACAAGAGATGATGGATTTCACAAAACATAAAAACCTCTGCTCCTCAGTGTCACCTGGCAGTCTGTGTCTTCTCATTTTCTACTTAAATGTCTCAGTTGACATTCTAGAAAGACAGAGTTGGTAAGTGACACGATGGTCTCCCGGTAGTCAGAGGATTACATGATTCCTTTGAGTCTTTGATTTGTAAAGCTGAGTCTAACAGCTTAATGGCATTTCTTTAACCCAGGACATTCTCTTGTAGCTCACTCAGACTCAGTTCAGTAAGGTTTACTCTGCATGAAAAGCACTTAGAGTAAAAAAAAAAAAAAAAAAAAATTGTCTCTTTTTTTTAAAGCTTTCCTGATATTTGCAGTAATACCATTAGTGGTTCTTCACCATAGGAAAAAGGATACTTTTTGCAAAGTAATTAGATGTTCTACAGTGTGACAAGGAATTGTCTTCTGATAGGGGTTTCATGTATGATACTCATTTATAATTCAGTATCTAATTTACTTTGCAAATAATTTTTAAATATAATCAATAATAAAGACTGTTGTGTGGATGGAAGCATTTAATACATTTTATATTTTGTCTGGTGATTCCAGGCCTCTTGTTTAAAATCAGCAGCTCTTTGGCTTGAATCTTAGCATCATTTTGTCTCTGGGCCCATACTTTTTGTGCATGTATTTTGTGATCTGTGTTAAAAAAAAAAAAACAAAAAACGGCATTGCCAACATTGCAGCTCAAACTTAAAAGTTGTTATTCTAATGCATATTTAATTTTTTAATTGCTCTTGTACAGTCAGATGCTCCTTTCAGTATTATTTCAGAAGCATTTGTGGGGATTGCCTACAGTACAATTTATTGGGAAAAACTAGATTTTAGTTTTATAAAACTTTTAAACCTTTCATAGGGCCTATATTTTCTTGAGTTAAAATTTGTAGTTCTAGACCAAATAGGTGATCTACAAAGGTGTTATCTGTGTTTCTTAAAAACAGGGGCTTCATTATCTAACCCATGATGCAGCTGGTGGATTCCCATCATTAAACACAAGGGCACCAGGTCCTTAAGCACCTGCTAGTAGAGAAAAAGCACCACTTCTTCAGGCCTCAAGGTTTCCTGTAACAGGCTCCAAAGCTGCTCTTGTAAACTCACCCATCCTCACTCCTCAACACAGAAAACCAGGAACCCGCCTCTGGCCAACTGGAATTTCCTGAAAGGAAGAGGCTGAAGCATGGCTGTGAAGGAGCCACAGGACCTCCTATATCCACCCAGAGCTGGAACTGAAGCCACCAAGTGTGGCCCTGAGCAAAGGAAGTTGCCACAGAAGGACACTAACTGGACAGAATAGGAATCTATACAGTCTCAGTTTTCAAAAGTATGCATCAGTGGGCTGCAAAAATAAATGTGTTGGAATATTTTGAGTGCAGAAACCAAACCAAACCAAAACAAAAACGTCTGCTCTTCAAAGAAATTGTTAGGATAAAACACACACACACACACACACACACACACACACACACACACACACACACACACACCATAGACTGGGTAAAATAATATTTGTTTAATGACTTGCAACCAGCATACAGACAGAATTTTAATATTCAAAACAAGAACTCAATTAAAATGGACAAAGGTTAGAATAGGTCCTCTACTCAAAGACACACGGGTGGCAAATAAGCTCATGAAACATGTTAAACATTATCAGTCACTAGAGAAATAGAAAATGCAAAAATAAGAATATATTTTTAGGAGATATAAAATATTAATGTAAGATACAAATATATAAACTGTAACAGCAAAACAGAAATGAGACTGCAAAAGTGTTGCTGCACACTGGTGTCAAGGGCTCAGACTAGGGACTCAGCCCTCAAAGTCTTCTTGGTCAGCGTGTGTAGCAGTTAGAATTTCCATTCACTGCTGGCAAAAGTATAGAATGGTATAAAAACTCTAGCTACCAAATAACACTTAAAAACGTGTTTAGGGAAACAGGCAATAGATGGTGGTGTACACCTTTATCCTCAGCAATTGGAGCTAGAGGCAGATGAAATCTCTGATTTAAAGGCCAGCCTGGTCTGCAGGGCAAGCTCTAGGATAGCCAAGGCTATATAAAAAGATCCTGTTTTGAAAAATAGAACTAACCAAAAGTCACACCCAAAAATGTTTAGACACTTATCTGACTGTAGCCATTTTACTATAAGGATTTTTTTTTTTCTAAAGGAAGGACACCATTTGATACATTTTCTATATACCCATAAGCCATCATAACCATTAAGATAACAAGCATAGCCATCACCCTCAAAGGTCTCTGGGTGCCTTTTCATGACCCTTCATGTTTATATCACCTGGGCAAGTTCTGCCACCAGCATTAGTATAGAGTTTCTGTGACTTTTAACTAAATTGGATCATACAAAGGTCCCTTTTGTCCTGACCTCTTTTGCTCAATGTGACCATTCTGAGCCTCAGCCATGCTGTAAAATGTATTGATAGGCCATAGTTTTGCCAAATAATATTCAGTTTATGGATAAACTAATGTCTGTTCATTCTGCCATTTATAGAGTGGACGTTTGAGCCATTTCCAGTTTGGAGTTACTACAAAAAGGCAATAGAAACAGTGAGGTACAAGCCAATGTCTTCTTCAAATATGTAGATAGCTTGAGCCATGCTTCAATAAAACTGTGTAAAAATAAGTTTTTTATCACAGTGCCAAAGTCCAAATGGAGCATTAAAATGGGAAGCCAAAGGCTTTACCTTTAATAGAGTAGCTCATAAGCTATACTTATATTAGATATATTAACAGGCTTATATATTAATATACTTGATATTAGTTTTGAAGGACCAGAGTATCTTGGACCACAGTAGTGAGTTAGAATGTACCTTCCCTTATAACAATATACCTAAACCATAAGCCAAACAACATAAAATTAATATAAGTGTCTGAGTCATTTTGGGGGGGAAATTGGCTTCAGGCGGGTCTGAACCCTGGGAAGTCTGGGCCAAAAACCTCCTGTTATACCTTACTTTCTGTGGGATCCTTGCAGTTTTGTTACACTGGTGACTTTATAATATTCATGACTTTATAATCTGAAGCATCAGGTTTGAGTCAAGAACATCAGCTGTATCTGGTCACCACTTGTATTTAAAAAAAAATCTCTGGATATACTTGTGGATGATGTGGCCAAGGTAATATTTCAACCATTTTCTCATTTTAATTGCCTCTTGAAAGCAATTCTTATATTGACAGATTGTATGTAGATCAAATTTTTCAAAGAGCTCAGTATTTCATACACAGTCAAACACACTGAAGAAAAAATAGTATTTCCTTATATTTAATTGTGCAATTTGGTGGTCCTAAAGAAGGAGGTAGATAGGATTTCCAACATAAAATCCACTAGGAACTAGGTATTTCATAATTTCTAATGCTAGTAGCTCAAGACCATTGCAATAAAATATGCTGGCTGATTGATCTTTAGGAAGGAGCTCATCTCAAAACACTGATCAGAGACAGACAAGGGCTTTAACTTTGCTTTCTCATTAGTCAAATGAGAATTAAGAAAAATATCATTTAGGGGCAATAGAGATGGTGTAGCAATTACGAGCATGTACTATTTATAGAGAGCCCAATTCTAGTTCCCAGTATCCATTTCAGGCAACTTGACTTCCTCAGGCATCTTCTCCCCCCCACCACACACACACTACTATTAAACAGTTTTTGAAAGACAAAGAATGCTTACTTGTCAGGTCAATTTCTAGAGTGTCAAACACTTTTTGTATATTTGCTGATCATTTAGTTTCTGCTCATTAATGTTGTTGTAATATGGCAAATAATATAGACATCTTTTCATGTGCTGGCAAAATTGTATTCCCAGGTAAATCTTACTTGAATATGTGTATGATCTTTTATATATGGATCTCAATTCTGTTCTTCCTATCTGATTGAGCTCCTTTGTATCTGCATTCACAGCACACCTGGCTTTGCTGTTTTATCTCTGTGGTGTCACTGATTTGGCTAACAGGCTACCACCTCACAGGCTGAGTTAATTAGGGAATGGCCCCCACTGTTCCGTTTTGTTGGTGGTGGTCTGTTTTGTGTTTTGAGTTTTTGTTTTGAGGGGGGATGTTTGTGAACAACTGTGCCTTTTTTCCCTTTACCTTTGTTTTGATTTCTAACTTAACCCTTTACTGTGGGGGTTTCACTCTCGTTTCTTGAGTGAGCTATGCCTTTCTGCCTTCCTAAGAACCTACTTTCGCCTTGTCTGGGTCCTTTAGCTGCTGTGCGGTGGCTCATGGATTCCTTCATTCTCCATCTTGCTGATGTAAGGTCAGGAGTTCTGCTCCTCATTCTGGATGTTAGACACTTAGTCTTTCCTCTTACTTGCTGGTCCAGTTAAAGGCTCCTAAGCTTTATTGATTCTTTTAAGAAACTGACTTTGGCTTTATTTCCTTTCTCAATTGTTTCTCTGCTCTCTAGTTTACTTATGTCTCTATCTTTACTTCCTTTGTATTTTTTTATACAGAATTTGTTTTTTCCTTATATTGTAGACTAATGTTGTTTTTATTATCTGGAGATATGTACGTAGACCATGTGATTTATCTTAATCGATATATTAATGTAAGCTCATTAGTAGATTTCTTAATACTATATTCTTCCTGAATTTGTAAAAGATAGTGTGAAATTAAAATGTTTTTTCTTAAACGTTTCTATCAACTTTTCTTCAGTGAGTAGTTATGATTTTTGCCAGGAGAAAATAATTCATTTTACTTTTATGAATTATGAAGCTTCAGAAAATAATATGGGGCATTCTTGATAAAAATTAAGGAGCCTGAAGAAAATCCCAGAGGTTTTTTTTTTTTTTAATTACATAGTGGTGCTCAGCTCTGAAGTTACACATGAAGGTTCAAGAATACACACATGACAATCACAACAAGCAAAAGACTAAATTTTTATCCTGGAGAAGTTCTTTGAAAGGTTATGGTGGGAAAATCTCGCAGTATATAAATGGGGTGATCTAGAATGGGAAATGAAAGTAATAGCTAATGTCGTGCTGTCACTAGTTCACAGACATTTCAGCTGAGATGTCATGGTGGCATTAGGTGTGGGTGCATACATTTTGAGTAAGCAACAGCACTGTTTCATTGTGTCATTGCTCATACACAGTGACACAGTGAGGACAAAGAAAAGCCCCCAGATAGAATGTTACTAGTGAGCAAATAAGGTGAACTGAGTGGCAATTTCAAAACCAAGAAAGCAACAGACATGTTCATGTCTAATATTAGCATCCCAGTAAGACTCAATGCTTTTGGATCTTGAGATCATCACAAAAAAACTTTAATCCAATGAGAAGGGACAGTTGCTTGTCCGGTTTCTGGAGAGCTCCCAAGGTTCTTCTGTGGCATGTCCAGGTTTCTTTTGTTTTTAACAGGACATAGAGAGGCAGCAGCAGAGGAGTCAACATACCAACTGTAAGGGTGAGAACTTAGAGTAGAATCTACAGTGTGTGAGTGGCTAAAACAGACTTGGCTCAAAACCCATTTCCTTTCTGGGGTTCTTTCTGGGTCTAGGCAGCAGATTCTGAGTAATGGAATGGGGGTGGGTGCATGCCCTATGGACAAGTGGGCTGCTTTAAAACTTTGGAGCATCTGTGTGTAAATAGGCCATATGTCCCATAAGTTTAAACATATAGACATCCTGATTATACAACTGTCTGAGATGACAAATAGAACTTTCCCCCAAGAGGGCTTCAAGGACAGGTTTTATGGGGCTGGAGAAATCAGTTAAGTAAGTGCATTTACTCTTTTACTAAAGGACCTGTGTCAGGTGACTTTCAACCTTCAGTAACTTCAGTTCCAAAGGATATTGCAGCTCTGGCTTTTTCTGGTACAAGTACTTACATGGACATACCCACATGCAGACAGACACACACTTATTTATGATTATAAACTAGCAAAAATAAAATCACAAAAAATGAAGCTTCATTGTGGATATTACAGCTCTGGCTTTTTCTGGTACAAGTACTTACATGGACATACCTACATGCAGACACACACTTATTTATGATTATAAACTAGCAAAAATAAAATCACAAAAAAATGAAGCTTCATTTTGAGATTGGTGGCACATCCCTACAATTTCAGCATTTGGGACACTGAGGCTGAGCATGGTAGGTTTTAAGTTTGAGGCCAGCTTGGACAACAATGTGGGGAGGCTGTCACAAGACAAACACAAACAGACCACACAGTAAACTAGCTTGCTCTTCCCACGACCATGCTTCTGTCCTCGGTAGGATGCGACCTTTCGGCCCTGATTTGGAAGCAGACGGCTATTCTTCGCAACAGGACCTGGTGGGACTGTCATCTTGGACTGTTCAGCTCCAGACTAGAAATAATTTTTTTTAAATCAATACTTAGTCTCATTCTGTTAGGGTAATACAAAAGGACTTACAGAGGATTTTTTTTTTAAAATATAACTTTTATCTTTTGGGGTTGTGTGTGTGTGTGTGTACAGGGATGATCTCAAACTCACTATGACTGGCTTTGATTTTCCTGCCTCTACCTCCTGCATATAGAATCACAGGCATGCGCCGTGATGCCTGATGCCTGATGCCTGGTTTTACATCATACTGGATATTGAACCCAGAGCCTTCTTTTTGCAAGACAAGTGCTCGACCAGCTGAGCTACATCTTCAGCCTCTTAAGACATTTTCAAATGGGCTGACTTAGAAAATGCTGTAGTTGTAATGGTGGAAAAGAGGAAAGTTTTCAGAGTTGTCATGCCAACACTTCCTTTCAGGATTTCCCTGCCAAGCTCGGTCCAGACATGCGCTTTCCAAGTTCTGGAGCTTGTTGGCAGGTTGGTATATAATCTGAGCAAGATTCGTATGCTGGCATCTTGGGCCTCAGTGTAGTGATGTGGAGAGATGGGGTCAGGTAGACTGTGATTGCATCATGAGGCTGCACCCTCAGAAGGTGCTGTCTGATTCTCTCAGGTCCTGGTTCGTAACCTTGAAGGTGAGTTATTAAACTAAGAGAAGGTCAGGTCCGTAGAGCTGTCTTGCTCCTCACCATATTAGGGTTTTGCATTCTGAGTATTAGTTAAATGTATTTGTTTCTGTTTCTCTCCTGCCTTTCGCTCTTCCTCTTTCGGAAGCTTCCCCTCTACACAGGCACTCTATCATCTACCACGGAGCCACACCCCCAGCTTTCAAGTTTTTAAATCTTGAAACAACAGGTTGTATTCTAAGTTACCCAGAAAGGGCCGGAACATCTGGCCCTCCTCCTGCAGGCCCCTGAGTAGCTGCTATGTGTCACTACCCCCAGACGGAAGATTTTTACTTTTAAATAATTTTAAATTTGCAGAAAAATCAAAAGTTTAATATGGAAACCCTCATATATTCTTCACTCAGATCCACCAGTTTTTAATATCTCACCACATTTTCTCTGTTGCTTATTACATATTTATCTATCCATCTATCTATCATCTATCCATCCATTCATCCATCCATCCATCCATCCACCCACCCACCACCTACCTACCTACCTACCTACCTATCTATCATTTCTCTATTCTTTTTTCATCACTATTTGAGAATAAGTTTTGGACATTATTCTTTTATCTCTTAAATTTTAATGGGTGTTTCATGAAAACTAAGATATTATTTATAAAGAAGTTGCCAAAAATCAATAAACTTAGCTTTGATATATAATAGCACTTTCTTTATAGACTTTATTCAAATTTGACCAGTCTACCTATCATTTATGCCTTCATATGTGTCTCCGCATGTGTGTGTGCATGTGTGTGGGGTGATCCTGTCTTATCTCTACAATCTCCTTTAACCTGACCACTTAGGATTTTGCCCCCAAAGCTTTTCCTAGTTTCATAGGTCTGTATAAAATACTCTGTGTGTATGTGTGTGTGTCTGTCTGTCTCTCTACTTCTGTCCCTCTGTGTGTATCCCTCTGTCTCTCTCTCTATGCGTCTCTCTCTGTCTCTTTCTTTCTCTGAGACAGGGTCTCACTCTTTAGCTCTGTCCATCTTGGGACCTAGAATTCACTATATAGACCAGGATGGCCTCGGAATCACTGAGATCCACCTGTCTCTGCTCCCAAGTTCTGTGATTAATGACATGTGCCAATATGCCTGCCCAATCACCGTTTTAAAATCTAGTTAACCCTTCTGCAAAATCAGCACATGCTTTACCTGCCCTCCCAACTCTCCTTCCCTGTTGTACCACTTGCAAACCTTCACCCTTCATAAGTACAGGGCTCTGGTCTATTCAGAAAGACCACAGAAAGACAAGCCTTACTCAGCTGTTTATCACCTTTTAGTCTATGTGATGGGTAAATCAATTGACAGCTTTATTGAATGAAGAGGCATCTAGGTCTTTATAACATTAATAAAGTACAACTCTGGGCCTGTCTGTGAGGAAATGTTCAGAGCAACTTCATTGAGGAAGAAGGATCTACTCTAAGTGTGGGTAGCACCATCTCCTCGTGGGGTTTCAGACTAAATAAAAAGGGAAAAGGAGAAAGTCCGTTAGACTTCAGCATGTCCCCATTTCTACTTCCCAGTTTCTACTTCTCCTTTTTTACTTCTGTGGACTTGCTTGCCGTGCTACGGTTCTTTCCCCTCCACGATGGATTTCATTCCTCTCAGCCAAGAAGGACCACTCATTTAGGTGATAAGGGCAAATTCTCCTGAGAACTCAGGAGCTCCATCAGGATGAAACAAGTTTGGGGAAACGGTGAGATTGTGAATCCCGGTTATTGTCTTCTAAGAGGGGAGCTGGAGATATTTAACAAAATCAGATACTTAAGGAGTTAAAACTGTATTCAGGCAACTATTTCCTGTGGTAAAGAACTGTCATATTTGCCCAGTGGGGATGATACGCCTTTAATCCCAGCACTGTAGAGATAGGTGAATCTCTGAGAATTCAAAGCCAGCCTAGTCTACAGAATGAGTTCCAGGACAGCCAGCACTACACAGAGAAACCCTGTCTCAAAAGGAAAAATAAAGAAAGAAAAAAGGAATTGCCATATTATCCCACAGTATCAGTAGCTCTTTAAGTGTTCTCAACTAAGCGTAGTCAGTGCACTGGAAGGAGCTTGCAGCACATCTTGTAATCTGCTACTCAGGAGGCTGAGGCAGGAGGATCACAAATTTAAGGTCATCCTGAGAAACTTAGAAAATCTAGTCTTGAAATTTTTTTTTTCAAATGTTGGAATGTAGCTTAGTGGATGAATGCCTGCTTTGCATTCACAAGAGAAAAAAAGAGAAATGAGTGTTATGATTATGTTCATATAATAAGGTGGAATGAACTAATGTGTTGAGCAAAAGAAGCCAGACCGAAAGGATCCAAACTTTAGGATTCAAGTGTAGGAAATGATAAAGCTGGCAATGTCAGAGGGATGATCGATCTCCAGTATGGACAAGGGTTTGATCAGGAAGGGCCATAATGGATCTTTGTTGGTTGGTACACATGTCCTGTATCTTTAAAGGAGCCTGTCAGTTCTGTCTGTGTAGGAATTTATTAGCATCTACTGTATTATATACATGGTAATAACTAATACTATTAAAAATAATGGGCACCACCTATGAGCTATTGCTGTGTTCCAGCTACATCTTATTGTGTCATAGCTCTCATTTTGCATATGCAAGGCATGACTAGAAGTAAATATTCTGTAAGGGTGTCATAGCTGTCATGGACTGGGATCTGGAAACCTCTGGGATGGTGAACAAGTAAAGAAATCACAGACACAGGGGACACATGGACGGTGAATCTGGGCTGAGGAGGTACCTGCAACTGCTACCCCTGTAACTGGGGAGCCCCAGCATGCACAGCACAGGAGCAGGGGTTAGCTCATCTTGGTAGTAGGTCTCCAATGGGATGCTGTCTCAGGCTGTAACATCTGGGAGAAGAAAGCTGCTGTTGCTAGTTTTTATGCACATTGGTTAATCGACCGTACATATTAGCACTCAGCTTGGGTCATATGTGTAATGGCTTTGCCAATTTGTTCCATGGATCCAAGGCTTTGGGAGTCCTTGAGGACATGGTTGTGCCTTTGTCAAAATACACATTGATCCGGCCTTACTCACTCAGTACTCCCTTTGTTCCTTACATTTCAGTATTTGTTACAGTGAATAGCAGCAGTAACCAAAAATTTGGAATGCATACTTAATGTTCATTTCCAGATAAATAGTTCAATTGAATTTGCTAAAGTTGAATGAATGCAATGTATACCTCCGTATATGTAGGCATATGCATGATACATTTTTAATGACAAGATGTAAATAGTTGAAAATAGCATATAGAGCATCATTTTATAAAAAGTAGGAAAATCTTTGTGAAAAATTATAAAATTTGTTTGGCATATGGGAGTGAATGAATTCCAAATGAACATAGCACAGAATGTGGGTATGTGTGTCTCAAGTTAGGGTGTGCTGCTTCTACTTTGGGGAATGGCTAAAAAGAGTTCATTCACAAAAAGTCAAACAAGGTGAATCCTATTTTACTCCTACGTTAATCCCATGCCATGGCTGCTTCTGTAATAAAGGCATAAGGTCTCCTGATGCCCAGAAAACAATTGGTTCTGCTGTGGACACTAACTGTTCTGTTCCTCAGTTCAGGATGAAGGTTCAGTCATAAAGACTACCATTCCAAAATCCAGGCATCAAAACATCGGACCTATAGGCTTGAGTCCCTTTGACCTTCTCTTCAGGTTTCGTTAGTTTCTAAGATCTCATAGAGTTCATAAAACACATTGCTTACATCTACAGACCCAGTGACAAGGATATTTTAAAGGATACAGAGGAATGAACAGATGGGGATGCACAGGTTAAGACCTAGAAGGCTCAGAACATAGGGACTCCTTAGTTCTCCTTATGCTATTGGGGTTCCCCCTCCCCTAATATGTGAATGTGTTCTTATTCACTGACTTGGAAGTTCCTTAAACTCAGTCCTTGGGTTTTATGGAGGCTCATTTTGAAGGCTTGTTTGATTAAATCATGGCCATTGGATTACCAACGGGTCCCTCAGCTTGTAGGAAGGTTCTTATCTTCTAACCACAGGATTGGTTTCCCTGACAATGAGCCACCCCTGTGTCATCTGGGGGTCTAATGCCTCATCATCTCAATTGCCTATGAAAGATCTTCCTATTGGTCTGGATTCTGGAGAAGGAATAGAGCCTTGAAATAAAACTAGTTGCATAGGCCATGTTTGCTCAATACTGTGTGTTGATCCATCCAACACTCCCTACCTCTTTATACTATCTACTGGGGAGTACGAGCGGCTCTCAATATATAGCCTGACCTCTTGCCAACTCTCTATCTTTTCTTAACCTGCCCAATGCTAGGATTGTAGCTAATGTGCTTCTGCCCCCAGTTTGCCTTTTGTTGAATTTTGCTGAGTAAAACCCTTGACAAGCAATATGATTGACATTAAACGCTCAGAACAATCATGCCTATAAGGGCAAGAGAGACAGCTCAAGGTTCAGTCACTTGCTGCTCTTTTAGAGGAGTCAGGTAGCTCACAACTTCACAACCACTCGCAACTCCAGCTCCATGGTATCTGACATTCTTTTCTGGCATCTGCATACACACACACACACACATACACACACACACACACACACACACACACACACACACACACGATAAATAAATAAAAAGTTCTAAAAATACTTTAAAAACCATAAGTAAAGCATCACAATGTTACTAAATCTGTAGTTTAAAACAAGTAATACAGAAAAATATTAAGTTTAACAACTTGGGAAATATAATGTGAAGGCAGGCAGAGACAGAGTCTCATGTGTCTAATGTTAATTGGATTCAACTGTTTTTGAGGGTTTACATGTATGTAGTACACAGAATGGATAAAGTGAAAAAAAATTTGTTGGATTGTTGGGCTGTTCCTTCTGGCTAACTCAGTTCGTAGGCCAGTGCAGCTAACTCTTGTTTTGCTTCTATGGAGGCAGGAACCATAGAAGAAAGTAAAAACACACAGAATTGAAAAAAAACAAAAGGAAAGTAAGGGAGAAAATAATTGCTGCAGCTGTACAGGGCAGGAGGAGCAGAGCCCTGGAAGTGTCTCGGCCACGGGTATAGTGTGGACATCCTCTGATTCGGGGGTAATGCTTTCTTCATGCTGAGATGGTTGTGGACTTGCTGCATCTTATTATTTTTATTTTCTCTACACGAATGTTTTGCTTGCATGCACGTCTGTTTACCACCTGTGTGCATGATGCCATCATTGGAGGCCAGAAGACAGTGGATCCCCCAGAACGGGAGTTACAGATGGATGTAAACTTCCATGTTGATGCTGGGAATTGAACACTAGTTCTCTGGATGAACTGCCAGTGTGCTCCTGGCGAATGATCCACCTTCCCAGCCTCTGGCTTGCTGCATTTTGAAAATAGTGGTGCAGGTCCTGGCATGTATTCTATATCTGAACATATTTTTGCATGTCTGAACTCATGACCAGCTTCAATATCCTATGTGTACCTTCCCCAATATCCTGGAAGTTTTCTTTTTAAAATCCAGATCTTAGGAGAAGGGTAGTGTTAGAAACAAAGGGATTGATCTAGCCACATCAGACAACTTCTTCCCCCCTGAATTTGATATCTTTGCTCCTTTTGGTAGATGCTGCCTGTGCTTTCTCCACATGAAGCTGGATTTCTCGAGCCCCCAAGTCCCCATATCTGTGTTGTGCAAGAGTGTTTGAGCAGACAGAACCCTTCAGTCTGTGTTTCTGAAGTAGGAGGAAGCAGCTTCTGTGAAGAGGCTCTCTCTTTCTGTGTGTGTGTGTTGAGTCAGCTTGATTGATAGCAGATCAGAAGCAGTGAGTGGCCTTTGAAATTGAGGCACCAACTGTAGTGGGGAAAATGAAAGGATCTTAGGTTTTTGATCAAAGCATGACAGATTCCAGCTTCAGAAAGGGGTGATTCTAGCCACCAAGGCCTATGAAAATGCTACTTACCCAGGAAAGAAGATTTAGTTTCATCGCTATTATATTGCTATCCTGTTTTCAAATATATTTATAGATTCACATCCCCTTGGCCATTTTGATTTCTTTCCAACCCCTGTCCTATGCTTTTGTATCCAGGGAAGCTGCCATGCATTTCTTAACATAAATGGCTGAAAAATTCTCTGGGTCTTGGACCCTCCCTGAACATTTACTGCTAAAAAGATAAGCTTTAAATAAAAAAAGGTCAAATCAAAAGAAGGGTGCCATGCTAGATGGTGGGTGGCTAAAAGGTCTTTTCTGGTGTATTTCAGTAGGATGTGCTTTGTACTGATAAAACACTGGCTGAGGGGGAGCTGCACAGTGGTGTAAGGTGGGAGGGTAGTTTTAGATCAGAGGAGAGATATTAACAGGCTGAAGAGAAAAATGGGAAGCATGAGAATTGGGCCTTAGAGGCTAGAAGATGCTGCTTATAGCAGAACAGGGTCCAGCCTGACTGGAAGCAGACAGGTGATACATAATACAACAGAAGTGAAGTCCCCAGAGAGACTTCATCCCACCACAGGCTGCCCAGACAGAGCTGGGGAGTGGTATTAGGATCTAAATGTCCTCAGGTGTTAAAGGCTTGGACTCCAGGGCAATGCTCAGAGCAGAGCTTTTGGGATATATTTAAACCATAGAAGCTCTGGCCTAATCAATTATGAATCAATGGACGGATTCATAATTTGATAGCGTTTGGGGGAGATGGTAGAAAGGAGGAGGTAGGCTGTAGCTTGAAGAAGTACATATCACGAATTCCATTTTTTTTTGAAGGACATATTTTGTCTCCAGACCTTCCTGCCTCTTACTTTCTCCTCTTCCTTGATACCATTAATGAGCAGCCTTTTGCTGTTGGTGGTTTGTTTGGTTTTTTTCTGTCATGCTCCTATCCCATAATGTGTTTCCCCTGGCACATGCCTAAATACAATAGAGTCAGCCAACTCTGGATGGAAGTCTCTGAAAGTGTGGGCCAAAACAAACATTTCCTTCTCTAAGGTAATTTTCCAAGGGATTCTGTCACAGTGGCAAAAAGTATCTAACACAAGTATCTCATGATTCTTGATGTTAAATTAAGGTGGTTGCAGGCTTACCAGTTACATAGTATGTATGTCTACACACACATGCTCATATGCAAACATACATATTCATGTAGGTTTATATTGTCTCGTGGAATATCTGGCTGGAGCCTGAACCAAGCTAGTATATCTGGCTAAGGAAAGATTGGAGAGATCTGTGCTTATTTGGTCACCGTGGACACACCCAGTGTAGATCTGTGGTCAGGAACAGCTCCAGCATCTGTACTGAGATGCCATTATTGACACTTTTCCTCTTTGAGTCAGCTGTGGTCACATGGACAGGAAACAACATAGTGAGCAAAGGCCCCACAGCTGGGAAGGCTAGGTGCTTGCCAACATTCACACCATCCCTTTTGCCAGCTCTTACCCAGCTCGCCTTCCAGTGCTGGCTACCTCCAGACTCTTTTCCTTGCTTTTCTGCTATATGTAAGATTTCTTTCTCACATTTGACATACTTTTCTTCCCTCTTTGCCTACTCTTTTTCATATGCATGAGTTCAGCTCTCTCTGTCCCAAGTAACCCTGTTTATAGGGACCTAACAAGTCATTGCTCTTGCCTGAATCTCCCATTTCTATTCAGAGCCCTATAGTGCACATATAGTACACACTCTCTTTAGTGACATCAAAAGCTATCTTTGACTCACTTTGTTTTGAGAAATGTTGAACTCCTGCGGCAGTTAGGGTACAAAATGGTTAAGAGTGGCTTGAACCTCTCCATAAGTTCCACCATCCTCTCACGTAAACATACAACCAAGTGCAAACAATGAGTTTGCTTCACAGGAAACATTTGAGAGCCTTTACCAGTCCGTTAACTGAGCTGCTCATCTGAAACTCTCTAGGGATAAATTGAGAGTTTGTGGCTCGGGAGTGTTGTCTGTCGTCTACCCTGCCCTATCCAGTGTGGGCTCCCATCTTGGATGCTAGTGCCAGTCTAGGTGGCCAAGGACCCTTCATGAAATGCTGCAGGAGGTGCAGGGGACGACCCACTGACTTCTGTATCTCCTGCAGCAAATCTTCCCTGGATGTTCTAAGAAGTCAACCCCAAATTTCTGCAATCTAAGTTCATTAAACCTGAAAAGGTTCAGGAGTCATGTTCTTGCTTTTTAAATTTTTTTCTTTGTCTTGCTGTTTTTTATTTTTTCTTCCATTCGGGTTTCTTCATTGAGCTGTAAAGGAAACTTAGTTTCCCTTCGGTTGTGTCTCTTTGGGAAGTTACAACTCTTGGAGAAGAGCTGCGTCTTCCTTTTAAAATCATTTCCCTGGAGGGAGCAGAAGAGCCAGGACCCTAGAGAAAAGGTTTCTTTCTGACTGATTTTTCAGGATGTCTGGAAAAGGAAAGGATAAAAACTAGGATTTTTTTTTTTTTAATATGCCTGTTGGTAACATCAGACTCACCAGTACATTGGGAGCCTTTCTGCCACAGCATCTTCAACACAGAGCTGAGAAAACTAGCTGGAAACAGAACCCCAGCATGACCACAGAATAACTCTGTGTTTTTTAAGCAAGTGCGCCAAGAGAGGTTGAAGTGGGAATGTCTTTCTGTATGCTGTGAATGTCAATCTTTAAATAAAGGAGCTGTTTTGGCCCTTGGTGAGCACTGTAGAAGAAGTAGGTGGGGAATCAGAATAGGTAGGAAAAGAAGGGCGGAGTTAGAGACAGATCAAGCCAGACTCCCAAAGAAGAAACATGTAAGAAACACAGGTGAGCCACAGGCCACTTGGCAGACAAATTGATGAGGATTGGTTGAGTTAAGATGAAATAGCTAGCTAGCATTATGCCTGAGCCATGAGCCAAACAGCATGATCTTAATATAAGCATCTGAGTCAATTTTGGGGGCCTAAGCAGCTGCGGGCGGCTAAGGAGTTTGGGGTGGCAGGTCTGTGGTTCTGGACCTCTGGCTGCCCAGGGCTAAGAAACCTTATTGTAACAGATGGCACTCAACTTGGGGCTCGAACCCACGACCCTGAGATGAAGAATCTCATAGCAGGAGGTTGTGATAGTATCATAGAGGCCTAGGAGACTATCCAGTAAGACACCATACTCAACATACTCTGCAAATAAAGTATAATCTGTTGACAGCCATTACATGACTCCATAGTGACTTCTATTTCATATTTTCAGTGAGCCTTGTCTGTTCCAATGAGTCATAGTGTATGACCTAAAGGACGTACCTGAAAATCACAACTTGAGAATTGGCCATCAGATTTAATGCTCATTTTTATGGTCTATTACTCATGTAGCTTTCTATTACTAGATTAGCTGGACTCAGTTTTTCCCATTAATTTTAGAACAACTTATTGCCTAACCTCACAAGAGAAACTTTTTGTCTTATGAAACTTCACATAGTTATAAATAGAATATTCATCATTAATAGATAATGAGCACTGTTTGCAATTTACCCTGGGAGCACATACTTTTATTAAAATTGTCATATCATTTTAGCATCCTAAGTCATCTAAGGCACTAATGTAACATTGGTAGATATCCCTAACAAAGTATCAAAACCCAGATGCCATCAAAACTTTCTCCCATACACAGAAGTAAAATCTGCTTAAATGTTCTAGCAAATAACATACAGCATTATTTTGAGAGAAAAGTATGAAATTAACCAATAACTCCCAGAAATTTAGAAATGATTTGATAAGAGAATGGTATCAGTACAATTAACCACACCCACATCTGAGAGGAGCAGAACAATCCACTTGGGAAGAGGATTTGATGAAAATCATTATTTAGCAAGTGTGGGACTGCATGCTTGTAATCCCAGCACTCGGAAAGCTGAGGCTGGAGGATTGTCAGTTTGAGGCCAACCTGAGCTTCAAAGAGAGTCTCTATCTCAAACCAAGTAAGTAACCAGTCAACCAACAAATCATCAAAAACCAGCCACACTGTGCCTGTCTGTCTGTCTGTCTGTCTGTCTGTCTGTCTCTCTCTCTCTCTCTCTCTCTCTCTCTCTCTCTCTCTCTCTCTCTCTCTCTCTCTCTGTGTGTGTGTGTATTCCAGAAGTCACACTGTGTGGAACCTCAAAGCTGTCTACTTTGTTGTGTGAGATAGAGTCTCTCCCTGGGACCTGGGCTTTGCTCATTAGGCTGGCCTGGCCCAGGAGTTCCCCCTCCCCTTTCTATTCTCCAGCATTAGGGATTTTAATTATGCACCACATGCCTAGTTTTTCACATGGGCTCTGGGGTCCAGACTTGGGACTTCATGCTTTCTAAGCAAGCACTTTACCAACCCATTGTCTCTTTAGGACCACTACCTCCCATTTTTTTTTTTAAATTAAAAAAATCGTAAAGTTAGAGTAGAAATATATATACATATATATATGTACATATATACACTAGCAAATGTCTTACAATGCTTATTTCCCCTTGTCTGGTGGCTGTATGATATAACATTCTTCTGGAATGTTTATCCAATGAAATTAGATTTGAAAAAGAAGCAGCATGGTGATAATGATTTGACTACTGGTCCTAAACAATGAAACACAGCAATTTGATAATCATTAAGAAGAACATGAAGAACTATAGGCTTTAAAAAAAATCAGCTGATAATAAGATAGGAAAAGTTTCATAATGATTCCAATGTTTGTATGGAAAAGTAATGAGAAATGGATAAAACTCATATGAATTCTGTGAGAGGAAAACTGAGTTGAAATTTCCATCATTAGATTATAGTTTTTAATAGAAATCTCAAAATGAGGATGTTAGTCAGTCTCAGATTAATTTATAGTTTGTTGTAATCCTTCTGAAATTTTATTGGTAGCTATGGGGGTGAATAAGACTGGTAAATTTATAAAGTATTCAGATGCAAAAATGAAAGAACACGGTCTCAAAGATATCGTTTTTGAAAGAATGATGTGCGTGTGTCAGTGTACACAGGAAAGTATATTTTAGACATTAAATATTTAAAGCAACTGGATATTGGCAAGATCATATATTAATAAACAATTGGATAGACAGTGCTGATTGGAGCAGATCCAAGCCAGGCAAGAATGTAACATAATAGTGAAGTTTTAGTCTGTAAGTGTTGTAGAATGCTATCCCTTCAACATAACAACCGGCATTGTTTTTATCAGTGTGTCTGTAGCTTTTTGAGAGACCCTCAAGGCCAAGCCTGTTGATGTTCTCAATTAGAAGAAATGCTGGGAGAATGTTGCTAAGATTCTAGCCAACCTGTGCTGTGCCTTCTTTCTAGCCATGTGTAATCCTGCCCAAGCCACGTGGTCTTAAGGTCTTGGGAGGTACTTGAAAATATATTGCTATGGGAAAGCAATCATATGCAGCTGGGTGAAAACTTGGAGCCTAGGGAGGCTGCTTTTGAGTTATGGAGGCTCCCGTAAGTAAACCTTCACTAATGCTCTGTAAGAAAGCCCAATAAATTAGTCTTTTTGCCAAGTTGAACATTGGTAGAATCAAACTGTGGCCTTTCAGGGTGAACAGACATTGGTTCATACCTCCCTAGAGAAAGTCCATATGAGAGTGAGGAAAGAATTAATGAATTATAGCTGGAATTTGTAGACTCTTCCAGGCCAATGAAAATGTCCCTTCTCCATGATCATCACCTACCTCTGCTTCAGCCAGAACACCTCCAATCTCACTTATAATATATGCAATGACTTCTGCTGTAAGATTTTGCTTGGTGAAAGTTATACACTGTTTTAAAAATGTGTTTGAGAGATCACAGAAACAGAAATGTCAAGTATTTAGGTGAAAGAAAAGGAATCGAAATCTTATAAAATATAGCCAACATAAATTCTAGATAGATGAAAGATTAGATAGGAAATTATTAGAAAACTTGAGAAAGAGAGTATTAGCAGGTATCAAATGATCTTGGAGCTAGGCATGGTGAGGTTCGTCTGAAAGTCCAATACTGAGTCAGGAGGCTGAGGCAGCAGGATCATGTTTGACTCTAGTATGGCTACTTAGTGAGTTCTAGGCTAACCTGAGCTACAAGGAGGCACTGGCTTAAAAAGGGTTGGGAAGGTGACAAAGCACATGTGTAATAAGAAGTTTCTGGCCAACCCTTTCCTGCCTAGCCCAAGGTTTGGATCCGCTAACAGCCCTGCTGCCATTTAACCTCAAATAATCACACAAAGGCTTATATTAATTTCATGCTGATTGGCCTGTGGCTCGGATGTCTTGCTAGCTAGCTTTTTCATCTTATCTCAATATATTTCCATTAATCTATTTAGCCATGTGGCTTGTTTTCTTTCCTCTGCATCTGCTGGCATCTCTCCTGGCTTCTTTTCTGGTGTCTCTGCCTGATTTTTCATCTTCCCAGAGTTTTCTTAGTCTGGTTACCACACCCATACTTCCTGTTTGCAGTTTGGCCAATCAGTGTTTTATTAAATCAATGAAAGGGACAAATATTTACAACATAACAACATAATCCCATTACAGCTAGCTTTAATTGTAGACTTGATACAATTTAGAACAGCCTTGGAAGAAAGTCTACATTGTGTTGGGTTGTCTTAAGTTAACCAATGTGGGAACACCAAAGAAACTGTGGGCATCACCATTCCCTATGTCCTAAACTGTGTAAAAGTGAAGAAATTGAGCTGAGCACAAGCAATTGAGTGAGTGAACATGTGTGCATTCTCTGCTCCTGACTGTAGAGATGTGACACTGCAGAGAGCAACACGGTGACTCAGTTGCTTTTTACTGGAGTATTTTATTAAAGCAACAAAATGAAATGAGGGCAGACATAAAACGTTTGTCTGAAAACCAGGAAATTAACATGGTCATAAGTGTGAAGGAACTGCTCAGCTGATATCTTCAACAAAGCAAATGCAAATAATAATACCATGTATTATTGGTCTTTTATTGGTTTGTCAGTAATTGGAAGCAACAAGGTCACTGTTAGGACTGATGTTAGAAAACTATCATTCATTTACCTTCCAGAGGAGGGCAGGTATAATTTGTTTACTTATCCCTTGTTATGCCACTTTAAAGATCGTAACTTAAAGAAATATTCATGCTCATAGACATATATGATTGTAAGATAGATTAAAAATTTCTAAAACCTATGCAATAACAAAAAAGCAAAAAGTAAACTATTTATAACAAGGGCTTAGTTGAAATTAATGGCAACTGATCTAAACTAGTTTGTACTCATAGGGCAGTGGTGATGCACAGCTTTAATCCCAGTACTTGGGAAGCAGAGGCAGATGGATCTCTGTGAATATGAGGCCAGCCTGTGTCTACAGAGTGAGTTCCAGGACAGTCAAGGATACATAAAGAAACCCGGCCTCAAAAGAAAAAAATAAAAAGAAAAAAATTTGCAGTAGTCAATAAAATACTACTGTATTAGAATGCCTGATAACATGAGGAAACATTCACAGAAAATGTAAGAAGAAAGTAAACAATTGGGTTACTATGACACCTCAATATAAAAATGAGTTCACAGGGACTTTTGAATGTTTCAGTTTATTGATTGTTTGATATTTTCCATTTCTACAAACATTTCTACCGAAAGTATTTACTATACAATAAAAATGCAACTTTGGAGATAAAAAATACAAAACCCATAAAAAAAATATAAAAAAGCAACTTTGGAAATGTCTTATGCTTTTCTAATTTTAGCTTTGAATTTTTCCCAGCATGCTTTGGAAAAGTTTGGTGTGTAGTAACCTCTTTTCTTCCGTGTTTTATTTTCACCATCTATTTTTTTTTTCATGAAGGGCAGATGGTATATTAATCCATTTAAGCAAATGTAGAACAAATTATATAAGCTTCTGTTTACAACACTGCCTTGTTGTATACATTTGGGAAAATTAAAGGAAAAGTTTTCATTCTTTTTATTAGCTCCGTAATTACTTTCTGTAGCATTCTGCCATGATAGCAGAAAACATGAAAATGTAATTAAGAAATACTGGAGCACAGCAGGAGATCTTGCTGGAAAAAGAGAGCCTTAAATAGGAAACTTGATGATCAAGATGAAATGGGGCTTGACGTCTGCTGGTAAGCCTTGGTGTCAGGCTTAGCAATAAACACCCATCACTTCCAATTTATGGAGATAATAGCTAAAAGTTCATCTTTTCCTCACTTCCTGATTGCTTTGTACAGCGGCTGCTCTTCTGATTTCCACATTTCTTTCTCTAGGAGGCTGATATTTTCTTACTTTCCTTTGGAAAGTCATCATGTTATGAACTCTCATAGGATCCCAGATATGCAAGTGAAAATTACTTTACAATTTGGAGGCTAACATGCTCATGAGAGGAAGTGGAATCCAGGCTCTGTCTTTACTGTTGGTTGTGTGCCGCTGAGAATTTGTGTTGCTCATGTGTGCTCAGATCCCTTTGTGACCATATATCTCTGCTAAAATCTTGTCTAGCCATCGATGTCACGCTTTTGCAGTTCTTCACAGACACATATCAGAACAAGAGTTTCACTATAGATTAAAATTGCCATTGTTTAAAAATGGTCTCTACTCTCCACATACTCTGCTATCGATTTATTGCCAAGCCAGCAGGACCCAATAGGGTCATGATGTCACCATAACTTGATCTGCTCATTCACCAGGCACTACTCTAGACTTCTTGAATTATCATGTCAATGAGACACTAGAGACACAATTGATTCTCTCCTTGCAGGAGAGAATGTGCATTGGTGACTGGCAGCCTTGAGACTGACCCCAGGATGTGACAGTTTCCTTGCCCTTGTTTTGTGTGGTGCTAAGAACACCTTTCCAACTAGCCTGTGTCAATAGGCTAAAGTTAAGAGAATAAAGACCTGAATTTAAAAATATTTACTAACTTATTTTTGTTTGTTTATGTATATGTGTGTGTGTGTGATTGGACACAGGGTCCCCTGAATCTTGAGTTACAAGAGGCTTTGAGGTGCTCAACATGGGTGCTGGGAACTGAATTTGGATTCTTGTGAAGAGCAGCAAGAGACCCTGGGTCATCTCTCCAGGCTCCAGGACACTATGATTTTCAAAATACAGGTGTGGTTTCAAAGGGATGAATTTCTAAAGCTTTAGAGAGCATTATCTGTTTTCTTTTCTTTATAAACAAATTATGCAAATTGTTTTGTTACATGAAATAGAGGTTAAATCTCTCTGCCTAGCTTTTCTTTACTCGGAAGTTGAATTATGTTGACCTTAAAACCTTCAGAATAAATTGGAGTTCTATTATTTTAGGCCACAGGGAGAAATGAGCTATTTACAGACAATATAATTTTGTAAAATAAAAGGTTTGATAGTTAAATAACTGTTTTTAGATAAAGTCTGTATATTTTAAAGGACAAATAAATAGATAATGTCAGAGGCATATTTATTACACAAATCTATGCTCATATTTTATTTAGTTATAGTCATTTACAACCTGAAGAGAAAGAAATCACTGGCTTGAAACATTCATAAACTAGCAAACAAATACCCCTGGGCCATGAGTCTACCCACACAAATTGATTTCTAAATAAAGATTCAATTTAGATTTAAAAGTCTTGTATACACCCAGAGGTATCTATTCCATCTGTAATTTTCTCCAGAGGCTCAGATACCTGTCTTACTGTTATCAAATTCTTATTAGTTGCTTCCAGATACAAGAAGCTGGGCTGCCAATGAACACACTCCCCAAGAACATGTGTTGAAGTTACTGCTGCCATCATCCTGTCTTCCCACCAAGGGTCTTCTTACCAGCCTTCCCGCTCTTCCAGCATGAAATCATGTAGTTACTGGGCTGTGACACTCTTCAAATAAAGCTAAAGAGCATAACAATCTACATTCCTTTTCCCCTAACTATTGGCAAATGTTACAGTAAACTCAGATATTTGTTATGCTGAAATTTAAAAATGCATAGGCATTGTTCTCTGTTCTTTAACTTTGTAGCTCACCCTCCTCTCCATGGAGAGCAGGGATCACGCTCAGAAGGTACCAGGCCAAAGCACCTCAACTCCTCCCCTCTTCTTCCCTGGCCTCTTCTCTTGTAGGGAGCCTGAACATCTGTCCATGAGAGCATCTGTTCTGTGGCAGGACCATGTGTGAAGAGCACATTTCCTTTCTCCATCTCTCTGAGTTCATTAGAAGGTCATATTCTCATGGTTAGATAGGCCAAGTTTTCTGCTTTTCTGTAACAACTTGACTTTCTTATTCATATTCATTTATACTTTCCACTCTTCACATAGCTTGGCTGTCTAAGCTTGACGCCTTTCCTGGCTTCACAAAATGACTCATGGAGGTCGTAGCTTAGGGTTGTCCTTTTGTGGAAGATGGACAAGGCTGGCTAACAACTTCTCACATAGCTTGCATCATAGGCACTTGGCTTAGAAAATTCTCACAATGGCTTCTGCTGAGTCATTCTCTTCCTGTCTTTTGCCAAGTGGTGTGTGTTCCTTTTCTGTCTTTCACCACCTTAGTAACCCCAACACTGTTTCCCACACCCCATCTGTTTATAGATAATGACAATGTTCTAAGTAGACAATGGACCTGGAGACAGACTCTTTCCTTTGTATTTGCCCATCTGCCTGGAAGAGTAACCAGTGCCTTGTGTTAGTGAGCTCTCTTGAAGAATAATTAAATAATAAAAGACACCATTGATTATTAGGCTTTTCGAGGTTTGTTTTGCTAGATCAGAGATAGTTTATTTACTGGCAGTCTTTCCTTGCTTACTCCTGTTGGTACCGGTGTTAATGGGCCTGACGGCAAAGTAGAAAGTGAAACAATGTAGCAATTTAAACTCCACCTCCGTTCCTTTCATTTGGAGCAAAAGAAACAGTTCATTCACCCATCAGTCAAGATCTTTTGAGGGCTTAATTCCTTGATAACAGATTCTTCTCTTGATCACGGTTTAGTTAGCTTCTCTGCCTGCTCCTCTTAAGTAGACCCAACCATTGCATTCCTGGAGTCTCCTGGGGCTTGTCCAGATAGCCCCAGCCCAGCCAGGAGGCCTGCTAAGTTTCCCCAGCTTTTGATCTCTGATCACCCTGACTTGCCTTCAACAAGAATTCCATTAGGTCAGCTCAGCAGGAATTCCCTTCATGTCTCTCCTCAGTTGTTTCCACTATGGACCCTGTCATTCTGTTCCCTGCCTATCAATCTCTTGTTAATCCTGGCTGTATTTGAAGTTAATTCTGCTCTCCACTGTGTTTTAACTCTTACCCCACTTGCCTTGAATAAAGTGTCTCATGGAATTTTAACAAGTGTTAGCACGTGTTCCTTCACACTGCCTAGCACAAAGCAGACAAACTGAGGCTTTTCATGGAGCACACATTCGAATGTGTGAACCGGAAGAGACACTCTACAGAGATGCCTTTCAGTCTGAGAGCAGAGAAACAAGGATGCTATACGAGGAGGTGGGTGGGAAAGAATATGAAGAGCCTGACGATGAGCACTGTGAGAGCTGTCATCTGGACATGATGTGACTTTGCATTCATGGACTCCCTGCAGCTACCGTTCGTTCGTTACCCACACAAAATCAAGCCAGGAAGATTAGTCAACATTTCGGCAGGCAGCATTAAACAGACTTGGTGGTTACAATGACTACCAAGGATGAAGGTGGAAGGGGATGTGTTGGGAAGTGTCCACGGAGAGTGAAAGCAGAAAGTAAATCTGATCGATATATACATGCATGAAAATGTCAAAGATAAAGTTTAAAGAAAACAAGAGCCTTAGAATGTTATGAGGAGGTGGGAGGGGAGAGGATTCCATAGAAAGAGGGCACGGCACTGGTGTTGTGCCAAGCTAGAGGCTGGATCCAGCGGAAGGAGCTCCAGAACTATTGAAGGAAGCAGGTGAAGTGAGGGGGAAAAGGGATAGAGAGGAAAAGTGGCCGCAAACCAGGTCACTTGGAGCTTTTTGCCTGGGTGGAGTTTGGAGTGTATGTCATAAAGACTGATAGCTTAGGTTTCAAATGTTGGAATTTATATTAGGCTTGGGGCACACCTGTAATTCTAGCCCCCCAGATGATAAAGATTGTAAGCCTAACACCCAGCCTTGGCCATTTAGGAAAAACAAAACAAAGCAACAATAAACTATTAAAAAAAAAAAAAAGGACGTATTATCCATTGCATAGCCAGCTATTGTTGATCTGAGGCACTATTAAGCATTTCCCTCTCTTTCCCCTCCCAGGCTTGTTGTAATACACAGATGACTGAAAAGTAGGAATTGCTGCTCAGGGATATTACTATGCTTGCTGTTTCTCTTAAAGCTTGGAGGTCAAGTTTAAGAAATTCCTAGGAAATAACCAGCATGCAGTTTGTGCTTCAATGCTTTTCATTACTTCTTCCTCTCTGGGACTCCTCACCTCCTGGAGGGCCTTTCATCATCACACAGAAAAGATGGTCTGCCGAATTGTTTTCTTTTTGCTTGGACGATCCTGATGCTTCCTGATAGCAGATACACTGGATGCTCCAAGTCATTCTGGCAAAGTTTCCCAACCCGGTTATTAACTACATTAAGTTCATTAGTCAAGTCTCCTCAGAGCTCCCCTCTCCTTTTTAATTTTCCATATTGGTAGCAGTGGATTCAGGAGGTACCCCTACAGGACTTACAGGTTCTCGTGTTCTGGGACAAAGAATTGAACAGAGACACACAGAAAAGAGCAGAAGAGACCACTTATTTGAAAAAGATTTTGCATTTATACCACAAGACTTGGGATTCTTGGCTTACTTGGGTAGGGTGGGCTTCCTGGAGTGAGCTCTGTCTGTTACGTGTAATTCTACATGTAAGTCCATGTATCAGCTTTCTCATTAGCTTTTTGAATCCTCACCCAGGATCCAGTGAGATGGTATTGTAATGAGTAAGTGGTATTTAGGGACATCCTGGGGTATCTCTGTGCTATGCAGGGGCATGAGGTAGGCTCAGTTGGCCAAGGGCCAAGGCTTTCTAGCTTCCCTTTTTGCCAACTTGTTTTGCCATTTATTACTTCTGTAAGGCTTTGTTTAGGCCTTTCTGACGAATATCTCTGTCTCATTCTCCTGCCTCAGTATCTGTGATCTCCAGTGACTCCACATCATCTCTTGAGTACAGCTTAAGAGGCACCATGGGCATCATGCTGTGGGTGGTTGAAATGGTTTCCACAGTGTATCATTGCATTGAACTGTAGGCTCCAGATCTAAATTATTTTTAAAAATATACTTTATTTTTATCCTCTTAATTGATATAGTCATAGAGAAATGCAAAAAAGAAAAAGGTTCTTATGTATTAACAGTGTCCTAACAAGTCCTTCCAAATTAGGAAAAGTGAAGTCCTTGTCTGTTGTACCATACAAGTCCCTTCCCTGGTGGAGAATGAGACTGGAAAGAAGGCTAGAGCCAATTTTTCTAAGGATGCTATAGAAGCTGTCTTTCTTCATCATTACGGTTAGGACTGGACATACGCTGAGAGATAGGTTTAAATTATCTTTAAAAAAAAATAAAAAAAAAAAAACAGGTGAAAAATATAAGACCTAGAGCTGATCTGGTCTGGATCAGTCACCAGTTAGTCACAGAGCAACAGCAGAACTTGTTTGCCTCAGGGCTGGTTTGATCCTGTTTAAGAATATCCATTGTTGTACTCATCTTGTGAGACCCCCCCCCAAGGACCACCAGAGAGCTGGATTTTGATGCGAACACATGAGGATCAGTTTATTCTTTTGGACAGGTTTGAATGAATCTGGGCATTCTGGTGCAACAGAAGAATGTGGCCCAGAGGTCAGGAGTGAAAGTTGGTTGTTTTTTTTTTTTTTTTAAAAGAAAACATATGTAAGTGGGGTGTTACACGTCTTGGCATTTCAGGATTGGTAAAGGGGTATAGGACACAGTAACTCTTGAAAACTATTGGCTAAACCTTCAGCATGAACCCAAGCTTTGAATCTACTGGATGAACTTTTGGTGCAAAACCAAGTTGTGAATCCATTGGCTGGCAGGCACATTCCTGAGACTTTTCCTAGACTCTTCTCAGACCTGGGCCCTGCCCTCAGGCTCTAAAACTTCCTTCCCAGAAACAAAGCTCTGCAAAGGTATTTCTATGCCTTTACATCCATTATCAGGGCTGGAGAACGGCTGAAGGCTCCAGAGCACTTGTTGCTCTTGCAGAGAACCTAGGTTCAGTCTCCAGCAGCCACATGGTAGCTCACAACTGGCTCTGACTTTAGTTTCAGAGAACCCGAATCCTTTCCTGATCTCCTCAGGCTCCAGGCATACATGTAGGGCGTGCACACACCCACATTATATGTATTACTCTCCCATATATATATATCCCTTACATAGATATGTGTTTGTGTGAATTTTTGCATATAAAATAAAGCAAATCTTAAAAAAAATCCTAATATCAGTTATCTGAAAATGGTTACAAGTTTTTTTCATAATGCTTTCTGCAAAGTATCTGTGTTCAGAGTTGTTGGAATGGAAGCTTGAAAGCTGTTGCAAAATGAAGACATATTTGTGAGAGAAAGGTGGGATTTGGTTCAGTTTGATTTTTAAAATAGTTTTGCGAAGCAATAGAGCCTGAAAAGGCTCTGAGTTTTCTTCCCTATTCAAACTATGTGGTTTTATTATGCATTTACCATGGGAAGCCATGTGAGAGCTGTCAGAAACCTAGAACACAGCCCTGGACTTTAAGCTCAGGGTTCAGTTTTTGAAGAACGAACTTCATGTGTGAAGTTTCCATAGCCTTCCACATATCTGCAAGACTGAAACACCATTCACTTATCCAGGTGACAAAGGGGTTTCCAGTGCCCTGCTTTAGTTGGAGCGATAAAAGTAACTCTTCAAAGAAGCCTCAAAGAGCAATCCTTCAGGCTAGGACTTTCCAAACAATGTTTGCTTTGCATTCACGTAAAGAAAGTAAACAATGTGGGTTGATTTTGTCATGCTCCCAGCTATGTGGCTCAGATACTGTAACCACAGACTAAAGAGGTGAACTGGAAATAACATTTTGTTTGTTTGTTTTCAAGAGCTTAGAGGACTTGAACTAATCCTCATAAATATCTCAGTGCTCTAAATAATTTTCAAATGCTACTTAGAACTGTTGTAGAAATTAAATCATGAGGTATTTGTTACCCTGTATAGAGTGATGTCTGGGATGAGCTTGCGTTTCTTTTAGCTGTCTATCCAGATCTTTGGCCTTTTCAAGAGAAAAACAGATCTTAGTTACTTTTCTACTATTCTATTACTGTGATAAAGTACCTGACTAAGGCAACTTAGAAAAGGGAAGGTTTATTTGGGCTTACAGCTCCAAAGCTTTAGGGCCCTTAATGGTGGGGACAGATTGGCAGCAAACAGTAGTTACAATGGCTGGAGCAGGATGCTGAGTGTTGGAAGCTGATCCCTTGGACAGCAAGTATGAAACACACACACACACACACACACACAGAGAGAGAGAGAGAGAGAGAGAGAGAGAGAGAGAGAGAGAGAGAGAGAGAGAGAGAAAGAGAGAGAGAGAGTCTGAAGTGACACAGGCTTTGGACTCTCAAAGCCCTGACACCAGTGATATAATTCCTCCAGAAAGCCCACACCTCCTAAACCTATACAAACAGTACCATCAGTTGGAGACCAAATATTCAAATGTCTGAGCTTTGGGGGCCAGTCTCATTAAAACCACTACACAGGACAACTAGTTTTGTCTGGGAGAATATCTTTGCTGTGTGACACTGTTCCTGGGAAGATGTGAACAAATATCTGCTCACCCCATATAGGGACATGATGGCAGACAGAAGTAAAGAAATTGCCAAAGTTCAACTTGGTAAACCAGTGTTTACTGGGGTCTCATACAGGAATATGCATGACTCAAAGGCAGCTGTATTACCGGATGCCCACTCCAGCATGGGTGACAACTTGTGAAGGCTGTAATTCTGGAGTTCCCTGCACAACGTATAGACAGCTATGTAAGTCAGACTTTTCTTTCATCTAACCCGAGGGAGGGTGGGGTCTTAGCTGTCAGGTAAGCTTCAGGGATATCCTGAGACTTGTAAGTTGTTGGCTTCCTGAGTCTTAAGAGTCTCCCATTAGAACTTCTGAGTCTCAGATTACTTCCTCCCAGGATAGAATATTTAATTCTGAGTAATTGCTACAGAGCATTCTCAGTTCTGTAAGGACAGAGTGGTCCGAACACCTTTATTCTTGTGGGTGCTTCGTTACTATGGTGCACATCCTTCAGTTAATCACAAAAGCACAGGCTTTTCCATATGTGCTTAATGGATTCATAAATTAAACTGAATACGTACAAATAACTCTATTAATGCATAAAGAAAAGCCTAGGTTGGATAAATGATTCCTTCTAGGAAAATTAGGTCAAGGGGTCAAACAATCATTTCTGTAATTGCACATTCCTGTTCACACTGTCCCTGTCGCACACACTTGACTCTCATCATGCACAGTCTGTAGACCAGAGATGCACCTGCATTCTCAGGAAGCCCATGAAAACTGGCAGTACAGCCCCAGGCTGCATCTGACTGACCCCTGGTCTAGATGCACAAAACTGTTTTGTACATGAATCAGGTTGTGAATGAAGTACACAGACATCAAACATTCATTTGCCTTCTATTTTGATATTTTCCTGCCTTTGTTTATGGATTCAGGGTATTTCTTTTATGTATTGTTATGCAGAGACAGTGAGGCCTTCCCTTCTTGTTAAGGAGTGCACAGAGTGTGAGAGGCAACCTGCTTTGGTTTGTGCTCTATTCTTCAGAGCTGAACACACCACCCAGGATTAATAAATGCTAAATAACAATCATTTCTCACTTCTCTGCCCTGCCCTTTATGGTACCTCCTGCGGTATCCGCAGAGGCATTAACCTGTAGCTTTTGCAATGTTCCGTTATGCGTCCTCAGCAGCACCTTACTGATTAAATCACACTCAGGAGAGAGTTAACTGCAAGGCTGTAAGTATTCCTGACAGGTTGTTCTTGCACGGGTTTGGCTTCTCTTGTACGAAGATTAAAAATCTTGTCACAGCCAGTAAAAAATGAAGAACAAGTACAACCACCGAGTGCCTATAACTCACCAAAGGCTCTTTCCCTAAAAATTCAGCATTCTATGAAGAAGACACAGTGAGAATTAACAGCCTGCGCAGTGATGATGGCGCTGTTTGGTAGTAGGGGAAGTGATGGTGGAGCCTTTGTGAGTCGGGGCAAGCTGTCTTCCATACATATAAAGTATGGCAGTACCAGCCTGTCCTGTTTGTAACTTCATTTACACAGATCCAGGATAGTCATCCTTAAAAAAAGTTCCAAAGACAAGCTGCTTTTCTTTTTCCATTATGGACCTAAATTTTCTCCCCACTGGTCTGAATGTGATGATTATAAAACTGCCTCCTTTCTCTCCCCTTTCTTTAACTGGATGTGTGCCTGAAGCAGCAGGAGATGCTGTCCCATAAAACCAGGACATTTTATAAGTGCTGGCAGGGAAAGTTAATTACTTCATTCCCCAAACAGCACACAGAGCCTGCTATGGAGGGCCAGGGAGATGATGGGAACTGTGAAAATGCACATTCACATCAGTGCCTGCAGAGATGTCCTTGGCAGCCTTGCCTGTGTGGCTCTGTGTCATGGCTGGTGATGAGCAAGGCAGGTCTTGTGGAGCACGGAGCTTAGGCTGATAAGTGACAGACCTGACAATAAGGCCCAGCTGGGGCTAGTGAGGCCTGTAAGGTAAGCAAGAGGATAAAGTCACTTACCATTGATCCTCATGACTTCAATTCGATACCCCCAAACCCATACAGTAAGATAGAAACAATTCCCTCGGTTTATCCCCCAGTGAATAAATTAACAACAAAATGTAGAAAATTAAAAATAAATATTAACCACGCCACTTGCTTTTTTAAAAATTAGACAAATAGTTTTAACCACCTGAGCAATCAGTTAAGATGGCTATGCCTTAGTTTGGAGATATTGAGATATAAATCAATACCAGATAAAACTTTACGTGTGTGTATGAATTATTATTTCAAGCCCTTTCGTAACAGACACATTAGAGAACCAGTTAAGGAGTTCTGTTTCCCAGGCTTTGGTCCCCTCTCTTCACTGTAACTGATTAAGTGGGATTATCAGTCAGGGTCCTGCAGGAAGCAGACATCATTCTCCTCATGATTTTCTCCAAGTGTCCATCATTAAAGAGACTGTTGCACTCCTGGGAAAGTAACAAGGGATATGATAATACGAGTGGCCCTGAGAAGAAGTAGGGGATCAGTTGCTGGCTTCCCCAGGAGACAGCTGTGCAGAATGTTTATCCTTCATGTGGTGACTTGGTGGTTGAGGGACACAGCCTGTCTGAGAGTGAGCAGGGGAATGAGGATGGGGAACCAGTCTTCATCCACTGCCTTTGGCCTTCTGGCAGGGCCCCTTATTGTCACATCACACTCAGCCGGAAGGCAGAGACGTTGAAGAGACTGGGAGACTGGGAGAGAGCTGGCAAATGGCTCACAGAAGGCTGATGTGAGTCTGGGGCATAGTGCTATTGTCGCTGCATGGAAAAGCACAGCCTATGCCATGCAACAAGGCCAATGAACCTCTGGAAAGTCAAGCAGAAAATATTTTAGGTCTTGTGGACCACATCCAGCTTCTGCCACATACACTTCCTTTCCAAGTGTGTGTGTGTGTGTGTGTGTGTGTGCGTGCACGCATGCATGCACATGCTTGCACATTTGTTAGTGCACATGCCTAAAGAATCCAGAAGAGGACACTGGATCCCCTGGAGTTGCAGTTACATTCAGTTGTGAGCCACCTGAAATGAAAATTGAACCCAGACTCTCTAAGAACAGCAAGTGTTCTTAATTGTTAATTTATCTCTGCAACTCCTCTTTGTGAGTTTTTATAAACCTCTGAAAATCTGTGAACCTTTCTTGACTTGTGTACTTTCCAAGATATGGCCCATCTTGGTCTGTGTGCTGAAGGCCACTGGACCTAGATGTGCTATCAGTTTTGTGTATTTAAAACTCTTATATATGTTTACATTTCATTTTCTTTCTAATGCTGTGTGACAAGTTATAAACATAGTGACTTCCAAACATGCCCATTTATTATTACACGGTTCCACAGGACGTAGGCGAGCTCACAGTGGTCACAAACAGGGACAGCTAGTATTGCGCTGTGCTATAATAACTTGGCTTTAATGGTGGAAACCAGTGGGAGTTGGGCCTGCTCAGCCCAGCCATGAACTGAAGTTAGCTATTGCCTCACATGAATGTGCTGCATCAGTAGGAGACAGAATATCTTCTAGACACATAGGGATCCTCAGTCTCCTGGGATCCTCCATGGCGGTGGTAGAGAAGGTGTTTGGTGTCCTCTGGGTTAAAGATGAGGGAAAGAACATGGGAATAGGAAGGGAAGCACCTTTTCCTTAGTTCAGATAGTGAGGCCGAGAGATAGATCAAGGAATAGGAACACTCTGGAGCTGGATTAGACAGAGAGAATGCAGAGGGAGGATGGCCTTGCAGCATGGACACCAGTGTCTTGTCTGTGCAAGCAGGGACTCAGATTTCTTTGATCTTGTCATCCTGACATCCTCAGTGGAATTGGCCCGAGCCTTCGGCACAATTTATGCATAGTTACAGATGTTGTGTTTAGCCCAGGAAAAACAACTTTGGGACTCTATTAGACACTTTTCTATTGCTTGATAGAGCACCGTGAACAAGGCAACTTACTGTTCTAGATATAAGAGTCTGTGATGGCAGCAACTGGCAGGCCTGGCAGGAGCAGAAGCTGGGAGCTCACATCTTGAAATGCAAGCAGAGAGCACAGAGAGCACACTCGAAATGGCAAGAGTCTTAAACTCTCAAAGCCTTCCTCCAGCGCTGTGCTTTCCTTAAAAAAGCCATGTCGCCTAAGTTACACCAAACAGTACAATTGGCTGGGGACCAAGTATTCCTATGCCTGAGACTATTGTGGACATGCCATTTAAACCACACAAAGCCCAAGGGACCACCTCTCTTTCAGAAGAGAAGAAACTTTCTCCAAAACAAACCTCATCTAGGACAAAAGGACTTCCTTCCTTTTCAAAGCAAGCAAACAAACGTATTTTATTCATGTGTATGACATATGTATGCAGATTCCCATGATGACAAGAAGAGGGAATTGGATCCTCTGGAAGCTGGAGTTATAAGCAGTTGTGAGCCGCTCAACATGGCTGCTGGAAACTAAACTCAGGTCCTTTAACCCCTCAGCTGTGTCTCTGGCCCCCAAGCAGGCTCTTTTTTCTATCTTGTTAGTTACAATTGAGTTGTCAGTCAATCTGAGTGTGGGTGGTGATAGCAACTTTAGAGGATTCAAGATTATTTTAGGAACTAATGATGGCTTCTTGAGGAAGAGGGGGTGGTGATATCTGGGGCCCTGGGGTTAGGTATATAGCTGAGTGGTGGAGCATTGCCCCGTGTTCCACCCCCACAACTACCAGCCAAGTCAAATCAAACCAAAGTCAGAGCTTTATTAGGGTAAAATGTTGGGGTAGGGAAAGGAGTGGGAAATACGGGTGGCAAATAACAGGTCCTCCTGAGTCCTGTTAGCAAAAGCCTTTCCTGCAGCCCGGAGGTGGAGCTATCTAGGCCATAGAGCCTTGTGCTTTGAAGGCATCAGGTAACCGTTTTCTATTTGCAGTTTGTCTTTATACTTTGGAGTCCATCAATCTTACATCAGGGCTCAAACATCTTGCCAAGAAACACTCCTCTGCGTGTAGGAGTCTAATTTCCAGCTGCAAACAGGACAATGGAGCTGGGCTCTCCACCTCTGCAGGTGAAAACCCACCTCCTCTATCTACAATGTGATTTCAAATCCAACAAGAAGCACCGTTTTGCTTACCCAAGAACTAAACCTTTGCATCACGCAACTCATGATAAGGCTCAAATAAAAAAGACCTTAACGGCAAAACTTCAAATCTCTGTAAAATTACATTGAAGCTTTTTTTTAAAAGTAGAAAGACAAGGAAGATGAGAACAGGAAAATGGACGCCTTGGAAGCGAGTTAGGAGAGTTGCGGCTGCCAAAATCCAAATTCTCTTGGGCTGCTATCTCTATTTGTTACATCAAATACACTATACTCAGTGATTTCATTAATAATCATTGTGCACTGCCGTGAGCAATATACCTGAAGGACGTGCTGAGGGACTTCAAACATGTAATTAAGGGTTGTTTTGTCAGGGGAAGCTGACATTTTAAAGTGTGTGAATGTGTGTAAGCGTAAATTTATAATAATAGATTTACAATATCAGTATATGGTTTGGACAACTTCACGTCCAAATTAAATTGAGTTTAAACCCAACGAGACAGGTTTCTCCTTGTTTAGCAATTAGTTCTTGTTTTCTACAGGGATTACTTTTTTCAGAGCATTTTATTTATGTGTAGTGTTTATGTGTGTAGGTATGTGAGTGCAGTGCCTGTGGAGGCCAGGGAAGAGTGTCAGAATCTCTGGTGCTGGAGTTACAGGCTGCTGGGAGCTGAACTCACTTCTTCTGGAAGAACAGCAACACTCTTAACTGCTGAGCCATCTCTCTATCCCTGGTGGTTACTGTCAGGTTTAAAGCAAATTCAAAACAAATGGCTAACTGTGAAGCCTATTTGAATACCAAAGTGCATGCTGGCTTCCAAACTCTCTCAGCATCTAATGTACCTGTTACAGAGTCCTTGCTGCCACCCTAGCTCTTCTCACCCTGCCACCTACCCTAAACTTCTCAGCTTCCATCCTCCCAGCCACTCAATCCTACATCCCCCCCCCCCCCCCCGCGCCCCATTTCGACCAATGCTCTCTTGGCTGGTCATGTTCAGTCCTCTTCTTCCTGCTCTGGACTCTTCCAGATGCCTCTGGCTGCTCTCTTCCTCACAGCCGTAATAAAAACTTTCCCTCAAGCATACCTTGGAGCCGTCATGTCCTCAGTTTATACCCTCAGGTTCATAGACCTGAGATCCGGGTCTCCGCTATGACCGCCGCCCTCACAGTGCAAAAATTCTGTGCCCGGCAACAGAGATGTCAGTAAGCCCATGGCACATGCACATAAACTAAATGCAATACCTGGGTAATGAGAAGCTCAAACAAAACCACACACCCAGGACCCCGCACTCCGATGACGGTCCTTTCTGTGGCCTTCTCAGCAAACTCAGTCAGCATCATGGGCACTCAGCTCCATTTCACTTTCGAAATGCTACAATTTGCATATGCTGTTTTTATTCTCTCATGAGCAGAATTCTGGAGATCCATGCCCCTGTATCTGCTCCTGAGTGTGAAGGACATGGCTGTGTCACAAAGCAAGTTTAACGGAAGGACTTGATGTCCCCATGGATAACCGCAGGTTGTTTTGATTCTTGGTTTCCAGGGTAAAAAATTGTTACAGCAGTTTTGCTCCACACTGAGCTAGAATCAATTTAAAGCAGATTTTATATATTTATTTTAAAGTGCCCTGTAATGTGTTTTTGAGGCAGTATTGATTTCATCTTTGTGATTGCGACTCTGACTGGTGCTTGCGTTAGGTTGCAATTGTACGATGAAGTAATAGACTCTGGGATTCCATAAGTACCCACTCTTTTGTGCTGCAAGTGCTTGCTAATAATTCAATCGTGTCTCTGCCTGACGTTTTAATACTCCTGTCTTCTAGACAGCTCTTACTAGGGAGTATTTACCCCTAGTGGATGGGCTGCTACACCCTAGTAAAAATAAACAAAGCAGAAAAGCATGAGTACCCACAGTTCTTTGTGGTTGTCTGTGCTGCACCCTACCTCAGGTTGACTTTTACAGCACTGTTACCTGCCCTGGCATAACCATCCCCAAATTTCATAGCATAAAACAACAGTTTATTACACTCAAGGATCTTCTGAGCCAGAGATTTATACAGGGCAGAGGGGAGGATTCCTTGTCTCTATAAGATATGGTGTGCATCTCGGAAGCTTCAAATAACTAGGTTTGACAATAATGGTGAAGTGTTGGAATCTTCCAGAATCCTCTTTAGGTATATAACTGGTTTGTAAGGTGGGATAAAACCTAGGCTCTTCTCAGGCTGTCTCCTGGAGTGCTTGTCCTTTGGCTTCTTCTGTGGTGCCCCTCAAAGAATGCCAGGGAAGCAGCAATGCTCACATCCTGACCCTGAGAGTGAGGGAACGGGAAAGCAGCATTGCCCTTTCTAACTTAGACGGACACAATCCATGCTTTATTCTTTGGATAAGTCTGGCTTTGTCAAAGCAAAACAAAACTCTCTCTCCATCCCCCCTCACTCTCTTTTTCTTTTCTTTTCTTTTCTTTCTTTTCTGTTCTTTCTTTCTTTCTTTCTTTCTTTCTTTCTTTCTTTCTTTCTTTCTTTCTTTCTTTCTTTCTTTCTTTCTTTCTTTCTTTCTTTCTTTCTTTCTTTCTTTCTTTCTTCCTTCCTTCCTTCCTTCCTTCCTTCCTTCCTTTCTTTCTTTCTTTTTTGACAGTCTTACTGTAGCCCAAGCTGGCTCAGGATAACCTGGAAATGGTAGTCTTCCTACCTCAGCTTCCCAAGAGCTGCCACTAGTTAAGAACTGACTTGTTAGGGGCAAGCTCTTCAAGTGTTTATTAAAGGATGCTGAAGCAAGGAAGTGATAAGGTAAAGAAAAAACCCCACTTGTCTTAAGAAAGAGTATGCAACTTAATCAGAGAAGGAGCATGCAGATGGAGCATGCACAACACCTTGACAGAGTGGTGAGATGTGAAAATCCACATCAGAGAACTTGGCTACAGTGTTTGTGGAATTTTTATAAGTACTTTGGGTTTTATCCACAGTAAAGAATTTAATACAATGGCAAATATCACACAAGCCACCTGCAAAACTCAAGTCTGGAAGCAGAAAATAGACAAGGTTAGAGAGTGAGAAATGAAACAGATTTATAAATGCTCTTTTCCAACTCCTTGAACATATAGGAAAGGAAATGAAGACTCAAAGTATAAAATCCCAGGTAAGCCAAGAAGGAGAATGAACACTGACCTGCTCCTCTGGACAGTCATAAACATGGAAATTTCATTTTTCTGAGTCTCAGCTGAAACTCCAATCCATAAACCTGATGGTGTCAGCAAGCTTAGGCTGCTCTGCTTCAGTAACAACCTCTTGCCCCAGTTCACAGCACTTTACAACTGAGGTTCATTTCTTGCTTTTGCTACAGGTACATGCTGGGCCAGCTCCATGCTGAGCTCTTCGCAGTGGGACAGACCGATGGAGCAGCCCCTCCCTGGGACTGCTAGGGGGCAATTGCTACCGCTAATATCAAACAAGCATGAAGTAGTCTCTCCTGGGTTCAAGGGAGGGACGGAAAAGATTTGAAGGGGAATTCAGTCCTTCATAGGAGTCATATCAAAGCTCTAAGCACAGTAGAACAACCTATAAATGTGAGCAATTCTCATATATAAATATATTCATAATATAGCCAAGCCAGTCCTCTATATTGATGGTTCTACATCAATGTACTAAATCAAGTGCAAAAAGATAAAAAATAAATGAGGAAAAACTGTCCATACTGAACATGTATGTGTGCTTGCTTTCTTGTCTTTATCATTTAGGCAATTCAACATAATGAGTATTTACACAGTGTCAAGTTTAATATTACATGGAACCCAGAATGGGGGTGGGGCGAGTTAAGGTATAGGCTATGCACAGGTTAATTGCGAGCACGATGGCATTTAATGAAAGGGACTTGAGCTGTTACGGGTCGTGGTATCTGCATGGTGTCCTGGAGCCAGCCTCCTGTGGGCACCAAAGGATAACTATGTATTTGTTGCTATTTGTGGTAAGAATTGTTCCACACAGCCACTGAGGCTTTCGGTTTGATTGATAGCTTTGTGCCTCCTGCAAGCAAGCCTTTCCATGTGCCTCTTAAATCAGCCACCTCAACTTGATGTGTTTTATCTGTGGAGAGAAAACTTCCATCAGGAACATTTGTTTCTGTCAGAAACTGTTCTTAAAAATATGTAAATCCCATTACCAGCTATATCACTCTCCCATAATTTTCCACATTCGCCTGAGTTATGCTTGGAGGATAGGCAAGATGGATGATGTAAGCTTTCTAGTGCCTCACAGAGGATGTAAATGCAGGCTCTGTGAGCCTCTGCTCTCAGGCTCCTCTCTGTGACTAAGGCACGGGTGAAAACTGAAGGGTCCTCACTGGGGTAGAAGCTGATCTGCAGAATCAGCCGTGTTGTGTCCCAGACTAAAAAAGGTTGCGATGCTTTGGTCCCTAGAGAGAGTAAACAAACAAAACAAATAAACAACCCAAAGACTTTCTTGTGCTATCCTGAGCCTTTCCCGACTTAAAGTATTCTTTTTTTCCTGATATTTCAGGTGGAAACTGCTCTGTTTAGTTTTTGCAGAATTGCCTTGCTCTTTCAACTGGAGGGTGAATTGAGTTCTGTCTTTTAGCTATGGACTACTGAACAGATCACAGCATCGTTAACGCCACTGACATGTTAGTGACCCGCACGTAGGAATTTTTATATATTTTACAAAGCAAACATAAATCCAATGAACCTTAGTTGTGGCCAAAAGCCAAAATGAACAAAACCTTTGAAGTGTAGATTAAAAACCCCATTGAAGCTTTCAATTCATATAGGTCAGTGAAGTCTAAAAGGGCAAATATTACCTTCAAACAGCCCAGTCCTTCCTTACTCAGGGAGGCAAGTTCAGTATCACATGTCATTATTTCCATGGGGTTAGAAAGCAAGGGATAAAGTAGCAGGATAGTTTCTGATTAGAAAACAGCCACCGTGTCCATATTGACCCAGGCCATCACTAGTTTCTACTTGGTTCTAATTTCAAAAGAGTTGCTTGATGTGTGGGAATGAGATTTGCACCATTAACCTCAGCCACTGAAGCAAGATCAGTTGTGGCTAACACACAGTAGAATTCATTGAAGAATAAACAATGCGCACTCTGCCATAATCTAGACCCAATTTTTGTACACTTAAATGGGCCACCATAAAATTGCAACTATAACCATTTGATTATATTCTCACGAGGAGAAATAACTGTGTCATGAGTCTGTAAAATGACCTAGGGGACATATTTGTGGAAGATCTTAACTGGAAAATATAAGATAAATATTTGAATATTAAGGCAAGCATTACCCTAATACCCAGTTAATGAACAGCTTTAAGGGTGAAGTGAGAATTAATTTGGGGTTAGAACTAACATCTCCAGGGTTAGGTCATTTCTCCTTTCTGTTTTCTAGAAGAAAAGCAAAAGATAGCTTCACTTATTTCTTTTTCCATTATGAATGATTGGTTTCCTGAAATGTAGACCAATGCCCTTCTGTTACACACACAAACACACTGGTATACATGAGCACATGCATACATAAACTCACGCATACATAGATACATGGGCACACACATAAAACACGCTTGATTTTATATTAGATAAGAGAATGACATAAGAAATCCTTCCCTGGGGAGATATAAACAACATTTACCCCTTCCACTTAAGGTCCCAAAGACAAACCAAAGTGCAATTTTACCTAAATTTACATTGGGAAACATTGAGTTTATTGCACTTACTCATAGAGCATATTTGAGAAGCTATACTCAGGAGTGTGAATGACCCAAAAGCAGCAGTACTGGAAAGGCTTCGCCTGCATGGATAATGGCTTCTCCATAAACGCTTAGATGGAGCTCCTGTCTATTTACCCCTCCCAGCCTGTATATGGAAGTACTGAGTTGTGAGCAATTAGGAAATAAGTAGGAGTAGCTGGAATCTCAGGCGAGGATCCGCCTCATCCTCTCCTTTTATGAAGGAGAGTCAGCAGTCAACAAGTCCTTACTGTGATGGCTTGTAGTGAGCAGACTCAGCTGATCTGAGGGAGACGGAGGCTACTTGGGCCAAGGATGCTTTCTACAATGGGAATATAGGGACTATCTAAATTCCATATTTCTGGATTTTACTATATGTACATCATTATACATACATATGTATAGGATACAATCGTGTGTAGTTACACTATCAAAACCCCATATTTAGTGCTTAAAGCATGAGACTAAAACCTTAGGAGCTCTCCATGCGCAAAAATCTTGCAGTAGCCTAACAGTCATATATGTATCTTTAGTGTACTATTTTTCTGGAGGTTTCCATAACATTTAATATAAGAAAACCTTCTTGAAAAGAAATGAGACAAAATCCTGAGAAACTAAATTTTAAATAAAGGACACAGAAGAGATGTTGGGTACTAGAAATAGGTAGCTTTTGCCATGCCACAACCAACCACACAATTTCAGTGACACTGCATTTGGCTAGGGATGCATTGAGCTCTCTGCTAGATTTCTCCAGATTGGCTGTGAGCCACAGCTTCATTGGGTATAGGCTATCTGCCCCTCAGTTTTCTGTGACTCACAGGCTTCCCAGGACTTAATGCTTCTCATGGTGGCAGCAGAGGCTCCAGGGAAGAGTCCAACTGTACCAGGCCCAGCTTTCATACCAAAGGTGTGATATCCCATTGTCTAAAACAAGTCATATGACCAAGTGCCAGTTTTCTTATGGAGGTAGAGAGGAGGGGTGGACACTGATTGAACAATGGTCTAATCTACCACAAATGACTTTGGATGCTTTTCTCTTCTATTGGGATGTAAAAGACTTGATAGATGAGGCCAGAGAGATAGGGAGAGGCCCTGGGTAGGCCATATCAGTGGTGATGATACCAGTCACAATGGCAATGGTAGGTAAGTAACACTGACAAAGGCAGGATGTTAGGCTAGGAATACAGCACCCAATAGCATACAGAAGGCCTGGATTTGATCTTAAGAACCACATAAAACACCAAACAAGAAAGAAAAAAAGCAGGAGGTTGTGGGTCTTACTCATCAGAAATAGCGATAGACACATCATACACATTTACTTTAAATTAGACATCATTAAATCACTGTATAAAATTAATGCATTTATCACTTTATATCCTCATGGAGGTAACACTACTATTATCCCAATTTTAGATGGAGAACTTGACATGCACGGAGATTAGATGGCTTGGCCTGGATTATATAACTATAAGTGGCAGAATAGAGATGTAAGTCCAGGCCATCTGGCTTCAGAGTTGAGTCTAGAGACTTGATTCCTCCTTTATGCAGTTATTAATATTTTATGGGCTGAGGGTTGACATAATTTAACTTGCATTTCAAAAGGTCATTTTAGGTGTTTTTGGAAGTAAGCAGTGAAGAGATGATGTCCTGGAGAAGTGTGAGCCCTAGCTGGCTGCTAGAGTGCCGGTGATGTGTCACCCACATGTGCTAAAATGAGCACAACAGCGGGGAGGCATCATTAGGGCATTTATAGCAGATTTGATGTGCTGCAAGATACAAAGGTGTGATCATTTCCCAAGTAGCTTGTTTTTATAGTGTGAACACAGATAAAAGCTGTTCCTCCCTTTTGCCAATGAGAAACGCAGAGTAGAAGTTGACAGAAGCCATGTGGTGCTGCTTAGTATTCGCAGCTGGACAAGGCTGGTGCCTGTGCAGACAGAAGCAAGCGAAGCCAGTGAAGATGTTAAGGATCCATCAGTCCCAATTATGCAAATATTTCAGAGTTTAGGGAGGGTGAGAAGATTAGGTCAAGAGGCGCCCAGGATATACCTTGCCCACTATTCATTTAGGTTTGCATATTGTTTCTTGCTACAATTTTGAGTTTTAAGAAAAAGAGAGTTAACTATATTTGAAATTTAGGAAATAGAAATTTAGAGATAAATTTTAAGAGATTTTTCTGGATGAATATGGCATTTGTTTAGTATTAACTGTAGTAATGGCAAGGGATTGTGCATATGAATACGTGTGTGTGTCCAGGCCCAAGGAGGACATTAGATTCCCTGGAACTGAAGTTGCAAATGGTTGTAACTGATGTGGGTGCTGAGAACTGAATTTAGGTCCTGCCTAACAGTAGTGTGTATTCTTAACTCCTGAGGGACCTCTCCAGCTCTTTGTCCACATTTTTAGAGTGATCAACTCATGTAGGTTTTCCTGAGATGTTACCAGTACACTAGAAGTTCCATATCCTAAAAGTTTCTAAAAACCAAGATTTTTAATGACCTTATACTTATATGAATATACCTAATATATTTAATGTTTTAGTGGTCTTGTTAAATGAATTTCCGTATGACATTTCCTTGCATGTACCATTGTATTTTGTTCTTATTCATCCTTGTAGGATTCTCCCCTGCCCCCAGCATATCAATATAATAAATGTCATATTTTGCTAAGGTCTATCTTATGTGCTTCTTGTGCTCATGTGGGCCTTTTAGTACTTTGTCACTACCCCATCGCGTGAGGGTCTACATTCAGGAGCAATGACACATGTGCTGGGTGGTCTTATGTCAACTCAACACAAGTTAAGTCATCTGAGTGGAGGAAATCTCAATGAAGAAAATGCTTCCATAAGATCAATGATTAATGGGGGAAGGCCCAGCCCATTGTGGGTGGGGTCATCCTGGGCTGGTAGTCCTGGGTTCTATTAGAAAGTGAGCCGTGAGGAGCAAGTCAGTATGCAGCACCCCATCCATAGCCTCTGCATCAGCTCCTGACTCCTGGTTCCTGACTGTTTCAATTCCCATCCTGACTTTCTTTAATAATGGACTACAGTGTGGAAGTGTAAGCCAAATAAACCCTTTCCTCCTCAACTTGCTTTTGGTCATGGTGTTTCATGGTTGCAAAACAAACTCAGTACAACCTATGAGATTCTGAAACAGGTGTCCATATGACATGGAGAAATGGAATAAGATCTTAGTAAAGAGGTTTCCAATGCAAAAAAAAAAATAGTAAAAAGTAAAATTCTAGTAGTCAGATATCCTCTGTAATTTCCCCCTGCAATCTGGAGCTTCTGGCAAATTATAAATTTTATTGGCTTCAGTTTTTTTCCCCATAAGATAAATGAAGCAACAAGGGAACTTGCTGTATCCTGGCCAACAAAGGACTAGTAGGGAGCAGAGATTACTGTAAAAAATAAAGAGGATGCCAATGTTTCATCTTAGGATGCCTGAAAGTGAGGCATGAACAGGAATGCAGGGGTTCATTATAACCTCCTTCTCCAAATACTTGGATGATGCTATGGGCCATTGGAGATGGCTTGCACAATAAAGGTACCTGCCACCGAGCCTCCACCAGGGACCCACATGCTGGATGGTGAGACATGGTGGAAGGTGAGAGAAGGCCATCACAAGTCATCCTTTGACTACATGTGTGTATGGTAATCTTTCTTTCTTCTATTTTCTCCCCTCCCCACAGAAAACAAACAAACGTAAAAGGTGTTTTAAAAATCACTTAAATTCCGATAGTGGTGGCACACTCCTTTAATCCCAGAACTGGGGAGGCAGAGGCAGGTGAATCTTTAAGTCAGAGGCTAGCCTGGCCTACAAAGTGAGTTCCAGAGAAGTCAGGGCTACACAAAGAAACCCTGTTTCAAACAACAACAACAACAAATTTCAACCCTTTAGAATCAATATTGATAATTTTATAATGAAAAGAGGTAAAGAGAAATCTAGATGAAAGAAGTAATTATTTTATAAATAAAATTCATCTTTGTAGTAAAGCATGGGTCAAGTTACTGTTGATGTAAATCAACATGGACTCCAGAGCTGAGACTACTTAGGAAGCTAAGTTGAGTCATATCTACCAACATGTATGGGGGGGGGGGTCCATCCTACCCATGGAGATATCTGGCATGACATGAAGCTGGTGGCTCACAAATGTGCTTCAGAGACTTCTTGCCATGTGCTAGAATATCATGTTTTCATGAGAAGAATCCCATCATAGCTTTTAAATGTAGCATTTATATTTTCCTTTGGAACACTTTTTATTCTAAACCCCAGCTAATTTGATGAGGCATGGGGGCCCTCTTCTTTTGGGGAACCAGGTGTGTGCTCTGCATCCTACATATATTTCAAGAGTTTGTTTGACAGGATCATCAGAACAATATCTCATCAGCTCTCTGGTCAGGAGAGAATCTCTTTTTTCTGAGACTAAGACCTCTGCTTAGTTGCCTGGCATGACTGCTGTGCTCAGTGTCAGAGCTGTAGACTTTGCTTCCCATTGTTCTGTGTAAAATCAGTGGTGATGCTGGAGCTATTTGGCTTAGTGAGCTCAACCACTCAACCTGTCATCCCTAGGAATTCTTAAATACTGACATTAGCTGCAACCAGGTACATCTTAGAAATAACCTTGTGGATATTCAGTACTGAAATTCTGGTTATTCCCATTCTAGGGCCATCAAGGGTGTCAGTGAGCCCTCCAGTCACAGAAGTCACCTCTTCCTCTTGCTTCCTCCTTCTAAGACTACAAGATTTCCCATGGCCAAGCTCATTTTGTAGTGCTACTTGGGCTTTTTCAACATGAAAAGAATAGTGAACAACTGCCAATCACAGGAAGAAGATGGCATCTACTTAGGGCACAGAACACAGCATTCTGGATGGTAGAGGTGGAGAAGCAGAAGAATGCAGAAGGCCAAATGATAGAAATGGAGAAGCAGAGTGCCTAGCTCCAGGCAGATTCCTGATTTCCCAACTGTGTAAAGTGGAGACATGATCACTCCAAGGGATGGCTGAAGAGTATGACTGTATTGTAGGTCATCCAGAGGCTTCTGGGAAGAGTCCAGGCCTGGGAGAGAAAGCAGTAGACTAACATGGCCACCAGAGTGAACTGGGTCATAAGAAGGGTCAAGAGAAGAAAAAAGAGAGATGACCGAAGAGAGAGGGAGCGAAGGGAGAAGAAAGGCAAGCGAAATAAGAGAGTCAAGAGAATTCATGACCAAAATGGCAGGCGTATATAGGAATCAGTAGCTGGGGGGAAGGGGAGGGGAGGGGAGCAAGAAGAGCTGAGAGGAACCTCAGGTACAGAGTGAGCCCAGAGGCCAGCAGACACTCTGGTGAGCTATTTGGCACCATAGTTAGGCATTTTTAGGTTCCTTTTGGATGTGACATCTACCAAGTAGAAAAATTGTTAAGTGAAGTCAAGGGAGTGGCCATCTGGGTGGTTGTTTATATAGTAGTGAAGTAACCTGTGCATCTTAAAGAAAACTACTCCAGGAAACATGGAATTTCAAGTGAGGTTACTTAGTCCTGATAGACAATATTTAAAACGTCTGAGAGTGACAGGCTATAATAAATCGATAGTAATAAATAAATTACATATTGTAAAAGGGGTGCATACAGACTTTGAAAACTAAAAACATGCAAGTTAAAGTCTTCATAAGACACATTTGATAATAAATTTTTAATCAATTGGTTTTGAGCACTTAGAAATGTGTTGATACAGTCTAAGAGCAATAAATCCGAGACAGATTCCTCCTCTTCCTCCTCTTCTTTCTCCTCTTTCTCTTACCTACCTTCAAGAAAATAAAATTGAACTTGAAAGGGAGATACTAGAATATGAATGTAAAAATCTCCCCACAGGCTCGTATTTAGAACTCTGTGTTCTCAGTTGTTACCTTGAGACTAAGACCACTCTTCTCTGAAACTTCTATTCATATCATTTGGAAACAAGATTATCCCACTCACTGGGGATCTACTTTAATTACTATGGTCAGAGATGAAAGAAGTCTGAAGTATAAAGTTTCTGGCCTTGCCTAGCCCCAAGGTCTAAACCCCAAATCCCAAATAATCATATAAAGGCTTATATTAATTAAAAGGTGATTAGTCTATGGTTCAGGCTTATTACTTGCTGATGTGGGATGTCTTTCTGTATGCTATGAATATCATTGGTTAATAAAGAGGCTGTTTTGGCCTATGGCAAGCCAGCTTATAGGCAGGTAGAAAATTCAAGCATAAAGAGGAAGAAAGGTGGAGTCATGGGGAGACTGTGAGCTGCCACTGAGAGAGCAAGATGAAAAAGGACAAGAAAAACCTCAAGCCATGAGGCAAAACATAGATGACTTAAGATGCAAGAGCTAGCTAACAAGAAGTTGTAGTAAGAGGTTTCTGGTCCGGACTTCCAGGCCTTACCTCAAGGTTTAGGCCTGCAAACCCACAGACCCGCAGAGACACACAGATGCTTACAATAGTTTCAGGCTGATCAGCCTAAGGCCCAGGCATATAACTTGCTAACTCTTTACCCCTTAATCTAACCCATGACTCAGTACCTTTTCTCAGAGCAGCATAGTTGTCCTCTGCTTCTTCCAGCTTCTCTCTGGCATTCTGCTCTGTTCTTCCTGTTCCTAGAGATCTCCTAGTCTGGTAGCCCCACCCATACTTCCTGTCTGCCTTTGGCCAATCAGTGCTTTTTATTAAACCAGTGGGTGGGACAATTATTTGCAATGGAACAACATAATCTCCCACAATAGGCTGAACAGTTTGTAATTAATATAAGACTTTGTGTGATTACTTGGGACTGCTGGTCTTGATCTCGGGACTAGTCCAGGCCAGAAATTTTTTTAATTAAAACTTGCTAACTCTTACTCTTAAACTAGTCCATGAGTCTTATCTTGTTTAGCCATGTGATACCTTTCCTCAGAGCAGCATTTTCATCTTCTTTCCTCTGAATCTCCTGGTGTCTGTTGCTCTTCTTCCTCTTCCCAGAGTTTTCTTAGCTGGTAGCCCTGCCCACACTTGCTGTCTGTCTTCTGACCAACAAGCATTTTATTAAACAACAGGAGTGACAAATATTTACAATGTGCAAGAGCATAATCCCACAGCAAGAGAACCACATCTTCTCTCTTCTGAATATACTTGGCCCATGTCATAAGCAAGAAGGTAGGTACATGTCGTTGGTATAACAAAAGTTAAATTATATTATATTGAGGGTTATCACACAAGGTTCATATTCTTTAGTTCCTAACTATGGTCCTTAGCCTATCTACTCAAGAGTGTTTGCCTGTGTGATGCATCTTAGCTGAAGATCAGGTCCAGTACCTAACAGAAGTTTCTGATCCTGAGGGGAGACTCTCCAGCCACAGGGAAAATCAAGGTGGTATCTATCCAGATATACAGAGCAGAGCATTTGTTTTGGTCTCTGCTTAGGTACAATCCAGTTGATATCATGGAGTCTAGGACTATGATTCTATCTTGAGTGAGTGATGTCACTGGGTTCTGGTTATCAGGTGAAGCTTTGGGTGTTAGTGGGATTTCTGACTAAGCTATTTCTATATGTCTAAAAGACTTCTTTGCTTATGTGAACACCAGAGTTCCCTTGGAGGAGACTTCTAGTCGTGTTCAGCAGAATTGCTATTTAATTGTTTTATCCACAACTTATTAGAAAGTGATAAAGCTACCAGAAGACATATGTGAAGAGGTAAGAGATATATAAAATTTGAGACAGTATTTGACCATGTCTATGGGCTTCAACAACAGATCAACACAAGTAAAATAAAATTTAACAAGTATCAATGTAAAGTTGAACACTGAGAGGTAAGAGATTGAACTATGTTAAGTACTGAATGAGTGAAAACAGGCTTGACAACAATTTGTGTGAAAAAGACATGAAGCTCTCAATTGGTGACAAGATCACTATGTATGTGCCCTGTGATGTTCTCTAAGGACAAATCCAAAACATTGCAGATACATCTTTGACCAGGCTTGTAGACACACAGTACCAGAGAGGGGCAAGGAAAACTGTTATAGGGTACTTTGTACTGTAAAGAGAATGGCTAAGTATTTTTGTTTGTACTGTTTTATTTAGTTGAGGTAGAAATATTTTCAAAGGATTATTGTCAAATGAACAAAATGTCGAAGACGTTGGGAACTATTCACTCTTTCAAACTGCATTTATTGAATGCTGACATTTTTGGCCTTTCTCTGAGTGCTTGGATTATATTTGTGATAAAGTGCATCAAAACCCACACTTCTGAACCCACAAAAAGGCAGAAGAAATAAATCATATTTTAAGTAGTTTTGTATTTAGATTGTATTATTTATTGAACTACTAGATAATAACATCAGTATTTTAGGATGTATGCTTACAATATAAATTTTGAGATGTGAAGGAAGTAAAAAGAAGTGTAAAGTCATTTATAAAACTGTATTCATAAATAACCTTATTTTATTTTCTGCACTGATTTTATCTATGTTCCCCCCACCCCCAGAACCCAGGTTGTTTTTTATCCTGTTTTTCTCACAGCTTCACGATTCTCTCTAGTTCTTAAGGCTGTGGAAAACAGAGGAAAGAATGTTTGGGTGGCTAGATACAGAATGAAGTTTATCATGTCATCCACAATTGTCAGAACTTAATCACATGACCTATGTGCTACAGTGGATACTGGGAAGGATTCTACGTATATCCCCAGAAGAAAATAAAATAAAATATTTTAAAATATAATCTTGATTATCACTGAGTCCTGGACACTCAGTTATCTTTCTTTTGATCACATATAGTTTGTCTTCTATTAGAAGAGCATTCCTTGCTTTTCATGAGAATTCATTGAGTTTTTGTGTCTTTATTACAGATGCCCGTTTTCTCTGTGCATTTTCTACACTGTTTAAATTACCATTTCACTGGGTTACGTGAGTGCTCACCTTCATGAATTTCCAGCTTCTTTTCAACTGTATTTCAGCAGGCCGTGGAATGTACATTTGCTGTCTGATGCTTGTGACTGGTTTGATATCAGGTTGGCAGATAAAAATCTATGCCCAAAGATCTAAACCTCACTCATCCTGCTGCTGGGCTGCATTAATTGTGTTGTGCAAAAATCTGTCACGCAGGACTTTGTCACGTTAGGACAACTCCATCTTCTTCTGTATCTGTTTTCATCCTGATTTTTTTCATGCTGTAATCTTTGATCCTTTCAGTAGAGATGACAGGCTTTTAAAACTATATCCCTTCATGTTTCATAAAGGGAATGACAGTATCTCTCTCCTGGGTTTCATTTCTTTAAAACCTCAGGGCATTTTTGAGGATTCTCTAAAGCTTGCAAAATACCATTTAATGCAAGGAAAACCACAGTACCCAAACTTAATGGCAAAATTTCCATGAATATCTTTCAATGATGAATACAGGAGGTCTTCATAAATAATATGGTAGGTGATCTGACTACTTTTATGTCAAATTGGCACAAGAAAGAGTTGTCAGAGAGGAGGGAGCCTCAGTTTAGAAAATGCCCCCATAAGATCCAGATGTAGTCAAGTCTGTAGGGTATTTTTTAATTAGTGTTTGATAGAGGAGTGGCCAGATCCTTGTGGGTGTGGCCACCCCAGGGCTGATAGTCCTGGTTTCTATAAGAAAGGAGGCAAAGAATGCCAGTAAGCAGCACTCTTCCGTGGTCTCTGCATCAGCTCCTGCCTCCAGGTTCCTGCCCTGCTTGAGTTCCTGCCCTCGCTGCTTTTGATGATACTAAGTTATATAAAACTGTGAGTGAAATAAGCCCTTTTCTCCCCAAGTTGATTTTGATCATGGTGTGTTATCACAGGAATAGTAACCCTAACTAAAATAATAGGTTAAAAACTTAGTAGATTTTTTTCCAAAGTATTGATAATTGCGTACTTGGTTTATAATGTAGAAAAGTGTTTGTGATGATTTGAATGGGAATGGTCCCCATAGCTCATATATTTGAATGCTTAGTAATTAGGGGGTGACACTATTAGGAGGTATGGCCTTTCTGAGGAAGGTGTGGCCTTAGAGTAAGTACCTTACTGGGGATGGGCTTTGAGGTTCCAGAAGATCAACCCAGGTTCACCATCCTCCTGATGCCTACTGATCCAGATGTAGAACTCAGCTATTCTCCAGCACTGTATCTGCCTGCATGTAGCCGCCATGCTTTCTGCCATGATGACAATGAATTAAACCTCTGAGTTCTAAGTTAGCCCCAATTAAATGTTTTCCTTTATAAGTTTCCATGGTCATGGTATCTTTTCATAGGAATAAAAACCTAAAAAAACAGTGTTAAATATATTTGTGTGATAAATACCTATATTTGTGCTCATTTTAATTCATATACTATATACAGTTGCTGAAGTATAGCATGTAGATGTTGTTAAGCAGTACTGAATTAAGAGGCTACAATCCAAGAATGGCTTCTGCTAACAACATGTTGCCTATGTTACTAATACCAGAAACTTCCTCAATGAGCACATTAAGGGTTGGAAATATAACTGCATTGGTAGGTTTAATAGTCAAGATGAGGAAATTGTCTAGAAGAGTCTCTCTGACCTTCTATGAATAGGGCAAAATTGAAATTTGAATAAATTGTATTATTATAAGCATACAGGGTGTTTATAACCAGTTTCTATGCTAACTGGATGATCTGTTCCATTTCTTTACATTAAACACTCAGATGTGCATCTAGGAACACGGTAGGAGAATGAGCAGTCTCAGAACTCTTTACCCTTGGAAACTGCAATGGGAATATTGCTTCTGGCAAGATTATACAGTGCTCAATAGATAGAAATGAATGTAGCAGCCCTGGACAGTTCCTTGGTGCGATGCCTAAGCCCTGTCTTCAGCCACTAAGTGGCTAAATGCTTTGGTATGTACCTAGTGGAACTGTGGTGCTTGAATATATTTATGTTTGGTTTGAGTAAATTTTTCCTACAAGGTGTTGTTGGTCCCTCAAAAAGAAAAAGATGAACAATACAAACTAAAATCCTGAAACCATATTTTTGGGTTCTTTTACTTTTAATTATTTTTTTCTTTGTAAAACAGAGGAAAACACAAAGTTGAGGGTGTTGGGGGCTTCTGGGAGGAATTGGGGATAACAAAGATATGGTAAAATATACAACATGATTTTTTTCTAGTAATAATAATCATAATAATGATAGAGCTGGGATTTCAAGATCAAAACCCAGGATCTTCATAGTCATGGGCCTACATGTTGGTTAAGTGGCAGGACTTCCAGCCAAGGGCCTTTTTTGTAGTGGTGAATAAGGATGTAGAGAGCTCTAGAGCCATCTTTCCTTCTTTCCTTCCAGGCCAGGGTCCTTGGTCTTCAGTCTATGTGCTCTTTGTACAGACAGTCAGAAGGAGCTCACACTCAGAAATCAAATGCTCACATGTTTCTCTTTCATTAGTCCCCCCAAACACAGAATTTTCTTCTGCTGCTAGTGTGGCCAACACAAAGGATGGGAGTTAAACTTAGTTTTACAACACACGACTAATGTTACATATCACAACATGTTATTTAATGTCATCTTTACTTTGAAGTTATAAAGTCCACTGATGTGTCCATTTTTAAATGATTGTCAGAGATTAATATTCTCTTATATCACACATATTCTTTTAATGTCTCAGTTTGTATGTCAATACATTTAGCCACATTGTCATTTCCTATGTGTTTCTTTTGTACTTAAAATGTCACTGTGAGAAGACACATAAGTACCTACCTTTTAGACGTCACAAATCTTCAGAAAACAAAAGAGCTGAATAGTTAAGGACAGGCGAGGCCACCACTCAGGAGGTTGAGACAGGAGGTTCATAAGCTAAAGCCTAGCCGGGGCTACAGCAATGATCTTGAGGCCAGCTAGAATAATCTCATCAAAAAAAGAAAAGAAAAAGGAACAAAGGAAGCCTGCTGATTACTCATGAGTGGCTGATGAGTAATCAACCACTGTTAGTTCACAGAAGAACAGTAGTTCCTAGTCTTCCTAATGCTGCTACCCTTCAATACAGCTCCTCAGGTTGTGGTGACCCTCAACCATAAAACTATCTTGTTGCTACTATTATGAATCATAGTGTGGATATGTGTATTTTCTGATTGTCTTAGGAGAGCAGTGAAGAGGGTTGTGACCTACAGATTGATAGCCATTGCAGTAGAGGCTGCCTCACATGGTGGAGAAAGTGGTGTGAAATTGGGATGGGCAAGAATTCAGCTCAGTAGGCAAGGTGTTTGGTGTCAAGCCAGCTTGATTTGATCCCCAGATTTCCCATGGTAGAAGGAGAGAACTGACTTCTGTAAGTTGTCCTTTGGGTTTACACACCACACACACACACACACACACACACACACACACACACACACACACACACACACAAATAAATAAATAAATGTATTTCAAACATTAAAGCAATATAATACTGATGGGAAATGTGGCCATAGATTGGAACTGCTATGCCCTTTCAGTTTATGTGGTCCTAAGCTAGCCTAGAATCTTGGCTAAGGCTCTAAATGCCAAAGTGAAACCGGTATCCCCATGGGAGGCAAGCTGTGCCTGGGAGCCTGAGCATCTGGGCACTGAGGCAAGTCCTTCCCATTGGCTGAGGGGAAGAGTACCCCATGTTTCTGCTTTGTCTTCATGGCACGTTGTTGTATGTTGACTTTTTCCTTTAATTTTATTCATTATAATTTCAAATGCCACCTTGCAAAACATATTAGTTCAGAGGTTATTAAAATAGTATGGTTTTAGAAATTTTACCAAGGAGCAAGCACACACCCTGTCAATTCTCCTTGGTTCTATTCTGCTTCTGTGCACTATGTTCTGGGAAATACAATCTTGGAGAATAGGAAATAACTCCCAAAGATTTTTTTTTATGTTTTATAGACTTTTCTTTTCATTTTTCTCAAAAAACAAATTTATCTCTCTATACATGTTTATAGTTGTCATCATCATAAATACCAGGTAAGAAGTTAAGAATCTGAGGGTGTGTTTTCGGTGCTCCATGCTTGTTGAATGAGTCACTGAAATTTTCCAAACAATAAAATTGGAGCTCAAAGAACTTTGGAACTTGTTCAGTAGCTTGGAATTTGTAGGTGGTAAGTCTGGGTGTAAACGTATCTGTCTGATCCCAGGATCATTTTGCAGTAACCAGAGGCAAACAGTGCCTCCTTGGACTTTATGTAGAGAGGATGGCTTTGCATGTCAGGGATGTGGAATGGTGACCGAATGCTCTGTTTTAAAATAAGATACGGTGGTGAGAAGTTGGCTATGTTCTTTTCGTATTCTTGACTGTTTCTTCATGTGAGGTAATTAGCACCCAAAACCTATAAATAGTTTGGTAACAAGGCATGCTTTATTTTTTGGATTTTTACTTCTTACTACTAGTAACGGAAGTGTTAATTGTTAAGTGGATGGAATCACCTGAGAGTCAAGCCCCTAGAGTGCCTGTGAGAGGTTATTATCTTGAGTTAATTGAGGTAGAAAGGACAGGAGGGCAGCACCATTCCTTGGCTTAGACTTCTGGACTGAACAAAAAAGGAGAGAGTGAGCTCATCATGGCTTTGTCTTCTGACTAAAGATTCCAGTGTGACAGCTGCGTCAGGGCCTGCTGCCTCAACTTCCCTGCCACGGTGAACTGTACCCTTGAACTGTGAGCTAGAAAAAGCCCTCTCTCCCTTATTCTGTCTTTGTCAAGGTATTTAATCACAGCTACAGGGTAAAAAACTAATAACATCTCAAACAGAATAGACTCCACTGTCAGCCAATGCAGATCAGGACATCTTGGTGTTGTCTTGGGCTGAGTATCATTGCAGTCATCCAGAGACCAGGTATGTCTACTAGAAGACTGGGTATTTCCTTACAGCTTCCCATAAGTGCTAGCTGGGTGGCACTGGCCTCCAGAATAAGGTCATTATTTGGTCATCTTTAAATCCATGTCAAAGTTTTACAAGTAAAATCATTTTGACTAGAGATAACCAAAGCCAAGGTAGTAGCACCTTACTTTTCTCTTATAAAACCTTTGGCAATAGGCATTCTCAAATTGACACAGCTGTTGTCTGGGCAGAGCTCCTGCCCACTAACAATGAAGAGGTGGCTCAGCATCCTAGCAAATAGGTACCCAAGATAATCAGGACAAAGCTGCTTAGAAACTCCCCCAACAGAAATGCCTTGGGCCCATGAAAAGAATTTGATTAATAGATTCTGGAAACCTGCCGCTGGTCACTGCCGCCCAAGCACAGAGCACAAGTGCAGGCTGGCAGACTGCTTCAGGCTGAGCTTGGAGACCACTGAAGGCGTAGCAGTGGGTGTCTATGCCTTTAGATGCTCATTCCCGTGACTAACTGGGCTGGGCTTAGGAAACTACACTGCAATGCCTTGCTTTTTAGTTTCGGATAAGGAAACCAGAAAATCAGAATGCTGCTTTTGTCAGGGAACCTCATGCTCAGTAACGGTTCTTTAGGAAAGATTAACAGTCAAGACCTGATGGAAATGAAGTCTGCAGAGAATCAATTGAATCTTCCAGATGGTGCATCACCATTGAGTATGCTGGACCACTATCTTCTTTCCACGATAGGCTCACGCATAGACAGTAGCAGAAACGGGTTTTTTTTTTTTTTAAATCACTTCACTATTTTGACTTTGTCTGTTTTGCCAAAACAACAATAAAGACTGTTTCTAGAAGACAAACTAGAAACTACAGACTTAGCCTCTGAACCATCCCATTTTTTCCTGCTTGTTCCATACTCTGCTTGTGGAACCCCTGTTTTGTGGGTACGACCTAGGACCACCTTGGTGGTTAGCTCCCTTTACTGTCAAGATCCTGCCTACTTACTTTGCTGTTCTTTTCTCCTATGAACACCCCCTCTGCTCTCCATGCAACTTTCCTCTTTGACTCTCTGCTAGGGCTGGGGCTGGTTTGCTTAGAGGGTGGCCTCAGAAATCCTTGTCTGGGTTATTTTCCTTTAATAGTAATGCATGCCTGTCCATCAAGGGAGTAGAACTGATTTTTTTCCAGTACTGTCAGACTGCTGGGGTCTTAAGGGGAACTATACAAAATGTCACAAATAAATACTTCTGACCATTAAAGGGTATTGTGTATAGGTAACATTATCATCATCATTGTTGTTATTGTTGTTATTTTGGAGAAGCCTGGTTGTCTCTAAGTAGATGAGGTTAGCCCTGAATTTACAGAAATCTGCCTGCCTCTGTCATCTAAGTGCTGGGATTAAAGGCCTGCATCACTATACCTAGCTTGCTTATAGGTAATTTGGACATCATAATAATAGCCAATTTATATAATTTACAGATCTCTAATTATCACATATTTTCATGGTGTTTGAAGTATTTTTATGTAGCATTCATTTTAGGTAAGTGGTGTGTATTTACTTATTTTAACCAGTTAAATCTGCCTGGTTTCTTCAGACTTTTTTTTTTTAATCAATTTAAATGTATTTCTAGTTCTGTTGTTTCCAGAAACAAACTCATAAAAAGTGGATGGGATGCTTTTAATGACTAGCTCATTTATTGTTTAATTGTGAATGTCCCATCACGCTTCTTACGAGGATACCAGCTGCCACGTCTCCATTTTTCTGCCCTGATTTGAGGGTATATGCTGTGTGTCTTACGTTCCTGTTTGTATACATGTGTGTCTTGCACATTCACCTGAAGCTGGATGTCAGTGTTTATTTTGAATAACCTGACTGTTACATTTTGCCATTCTTACTATCTCTTTACCTTATGAGCAACAGCTTTAATTAAGAAAGAAAACAAGAAAAAAAATATGAAGGATACTAAAAGTTTGGTTTGATATATCTTGAAAGTATCACTAGTTTTTAAATGTTATATAGAAGGTGAAAGAAATCACCAAGGGGTATTTGTCCCATGTCTCTGGAGTAAGCTTCCCGATCTTACTGGAACTGTTAGTGTTTTATCCTAAGTTCACTAATGCTTACTTTGAAGTAATGTTACATTTCTTCCTGCAATCTTTGTATAAGAAGAGTTACTTCTATCAAACTATCATTGCATTTAAAGTGTTTTTACAGTGATAATCTACCCGAGTGTCATTTTTTTACCCCACTCCATCTCACAAGTTCCAATACTGAAAGGAGGTTTGAGTCTATTGTACTGAGCATTCATAGAAAGGCCTCTGACTCCAATCGGGACAATGTGGGAAGCACCACATAGTAAACAAAGCCATGCTCTTTTCAAATAGTTCAGAGCTGCTATTATAGAATGGCTTTTCCCATAAAGCTTTATGCAATAAATGGTAGACCTTTAAATAGTGAAGTGCTTGCTGCTGGTATATGCACAGGAGCATGTAAGTGTGTATGCTAGTGGCATGTCTTTGGAATGTCTGCTGCTCCAGCCTTTGCATCACTTCATCCAAACTTTTGCAAGTATCTAACAAGCATAGCAGTAGAGAAATGAGTACATCAGTAGCCCCAACAGCAAAGGCCAGAGAGATACAGACTTGATAAAACTGTGGTACAGGGAAATGAGAAGAAAAGATTCTATCTATAGCTGAACTTGACGTTTTTAAGCCTCCCACAGATGTACCAGATAAATAATTCTTTTTTAGATGGAGCCTCATGTAGCCTGACTTTGAACTAGATCATCCTATCCACACCTCCCAAAAGCTGGGATTACAGGTGTGTGCCACTGTGTCTGTTTCTATGTTGTATGAGGGATCGAACTCTCAGCTGTGTGCATGCCAGGCATGCCTTCTATCAACCACACCCCCTGAGCCCCCAATAAAGTTTTCTGAATTATGTATCAGTTCCTACAAGTGTAATGAAGTAAAATACCAATGTGACAGGTGAAATCAAATCGTCAGCAATTTTAGTAACAGGCAGCAGCAGACACTTTGTAAACAAGTTATTTCTTCAAATAGAAGTATGGCTTCATAGGCAAACATTACATATACACTTTTATATGAAAGTTAAACTGTCTGCTACTACATGGAGAAAATTCCTACTGTAATGCTAATGCCTGTTTCATCAGTGTGTACTTAAAGTATTTAAAGTCACAGAATAAAACACATTTCAGAAAAAAAAAAAAAAAGCCCTCAAGCCAGTTAAAGCAAGCATGAAACCAAGTGTATCTGAGCTGGAGACCGTCAGATTTCTTCATTTCAACACGTTTCATAACAGGTTTCAATGGTTGCATTTAGTGAGGTTGTGTTTACTTATAAACTAAATGATTCTCTCTCTCTCTCTCTCTCTCTCTCTCTCTCTCTCTCTCTCTCTCTCTCTCTCTCTCTCACACACACACACACACACACACACACACACACATTTAACTTAGATGTTGGTCCAGTAGTTTAGAACACAAGTAAGGGAGAAGGCTCTGAGTGGGTCCTCTGAGTCGCTGCCTACAGCCCTGCCTACAGCGGTCAGCTGTGCTGTGGGTAGGAGCTCTTCCTGGTCTCCTTGCCTGCCCTATGGGTAGTCCTGGCTGCCGATTGCCCCATCTTAGGCAATCGATACTAATGAGAACTGAAAACTCACAGGACAGAACTCAAAAAAGGGATGTGGGGTCAAGAAAGACCCGGACTTTAATATTTACTTTCCTGATTAGTAACCGTGACCCAAATCAAGCTTTTTATTTTTTCAACTATTTTAAGATTAGTGATTTTAAATAAACCAAAGCAATTATTTCCTGGGCATGGGAGCTCACGGTTATAATCTCAGCGCTTAAAGGCAGAGGTGGAGACAGGAGGATTGTTGTACATTTGACCTGCCAGAGCCATATAGCAAGGCTCTGTTTCAAAACATACCATCAAAAAACCATGCCCACAAAACCCAAACATAAGCAAACAAAGCTCACAATTCTACATGTGCCCACAAATGAAGTAGCTGTTGAATTCTCTCATTGCAGGCTTTTCTCTAGAAGCTATTTTGAAAGGGAAGGTGGGACCCATCAGAAGGGAAGTATGTGAGTGAGACATGAGGGAGAAGGGAGCTAGTGAAGGGCAAGCTACCTGGCAGTCATCACCACAGGCAGCTAGAGCTCATGGGGAACCCCGGGCATCAGAACAGAACATGAACTTTAGATTGTTTCTACTGGGGAGCAAGAGTATTTTATTTCTCAACTCCATCTTATCATTTTGTGAATGCTGTTTCTGAAACATTCATTCCTCAGCGCTCCCAGCTTCTTTTACATGGGCCAATGAGCATCTGGTGCTAGGAAAAAGCTCCTAGAGAGAAGGGTCACAGATTTTTGGAATAAATGATTTTGAGGTATAGAAGTGACTATGGAATATGGTCATGTGTAATAGGAACACAGCATGAGCCACATACTTGGGCCATACATGGGGTCAGAGTTTTAGAAACTATACTAAAGATGAAAAAAAAATCAGATACAGTTTTTGTCTGTAACATATCAATGTAATAATCAATATAAAATGATTGATGAACCTACTTACGCTTATTGTGCCATGTCTATACAAACCAGTGTGCATTTAACATGCACAAGCTTACCTCAGTTTGAATCACCACATATCATCCACCAGATCATAGCCATGTATGGCTGGAGCTAACCTTTGGCTAGTGTAGGTCTTATGTGTTGTGCAGACTATAAATCAACACCATTTTCTATGAGTTTCAGTAGTGTCCCCCGCCCCCGTGCGTGTATGTGTGAAGACTAAAGGCTGTCACCATAGATAGCAGCCCAAATTTTCCTTGAGCCAGCATTGACTAAGTACCCATTTCTGGTTACTATAGGTGTTGATTCTTGGAGGTACCACAGGACAATAGGTAAAGTGAGGAAGACAAGTAGACCAGTGCCATCGAAGACTATACTGGATAAAATTTATATACTGTGATCCAAGGTTGTCAGTCCCTAGAAGATATCGGTTCTATGGCCATTTTTTTTTTTTAACCAATTCTTCTCCTGTAACCTTCAACAGACATTTAGTGATGTAATCCAGCTTGAGAATAAAGCAAACGAGCAAACTCCACTAAAGAGAGAACAAGCCACACATGTTTCTGTACATTTGACACAAAGCCCGTGTTCTAATCAAGGATGTTATAAACTGAGAACCTGGGTGGAAAGGGAACATGCAGACCAATTTATGGAATCCTGTCAGCCAAGCACTCTCAAAGAGATCGTAACTACTTCTGGCAAAACAAAATCCAAACATCTGGCACCCTTCCAGGTGAAGGGAAACTAACAGCTAGGGGTTCTGTGAAGGCTACAAAACTTCATTTAAGAGGAAAATTGGTGAACTATGCCTGAGGGAGACCCCATGTCTAAGAAGCTGGAGAGAATCTCAGGAATGCTCCTGACAGACAATAGATTCAAAAGTTAGCCAATAGTTACCATACCCCATACCCCTTTACCCAACCCCGAAATGTCAAGATGTGTAGCACCCCACTTATGTCTGGTTTTTTTTTAAAAACCCCCTTACCTCTGAGCTTGGGACCGAAAACCCTCAACTGGACCCAAACAAGGGGTTTTGACCCAGGTTCATTTGAACCCGTCCAAAAGAATAGACTGACTCCAGCTCCCTGGTGGTCTTTGGGGGTCCCTCGACATGGGTACAGCGGTTGCAATAAACAGGAGTACATGCTTAACCTGAGCCTCAGTCCTTCCACCTCCTGTGGAGCACTCATAGAACATTCTAGAACTTTCTAGACCACACTTTCTTACAAAACCTCTTACGCCTTCACGTTTGGTCACTTTCTAATAAACTAACTTTTCTTCCCAGCCTTACATGTTACCACATATCTTATAATTAGCCAAGCCATCCACAAAAATATTGAAGATAATGGGACATTGTGAAGGTCAGCACTAGAGATCATAGTTTATGCCCAGACCCATTCCTATTTTCTCTAAAAGTGAGTTCACTTAGCTAGGGACCCCAGGAGTCCTCACTTGTTCTTTCAGCAAGCATTTCAAGCTTCTACTCCATGCTCAGTGCTATGCTGGGCTACAGAGACTTAGGAGGTGTGGGTTCCACAGAGACTTAGGAGGTGTGGGTTCCACAGAGACTTCGGAGGTGTCGGTTCCACAGAGACTTAGGAGGTGTGGGTTCCACAGGGACTTAGGAGGTGTGGGTTCCACAGGAATGTAGGAGGTGTGGGTTCCACAGGGACTTAGGAGGTGTGGGTTCCACAGGAATGTAGGAGGTGTGGTTTCCACAGGGACTTAGGAGGTGTGGGTTCCACAGGAATGTAGGAGGTGTGGGTTCCACAGGGACTTAGGAGGTGTGGGTTCCACAGGAATGTAGGAGGTGTGGGTTCCACAGGGACTTAGGAGATGTGGGTTCCACAGGAATGTAGGAGGTGTGGGTTCCACAGGGACTTAGGAGGTGTGGGTTCCACAGGAATGTAGGAGGTATGAGTTCCAGAGGGATGTAGGAGGTGTAGGTTTCAGGCACTTCTCTTCAAAGGAATATTGAAATAGAGGCAAACACATTCACAGGCTTGCAGGAAATCTTTGGACTGTATTGAGGAAGGGCATGGTCATGAAAGGCTCCTTAATGAGGGCACTTCGATTGAGATCTGAGGACCTCCGGAATTAGTGAAGTGAAGGAGGAGCGGACAGATGTGAAGGCAATTCAAAGAGAAGTATTCAGTATCTCAGAAGTTCTCATATTAACAGGCCACCCACATCTACCCCTTTTTCTAAAGTCCCAATGACAAGCTGAACCATGATTCTATCACAGCTCGCTTTGGAGAACCAATGAGCTTACAGAGCTTATAGAGCAGAGGTGAGAAGTTGCGTATAGGGGTGTGGATGTTCTTTCCCCTCAATAGACTGCCCCTGAAAAGCCTTTGCCCAGCATGGATGAGGACTTGACCTTAGCTGCATAGATGGTTACCCCCTCCACTAGTTTTCCACTGTCCTATATACATTATGTCCTTCCTGAAGCCGTGTGCAATTAAGACAGGGCTACAGAGAGGCTCTGGATACTAAGATTCGGATCTCATGACCTTTTTCACCCCTCATGAAGGAATGTCAGCTGCTCCAGCTAGGATAATCCCTTTGCTTACATGCTTTTGAATATATATATAAACTCCTAAAAATGGTGGTTGCTCCATGTCAAGTCCTCAGAAAACTCAATTTCCTGAAATTCTGGCAGACAAAAAGCAAGCATCTCTCTACCAAAGGAGCCATCTCTCTTTTCACAGGCAGAAGGGACAAATGGCTATCTGTGAAGCCTGTTACATACCAAAGCATGTGCTGGCCTCCAGGCTCCCTCAGTACCACATTTCAGAGCCCATGCTTGCATTTCATCTCCTTTCCCACCCAAAACTTCTCCAGCTCATGAGCTTCCCTCCTACCAGCTATTCATTCTCCTTTACAACCCTGTTATTCTAGCCATTCTCTCTCTCCTACACTCTCTTTGTCTTCCTCTCTCGATGATCTTCCTTTACTCCTTTCTTGATCTATTCCCCCCCCCCCCCTTCTGCTTCTTCTTCTCTCCTGACCAGGTCCAGTCTTCTGGGCATGTCTAGTCCACTACTATTCCTCTCTGCTTTAAACTCTTTCAGATGCTTCTAGCTGTTCTCTCTCTCATGTAATAAAAACCTTCCCCTTAAACCATACCATGGAGCAGTCATGTCATCAGTTTATACACTTGACTCAGAAGACATCCACAATGATCAGATTTGAAGATCAAACAAATGATAGATGGATGGAGATCTATGCGTGTTGTAACTTGATACACCTGTCTGGTGACTTGAGACATAGTACAGAATTCGTTTGGTTTGCTAGCCTGAGGCACTCGTGGTAATTTAGTCATTGCTGCATTCTTTTCCTGTTTGCATCAGATCTAGTTTGTGTACCATTTCTCAGTCTCACTAACATTCCTGTCCCTTGGTCCCTTAACTGTTGTGGCAACAGGATTTACCTGTAGTTATCTACTTGCTGTCTTTGCCATGCCTTACTGTAGGCTGCCCTGGCTTTTGCTCAAGATGTGTGAGATGTGGTGAGGTCAGAAGAACATCAGAAGATGAATCATATCAGGGATGGGGAAGAATCAGATTTTGCGAAGCTCTTATAAGTGCTCTGTGGATGGCAGGAGGAAGATGACAGAGGAATTCTATGTCCGTCTTCCTACTCCAGTGGAAAACCTCTGCCTGTCTCAGTAGATGATGGAATAGGATGGGTTGGACTTGTGTCTAAGCACGATCAACTCCCTCACCGTAGTTCCCTTTCCTTGCTGGTCTTCCCTTTGCCTTAAATCTGCTTCCTGTGTTTCTTCACCTATAATAAAATCATGACTCAAGACAAGAGAATCAGGGTTAGAACTGTGCAGAGGGGTAACAGCTGATAGGTCAGCAGCCACAAAGCCCAATATCAGGCAAGTGCTACATGTGTTCCTGGCTGAGATGCAGTGTAAGCGTAAAATTTACCTGAGATTTAAAAAGACATGGTAGAACACAAAATGAGACAGAGCTCACTTTTTGTAACAAGACTTTCTCTTTCTTGCTATATATCTCCAAAATAATAATATGGAAAATTTTTTAATTATGAAAGCTTGGCCTTAGTTTAGGTTTATTTTCAACTTGCTCTTGTAACTTAAATTAATCCATTTCTATTAATCTACATTTTGCCATGCTGCCCATCCTGCTTCTTCTATGTCTCCTGATGTCTCTTATGTATTTAGATTTCACCTTCTCTTCCTTCCTTTCTCTGGAAATCTTGCTTATACCCCCTCCTAACTATCGGCCATTAAGCTTTTTATTATACCAACCATAACAATGTGTCTTCACCTAATGTACAAATATCCCATATTTCCCCCCTTTTTGACTAAAAAAAAGGTTTTTAACTGTAATACAATAAAATTATATACAATAAGAACAATTATCAAATAAGAATTACATTTACAATGTTCAGTCATTTGTATTTGAAAAATTTGGAAAAATTACTCCATTATCTATCCTATCTTGGTGAGTTCTAAGTTTTATACTTAGGCCACTTTGTATCATAACTTGTATTACTATCCTAAAATATCTTTTTAGACCTTAAAACATCTTCTTAGGTAATTTTTATGTCTCTCAACCCTATGCACTTTACATCTCTTTTGTAAGCTTTTTGTTCCTCTAAATTTGGTAACAAGGAAAATTGTAACAATAACTATCTAGTCTTTAACTCCAACAAAGACCTGAGGAGGATATAATATTACTTGAGTAAACAGGAAGTACAGAATAAGCAGCTTCCAAAACTATAGAAATGACAAAACAGCTGTCTGTCTGGACAGTCACCCAAGTTTCCTGTGTAACATTAGGGCATCCATCTTCAGCCTAAAGGCCTAGAATATCTGACAGACTTTTATGTGAAGCAGTATTTCTGAAGGAATGTCCTACCTTGTCTTCACCAAGTTCAGCAGTCACTTTCTTTTGTGTCTTTCTTGTTCAGTTTGAACATTCTGACAGCAGCTGAGGCAAGAACAGTTTCTTGTCCAAATGGATAGCTTGACACATTGGAAGTATATTCCATATGGAGGTTCTTTAATGCCCAACATCCTTTTTTGAAGTAAATTGATACTGCCAGCAACAGACCAGACACATTGCACACTATCATGTTATTAAAAGATTTTAAATGCCACATTCTGTAGGGCTTTTAAGTGTTTGAGGACTATCTGTCTAGAATATATTTCTGTGTGACTCTGAAAACATACCTAACATGACTAGAAATTTGATTGTTATAGATGACTAACTACTAAGCTGTCTTTATTATCCTAAATAGCTTTTAGGGACTAAAATTTACATTGAATTTTTAAATGAGCTGCATAGCTACAATATCTTAAACAAGAGTATAAATATATACAGTATAGCAAAATATACTTATATTTGTATCAATATACCAAAAGCCATACCAATTTAAGATATTTGAGACTAGTGTTTGTTCAAAAGTAGACTCAACAATCCACTATTATATTCCGTCATTTCTATATTGTATCCTCCTTGGTGTTATATTTCATATTTGATAAAATCAGCCTGAAATATCAGAGAATAGAATCACCCACAGTCAAGCATAGAGGTCAGAGAGTGATGACTTACACCTTTGATTTCAGCACAGAGATGACAAAGTGGTAACCCATGCCTTTAATCATCACTCAGAGACAGAGATCTTTCTGTATTTCTGTGAGTTTAGGGCCTAATAACTAAACAGTGGTAGCTCACATCTTTAATCCCAACTTTAGGATTATGATACAGAGTTGAACCCAGAAGTGAAACAGCTGGGCAGGGAAGATATTTAAGGGAGGATGAGGCAGACATTCAGGATCTCTGTAGAAATGACAAGCCAGGTGGAGGACTCTTGGAGATAACATTTACCCTGTTTGGCCCGAGAAATTGGCTGGATGAGAATTGGCTATGGTCTGTTTCCTATTTCTGATATTTCACCTTTTCCCCAATATCTGTCTCTGGGATTTCATTATATAATAACTAGAATTTGTGCAATATTTGGTGCTCAACCTTTGGGACACAAATTTGCAAAAAAGCCACTTGCTGTCCAGAAAAACACATGACTAGAGGTGTCATTACCAGCTGGTTAGGCTTTCGCTTCAGAGTTAGACTCCAGGCTTAGGCAAAGCTGGCGACATGTGTTTCTTCACTATGCTCATTTGGGTAAGATTTTCAGACAGTCACCCCCCTCTCCTGGTGGGTTGTGTGTGTGTGTGTGTGTGTTTTTCTTTTTTTGGACCCCCCTCCTTGGGCTACCACACTAGGCAGTTCCCACTTCACAGTTACCTGAATCATCACTGACAAAAAGTTTGGTGAGTAAATTGGGTTTTCTTAAAAAGGAGAATTCATTTAAGGTGACGGAAGGTAGTTGGTCTTTCTTCAATATTACTTTAGATGATTTGAAACTGGAACCAGTAAAGGAGAAAATAAATAATGTAGATGAGATTTTCATTATAACACTTATCATAATGTATATTATGAATATTATTTGTTTGATTGTTTTTGTTTTATTATTTTAAAAAAGGCAGTTAATGTGGATGTCAAGAAGAAAGTCTTAGAAAACCCTGTTAAGAGAGAACATAGGATATTCAGAACCAGACAGAGGGATTTAAAGAACCAATGTCAACATTGCCTTATAAGATTACACAAAACAGTCCAAGGCTTTCAAACAGCCAACAGTAATATATCCAGTAACTTTTAAGAAATCACAAAATGATAAAAATTAGACAGAAGTTAATTAGGGTCTGGTTCAAATGTTAGAATTAAGGAGAGTCAAGGAAGCAATCATCACTTATGATATACACTCACCTTTTGTAAAACAAATGTTAAATTTATGGTCAATATGTAACTGAATTGTCCCTAAGGACAGGTCAGATTTGGTTACTGCTGCTTTGGCGGCTGGGCTGCCTTTATAGTGGAAGTTGTGGTGGAAGGATGAGGCTAAAACAATAGAACAAAGAGGCAGAGAGAGAGGCATAGAAATCTCCTAAGACCAACTTCTTCAGGAGGGAGATTATGCTAATGTAGAAAGGCAGTCTTTATATGATAACTAAACCCTGGATTTATGCTGAATGGCAGCCTTGAGTCGATGGGATAGAAGTGAGAAAATTGGAAAGAAAACTGAATTTTTTATAAAAGTAATTCAAGGGCCAAAAGAAACTTTTGCAGAGATTAGCCATAGCTGTAAATAGAATGGTACCAGATTCAGAAGTTAGGCAAGTAATAATTGACTCTCTTGTCTTTTGAAAATGCTAACTCATAATGTAAAAGAATAATTAGACTGTTAAAAGCAAGGTCAGCACCCTTGGAGAATTGAATTTTCCATACAATTAATTTAAAACTTTGTAACTGTGATGATAAATGGGTAGGAGAGGTTATTTCTAGAGGTATAAGAAAAAAAATCAAAATATTAAGTGTTACGGTTGTGGAAGACAAAGTCACATAAAAAGATACTGTAAACCAGGTGTTCTAAGAAACAACATCTTTGTTAGGAAAAATGTCAAAAGAATGCTCCTCACTTCTGGATTATGCAGAAAGTATGGCAAAGAGAGACATTGGTCTAATGAGTATAGGGCAACAAGGGGCAGAACAAGGTAACTTTTTGCCTTTGGGAATTTCCCTGAGGGGAGCTTTCAAAAGCCCATGCATCAAATTCAATTCAGTCTTATCCTGCCATCATGAAGGAAACTCGTTCCCAGAGCAATTAAAGAAACTAATGCCTATTCTAAACAAACAAACAAAAAAACTATACTGCTTTAGACAATAGAAAAGCTGTAGAAAAGACAGCAAAAAATTCAGGAAAAACCATAAAGCGAATATTTTGGCAAACTTCTATAAATTAATAAAGGGCAAAGTTAAAAATACAAATAAATGATGTCATTGACGATTTGATGAACACAGGTCTAGGAAGCCACATTCTACTCCTTGGGCAAAACTTTTCTTAGTTTTCTCAGGCCCTGTGTATGGATATTCGAGCTTCCATATTGGACATCAGGGTCTTGTTATGTTTCCCATACTATCTCCAAACCTTTAGACTCAAATTATTCTCCTGTCTCAGCCTTGTTAGAAGATGGATTACAGGTACTACTATGACTGACTTTCATTAACATTTAAAAATATTTATTAAAGAATTTAGAGTAGGATTAAGTAAAATAAACTACTGAAATTAATTTCACCTGCTCCTTCTCATTTTAAGAAGTAGTTCAAATGTTTCCCTGGCCACAATTTGACTGGAATTGTAGGCTCTACCTCTGGCCCATTAAAAAATTTAACATAATACCCAGAATTCTTTCACAGTCTCTTGTAATTATTACACTTTTTATTTTCTATGATTTATTTTGTTATGATTTATTTAATCAAACAAATAATATTCTTTTAGAAAATATTTTATTTCAAATGATTTACATATGAGTCTGTATAAGCTTGTGTAGATGAGTGTAGTGTCTGTGGAAGAAAAAAATGAATTCCTTTGGAATTGGCGTTGTAGGCAATTGTGAGCTGCCTGAAGTGGGTGCTAGGAATTGAACTTGGGTCTTTCAGAAGAGAAGCAAGTACTCTTAACTGCTGACCAACTTCTCCAGTGCCTACTTCATTTGTTTGTTTTTTATTTATTGTGTGACCCTGGCTTTTCTGGAACTCATGCAGGAACAAGGTTGCTCTCAAATTTATAGAGATCTTCCTATCTCTATCTCCTGAGTGCTAGGATTTAAATCATGTTCTACCACCACTGGCTAATCTATTTTGGTTTTAATTGTGTGTGGGTGAATGTAGGGGGTGAATGGATGTGGATGTATGTTTCTGCGTATGTTGGGGGGTTTCTATCTGTGTGTATGTCCCTGAATCTGTGTGTCTCTGTATCTCTGTGTGTGTCTATATGTGTACCAGTGTATATATGTATCTCTATGTGCATCTGTGTATGTGTATACATGTGTGTGTCTGTGTGTGTATCTCTGTGTGTGTCTTCATATATTTCTGTATGTATCTGTTTGTGTGTTTGTGTGTGTCTCTCTGTGTGGAGGTCTGTGTATGTGCGTGTGTCTGAGTATGTGTGTCTGTGTTTGTGGGTGTCTGTGTGTGTATATCTGTGTGTGTCTATGTGTGGGTATGTATACATCTGTGCAGATCCCATAGAAGCTAGAGGTAAGATTCCCCTGGAGCTGGAGTTCCAGGCAGTTTTGAGCTGCTTGATTGAAAAGAACAGTGTACACTTTTAACCACTGAGCCCTTCTATGATTTCTTTGAGATTTTTATCAGCATTGCTATGAGTAAGCTATACTTTCAACTCATGGTTGTGGTTTTTCTGGGGTCAAAAGAAGCTTCTTATGTACACATTGACCACACGAATACTCTGAAACAATCACGTATCTTTGTTAATAACTGACTTTTTCTCTTAAACAAGAGTACTCTATGTAGCCCCAGCTGTCCTGAAACTAACCCCTGCCTCTGCTTCCTGAGTGCGGAGTTGGTAGACATATAGCACCACACACAGAAATGCTTCATTTTGCAGGTTAGGCTTGCAGTTCAAACTACAAATGAGTTCATCTTTATTTGATGCCTTGCTACACATATTGAAATAAATGCAAGGGCTGTTGAGAAGGCTAATAGTTTTGTAAGCATTAATTTCCTGGTGTATTTTATTATATGTATTTTCCATAATTGAATATCTATCTAAAGGACAGTGCCTGGGATTAACTTATGCATTTTTCTTTTCACTGTTATTATCAATTATGGGTTGTAGTTTGCTGCATAAATTAGATTTGTTGCAGGATTTTTCACTGCTGTTGTCTCTGGCATTTCCTTGGGGCTTTTTTTTTTTTTTTTTTTTTTCCTTAACCCAGGGTATTTCATTTCCAAATTGTCTTACTGAACTCTCTCGTATGTGACATTGGCTATGAGCATTATTCAGGGCAAGTTAAATAGCTGTGGATTTTATTTTGTTCTTCAAAAAGATAAGGGTTTGGCTTGCAGTCACTTTCTTGAAATTTTCGATCTGGCTCCATGGAAATATTGTCAAACAGTTTAGGGAGAGTTGCTGGAAGAGCAGGACTCAGCGAATTTCTACTTAAAAGGACTGGACTGGAGTTTAAAGGGGACAGAAGCAGATTTTAAGAGGAAAAAAAGAGATGTAGCTTAAAAGCAGCAAATCAGAAGCACTTGCCATGGCTGCAGCCAGAAAAACACAAGATTTCTCACTTTAGCTGTAAGTCATTATAAGAGCAAAGGATATTATTATTTACACTCCTGTGTAAGCTAATTGCTAATGGGAATCACAAAAATATCTACTTGGAAGTTTGAACCAGGACTGTTTATCCCATGCGCAACTCAAAGATGACCTCCCTATGGAAATCTTTTCATGTCTGTCCTATAGTGAGAGTCAGAGGTAACTTTCATATGTTGTGGGAGTATTAATATTCCTTCTTTTATAAATTAATTTTACTTTCTTTGAAGTTTTGTTTCCTTTCTTCTCAAATGAAAGAAAATTAAATGTAGAGAAACAATACTATCAGTAGATTCATTTTGAGAAAAGATGAATTAATTAGAAGTTAATTAAAGATCCACTCATATCTGAATTAACATCTAATTTTTTTCAAAAGCACGAATTAGCAGAATGCTAGGATGATCAGCAAACCATTTATTTACAGCTAACTCTGAAGGCAGGGGTGGGGGTGTAGCTCTATGGACTGGCCCTGTTTTTCAATCTCCACCACAGCCATCAGCACAAAATGATTTGTAGCCTTCTGGGAGATGGTGTGACATGCAGTGTGCCAATGAGAAATGCAGACCACTAGTCACATTCATATCCCACAAGCATCTCTCTGTGCCAAAGATGCTCCCTGCATAACTGAATTGAACTTTTTAAAATTTAGTAGCAGTTGGCACAAGCATTTCTAAGGCCCTTGTCAACCTTGTTCTGGACCAAGGACCATAGCCACAGTCATGTCCAGTCTGGGTTTATGATAAATAGCATTTACAACTCGAAGTTAGCAGCTTTCGCTACTTATAAAAATAAGATCACTTTGCCAATATTTTATGGTCATGAGAGACAGGTTATAATAGGCAGAAAATAGAAGAGAAAATGAACCCTTCTTCTGCTAGTCAACATAAACTATATTATTAACACAAAATATTACCATGACATCCACTTTTGAAGATAACAGTGCATTAAAGGGATGCTATCCATGCCGGGTGGGGTGTGGGAGACAGGACTCTCGGCTGACCTGAAAGGCGGAGATTGAAATGTGTGCCTTGCCAGAGCTGGGTTTACTCCCAGCTACCTTCCCACCTCTAATCCAGCCTAGACATTTCTTAAACCTTCCATAAATATTTGTAGGATGTTCACAGGGTGAAACACTGGGTTCTTGTTTGATGGCATTGCCAGCTGGCCACAGAAAGCCTGGCTGTGTAATCTGTGCGTGAGCCTGGAGCGGAAGCAGGTGACAGCTGAGGAGGCCCTGAGGGGAAGGAACACAGAAGGAAGTGGCTGAGGTTTTCTGGTACATTCTTCTGTTGACATGTGCTTGGCCTTCAGAATTTCATGAAGGCTTCTTTGAGGAGTGGTTGGTCAGGATGAGTAGGTACCTGAGTGGGCAGGGAAGAGGAGCCATATGACCAATGCTGATTTTAGTGATGGAGAATTTCTATCTCTAAAAGCACCATGTAAAGTAAAAGAATTATTCCATATAGGGCAAGCCACAGATGGAAAAGAGGCCATGGGGTAGGGAACTCTGAGGACAGCAAACCACACAAACACCTTTCCTACAGAGGCCAATGATAAGGCTTTCGCATGTGCCATCTCCTCTGGCTCTAAAAAAAATTACTAACACTTGAGCCTACTATGCCTCATACAGAAAGTACTGGAAAAACTCCTGTGGTTTTCCTTTAGAGTAATTCTATATTAAAAAAATTGAACTTTCACAAGTTTCAAATAGCAGAGGAGGCAGATAAACTAGGAAAATTTACCTCCAGTCCACAAGACTTCCTCCTATATTTTCCCTTCTGGTATATAATTACTACAATTTAAATACTTTTAACTTTTTAATTTTATTTTTTATTTTTTCAAGAAAGGGTTTTCCTGTGTAACTCTGGCTGTCCTGGAACTAGCTCCATACACCAGGCTGGCCTCAAACTCAAAGATTTGCCTGTCTCTGCCTCCCAAGTGCTGCACCCTCTGACTGCATTTCACTTTTTAAGTGTGGATGTATTTATTGAGGCATATAATTCAATGGAATGTAAATATAAAACTACCTTAAAAAATACCCTTTTCTAAGTGTACCATTTGTGCTTTTTTGGAGGGGGTTAGGTTGTGGGTAGCTTCCTTAATCAAGTCTCAGCTTTTAGCCGTACTGTGATTGTCAGCCTTAGGCAGCTTGGATTTGCTATGAATGTTGCTTGCTTTTAACAGTTGTGGTCTTCAGTACCGGATGTCTCCTCCAACTCAGGGGTGGCTAGGCTTGAATGTAGCTCTGGCAGTGTGGGTCTGTGTGGGAATAGTGTAGGTGTTCACTTGAAGCTTCCCCTTGGTTTGTTGAATTTGCTATTTTAGTTTATGAGGTCACTGAGGGTAAGGGAAGTTTCATACGTCCTTTGCAAAGTGCATTTCCATTAAGTGTTGGTTGACATTGCTTGTCATACTTAGGTGTATTTTTCCACTAAGGAATCAATATCATACTTTTTCCATATTGAGCGCAGGGCCCGGCATCCTGGGTAAATGCTCCACTACTCATTATAGCCCCAGCCTTTTAAAAATGGTATTTTTGTGACATGGTCTCACTAAATTATCCTGCTGGCCTTGAAGTGTGTAATACCCTGCCCTAAAGTGGCTAGTATTACAGATGTGAGCCACATTTGTTAATGGAATGTGTTTTCCCCTTCTATTATGCTCAATCATGGCGGTTCTATGAAGATGTCTCCCTGTTTCACACTTGACATGCTTGTTAAAACTACCCTTCTTCAGACTGGCAAACATAACTGAGATCCCACTTTTCATAACTCTTAGAAGGCAGGCAGGAACATAAGTGACAGAGGAGATGTCGACAAGGTCTTCATCTGCTTTTCTCTACTGCCATCAGCCACCTTTCTCCAGGTCTCTCCAGAGCTAGCACACAGCAGATCAGAGGGGCCTGTTTAGCAGATATCAGCTAGGGAATGCAACATTACCCTCAGCAGAGTTAACCGACTCAGGGCAGATTGTTCCCTTGAGCCTTTGCTGGAGATTTTCTACCTTGTTCTGAGGAGAGAAGGTGGTCTCTTCCCCTTCTATAAATCTCGGCTCTAGGTGGTAACCCTCTGTTCTCAATTCTGCCTTTATGTAGGTTAAAGAAGAGCCATGTGGTAGAGGGAGGTTCTGTATCTTTCTGCACCTTTTTGCTTTAAAATCTGTGGGGAATGGCTGAAGAGATGGCTCAGTGGTTAATAGCAAGTTCCACTCTCTTCCAGAAGACCTGTATTCAATTCCCAGCATTCCCTTGCATGGCTTACAACTGTCTGTAATTCCAGATCCAGATGACTGGACGCCTCTTATGTCTGTGCCTACATCTGCATACAAGTGCATATTTGCTTCCCCCTCCTCTGCTACCCATCATTCACAAATTTAACAGTAGCAGATGTTTAAAGTCTCTAGGCAAGGAGGTCGTGCTAACATAGGAGCATGCTACCCCTCCTTCTCTGCCTCCTCCTCCTCCTCCCTTTTTAGCACTGACCCTTTGATGGAATTCTGTACTCAGAGAAAATCCAAATTAACATATTGCATCATATCGCTAGATAGCAAAACCTGCTCGCACACTGGCCTTCTGCCCAAGATCTGTTCTTCAGCTTTCCTGACTGTAGTATCCACTTGAAAGCTGACTTCTATGGGCTCCATTGCCTTGGCTTTCTGGCCCTCTTGCATCTGGCAGGTTTTGGCTAAGGTTTGCTGAGTGGTGGATAAGGAGCCAGGAGTTTATAATCCTGGTCCTCTGCTTTAAACCAGGATCCTCATGGGTACAGCGCTTGTTTTCTGCCCCTCTGTTAAACTTGCCGTTTTGATCACCATGTCTTCCTCCCATTGCCTCAGTCTAAGGCTTGGCCGGTTTCCCTACTGTGACCAGTTTCAGATCATTACCATCCTGTCCTGATTCACTCAAGCCTTGCTGTTCCTTTAGCCCTCTTCAGGCCTCTGCAAAGAACCTCTTCATTGAAAACATTTCAGTGAAATCCTTGAAAGGAGCACCTCTTTCCTGTGGCCAGGACAAGCCTGCCTCATTCCATTAGCAATCATCCTGAGGTCTCCAGTGCCATTCTGTATATATTTACGTAAATGAAAATGGCTGTATAAACTAACCGTGGGCAAATATCAGATGTATCCCCAGATGAGGAACATTCTATGACATAACTGTATTCAAAAATATCAGAGGCTTGAAAAGGCAAAGAAAGCCAAGGAATTCCTAAAGATTAGAGGATATTCCAGAGACCTGATAATGAAATGCAGGGAGAAACATATTTTCAGAAAGTGATAAATGTATGAAGAGTCACATAGGCATGGCATATGAATAGATAATGTATGATTCTGAGAACACGCGAGAATCTTTTGTACGATTTGTAGAGTGTTTCACAACCCAGATGAAAGCTTCCTATCTATGCATCATTTATTTGCCCTTTTTCTTACATTCCTACAGAAAACCCCCTGTACACCTATCTTTCTGTATATGAACCAGTTCCATTGTTGACTAGGGTTAGGAAGCAGAACTGTTGAATCAGGAGCTATACACACTTTACATTTTAGTGTGTTTTTTTTGAATTGCCAAAGAAGTTTACAGCTTGGTAAACACCTACTCGGTATTATTGTAAAATTATGAATAAGCTTTTACACAAAAACTTAATGGTAACTTACACAACTGGGCTCTTTTGAAGGGATCAAATTTAGATTCTTAGTGCTCAGGAGGTTATCCACTTTCCCATTATTTGCATGCATTAATTTTTTCCTGACATTCTTCAAGGCCTGCCTGCTCTACATCTTCCCTTTGCGGTGGGGTTCCAGGCCCACCTGCAGAGTTCTGCCTCTCTAAACTCTTTAGTTAGAAATGCTAATTTTCTTCAGGAGGGTAAAAATGCTAAAATACTATTTTCAGCAATTGATTATGTGTGATTTTTCTGTCAAGTATAACCTTGATTTTTCCCATAAGCAAATATAATCAAAGCTTTCGAGAACTTTCTGAAACATCAAATGAGTGAGTATCAAAGTTGACCTGATGCTGCAGCAACATTGCTTGGCAACCTGGCAAAGAATCCACCAGCTTCGTTTTGCATATAATCTCAAAATAGCAAGGATGGGAAGAAAGCTGGTAACATTTGGTCCACCCTCTCTTGCATCATCCAAGGTTGAAACTGGTTTGTAGCACTGAGGTTTGGGCTGAACTGACAGCCCACAGCTGGCAGAACCGGATGAACACTAGTAGTCTGATTTTAAAAATGCCCTTTCCTGCTTCATAGCTGTATAGCCTAGGAGGGTCTTTAAAGATTTACTTCATTGGTATTTGTATGTGCGTTTGTGTGTCACAGAGAAGGCCAGAGGAGAAAGTTAGATTTCCTGAAATGGGCGTTAGAGCAGTTGTGACCTGCCTGATGTGAGTGCTAGGAACGAAGGTCAAGTACTCTGGAAGAGCAACCAGTGGTGAAGAGATGGCTCTTAACCACTGAGCCGCCTCTCTAGCCCCATCTCAGAGGTCTTTAGGCTGCTCTATGAAGCAAGGTCTGCGGCTGGAGTAGCCACAGTTTGAAGGTTACCCAGAGAGGGAGGTTAAGATGAAAAAGAACACATTCTAGTACTCATGAAGAATTAACCTAAGACACTCTTGTAAATGATTTTTCAATATGCTCACAGCCAGGATATAAAAATGGGAAATCAATCAGTTCTCTCTGATTGCTGAGAACTTCATGGATAGGATTGATACAGCTTTGGGTAATACAAATGTGTTAACACCCTGCAAGCCCCAAAGTTTTCTCCTATAACAATGTTAGCATGCTATACATACTAAATGTTACTGTATTTGGAAATGATTACCTCTTCCTAAATAATCTGTAAAGATAAAATTCTGGTAAGTTTTTAATTCTCTTCATGGCAAATTCAAATTATGATCAATCCATTCATCTTCTAAAATATAATTTTCTAAATGTTTATGCCACAGTAAGATGACATATCACACAAGTGTTGGTGCCAACCACACGCAGTCCTGCCAAATCATTTGCCAAATATCTTGCCTTGGAGATGTATTTTGCGTTTAGCTGGACGTGGGCGTATGTAGCATTCTGTACACTCAGAAAATTTCATAAAGAATCCTTAAGTTTGAGTACAACTGGGCCATATTTGTGTTTTCTAGCTCACTTTGGAGGGGTCATTAGCAGAATGCATTGGGGGATAAGAAAATTGCATGAATGTAGAACATTTTGTAGAGGAGTGGGCTTAACTTAGCTAAAGGTCTGACCTTCAAGAGAAAGAGAATGGCCAGTTAGCAAAAACAGTTTTAACGCTTAGGATCTCTGGGATGTGTTCAGCATGGGGATTGATGATTGCTTTGGGAATCCATCTGGTTGTAACTAGTGAGGGGTTAAAAGTGGGTTTCCAGTGCCTAAACCGATGGTGAGGTCCCAACTAAGTGGTTTTCAATCCTGTTCCAATCTCCTTCATTTCAAAAAAAAAAAAAAAAAAATCACACCCATCATTTAACATCAATTAATAAAATGAACGTTAGAAATACAACTTTTACAAATACAAATGTGAAGTTGAGGAGGTGATCAACAGAGAAGGAACACTCACGCACAAGCCCGAGGATCTGAGTTCGGATCCTCAGCACCCAGGTGAAAACAAACAACGCTGCACAAACAAAAACCAGGCGTGGTGGTGGATGCTTAGAGGCAAAGACAGGAGGATCCCGGGGACTTCCATCAATCAGTGAGCCTACTAGGCTCAGTGGAAGATTTCCTTAAAAAATAAAGTAGAAAATAATAGAAAGGTTTACAGGCCTGCCTGCTGCCACACTGCTCAAGTGGCTGAAAGTATCCACAGGCCCACCTGGCACTGTCAGGTGCCATTCTGATGAGCAAATATATGGTGGAGAAATCGGCGAGGAAGAGAAGCAGAACTGAAGTGAAGGCGGAAAGCAGGCTTGGCTTTTGGGGTGAAGATGATGTTGGGTCCAGGCTGCTGCCAATGACCACGTCTCTCTCTCTCTAACACACACACACACACACACACACACACACACACACACACACACACACACACACACACACACACACACACACAAATGAGTTTGCTTAATATTCTAACACAGGACAGAGTAAAAATTACACAGATGTGCTAATTCAGCTTTGGCTAACTTGACACATGCTACAGTCTTCTGGGAAGAGGGACCCTCGGTTGAGAAAATGCCTCCATTAGATTGATCTGTGGGTAACTCTCTGGTGCATTTTTGTGACTGCTGACTGATACAGAAGAACCTTCTCAGGGCAGTGACATCTCTGGACTGGGCTGGTGGTTCTGGTGCTATAAGAGAGCAGGCTGAGAAAGCCATAAGGAACAAGTTAGTAAGTAGCCCTCCTCCATGGCCTCTGCTTCAGTTTCTACCTCCAGGTTCCCTCTTTGGTGCTCCTTGATGATGAGGGGTATGTGTGTGTGTGTGTGTGTGTGTGTGTGTGTGTGTGTGTGTGTGTGTGTGTGTGTGTGTGTGTTTGAATCATCACGAATGTCCATGAAGGCCAGAAGGGATCTGATCCCCCAGATCTGGAGTTATAGGTAGTTGTGAGCCACCCGGTGTAGGTGCTGGGAACTGAACTCAAGTCCTCTGAAGAGTCTCATAGCTGAAGCAAAACCCTTTCTCCCGTGTTGTTTTTGGTTAGTATGTTTTATCTCAGCAATAGAAAAGCAAAGTAGAAATATAGAAACAAAATTTTAAAGTAACATATGTTTTATTACATAGTGTTTGATCACAGGTATATGGGAGCAATGCTTCTCCAACTCCAGGGCGTGTACATGAAAAAGCAGACGTCTTTTCCTCTCTATTATTTCCCACAGGCCTGTGCGCTGAAGACTTTGTTCCAGGTTATGGTGCTGTTGAAAGTTGGTAGTACATCTAGGAAATAGGACCTAGTGAATGATTTAGGTCAGGGGAGCATGACTGAAGAGAATGCTGGGATCCCATCCCTTCCTGTCTCTGGCTAATGAGACCCAGACAAGCCCAGGGCAACAGTCATGGACTGAAATCTTCCAACCTCTGAATCAAAAAATTAATCTTTTATTATTAAAGACTAATCTTTTGTTATTAATAGACCTCTATTTCTGAGTTGAATTATCTCAGTTATTTGTTACAGTAGCCAAAACCCAGCTAATACAAGAGGCCATGGGGTGGGTGGGCTTTAAGAGTCTGCATTTCACATAGGCTTGAAGGCAGTGTTGATGCTGTGGGCTCCTGAAATACATTTTTGGTAGCTTCGCAAACATAAAGACATCAGAGCCCTGAACCACAAGAGAGAATGTAAATGGAGCCTGGCACAGGTTGTTGAATTATAATTAGACTACCTCAATTGTAATTGTAAATAGTGTTACCCTTTAGAATAATTATTGGTAAAAATTTTGGTTAAAAAAGTCTCATTTTCCTTTAATTTGCACAATATGGCATCCCTGCAAAATTATATTAAAATCATTTGTGAAGTAAAGCCGAATTGCAGACAAACTTTTTACCCACAGGAAAGTCCAGTAAAATAGTTGAGACTTTTAGAGAACACTACAGTGAGATGCTCTCTGTACATGGGACCATCTACTTCATGGCATTCAGGATGCTTTTCATCATCTAAACTTACACACTAAACGTCTACAGCATGCTTAAGTCATGATGATAATCAAAATCCAACCTAGAAATTTTCCTAAGTGCTTTGTGGTACAATGTGGGATTTACAGAGTATAAAGTAAGACATGTGGGTGTCTCAGTTTTTAAATCAGCAACCATGGCAGAAACACATTTAAGGGCTTGTCAGATTTATTAAGGGTCAAGTGCTACAGTTTCTTGGAGACACCTGGATTCACTTTGACCTTCCGATAAGTCTCTTCGCTTAGGAAAAAACTGTTACTTCAAACCAGTCTGGGAAAGGGATCAGCTGGAATAGAGCACCCTTTTCAAGTGTGCCTGTGTTTTCGGATCAGCTGGGATCTTGCTGAAATATACAGAGCAATGTGGCAAGTCTGGGTGGAGGTGCCTGAATGCCTGCATCTCCAGTTTGTGCTCAGTTGGAGTTACTGTTGTCTCATCCATGTGCTCCGCCAGCTCTGAACACCTCATTTCCTGGGAGTGTCACTGCGGTTTGAAATATCAGTGACGCCAGCTGAGATAAGCTGAGAGTTTCCAGAACAGGAACAACCTTTCAGATCTTTCTTTTCCATACGTGATAGTTCCTTCTTCCACTCTTTTCCCTCAATCAACCTCTGGGGCTGATGAAGACTGGCATGCTGGGTTTGAGTGAGTTGGTCTGCAGGGGTCTGTGTGTGGTTCTTGTCTCCTCTGGAATAGGAATAGGTAGCAGTGACTTTAAAGGTCCTTTGAAGGTTTGATGACACAGCTTAACTAGCAAGACCTACCTATGTTATCCAAAGATTTAAATCACTGTCCTTTGACATCTGTTAATGAATATTTGGAAGTCAGATCGACGATACTATCAAATTAAAATACTTACTGATGATTGAGACCTTTCTCTTTAAAATTAAAGATTATTAATGGAAAATTATTTGGTTCTAGAGTCAAGAATACAAAAACACATACAAATGCTATAAATTCCAGAGTAAGAGCCACTCAGCAAACAGGATTAGGGAGACCCTTGCCCCCCCAGATTGTGCACATGCATGGCCCACACTGGGAAGGACCCATGGTGATGATTCAGGAGAGAAAAGCCACCCTATCAATTTCACGGAGTGTGCTCTACTCACCAGGGTGAAGGTTTGTCCATGAGTCTGTTTGATTGCCAGGTATAGGAACACTGTTTTCTATTACTTAGTTTTGGGGTTGGCCACAACAAATTCCATTTAAAGCCACTCCAGATCCTTTTCGTTTATTTGTTTCTTCTATGGCGAGAATGGAACCCAGGACCTTGTGCATGCCAGGTAAGTATTTTTCCAATGAGTCACACACCCAGCATGCCATGCCAGATATCATCTCAGTGACACACAGAAAATTCTCAATAATTCTATCAGCAGACTTCCTATTCCCTGTTTCTAACATTTTCTCCTTGGCCTTCTTACAGGAATAATATTATTTGACCACACAATAACACAGCCTGGATGTTTCCTATTTTGAAGGGAATGGATTTAATGCATAAAAATAGACAAAACAATCCAAACAGAACATAAAAGTCAAAATTACAAACCAGTACCCTTTCCCTGCACAGGACATATAGTCATGATTAAGTCACGAAAAATTTGTTATTTTTGAAAGAGAATTAGATCCCAGGAGCCAAAACCAACAGTTGAGTCTTGCTGCTGTGAGAGGTAGTCAAGATTGTGGTACCCCCACTAGTTTTCCTGAATTTGCTACAGGGCCTACATCCTCATCTACAGGAGCTAAGGGTGGTCATTTGGGATGTGGTGGCTGATTGGGTAACAGTGCCTTGGCAAGACTGAGGCTCAGAGTGGGGCATCTTTTCTCAGGGGTCATAAAATACTAATGTTGCTGAAGCAAAGTTTATTTCACTATAATGTGTTGTCTAGTTATGCGTTACCAACCAGAAACAAATTCAATTTATAGAAAAGCTAACATTATAGCAATGCTAACAAAACAAACAAAATAACTCAATGGCCCTTTCTAGCAACCTGCTGGTTGACACTTTCTCTGCAGGTAGCCTTTTAGTCTTCTTGGCTGGGCCTTGGCACGGGGCTCTGTACTGAGGAAGATTTTTGCTCAGAGCTCTTCTGTTTTCTTGACTTCTTAATTGCTTAGACAGGTATCCAGTAAATTTTTATTTTTAGATTTTAGCTTTGTGTATATGTGACTGAGCACTGTGTGTGCAGGTCCATATCTGTGTAGACTGCTGGGTCTTCTCTCGTTATTTTCCTGTTCCTATGAGGTAGTGTTTCTCCTAGAATCTAGGGCTTTTCTTCAGGTTAGATTGGAAGCTGGCAAAACCTGGCACTCTCCGGTCCCCAACCCAGTTAAAGATGGGATGAAAGGTGTTTGCAGAACCACCTGGCATGCTGCACAGAAGCTGGAATCAGAACTCTGGTTCTCATGATTGTGGAGAAAGTGCCCTCAACTGCTAAGCCATCTCCCTAGCTTCCTCATTTCATTTTTTCATGTACTCCACAAGCTATGTAGTGGGTCGCAAATCTCTATACCAACCCATCTGTATGTATATCTGTCTGTGATACCAGTGCATGGATTTATCTGAATTCTCTTTACTCTCACAGTTATCAGTATGCTTTCAGGACGTTAGAGTCAGTTGCTCCACCTTTATGATGATAACTATATAGAGTTACAATACTCATATGTCATTTTCCCCTCATGATGCTCTTGCCAGTTCTCAGTAATATATACTCCACAATAGTGACTGTTGGTATTCCATAGCAGTGAATAATGGTTTCCTTAGCTTTCTCCCTCAAGAACTTTTATTCAGGGTATATTCTCAGAATGGGGACTTCAATGCTTGACTGACCACACCACTCAATTTGCTAAAGACAGAGGCTCATGCTTGGTGCAGTTATTAGTGTGACCTCTCTCCTCTCAGAAGTGTGCTGGTTTAACATACACATTTTAAGGACTTGCTGCTTTTGCTGATTGGTATTATGGTTATTGAACATTTTTCAAGGATTGGTAAATCAAATAATCAACAACGAGATCTTGAAACTTTATGACTGTTGTGTCGGAGCCTCTGGCTGTCTCCTGCAGGGTCCAGGACACCCTGTTTCTATGTCCCTTTCTGAATCCCACCAGCTCAGAAAGTCTCCCAACAAAGGAGACACCAAATCGCCCAGTTCCACCTTCTTGGTGGCTCTAGCAGCTTCTTTCCCTGAAGTTGCCAGCTGCCCAAGTCCCTGCCTACGTGCTCAGCTCTTGACCATGGTTGGGCACAGATCCAGCTTGTGGTAGACATGTCATTACCTCTTGTCTACAATCTCTAAAACTTTATTTTTTGCCCTGGCCTGTGCATACGATTTCTCTGTCCTTGACCTCTGGGACCAGAGAACCCAACCAGGAGTTGCTTTGTTCGATATACCTGTTGTTATACTTTTCAATTCAGCTTGATTTGGCTTACTTCACCAGTGGAGAAACTTACTATCAGGGCATAAAACCTATGAATAACATTGACAATACTCTATTTGTGTTAAAAATAAGCTATAGGAAAAAGAACTTGTTTTTAAAAGCTTATCAAAACATGTAACTTTTCACATAATCAAGAGAATAAAATTTAGAATTAATTCAATATGCAACAAGATATTTTGACCTTTTTAAATTTTAGCTAATATATGGCTACTAATGGTGTCACATGGTAACAGGATTACTAGAGAGATGTCACCTTTATTTTTAAAATATAAGATAATTTATTATTATACTAAAATCTTATTAGTCTTGGCATTGCCAATTTAAAATTTGTGGTAATTTGGAACACAATTTAATTAAGATCCCTCTTTGTTTTACTGAGAAAGAAAAAAGTTAATGTCTAAGTAAGGGAATGATGTAAGTTGGAATTTAGGAGATGTTTATGCACTGTGGAGACTAAATAATTCAATGATGTCTAGTAATTGAGCTTGTGCAGGCCCAAACAAATGACTCTTGCAGCTGGGCTTGTGGCTGTTTAGCCTGAGGCTCTGATTTGCTAGTTCAGGGAATTCCACCAGGGTCATTTCCCAAGTCTGACAACTTTGCCCAGTGTAGTTGGCTCATAACCATTGACACCCCTGCCCCAAAAGTAGTTCTCAATTTTCCTAATGCTACGACCCTTTAACATAGTTCCTCATGTTGTGGTAACCCCCAGCTACAAAAGTATTTTTAGTGCCACTTTATAACTGTAATTTTGCTCGGTATGAATCATACTGTAAATCTTTGATGGTCTTAGGTGACCCCTGTGAAAGGATCATTCAGCCTCCCTAAAGGGTTGTGACCCACAGGTTGAGGACTATTTCCCCAGATCCTCCTCTCAGAAATAATGCACTACCAGCACATCACTTCTGTGTCTTCCAGAAAGGCACTGCTTCCAAATCCCCAGTACTTCACTTTTATCCTTGAAGCTAAAGACCACATTTTCAAGATAAATGTGAAGATTGCTTCAGTGTTTCTAAGTGCTTGTTACGAAACAAAGTGCATTCCAGGATTCACGTGTAGATTCCAAGGGAATGCCTCCTCCTGCTGCAAGAAACTGCAAATGATTGCCAGCGGTGAAGCCTATGTAATGTCCTGAACATAACTGAGGAAGAAGGGAATGCTGGGTAGGAGGAAGGGAATGTTGGGTAGGAGGAAGGGAATGTTGGGTTGCTGGGCTTTCGGGCTGTGCTCCTGGAGGGCCAGAGTTTAGTCGGTTCAACAGATGACTGAGTCTGATAGCTTCATTTTAATCTTGTCTTTGACTCTCCTGTGACTTGGACAAGCTCCCTATCTTTTGGGGGCTAGTTTCCTTGTTTCTAGGCCACCAAAGGTTTCTCCTTGAAGATATTAAACAGTAGGCTTAGATAGTGTTCCTAAAAGTCCAAGGAAAGACACGAAATTTCTGAGAGGAAATATGGAGTTAGGGGTGAGAGATAGAGGAATCAGAGATAGGGGTGTGTAGTCAAGAAGCTGGAGTTTCATGAGACACTTCTCCAGGGGAGAGAATCCTCGTGTCTCAAGTCATCTTGATGGTCACGTGGATAGCTGACCACTCTTGCCATGAGTGGGGTCACATTTCTGTGGCTTTGTGTGCATTCTGCTTTCTCCTTGCCCCTCTGATACTCTCCCTTCTCTCTGGCCCTCACACCTTCTGCCTTGCTCTTTTGGGATGGCTTTGGAATCCATACAGCATAACGTCTGCCTTCTCCGGACTGGACAGATCAAGACAAGAAGCTGGAATACTCTCATGACTTTGCCTCAGACATTGATTGTCACTTCTGCTACATTCTGTTGGTCACATCAGGCCATATCTTATTTAATATAGGAGCTAAGCAAGCGACTATAATGAGCTAAGGATTTCTAAAAGCCTTTTAGAAAATGGCTTTCATATTTACTTGTAATTGGTCTTTCTACTTTTTTCCTACATATTATTGCCACTTTTTCAATATAATTTAACCTTTGATTCTAAGATTTTTTAGGAATCTGACACAAGCTCAGGCAACTGTGTGGCTCTGTCTTCAGATCTGCCTCTGTTCGCACACTGCTGTGTTCCCCTCCCTAGGACCAGCCTTCTCTCCAGGGCGTCCCTGCAAACTCTTTGTCAGTGACACCAGCCAGCAGGCTTGTCATCATCATCACTAAATGGATTGTAGGAAGAAGAACATAGACGCATTGGTCAACATGTCATTTTTAACTTGGACCTGGAAGTAGTGTTTTTAAACACAGCCTCCAGAGCACCACATAATTTTATATCATAGACTAATTTTCTGATTATCTTTATTAATAGATTGTCTTTCTCTAACAGCCAAGAATGACTAGCTAATCTAATTGATAGTAAGAATATTTTTTTTCTCAAAACTTCAGTTTTTCTACAGACATGAGCTTTTCATTGAAACGTTTTAGTCTTATTTCCATTTAGCAGAAAATAAAGTCTGCAGTTTATGCTGGGCTTTGTCCTCTGAGGCTGACACAGTGTTCTAGGTGGTTAAGAGAAAGACAAGTCTGAAATGGTGATCTTGTCGCATTTGTGGGTGAAGCAACTCCATATGCCTTTTTTTTTTAAATCATTAAAAACATCTCTTCTCCTCACCAACTAAGGTTCCTTCATGAATATTTATGGTTCTTCAGTCCTTGCCCCTTTATTACTGTGGCCTCATTTGCCCCGACACAACACTACCTGGTGTTTTTGAGTTCATGACAGAGGACACATATTTTCTTTTTGAAACCAGTGAAAAGCCAAATTGAGATGTGCCCCAAATATTTCTAGTCAGAGTACTTTTACATCATTTTTTTCCCTTTCCCTAGAATGAATTCTGTTAGACTATAATTCATCCTACTGTTTGAAAACACACATAACCAGAAAAACAAAACTAATCAATGAAAATCATCTGTAAGTCTACCATTTCTCCAGGCGTGAATCTTCGGTGATTTATTTTCTGCACATGTATACTCCTATACAGTAACTTTCTCACTCAGTGGTTTATTGCTGCCATCTTCCCTGGTTAAGGAATATGAGCCTAAATAATCAATTTTACTGTAAGCATTTTGGCTCATTTTATCAATACAGTAGTATATTTAATCAATTTCCCAGTAATGGAAGTTTTGGTCATTACAATATTTTCATGGTAATGAACAATGCTATGATAAATATTTATAATATGTGTATTTGTGCAGACATACATGCTGCTTCCTCTGTATTTTTAAGTTACAAAGCCTTGGAAGTAGAACTTCTGGGTTGCAGAATATTCATATTGCTTATCAACTTGACCTTCAGGAGTATGGAAATCTTTATACAACCACACATAGGTTTTTGAATCTCAGCTTTGACGCCCTCCTCAGCACAGATAAAAATAATTATTTTAGTGTTTTCCAATGGGAAGGTTCCATTTCTACCTCTGACCTCAGTTTCTGCTCTTTCTCTCCATGATTCCCAGGGCCTCAGTGGCTCCTTGCCCCTTGCTGGACTTCCTCATAGGTCAGTGACTAGCCACTGATACAGAGAGACGGACCAGAGCATTTGTTCTTCTGGTCCTTCTGCCAGGTTGGTAGGGTCAACTCTATCCAAGAAAAGACCACAGCTCCTATCTGAGTGATCTCTGCTCACTGTGGGTTCTAGTACATTTTCACTCTTTGTCATTTGTGACTGAAAGGGGGAAATGGGTTCCTGTTGGGAAACTGCTGGTCTCAGATCCGTGATTGGTGTCTAGGGTAGTTTGGATAGGTATGGCTTCCATAGAGTCATGTGTTTGACTTGGCCCGTAAGGAATAGCATTATCAGAGGTGTGGCCTTGTTGGAGAAAGTGTATCATTGTAGAAATAGGTTTTAAGGTCTCATATGCCCACGCTGTGCCCAGTGTGGCACACGGTCTCCTCCTCCTGCCTGTGGAGCAAGATATAGAACTGTCAGCCCCTTCTCGAGCACTATGTCTGCCTGCCTGTGTCCCGCCATGACAATAATGGGCTAAACCTCTGAAACAGAAAGCCAGCCTCAATGAAATGTTTTTCTTTATAAGAGCTGCAGTGGTGTCTCTTCACAGCACTAGAAACCCTAACTAAGAGAGGGTTCCTTACTTGTCTGTGCCTTGTAAAAGTTCCCTAATTAAACTCCTCCAATTGCCATGCTGGAGCACGCTCTGCTTTTTCAACCTAGATGCTGAATAATTTAGGATCTCATTTTATGGTGGACACTGAGTCCCATACACGACAGTGTCCTTTTATTTAACTTGGTTTTAACATTTTTGTAAATTGCTGTTCAGTCATTTCAGGAATTATGATCATATCCAGTTAGATTTATTGACATTTTCAGGTTATGTCAGGATTAGAATATTTTTCTATCTCAGTTATGGACAATTTCATTTTTGTGTGCTTATACTCACAGTTTTAATGTTTATATCTTTAATTCTCTTGGGTTTTACTCTGTGTGAAAGCATGCAGGAAGGACAGTGTTTTTAAGATCTCACTGTGTACTACTCCAGCAGTACTTACTGACATCCTTCCATCCTGATTCAAGGCTCTTTAGCACATCGCACATCAGCTTCTTATTATTACTGTTCTGTTAAGTGATTTTTATGTCTGCCTGGCTCCTCATTAAGCCCCTTTCATTTTGATAATTCTCAAGTATATTTCAAACGTTGGCAGAATTCGTTTCCACACAGCATTTCTTCAGTATAGTTTTAATTTCATGTTTGTTCTTTTCAACAAAAAATTAATAATTTTTCAAGACCCTAAATTTTCAAGATGTTCTTTCATGTTAAATTCATTTGATATTTCATAAAGAAACAGTATATTTTTAAACTTAAAGTTTTTATCTAAAATATGATTAATGTATACTTAAGTCTTTTAATGTTTCATTAAAATTTTATCATTCATGTTGTTATTCTTATGTATAAAACAAATTGTCATTGACACAACTTTTTTCACATTAAAATATTTTTGTTTTATTATATTTTTAAAATTTAATATAATTTTAAAATTTAAATGTATTTTGATCATATTATTCCCCACCCCAAAGTCCTTCCAAGTCCTCTCCCTTCCACCCACACAACTTTAAGCTTTTTCTCAAAAAACTAAGAAACAATTACAACAAATCCTCTCAAATCATAATAAAATAAAATTTCACCCCTAAAAGAAACAAAACAAAATAAAAATCCTGTCAAACTGTATGAAACACACACACACACACACACACACACACACACACACACACACACACACACACACACACACACACACACTGTGGCATCCAATTAAGGAGTATTGGCGTTAACTCTTTGAAAGTGTAGTATTACTGTAGAATTCTACACTAACACCATCTGTCCCTGGGCCTTTAGCTGTTGTTGGGAGAACTTTAATGACTGCTGGTATTTTATTAGGGATTATAAGCCTGTTTAAATTGCACATATATCCTTGATTTAACTTTGGAAAGTGGTACCTTTTGAGAACATTTTCCATGTCTTTTGGATTTTCCAGTTTGGTGGAGTATGGAGTTTTGAAGAATCATCTCACGAGTCTCTGAGTTTTCTCAGTGTCTGTTGTTAAGTCTCCATTTTTCTTCTTAATTTTGTTAATTTAGAATCTCTCTTCATCACTTTGAGATAATTATTATATACCTATTGATTTTCTCTAAGAACCAGCTCTTCATTTTCTTGATTTTTGTTGTTATCACTGATGATTCTATGTCACTGCTTTCAGATGTGATTATTTCTTGCTGGCTCCTCCTCTTGGGTGCGATTCCCTCCCTTTGTCCCATTGCTTTCAGGTGTTAAGTTGCCAACATGAGATCTCTCCATTTTTTTCTCATGTAGGCACTTGGTGCTATAAATTTTTCTCCTAGTTCAACCTTTAGCATGTCCCACAAATTTGGGTATGTCGTGTATTCATTTTCAGTTAATCCCAGAAAGTCATTAATTTCTTTCTATGTCTACTTTGGCCCAGCAGTGAGTTGTTCGGTTTCCATAAGTTTAAAAGCCTTTTGTTGTTTCTGGTGTTGTTATTGCATTTTCTTATATCTGTTAAGACTCTTTTCAGACGCCAGGTGGTGGTGCATGCACATCTTTAATCTTGGTACTCGGGAGACAGAGGCAGGAGGATCTGCGTGAGTTCAAGTCCAGTATAATCTACAGAGGGAGTTTCAGGACAGTCAGGATTATACAGAGAAACCCTGTCTTGGATTGGGGGGCTCCTTTCAGGTGAGACTATGCTGTCAGTTTTGGAGAAAGTTCTATGAGGTACAGAGAAGAAGGTGTTCTCTTTTGTATTTAGGTGAACTATTCTGTTAATTACCTGTTAGGTCCATTTGGTTTGTAACATCTGTTACCTTCAGCATTTCTCTGCTTAGTTTTTGACTGGATGACCTGTCCATGGGCAAGACTGGGGTATTGAAGTCTCCCTTTGTAAGTGTGTGACAGGGTCAACATGTGATTAAGCTTATCAGTTTTGGTTTGAAATTTATTTTGTGAAATACAAAATGGCTACACCAGCTTATTTCTTAGGCCTATTTGCACGGAATATCTCTTTTTCAACCCTTTACCCTAAACTAATGCCATCTTTGATTTTAAAGTGGGTTTCTTGAATGCAGCAGTCTTCTCCCATCTGTTCTGCTAGTATGTCTTTTATTGGGGAATTGAAATAACTGTTGTTTTAAAATATCAATTACCAATGCTTCTGTATTTTGTTGGTGGTGGTAGTGATGGTGTATGTATGTGTGTGTGTGTGTGTGTGTGTGTGTGTGTGTGTGTGTGTGAGAGAGAGAGAGAGAGAGAGAGAGAGAGAGAGAGAGAGAGAGAGAGAGGGAGAGGGAGAGAGAGAGAGAGAGAATGTGTGTGAGTTTGTGTGTGTGTGAGTGTGTCACAACTAGGTTTCTGGCCCTTCCGGCCGGAGGTCTAGACCCAAAGACCTGCCTCCCCAGACCCCTTAGCTGCCTGCAGCTGCTCAGGCCCCCAAAATGATTCAGACGCTCATATTAAGTTCGTGCTATTTGGTCTATGGCTCAGGCACATTGCTAGCTAGCTCCTTCATCTTAACTCAACCCATTTCCATAATCTGTCTGCCACGTGGCCCGTGGCTCACCTGTGTTCCTTACATGTTGCTCCTTTGGGGGTCTGGTTTGATCTGTCTCTGGCTCCATCCTCTTTCTTGTACCTATGCTCCAATTCCTCCACCTACCTCTACAATGTCCTCCATGGCCAACAGTCCTTTATTCACCACATATAGAAAGACATTCCTACATCAACTGTGTATTTTGTGAGTGTGTGCATGTGTGTGTATGAGTGTGTGTATGTGAGTGCATGTGTGTATATGAGTGTGTGTGTTTGTGCCTGTGTGTTTGTGTGAGTGTGTATGTGTGTGAGCTTGTATGTATGTGTATGAATGTGTGTATGAGTGTGTGTATGTGTGAGTCTGTGTGTGCATGTGTGTTTGAGTGTGTGTATGTATGTATCTCTTTGGGTGTGAGTGTGTGTGTATGTCTCTGTGAGTGTGTATGTGTCTGTGTGTGAGTGTATATGTGTGTGTGACTGTGTCTATGTGTATGCATGTATGTGTGCACGTGTGTGTGTGTGTGTGTGTGTGTGTGTGTGTGTGTGTGTGTATTTGTGTCTGTAGACACTGGAATCCTGAAGACGTAGGTTGGAAAGCCAGTGAAGGAATAGACTTGTCAGAGAAACGAGCAAGCAGGCAAAGAAGGCAAGCTTTTTTCCTTTACATCCTTTAATAAGCAATAAGCTCACGTTAAAGGTGGATCTTCACATGTCAGCAGGTCTGAATTAGAACTGGGTCTTCCACTTCAAATGATTTAATTAGGAAACAAAACAAAAACAAAAACCTTAACAGCTGCACCCAGATGCTTGGGTTTTAGTTAATTTCAGATGTAGCCAGGTTGACAACCTAGAATGGCTGTCACATTTGAGCTTACAGTAACTGAGCCATAAATTCCACATTACTCTGTACCTGTATATTATATGGTGAAATTGCTGACTCATATATATTTAATAGGCTTCACTTTTGAAACCTTAATATTTATACATTAAAATTTACCCAAACAATTGTGGCATCCCACAGTAATATTCAGAGGAAAAAAATCCATCTATAGAAATGGTTGATGATTAAAAACAATGATTTTACATACATCTACATATAGGAGGGAAACAAAAATATTAAAAGGAATAAGTTCTGTGCAGTTTGATGGCCCTAGCTTTTCTAACGCTCTCACTTAACGTGAGCAAATTTTACTAGAGTATGAGTAATATTAAACCTTAGCTTGAGAGAATTTCAAAACAAACTTAGTTATTACTTTAAGAGGTCATTAATATTGCTAATTATGCATAGTGGCACATTCCTGTAATATTAGCTCTTAAAGGCAAGAGGATTATGAACCCAGCCTAGGCTACACAGTGAGCTCTAGGTTAACATGGAATACTCAGCAAGACCCTACCTTACACACTCCGAAATTATCTTTAATTCACTCACTTAAACATTAATTTAATTTTTAATTAATTACAAAAACTATTAGTGATAAAATTCTTGCAGCTACTCAAACTCCATTTGTGAGACATTTGCTCCTCTTTCTCCTGTACACTAGGATTTGTTTGTATCCTGAGCTTACTTGATGGACTTTCATTCTCCCTGCTAGGGTTTCACTTATCCGAGGGATGACATGTTCACATGAACCGGCCATGTGGGGAGGTCAGGCAGCTTGAGTGAACATATGCTTGATCACCTTGGTTATGTTGTAAAGACTTTTTTGACCTCTGACATTTTAAGGTCCTTGCTGCTCTGTCTATTGGGAAAAATGACCTCTTTTGGGGACAAGACAGAGCATGTTCATCTTTCTCAACACCTTTAAAAAAGAAATATGAATCCCCAAGCTGTTTTGGGCTTATGGAGCATGCCATACCTATGTCTAGACTCAGCATCACTCACTTTGTTCCCGTGGTGTCCTGAGCTTTGTCAAACCCGTTCCCTTCTGTGTTCCCATTGCTGCTTTTGTTTCACTCTCCTCTTCATATCTTAGATACCGAATCAGTGGCTCATGTGTGAGCTCATTCATTAGATTCTGCAGACTCTCCAAGCCTGAAATGAACCCTGACTATCTTGGCAGCACTTTGGCGCTTAATGATGGTAGGGGGCATGCTCAAAGACCCTTTCTACTTACTGAATGCCATCTTGTTTATCTTGGTATTTGAGGGGTACAGTACCACTCGGGACTTCAGAGTAATGGGTTGTAGAGCAATGTAGAGAAATATGGTCATTTCTAGTGTTGATAGTCATTGAACAATGTGTCTAGGAGCCAAGGTTGGACTGTACATTAAACTGTATATGTGCAGATGAAGTTGCGCTTTTTTTTTTCAAGCAGTAATTTTATTTGGTAGAAGAAAGAAATGTGATCTAATGCATTTCTTCCTCCTCATGATTTTTAATCACTGTAAATGCTCTTTGGAAAAATAGATAATAATGTTAATTTTCTGGATTTAGTTGAGTACATTGATGTTATTTAATTTTTCAGGACTGAGTCTCACTATGCAGCCTTGGCTGACCTAGAACTCACTCTGTAGACTGATCTTGGACTTGTAGAGATCCACCTGCCTCTGCCTCCTGAATGCTGGGATTAAAATCGTGTACCACCATGCCCAGAAACTGATATTTTGTAAATGCCAGTTTTGGTGTGCTTGAATGTGAACATTATTTTACAATTTAGTCTTTTAATCATAGCTAACATCTCAATTAGGAATGTTCAGCTATTTTAAAGAAATTTTTGCCAATTTAAACATAGTGCAAACAAACATTTGTCACTGATATTTCTCTGAATGGCTGTAATGGGAATTGTCAATGGTTTAATGAAATTGAAGAATTTTTGCTTCTGTGCTAGTTCATGAAAGGAAACTTTGCATAAGGTTTTTCTACTGGGATACTGTGGCTATTCATTTCATGGGAGTGGAATCAATTCCAGATCTTGTAAGCTCTAGGGAAGGATAGTTTTACTATAGACTTTCCAGTAGGTGGTAAAGTTATTGGGCTATTTAGTAAAATTTTTACCTATTGTGCAAAGGCAGCTGGACAGACTAGACGTGGCATGTGTATTTTCCATCTAAACTGTCTGCAAGTGGGGCCATGTCTCAAGGATTAGATGTATAGACCTCATTTGCTACCAAGCTGGTGCCTAGAAGTACAGATATGCTGCCATCTCATCTATGGGTTATGGCCAGATTTCTCATCTTACAGAAAACGAAAAGGGTTTTAAAAACTACCATGAATTAAGAGGAGGGAATTCTTGCTGCTGTACAGGCTAGTGGACATAGATAAAGATTTTACATATTTATTTATTTTTTAATAAGATTTGGTTTGAGGTTCAAACATTTCAAGTTGAAAAGAAAGGAAAATTCTAAGTCAGGTAATAATGACTCATTATTAATATGCATTCTGAAGGTTGGAGTTATCCTTTAGAGAAAAGTTTTGTTTCTCTTACAGGTTTGGTTAGTAGTGTCTTGGCCACTGTTTTATTGCTGTGAGGAGACACCTTAACCTCGACAACTCTCATAAAAGAAAGCATTGAATCAGGATTTAATTACAGTTCCAGAAGTTTAGTCATGGTGGGACATGGCGGCATGCAGACAGACATGGCAATGGAGAAGTAGCTGAGTGTTCTATATTCAGATCTACAGGCAGGAAGCAGAGAGAGACATTTGGTCTGGCTTGGGCTTTTGAAAGTGCTACACTTTCTCCAACAAGGCTAAAGCCACTTCAACAAGCTCATATCTCCTAATCCTTCTCAAGTAGTGCCACTCCCTGATGAGTAGGCATTCAAATGTATGAGCCTGTGGGGACCATTGTTATTAAACAACCACAGTCAGACTGAGTTTGCTTTGAAGTGGTTCAATGATCTCAAAGTGAATAACTTTGCACATCTATGTAAGTGAGCAAGGATTCACTTCACCACAGCAGCTTCACCTTCCTTCACAAGGCAGAGTCCTGAGCAGTGCCTATCTGAAACTGCACCTGGGTGCCCAGGATTTCTTTGTCCCTCAAGAGCTAAAGTGTTTTTCCAAGTTACTTCACATAAGACTTATATATTTCTTCTGTAGAATCAGGATAAGGCCTGTTTCTTATAGCTGTTCCATAAAAGGAAATTCTGTACATGGAGAATGCTTATGATTGCCTCATACACAGTAGACACTGGAAAAATGATAGATATTTTAAAATAATTTAAAATCAACAACATTGATGATTGCTATATAATTTAATGGGAGAATTTTCTGATGGGAAAGCCAGAAAGTAGGTAAGATTTCTCATGTAGCCAACTAAGATATCTATAAGAGATAGCTAGCTACTTTAGAACTCTTTTTTTTTTTTTTTTTTTTTTTTTGAGTTTGCTCCTTTGTAGCCTAGACCAGCCTAAACTCAACCTCCCTAGTATTCCAGGTACAGATGTGTGGCAGCATGCCCTTTGAGAAATTCTATACAAGCAATTCTCAGGGGAAGGCACAGTCACATAGGAGGAGCAGTCACGTCCTCTTCTTGCCTGGTGCAGGACTTAACTGTCTCCCTATTCCACAACATGGTTAAAATCTTAGAAGCTGAGACTCATTCTTTTTCCAGAATAATCTGCATGTGCATTGCCTATTTCTGAACTTCCCAGAATTCTGTGTGTTCCATGATCCACAATGTCCTTTAACATTGATAACCATCATTACTTGTCTGTATCATGCATCAACCTAAGTACTAGAGGAACTCCATAATGGTGTATCTACGTCTTTAAAAAAAAAACTACCCTTACTCTTTTGCTCTTGTAAAGATAGAAAAATCCTGTTTGATTCTTTCCCCTCGACTCCCATCCTAAGGTCCCTCAAACTAGCCAAGGTTGACAGAGTTTCGGCTCCATTGTATCACTAAATTAGATGGCAGTTTGCTGAGAACTCAGATTCTTGGAAAAGCTTTGCTCACAGGATTAATGGCTGCTTGCTCAACTGCACACTTGGGACACACCTGGTCAGGTCAACTTGACTTTCTGGACACTAATCACTCTGAGCAGGACCCCCAAGATAAGGATGTACTTCCTGAATTGCTTGGTTGCCTGATTCCCTGTGCCTCCCATTGTGACCATTGCTCCAGGAAATGAATATCTTCAGGTGGTCTCTGCTTGCAGGGTCCCTGCTTGCTGGTCCCCTGCTTGCCCAAGACTCTATTGTTTCACAGGAAATATGCCTGCCTGCCTGTCAGCATTCCTAAATTCTCTCCTAAGCTGACCTTTTGCCCCCCCCCCCCCCCCCCCCCCCCCGTTGTAATTTTCCTAGTGCACTGAGTCCAGACGTATCCCCTCCCCTACCCAGAGTGTGGTATAAGAATTCTACTCTGAAAGCATTCTGGGCTCTTGGCTTCCACAGTGCCTAGAGCCCGCACATGTGTATACCAGTATATCATTCATTAAACTCTCTTTTTCTTTAAAGTTAACAGTGGTCATTAGCCGTGGTCTTGGGGTGTCTCGGGGTGCTAAAGTTAGGGCACCCACCTGTTACACTCTCTACTGTTACCATGTCCTCTTGAAAAACATTTCACAAGAGTTGAGCTCATTTCCTGGGGTCTTAGTATGAATAAATTATTATTATTATTATTGTTATTATTTGTGTATGCTTCCATTTTCCTTTGACTCCCAGGAGTTATCTGCTTTTTCTGTTTGGGTATCTGAAGTGCATATTCTGTGGTCTGGCTGTCATTTTGAACAGTATAAGTGACATAAGGAAAACCAAAATGTTGTTTGAGGGGGAGATCAGAGTCATGCAGAGAGGGTGGAGCAGAGATGTTCAAAGATTTAATTTTATATTTAAGAAAATTAAGGGATTACTTATCTGAGACTTCATGCTCTTGACCTACACGGTGGTTGATTAATTGATAAAGCACACAAATGAATAGGTTGAAAAATAATGATATCATCATGATAATAATAAGGAAGAAAATTGTTATCAATATAATATCTCCTTAGTACGCATAGGAGAACAGATGATAAGGTAGAGGAATGCCATACGAAGATTTGAAGACCTCTAGGGTGTGTGCACATATAAAGAAGAAAGTTTGGTAGTTATATAGTAAAAACAGAGACTACAGAATAAGAGTCAATAGAAAGTGTTCCCATTTGTAATCTGAGTAGAATATTCTTGGAGTTTGAGAGGAAAAAATTACTATTATTCTTCCTCCCTTATTGAAATAAGATGAGATGCTGCACCACATAGAAGAGTCAGACTGGAATAGATGAATAGAGTGCACAATTACACATTTGAGAAAGAAGAATGGAAAATGAGTGTTTTCAGATGATGTGGTATAAAAGGCAATCACAATTACTTCATGAGGAGTCTTCAAAGCAAAGCTCGGTACTCTTAAATTCAGAAAACAGGTCTTATATAACTGAATTAGTGAGAAATCATGCTAAATGTTCGAAAATAGGAAATTGGATACCTTTATTTTTTATTTTATTTTTTTTTTAAACAAAACCTTCCTACACTCAAAGACGAAGATCAACCATTTCTCCCAAGGGAAGATGTGCATGGTGTTCTTAAAGATAACAAAGTATAAGCCACGTTTGGATAAAGAAAAGTATGTATGCACTCTATATATGTGCTCCCATAGGAGCACTTTGAAAATGTGTTCACTGAAGTGTTTCAAGTCAGTATTTCTTGGAAAAGTTAGGAATCCCTCCCTCCCTCCCTCCCTCCCTCCCTCCCTCCCTCCCTCCCTCCCTCCCTCCCTCCCTTGTTTTCTGAGCATCTATGAAGCAAAACAACTTAAAGAGATCTGGGTATGTATTTGCAAATAAAGCACACATCCACTATCCTCCCGTGGCATTTAAATTCCAGAGGAATGAGGAAGTCTTTGTAAATATAGATAAGACCTACAGTTAGATGCTTGGTGCTCAGAAAGAGACAGGAAATGAGGACAAAGTAAGTCAGTACCAGAAGGTACTAGGCTGAGTTGCCTGGGTAGGAGGGGCATATCTCCAGGGAGGTAATCTTTAGCCTTTGTGTTTGTTTGTTTAAGTGAGGAACCACCCAGGAGTAGAATGGAAGCAGTGTGAAGGTGAAAGGAACAGACATGGGCAATGCTATAAAGCTTTTATGAGTTCTAGAGGCCTAGGGATGTGGATTTGAGTGATAATCTTGTAAAATAGAATATACTAAAGTATGTTTATGAGATTTTAAAACATATACACTCATCATAGAATATTTAGAACAAAAAAGATTCACATGCAAAATGGACAATGGTGGAGGCCTCGGTCTTGTTAGATACAAGGAGAAGGATTTTCACAGAGACAGTTAAATGGAAATTTGCAAAGCAAAAACATGGATCTGACAGGTATACCTGTGGGGCTGGGTGAATTTGAAATTCAGTGACATGAGAGGATTAAATGGGATTGGGATGTACTGCCATACTCAATCTCATACATCAGGCACCATCTTTGGAAAGTCACATAGTACCTGAGAAAGAACCATACTTACCAATCCTTCCACACCAAATGCACACCATCTCTGCTTCACACAGCCCTCCTGGTAGTTTTAGCCAGAGTTCGCTTTCTAAATTTTATAGTTTACAGTAAACTTCATAATATTGCAAGTAATAAAGGGTATGAAAGTGTAGAGTTTCCTCCATCTTGTAATTTTGCTGAGGCCATTTCAGGTTTAACTAAAATCTCCTTGATAAAGAATCTCATGGAAAATGTCCTAACTCTATCCTAGGAACCAAAGGTCAGGATGTCCTAGCTAATTTAGCTTCTATTAAAACTGTGCACATTACTTCCAACTAACTGCTCATCTTAGCTTCTGTTAAACTGCTTGCTTCAAATTACCTACTTCTGTGAAGCTGCTGCTAAGAAGCTGCTGAGTGAGATGCCAGGACAGAGTTTCTGCATTTGAAAGGCTGTATTCTTGACACTCAGGAGCACACCTAGGTCTGGGAACACTTGGGTGTGGTTCCAGTGGACTGGGATAAAGACTCTCCATTGGCTATACACTGTGCCTGAGAGGTCATCTCTGGTGGGCCCACCCATAACGATAATAGCAGATGGTAGTTTTTAACTTGCCTCCTCTTTTATTCTTCTTCTCATTATGCAGCTTTGTTCAGCCTATGACGTGCAACCCTCCTGCCTCTGACCCAGGGATGCTGTCCTCCACTTGTTCATTTTCTAATTTGCTTTCTGAGCAATACAGCTTTTTTTTTCTTCTTTTTTAAAGATCATTTTTAGTGTGTGTGTGTGCGCGTGTATCTGTGCATGAATGCTTGTGCACATGTGTTCAGGTGCCTACAGAGGCCAGAAGAGGGTGCTGGATCCATTGACACTGGGATTACAGACAACAGTGAGTGACCTAATATGATGTTGGGAATTGGACTCGTGTTCTGGAAGAGCAGCAAATGAAGCAAATTCTTAATGCTAATCCATCTCTTTAGCCCCAAGGTTTCTTTAAAATAAATTTATACAATTTTTATACATTTCCCTGGATTCAGAATCATTATTTTACAAAAAAAGATTGTTATAAAACTTTATTAAAAATGACAACTATGTAAAAAGAATCATTTAAAAAGCTACACATATACCTTAAACATTTTGGTTTTTTGAAATGTAGGAAGATATTCATTTTTCAATCTTTCATTACAAGGCAAGAATAATTTCTTCAAATATGACTTTGCTGGTTCAAGTACGTGCTATCTTCCTTGTCTAAAACTGATCCATTATGAATCATAGAATTTTCAAAATGTTAAAATGTAACCTGTAAATAACTTTTTTTTTCCTGAAAATAAGACCATCCTATCATGTGGCCATTTCTTTTGTCCTTTAAAAACTACTACACTTAAGCCTGAATCAATTCTAGTGTTCTTCAGAGATCTGATTTCATTGTAACTCCTGGACGTATTTTTGCTGAGAGTTAAAAAAAAAAAAAGATGTATTATTATATCTAATTATGTGTATATGTCTGTGAGTATGTGCACATGTACATGTGCAGGTGACTACAAGTGCCTGCAGAGTTTCAAAGAACATATAAAATCCTCTAGAGGTAGAGTCACAGGCATTTGATACTCATCAGACTTGCTGGAAACCAAAGCCAGGTCCTCTGGATGAGAAGTATGCACTTTTAACTATTGATCTCCTTGCTAGCCCCAGCTGAGAGTCTTATAGAAACAAATGTTGATTTATCCTTTTTGGGCTAGAAAATGCTTAACTAATTGCACAATAATAATATGGGCATACCTGGCATTAATACTTTATAAGCAAAGAAAATATAACTAGAAACTGGTGCAATCCCTGCCATTGAGCAGGGTGTATGTGCACTGGCTACAGAGCTTTAGGCAGCACATAAATCAGCATACCTGTCCTTGTGTCCTATGCTTCCTGGAGGGACCAGGTGCATCAGTTGACCTAGGCCTGGCAGAGTGAGTAGCTTCCCCCAGATTAATGTTCTGTGTTCATTATGTTCTTGAGTACCATCTTAGATGATAATTTGGTGGTGGATTATGGACTGTGACAAAGCAAGTGCTTTTTTATCTTACAACGGTGTGTGATAGAGAAAGGTCAGAACCTTCTTCCTGTGAACTAAGAAAAAACATGGAAACTAGGAAGTAAGCGGCACGGAGCATAATAGACGGCTCACTGGTACTTGTTGACTAGGGCCCAGTTTTCTTTGAAGACTGGTGATCAACTTAAGACAGTCTTAGGAACTGCCAGTGATGGAGATACTCTTCTTCAGGGACTTTTTGATAACTTAGCAACAGGCAATGTCTGTTTGAGATGGAGTGGGCTGGGGGCTTCCATCATGCTTGAGGACCTGGCCTAACTAGACATTGGGAAGGCAAGGCAGTCTTCTTCATATTTTCTTGAAAAGTCCAAAGAAGTTTTGTCCACTGTTATGGCATAAAGAGACAAGAACTGCTGTTGTTGAGAAATAATTGCTTGACCTAGAAGATGGTGCCATGTGTTTAGTTCCTACACACACATGGGGCAGCACACATCCCTAGTGCCTTGGTGCCTTTGTGAAGGGCAATTGTTCTCAGAGTCTGAGGAGACCTGGCGAGAGAGCTCAGGAGACTATCACAGATCGATTAGGTGAGGACTATTTTTCTAGTGTAACTAAGAGGTCCTCTGTCTTTTCCATTTCTACTTTCTCATGGGTGTATAGTAGAGTTTCCCAGAAGTTAAATGGTAATGCAACAGTGATTTCAGGAGCAGACATCATGACAGGCTAGGAAAGCAGGAGGAATCTTGGAGGTATGAGAAGAAAAATAACACCCTTACCCTGAAATCCAGTCAGCCTCTCTTGCCAGCAGAGAAGCAGAATTCAAGCACAATTAATAGCTACTTAAGGTCTTTTTCCCTCCTCATCCATAAACCTACAGTTTTCTAGGAATCTCTCCATAAACCCCATCTACAGGGAAAGGACATGTACTAAAGCCCTGTGTACTTCCAGTGACCTCTGGTTTTATCTTGTCAGATTTTAACTCCACCTTAGATGTGCTGCACTATAATCTCATATTTCTCACTGGAGAGCCTCCAAAATGTATCCATGTTAATGTTAAGACCATCAGCTGCTTTCTCTATGGACGAGAAGCCCATAGCCATTCTTGGGTAATTTTGTGACTTTGTTTTTTGAGAAGCCCAACTACACATGAGTCTTGCTTCTCTCTGAGCACCTTTTTCTTAGTGTTTTAGTCAGGGTTTGATGAAACATCATGACCAAAAAGGGTTGGAGGAGGAAAGGGTTTATTTAGCGTATAATTGTACATCATAGTCTGTAGGGGTATTGTGTTGTTTGATGGTAAATAATTGTCCCACCCACTGGTTTAATAAAAAGCGCTGATTGGCCAAAGGCAGGCAGGAAGTGTGGGCGGGGCTACAAGACTAAGAAAATCTCTGAGAACAGAACACCAGAGCAGAATGCCAGAAAGAAGCCAGAGGAATCAGAGGACAACCATGCTGCTCTAAGGAAAGGTACAGAGCCACATGGCTGAACAGGAAGAGTCGTGGGTTAAATGAAGGGTAGAGAGCTAGCAAGTTGTATGCCTGGGCCTGAGGCTGATCAGCCTCAAATTAATGAAAGCATCTGTGTGTCTCTGCCGGTCTGTGGGTCTTAGACCTTGAAGCTAGGCCCAAAAGTCTGGCCAGAAACCATATACCACAATAGTCCATGACCAAAGGAATCCAGGACAGGAATTCCCACAGGACAGGAACCAGGAGGCAGGAGCTGATGCAAGTTTCTGACCCACCAGAAAAATCTCAAATACTTGGCATCTGCTTTCCAAATAATTAGCTCAGAGGCTTAATATTATAGTAACTGCTGTGCCAGTAGCTCAAGCATATTACTATCTAGCTCTTACACTTAAATTAACCCATATTTCTTATCTACGTTTAGCTATGTAACTTGGTATCTTTTCTTCAGTGGAGTATTCTCATCTTGCTCCCTCTGTGTCTGTCTGGTACCTGTCCTCTGCATTTTTCCTCCCAGAAATTTCCTAGAGTGGTTGCCGCGCCTCTACTTCCTTCCTAGCTACTGACAATCAGAGTTTTACTAAACCAGTACAAGCAATAAATCTTTGCAGTGTTCAAGAGCAACATCCTACAGCACTGCTTACTGGCTTGCTCCCCTGTCTTTCTCAGCTTGCTTTCTTATATAACCCAGGACCACCAGGCCAGGGATGGTACACCCACGATGGGCTGGGCCCCTCCTACCAATTACTAATTAAAAAAATGCCTTACCCTCTGATCTTAAGAAGACATTTTCTGAATTGAGGTTCCCTCCTGTCAGTTTATTTTAGCTTGTATCAAGTTGATAAAAAAAAAAAAAAAAAAACAGCCCAGCTAGTTAAAATTCTTCTCAGTATGGAAGCCATCAACTACTGTTTGACCTATGTTGAGGTCCCAAAACCTCGAGGGGAATTTCTGAGGGTTCTGAGGATGACATTGTGTAGCTATGTAGCCCTCACTGGATAGCACAGGATAATCAGATGTCCCCTATTAAGCTGGATATTAAAAGGATATAAAAAATGTAAAATACTGCTACTTCTTACCCTTTTTCTTTTGGCGAATTAATTTAATGACTTAATTTTTTAATTGAACAATTTAAAGGGAGTTAATTTGGGCATATGAATGTTTTGCCTGCGTGTATGCTTGTGTAAATTTTGCACACGACGCATGAAGAAGTCATAAGAGAGTGTCAGGTTCCCTTGGATTAACACATGACTGTTAGTCAATATGTGGGTGCTGAGATTTGAACCTGGATCCTCTTGAAGAGAAGCCAGTACTCAACCTCTGAATCATTTCCATAATTTCTGATTTTTCTTTTATTTATAAATCAATTCCATGAATTTTTTCTGTTTTATTGTGAAATATAGTTAAATGTCGACAAACAGCCATACTAACAAACAGCTTTTCGGGGTTCTTGGTAATTTAAGATGTATAAGGAAGCCCAGAGACTAAAAGACTTGAACATCAATGATAAAGAAGTGAGTTTGGACTGAACACTAGGAATGGTGTACTGTCAAGCTATACACTGTCTCCCGTCTAAGTACTAACCAGGCCTGACTCTGCTTAGCTACTGAAATCAGGTAAGTTTGAATTTATAAGGCAAAGTTGAGGAGATTTTACAAACGTTTAACATTTTACAGATTGTTTTATTATAGGCATTTTATTTTGAAACATACTGGTAATAAATAAGTCCTAAAGCTACTCAGCAGCCTACTTTCAACATTATGATCAAAACTGCCATGCTGAGTAGTTGATGGGAGAGAGAAGCAGACCAATCTTTTTAGCACACCCTGGCACATTGGATGTATGGGGGGGGAAAACTTTGTGCAAGTAGGGAACTTTGAAACTTAAAATTATTTTAAAATTTTGATTATCAAAACACTGGAAAATATTCTGGAATTGCAATCTAGCTGCCTGTCTTCCTCAGTTAAGGCTGCTATAAAATAATAATAATATACCACAGGGTGAGTAGCTTATGAATTGATGTCCCATGGTTGTGCAAGTACAGATTGAAGAATCCTCTGTGTCACAGGCTACCAGCCTTGTACTGTTACCTCACCCAGTGACAGAATATATGGATTTAAAGGTTAAGCTGCATCTTGGATGCCAGCTAGTGCTCAGATTTCTTTCTTTAAGAGCCACTAACTCAAACAGGACTGTCACCCTCCACGACCTCATGCTTTTCACAAGTCCCACCTCCTTTTAATGTGCATATTTGTGGGAGGACACTGGCATATTATCCATAGCACTAAATGTGTTTTTTGATTAATTTCCTTTATTAATATTTTCTTGTATGCTGCCAATTATATGCATTGTTTTAAGTGATACAATAAGTAAGTCTCTGGTCAAATGCTAGGATGATGCATAAATCATTAAAAGGTACTTGGATATAAATAACCGAGTGCTCACATGTGGGTTGATTCTTTACATCAGCCTCCCTTATCCAAAGCTCAGGGAACTTGGAGGTAGGAAGTAGGCAACAACCTGCATGAAGGAAGGAATGTGGAATGCTGACTTCAGGACATGACATGGCTATTTTGTTACTCAACTTCCAGAAGCTCTGACTACCCACAAAAGAATTAAACAAAATTAAGCCAGTAAAAAGTCCAGCAATGGATAGGATAGAGGCTCATATCACCCCATCCCTGGAGGAAGAGCTCTTGGTAGTTTTTGACTCTTGAAGAAGGAGCCCCTCTCCTTTGGAGACATGGCTAGTAAGTTGCTCATGCTCCAGTGGATGGCCCCACACCTATGTTCATTAGGCAGCACTAAGTGGGCTCAGGATGCTATTAATAATAGTCATAATAAAGAGGACAAAAGGTTGGGAGAGTGAGTGGGTCATAATGGTAGGAGGGGGAGGTAGTGGTGAATGGAGAGGGCCAATATAAATTGTATAAATGCATAAAGCTGTCAAGGAATAAAAAAAAACAAAAAGTTTTAAAGATACTTGGATTTCCTGAATAGCAGGAGCATTTTTTTTTTTCACATAGACCGATGATGTGCTTAGCCACAGCCTTTCAACAGAGTTCATTGCATGTCGTGATTCATTTTGTGATATATTCCAGTGGTATCATTAAGGTTCAAGAGCTGCTGGCAAGGCGGGTCCTTGGCATAACATTACATTAATTGCTGTCATAGTTTTCAATCAGTAACTAGCCCCTAATTATTCTGAAGGTTTATTCTTGAGCATGTATGCCTGAAAATAACATTCATCTTTTTTTCATATAAGAAGGAATAGAGATGTTCCTAGTTGTAATTATATTAAATACGAACAGGAAAAAGAATGAAATTCAAGACGCAGGTTAGTTTTTCCTCAATATCACTCTTCCCAGATTTTGATATATATTCTTCCAGTCCCTTTGATGTGTAAATATATACATACATTCTTTTTCTACAGTGTGCATACTGTAAGTGCATGTACACATTCTTTTCCTATAGAGTTCACACTGCTTTGTAAATTCCTCTTTTTAACAGAATTTCCCGAACATCTTTCTTTCAAGTTTGCGTTTTGATTAGTGTTCATAATATTTGAAATTCTCCAATATGTTCCTTGCAGTTTCCTAAACAATGGGTCTAACTTCTTGTTTGCAGCACCATTATGTTTACTCAGACTCAGGATAAGATGAAGTAAATATGGTCTGGAGGCCAAAAATTTGAAAGATTAACAATGCAAAGCCTGCTGGAGGACCCCTGAGGGCTGGAAGCAGAGGGGTTGTAATATGACTAAGCTGATATGCCAAGTATTTCTTCTGCATACTTGCCTTTTCTTTTGGTTTCATGGAGGACAGGCTGGCCTTTTTCAGGAATAATTGTTTTAGAGCAAAGATTCGTTTATAGGTAGGGATGACCACAGAAGGCTGACTGCGGGGTGCAAAATAGGGGCTGTCCAGACTTCTTATAAACTCTTGCTTCTGTGTCTACATGGACAGAGAGCAGTCAAATCCATGATGTGCAAGAATTTTAAGGATTTTAGCTCCAGTTGTATTTTAGAGGCAGATTCAGCCCCTCTCCTCACCTCTCCTTTCCCAAGTCAGCCATGCTGAGGTAATAGTTGATTCAGGCCACTTGAAATACAGAACGCACTTTTGTGAACAGTAAGGAAACAGGCTATTTGGAAAAACTATTCTTCACTAAAATTGTTGTGAATGGCATTTGGAAGCATTAAAAGTCACATGGAGAAGAAACAGAGCTTTGAGAATAGTAAAAGGTTTGGGGTTGGGAGCCCAAGGAGGGACATTGAGGTGGACTGTCTTTTTGAGTATAAAATTTATTTGGAGAATTTTAACACCATGAACAGATTGGCAGACAGCAACGTAGCAAGGAATCGTCACCCTTTGTTGTGTTTTAAAAATGACAGGAGAGAGAGATCTTGGTGGGTTATAGATGAGGGGCCCCATGGCAGGTCAGAAATAGACATGCAATGCAGACACAGTCGGTTGCAGTCTTAACAAATGGGAGCCTTGAGGAAAGACATTCCATGCAGGTGACTCACACATGAAAAGTTTTATTAAGGGGAAAGGGAAGGGGAAGAAAGAAAGAAAAAGTGAGGGCTGAGAGAAGATGAAGAAAAATAGAAGCAAAAGGGGTTAGGAAAAAAGAGAGAGAGGAGATGCACCCACCCTTGCGGTGAGAGAGAGAGGAAGGGGAGGGTCTTTTCTTAAAGGGGATGTTGTCATGATGCTGAGTGGCCAGGGGTGGGTCCGAATGCTAACATTCCTCTCTTTAGATTATTAAAAAAGGTGAGTTTTAAATATCAAGTGAGGGGGAAGTGAGGGGGTCAAATTCTCCAGAGTGCTTCTTGTTAATTTGGGATGAAGTGGGGAGGAGGGGTCACGCACAGCAGGAGATGTGAGTGAAGAAGCATTTAGTTAGCCTTCATCCTGGAGACTCCTTGAAGGAACCGAGGAGGCCTGTTTCTAGGAGAAAAAAGAATGGCTACATGATCAGAACTAGCCATGGGAAAAGTAGTAACTGCCAAAAAGAATGAAACGAAGTTCCCTGGTTTTACGGAAGAGGCAAGGGTAAGTGAGCTAGGTGAAAGAGAGGATATATACTTGAGTCGTCTGGTGGGATGGTACCGCACTGATGAGCTTGGGAGAATGACATGCCAAATCGAGAGATGATGTTTTCCAAGAGTCCAAAACCCATCACATCTGCTGTTTTCTTAGAGGTTGGGATTGTATTCATTCTGGTTGGCATCCTTGACGCTGGTTCATATGTTGGTGTATCTGGAGGACCTCCTGCGTGTTTGGCCTTGGGACAAGTCTGGCAGGAGGGGTTGGCCTGTGCAAAAACCTTTAAGTGTCTGTAAAACAACTGGAAAAGATGTACATTCTGGTGTCATAGCAAAAGTTAAGGCCTTGGGTTGAAAGGTATGAACATTTTTTAAGGGTCTTATTTTAGTCCAACTAAACACATCTCTAAGCCTGTAACCAGAGCAAATTTATTGAGTGTAAGTGGTTGAATGAGTGAAGGAGGAGGAGGGAGGCTTCCATACTTTAATACTAGCCTGTCTCTAGAAGCTGGAATCAGTAAAGTCCACAGAAATTTAAGGACTCCAAAGACTGGTTATAGTCAGTGCTATATCAGTTTATCAAAGCCACATTTAACAATGTTAAAAATTTGAACCTCTAAAGTTATCTTGCAAATGAAGCACACCTGTCTGTACTTTTAATGGGAAATTTATTAATGAGCTACCAAGGTGCTTATAGCCTTAGGGTTGGGGGAGAGTTGCAAAACTGGCAAACACCATCAGATCTGAGAAGTGTAAGTAAGTGAACAGAAGTGAGACAGTTTTCCAGCTACATAAGTAGTCCCATGTTTCTCTTAAATAGGAAAAGGTCCCATCCATGCCATGACAGAAATCGTCAAAGGAACTGTGGGATCTGAAGAAGAGGCTAAAAGAGAATAGGTAGCTCCCGAGTCCAGTAAAAAGTTAATGGACTTATCTACTACTGTAGCATCACACCAGGCTCAGAGGGGGAATGTGAGTTACCCAGTCTATATGCCTCCACCAGTCATATAGACTATATGTACTCTACCAGGCTTAGGAGTTCAAAGGTTGAAAGAGTCAGATGCCAGTGTTGATGTGCTTGGACCTCCATGTTGTAGCATAGAGGACAAGCCTCTATGAGGCATTTCAATGTCCAGTGTTCAGGCTGTTGGCAGACAGAGCATGGCCTCATGAACAGTGGAAAGTCAAGGCAATACCTTGACCATAGGCCACAGGCTGCATTTGATGCAGGTTCCTGGTGGAGTGAATTTGGGCTGAGCTTTGGTGGGATGGGGCCCTATGGTTGGATTTTCTTGTTCCCTTGTCTGGACCTCAGTGGTCTCAGGGCAGCTGCCAAGGCATGGACTTGGAGCATAGCCTTCTATTGCAGCTGGGCCCATTGGGAAGACTCAGCTGCCTCTTTTCGGGTGTTAAACCATTTTTACCAATTTCAGAGTGGGGGTTGGGGCTCCTCATTCCCTTTAAAGCTTGCCAATACATAATTGAAAGTGAGAAAGTTAGGCACAAATTGGTCTTTGTTAGCCTAAATAAACCTTAGATAAGGAGAGATATTCTCTAAGCCATTGGTTTTCAACCTTCCCAAATGCTTTGATCTTTCAATATAGTTTCCAGTGGTTTTTTTTTTTTTTTTTCTTTTTTCCAATGCCCAAAAGGTCTAGACTCATAGGCTCAGAAGTTGTTCCAAGCCCTTCGCCAGATCGCTTAGGTCATTGTCTTGCTGCATTACAAGGAATGAGCAAAAGAAGCAAGATCATTAAGGGACTAGCTAAGGCAGACACTGGGGTGATCTTCATCCTTTTCTTTGTCACAGATCCACTTTTTCAGTACAGCCATGGAGATACATTTCTAATGATCCCAAAACGGATAACAAAAAACAACACTGCTCTCCTAAGGCCTTTCATAGTCTCTCTTGTTGAAGGAATGATAACCAGGGGGACCAATTGAATAAATTTTAGGGCAAGGCCTTTTCTATCCCAGAGAACAATTTCAGCTAGAGAAGAGAGTGATTCCTTTAAATGGGTAACAGATTTTGCTAGGGCAGCTATATCTGCATCTACAGCCATTTTTAAGGTCTTGTAGTTTTGACCTGATTTTTGAGTACAGCTAGATTATAATCTTGAATGATTTATACAGAAATAATAATTTCTTAAGGCTATATAATATCTCTTTGGTTCTGCATAAAGAAGGTCAAGTGTCTTATCTTACTGCAGAATCATTTTAGTTAATAAATCTATCAACGGACAACTCCGGGCCTAGTTTCCTAGCATGTCAATGGGCATTATAGGTAGCCACTTTGTCCCCTATGCCAGGAAATTTCTTTTCGACTCAGCATTTCAATCTATTAGGGGCAGGGAACACAGGACAGCATATTCTCTTCCATAACTGCTTTTAGCTGACACCAGGGCATGGTTATCAGGGCCCAAGAAAAGCTAGTTAAAGGCTGGATATTGGGGAATTTGTCATAAGCATGTGATCATCTGACCCAGCTCTAGAGATAGGGAACATCATGTTGCCTGGTCCACATCAGCTTTCAGCAAGTCCAGAACTCATAGTCCTTTGGAGCAAGTTGCAATCAGCAACTGATGCTTGAATGTGTCTGTCAGCCAAGCGGGAAGCTGTGTGACAAGTTCACACTAGGAAAGGAAGTTAAAATTTATGAACTTATTTGGAACTTTTAGGTCAATAGTCTTAGTAATTTGAAAGGGGAGTGATTCGAAGACCAGGGGAGAAGAAAGTGCCATCCTTGGGAATAGACGGGTGGAGAAAACCCAAGCTGTACTGCTGTACTTATCTGGAGTCCTTTTGGCCTCTGTGACGTGGATCCAATTTTATGACTTCTTTTGATCCTCTGAAGCTTAGACGATTATTATTTTATAAAAGGTCATAAAAGTTTTAGATATATTAGTATTACCAATCCATATTGAAATCCCTCTTATAGAAAAGCAGATAATGGGTATCTGTAAAACAGCCGGAGTAGACTCATACCTTTGAGTCCCAGATAAAACTACAAATTTGGATTAAAAGCATGTACATTTCTCTTCTGCCCAGAAATACAGGAATAGATTGGATAGAGATGCCTTTGGTCTTATTTATGAGAAGCACCTTTAAGTTTATATTTAGAAGATAATCAATGAAAATGTAAGATCTTGAGCTTGTGATCCAAATAGTAGCAGAATTTTATTGATATTAAACTCTGAAAATTTGAAATTTTAATATAACAATATCACAGAAGGTGAAAATAATATGAAGCATTTAAATTATCTATTTATACCTTTGTATACTGTTATTTATATCTTAAATCATTTTCTGAGACCCTCAAAGTTTGCATGGACTTTTATATCTTAGAATATTTTCTTATCAAGAAACCTAGTAGCTTTAGCAAAATAAAGGCTTGAATTTTATATATAAAATGAGCTAACAAGTTGGCAGGCCATAGCCTTATAAATTTACTCATGCATAGATTTTTAATTACTAATTCTCAGTGTTACTAGTTTTGACTTTTAACAGATTTTTAAATCATATATAATAAAATAAATTTATAAATCTTAAAGTACAGAATGTTCACATAATCCATGTCTGTCTTTGACCTTAGTCAAGATGGAACCTGCCCCTGCGGTCATGTGATTTTGTTTGTTTTTGTTTTCCCAAGACACACAGAACACATACAGAACGCATAAACTCCAGCGTTCAGAAACCATTCAGAAACATAGACATGTTGCCATGTTAGTCATACATTTCCATCTGAACATATGAAAAAACAGAATGAAGGACAAAACAAAACTTCCTGGGGGAACTTTTCATGCTTTATGCACTGAAGTGAGAAGATGTTGGTGGCACTGGCAGCAGCCACAGGAAGGAGAGAATAGATAGGGACAGACGGAAGAATGAGACATTTTGAGTGATAGCATAGGATAGCAGTAGGCACAGAAGCAGGGAGCAGAGATAAAGGGTCACTGGCAGAAGCTGCAGGATAAGGGGTATGGGATCAAGTCTGACCATAAAGGCAGATGCATTAAGCTCTGAAATCAAGTGCCAGATATGGTGATAGACAAACTTTCATGGCTGAAGTAGAGAAATAAAATCCAACAGGCTGAACTGTATCATCTCAGAAGTTCAGCAAGGATCAATGAGACAGCCCAGGCTGGCCAGTTGATCATCACTGAAAAGTCCAGGGACCATGGGTGCTGAGTGGGCACAAACTGTCTTGTACACCACCATGTAGGAACAAGGGCCTGAGAGCTCTGAGCTCGAGAAAGACACATGGTTGCCACGTATAGGGACTTATGGGTGGGATAAGAAAGTACTGTTGAGACAAGACAAATCTCCACGTGTGGGAAACGGCCAAAGAGGGGGAGGTTACCGACAATTATGCTAGTGTTGGATAAAGTGCCTGTTGAAGGTTCCAGGCTTTCCAGCTTGTCTTAGACTGCCAGCAGACAGGAGAAAGTACCAGGAGTCTCTCTGCTAAGCGGCAGGTGAGAAAGAGACGTGTCACGCAGACAAGGTGCGCAGTGGTCATGGCAGGTGGGATCCTCTGGGAAAGACAGGGAAGGAGCAAGAAACAGTAGACAGGTGGGGGCTGGAGAAGGTGAAGAAGAAAGAGAATGAAGACAGAAAAAGAAAGAGGAGGTGCTCTCAACCTTGGAGGGAGAGGGGGGTAGCTTCTCTTAAAGGGGACTTTACTAGAATGGCTTGTCAGGACACTGGGCAAGCCAGGGGAAGGTCTGAATGCTCACATCCTTGCTTATAGGTTTCAGAAAAAGTGAGGAGGTTCTATGCCATGTAATCAGTAGTCCATCGTCCTATAGCCAGGTTGTCTTTGACTTGGCTGTGTGCTAGGGAGGGCAGGAGTCTAGACAAGTATAGTTCTTTAATTCTGGAAAACAAATCACTGTAGTTTTGAGAATTATCACAGCTGAACCAAAATGAAGGCAATTTACAAAATGGCTAATAAACAGAACTGCTTTAAACCCCACAGAGGCCATAGCCATTCTTGAGACCATCTCGGTTGATGCATTTGGGGGAACGTTTCAATGGCTACCGGCCTCTTAGTGATAAAAAAGGTGTTGATCTCTGTCCTTCCATCTATCTATCCCCTCCTTTCTCATAAATGCTTGGTTATTAAAGTAAGGCCTTCTGAGAAGGTAAGCACCAAGTCCAAAAAAAGAAAAAAGAAAATTTCTGACAAAGAGTGGAATCTACGTCTAGGTATAGACATGTCATTGTTTCCTCCGTTAATAATGAATTCAGTCAGGCCAGCAAATCACCTGGCCAAGGAAGGCCAGACTGTCACCAGGAAGCCCCGGTAAAAGACAGGCAGAATAATTATTTTACAATGAGATAGTGCATTCAGGATTTCTGCCGCCCTCTGAGTGGCTTCTTGTCCAGTGTGACAGATCTCTCTGCTGGCTAAACAGATGTTCCCCTGTCTCCTTTTCTACTCCTATTCCCTACTGGTCTGCTGCTGAGATTCAGTTTGCTTGCCTGGTGTTTTTCTTTTAAACACTAATAAAGTTGACTTCTAGCTCTCACTTGAGTGTGTTCTTAAATTCTTTTTATTTATGAGATAAAGAACCCCATGAAGGGACTCTAGTATATCTGAAATCAAAAAAGAAGAGAATTCAAATTTGTTAAGAAGCAATTGGTAACCCCAGAATTCAAGATACTGAGTTAAAAGGATCCTTCGTTAGAGGGCAGCCTGGGCTACAGAATGAGAACATGTCTCAAACAGGACAAATCCAGACATATTAGTATTTTCATCTTACAGAGAAATTACTGAGGGTGAGAGAGGGTCAGAGAAACAAGATTGAAACTTGGATTTAATTCCTCCAAACTACTTCACTGTAAAACTTCAGGGCAAAGAAAGGGAAGGGGGTGAAGGACAGCATGGAAGGTGAGAGGCAAGAGAAAAATAAATCTCTTTTATGATATTTGTTAAAGTTGATTTTCAGCTGTATTTGTAGTTAATTGCAACATAGTACATAAGACAAAGATGTGATTTCAATGTAAAGACCAGATCAACTGGTGGCTACTTAATACTAAAGTTTTACCTGTTTCTCATAAAGCCACATTCTTTGCAGTAGTATAAACATTATATGATAATTCATTCCAGTATTTATCCACTTCTATCTATCTATTTACTAATTATTTATCATTCATATTTTCTCATACCTATATCTAGTATATTCAGATATACAGCATTAGCATACACCCCAAAAGGCTTCCTTTTTCTCAAGGGGGAATATTCAGTTTTTAACATTATCTAAAAGCTAAAACAATATTTTCTGCCTGTAAATTCATTTTCCATTGGGTAATAACTTAAAAATGTGATGAAAATAGAAATCACTCAACTATACTAAGCTGGCAGACACAGTGCTTTGCATTTTAGGGTATTTTTCTAATTTCAAAGCTGCATGTATCCATAAACCCTTTTTATTTTGAGATGATTGTAAATATTCTGAAAGCTGATGTTGCAAAAATAACATGGAGGGCTGAAGAGGTGGCTGAGAGGTTAAGAGCACTGGCTGCTCTTCCAGAGGTCCTGAGTTCAACTCCCAGCAACCACACAGTGGCTCACAATCATCTATAATTATACCTGGTGTCCTCTCTGGAGTGCAGGCAAATATGCAGACAGAACATTGCATACATGATAAATAAATTTTTAAGAAATATTATGAAGTGTCTGTGTGTCCTTCACTGAGTTGTAGTCATTAGTTAACAGTTTATATAACTATAGCTCAGTGTCAGGGGCCAACAAGTTAGCACTGGTACAGTGTGTATATATAATACAGTGTTGCTTACCTCATATAGTTGTGGAATATTACAATACAATTATATATTGCTTTAAGTTTTTTTCAGTAGCTGTGATAAAATACCATCACCCCCACTACCTTTAAGAAACAGTTTGTTTGGCTCATAATTCTAGGTTTCAGCTCATCACTGAAGGGAAGCTAAAGTCACAGGGACATGAAATATCTAGGGATGTTCACAGTCAAGTCACACCTGCCTGCCATTGCTCATCTTATTTTCTCATTTTTAAAAGCAGTTTAGTTTTCCCATCAATTAATATCATCAAAATAATCTCCTGCAGACAAGACCAAGGGTCAACCTACTATAGACAGTCCCACTTGGGGACTCTTTTCCTGGGTGATTCTAGAGTATGTCAAGATGACACTCTAAACCCATTTATGTATGCTCGAAAAATTGAGGTTAGTGATAGAGAGATCAGTGGCTAAGAGCGTATACCGCAGTTGCACAGGACCAGAATCTTCCAGCACATACATTGGTGGCTTATGCTCACTTGACCAGCCCTCTTCTGGTTTCCCCAGAAACTCACACTCAAATGCACATATCTTTACACACACAAATACACACATATGTATAATTAAAAACAAAAATCTGTAAAAATTCAGATCATAGTGTATCATTTGTTTTATAGCTTTTTTAATTTACCCTTTAAAAGGTACTTTTGGGAGAGCATTTCATTGTCTCTCCTGTAATGCAACCATTATATTCCATGTGTAGACATTGGCTTTCATATGCACATCATAGATGACTGCCTTAGAAGAACTGGAATCAGGTGGCTAATGGCTATGGGTACTTTAAAGCTATTTGCTGGGTACTACCCAGTAACCTCTTGGGATGCATCACTTTGTACTTAAATGAACCATAGTACATGATGACTATTGTTAATCCATGTCTTGGCCGATACAGGTACTTGTGCTAAATTAGCATCCCCTTGACTGGTGAATTGTACTTAAACTGCATATATTCAACTTAACGAGTTAACTGCTTCTCAGGTCTATTGAAAGCTTCTATATCCTTTTAACAAATTCTTCCTTCCCGAACTTCAGTCAGATGTTTGTGTGGAGAATTTGTCCTTCCTTTATTCATCTTTGAATGTCTTTTGTGTATGAAAGATCTTATCCTCCCACTCTCTCTATGCAATTCTTTTTATCTGCATCAGCTCATGTTGAGTTTTAATTTTGTTTATAACTATTTTGCTGCATAAAAGTTAAAAATTTTTGTGTTATCAAATCTATCAATCTTATGAAAGTAGTTTTGCCTTTGGAGAATCCTTTTCCATACTGAAATAATTAAACTGTATTCTCATTTTTTTTCTTATATAATATCCTTTTTTCTATATTAAGAAATATATATATTTTATTATATATTACTTTATAAGCATCTAATTTAATTTTCCTAAATTTTTATCTTTCTCAATAGCAGCTATATCAGAAACAATTCCTTTGCATTGATTTGAAATGACCCATTTGTTGTATATTAAAGTCATGTGTGTACTGCATCAGGGTAGAGAATGAGTTTGGACAAGTCTGTTTTGGCTCATCGCTTGCTCCTTCTCTCTGCTTGGTAATCCTCTGTCCTGCCAGGACCAAAGCCAGGGCCTCTGTGTGCTAGGCAAGTGCTCTCCCACTGGGTAGCTCTCCATCCCTTATGTGCTGTAGGTGCAGTGGATGCAGATGGGCAAAGAGGCCTTCTGGTCATCAAGGGACAAGTTGGGGAAAAAGAAGGTTGTGTAAACATTCGGTAAAAATGTGTGTGGTAAATATGTGACATGGTATTCTGTGTGAGGAACTTTTCTGAATGGGACTTAAATGATAGAGTGGGATTTGAACCCGGGTCCCAGTTTTAGAGAAATATAGCAAAGGTCACCCAGTGAAGCCAAGGGTTCATCTGGATTTCAGATATGAGACATACAGGCATCAAACCTCTTATGATTTATATATGTAGTGTCTCTAGTAGCCCATGATGTAGTTCCCAGGAGTGGGGGATATGAATTCTATGTATTCTGGCCACTTACAAGGTGAGGCTGAGCTTGTAAATTCATGTGGGATTTTTTTTTCTTCTTTTCCTGGGGGTTGGTTTGCTGCCTGACTCTAATATTAGCCATGTGGTCCATGGCAGGCTCTCTGCTGATGTAGCACTTTCCTGTAGGTCAGACTTGAGACCCTGAGATGCCCAAGGAAATTTCTCTCTTTCTGTCAGCAGCCTGGAAGATTACATGCTATGACCCAAATGTGATAATATGAATAAAACAAAAATAAATCAGCCTCTTCTCTGACTGAGGAGCTGTTGGCAGTTGATGGCTGCTTCGGCAGGAAGAGTTGTTTTTCTACCCTGTCATCCCAGCTAATAGGATATCTTTCCATTTTCCATTAGGTTTATTATTGTTATTATTATTGCTGAGTTAGCTTTGATATCTGAAAATGAAATGATACAACATGAGAAATGTTTTAAATTTTATTTTTATTTGTATGTCAGAGTGTGCACATGTTAGAGCTTGTTGGAACCCTGGAGCTGGAATTACAGATAGTTGTGAGACACTTGATGTGAGTACTAGGAATTGAAGTTGGGTCCTCTGGAAGAACAGTGAGTGCCCTCAACCACTGAGCTATCTCCCCAGCCCTTTGAAATGTTTATGACTTCTCCACCTCCCACATCAATGTCTGAAGCAGGTGGGTGAGCTGGTCAGGAGGTAATAAGAGTGGGAGAATCATCCCTGACCCCCACTAGCTGCAACACTCGGGAGAGAAGGTCTTGCACTTTGCCAGGGCAGCACAACAGAGCCAACTCGAGTAACACAGTTGTGGGCGAGCCAGCTCTAAAACTGTGAGCATGGGATCTCCACAGCACAGGGCAAAACAGAATACCTAGGAAGAGTTTTAGTGAGAACCCAGCATTGATAATGTAGTAGAAACTAGAGGCCCCAAACCAGACCAATGACTTTGCAACAAACCCTTGCAAATAAAGGTTATGGAGAAAGAGTCTATGGTGTGACTTACTGTATCACACTGCAGCCTTCATGATGAGATTTAAAATTTTCCTTTTCTTTTTTTCTCTTAAATTTTATGGCGGTGATGCAGGGGTGGAGGGCATATTTGAAGGGAAAAGGCAATTAATGGAATCAAGGTACATGGTGTAAAGACACATAGAGCAAAATGTTTTTTCTGATTCTTGGAATATACTTTACATTATAGGGAAACTCTCTACCACAGGACCACACTTTAGCCTTGACTTTTTAAAAACAGGGTCTCCTTGTATAGCTCAGGTTGGCTTGCAATGTATTGGCTCTCTTGTCTCAGTCTGCTGAGTGCTGGCATTTAAGTACATGCCACCATGCCTGGCACTGAGTGCTGGTATTGCAATCACATGCCACCATGCCCAACTCCAGTGGACCCATAGAGAAGGCAACCAGAACCCTGTGCACAAACCAGAGATTGACCAGTGATGAGCCTGATTATTTCAAAGTCAGTCCTTTTAAAATTTTATTTTATTATTATTATTTTAAAGACAGCTTCTGAGGGTGCTTAATTTTGATCTCTAGGCTTTACTCATCTAAGTGGAGAAACTAGTAACTTTTAGCATCTTTACCAGTATGTTTAATCATTCATTGTCTAATTCACCCATTCTTATCACACCAGAAAGAAACCTTGTGCTTAGCAATGGTCACTTCCCATTCTAGTCCAGTCATGATATAGGCTGCTACTAATCTAAAGTCTGTCTTTATAAATTTGTCTTCTGTGGACATTTAATGGAGATGGAATCATTTGAATACCCACATTTTCTCAATTACTCTAATATTTGTGAAGTCCATCACATTTAGCACACAGCAATGTCTCATTGCTTCTTACTGCTGAGCAATGTTTCATTGTATCCCTCTAAGTACATTCACTTATTATTCACTGCTTGACGGATAACTGAGTTTTATTGCTTCAAGAACATACCCCAAATAAATCCATGTTCTTGCTCAGCAGAATGAAGCTATGCTCTGAGAGCATTAACATCAGCTTCAACCCTGCTTTATTTTTATTATATTAAATATGTCAACTACTGCACATGACATGTGAGTTCCAGACAGAATGAGTACTTTTTCATTTAGAAACACTACTGAGATATTGAGGAACAAAGTGCTGTATGGGCCGTGAATTAGCCAAGGTAATTCTGGCCATGAACAGATGTGTACAGTAAGCCTCAGGTCTGCTCACAGCACACTATGCTTAGCAGTGCCACTTCCTCCTCTCCCCACCCCATACCCTTACGAGCACTTTGTTTCAGAGCTGTAGATGCCTTGCTTATGGTCTTTATACAGCACTCAGACCTAAGATCTTATTTAAGTGTGTTTGAGTATTACAATGAGTGTCCTATTTAATAATTAGTCAAATTGATGTTGGAGTTGTCATCTTAAATTATAGTTAATAGTAACTGAAACCCACTTCATTAACTTAAAAAATACAAGGTCCTTGCTAAAGATGTCAGAAGATAAACCAATGGGAAATAAATGCTCATTCTGTGATCTCCAAACCTCCTGTTCCATAGATGATCATTTCAAAGACAGAGAAATTACTCCATATGCTGTGTGTGTTAAAATGGCAATTTAAGAACTATCTTTTTACTTAAATCTGTTTTATAAAACCACAAATTGAGCATTAAGAAAAAAGAAAAACCTCATGTGCATGTAGGAATTATTCCTCAATATTTGAAACCTGAACTTCTAAGATGCTCTTTATCTTGACAAGGTAAAATTTCAAAAGTGTTGTAAAAGTGTTTACAAATCTATACCTAAGTACAAAATAAGCATGGTTATTTGGGGATGGAAATTTCTGTGACTGCATTTCAAAACACATGGCTGGGTTCTCCTGGTTTTAAGACTTTGAAAATCAATGTAAAAATAAACCGAGGAATTCTGCTCTCTCAGAATGACCATGTACGCAAGTGAAAGGAAAATACAAAGATTTGTGTGGGAAGGGACAGAAGCATAAAGGCCAAACACGTGTTTATGTGTATGTTCACTTGAAGTGGAACTGCTGGGCCATAAAGAGGGCAAATCACTTCTCAAAGTGGCTGACACACTCCTGGGATCTGAGTACATCCATTACTTTTCTTTATTGTAATGCAACTGGTCAGAGCATTTGATCAGAGCAGCAAAATGAATGTATATGAAATAAAGTCTTAGTCAATGTGGGCTGCTGTAACAAAAATGCTCAGGCCAGATGTCTTTAACAACATTCCTTTCTTAGAGTTCTGGAAGCTACAAAGTCCAAGATGAGGATGCCTGAAAGTCAGAGTCTGGTAGGGTCTCATTCCATGGTACATAGACACTTATTATCTCTAAGAAGAGGTGAGAGATCTCTCTAGAATGTCTTCTATGGGATTTTTAATCCCATTAATTGGCATTTCAACTGCATGACTTAATCACCTTCTAAAACTATGCTAACAACTTAGGGCTTGAATTTTCCACCTATAAAACTTGGAGAGGCACACAAAAGTTCAGCCCGTGGTTGGTGGTATTAAATATATAGTAGAACACTACACAGCAATAAAATGGACTGTGTGTTTCTGTAAAAACACAATTAATTTCAAAGATATGTTAAAAGACACGAAGATGTCCTATGTGATTCCAACTGTATAAAGTTCAAAAAAGATAAACTAGTGTTAAAAGTCAGGATAGTGATTTATTTAGTGTAGATAATGAGAATTAGGGATTGAAAAGGCTGAAGGGGAATTTCTGAGGATTGGAAGTGCTCTGTATTTTCTTATCATCTATTCACTATATGTGTAAAAAAAAAAAAATAGTGTCTTAGAGTTTCTATTGCTGTGAAGAGACCCCATGACCATGGCAGCTCATAAAGGCAAACATCTAATTGGCAGTCTTGCAATTTCAGAGATTTATCCCATTATCTTCATGGTGAGACACGTGGGTGTGCAGGCAGGCATGGTGCTAGAGATGGAGCTGAGAGTTTTATATCTTGATCCACAGGCAATAGGAAGGAGTCTGTGACACTGGGTGTATCCTGAGGACAGGAGACATCACAGCCCACCCCCACAATGACACACTTCCTCCAACAAGGCCACATTTCTTAATAGTGCCACTCTCTTTGGGGGTCATTTTCTTTCAAACCATCACATTCACTCCATGACCCCCCAAAGACTGCTTGTAACCGTATCATAATGCAAAAAATACATTAAGTCCAATTTCAAAAGTCCCTGTATTCTATAACAGTTTCAAACTTATTTAAAAGTCTCAAGTTCAAAGTTTCTTCTGAGATTCATGCAACTTCTTAACAATAATCTTCTGTAAAATTAAAATAAAAAGCACATCATATATTTCCAACATATAATGACAGAGGATGTGTGTTAACACTTCAAAACACAGGGAGGGCAGCTTAATGAGAAATACTGGACCAAAATGGCAATGAAGAAGAAAATCAAAGGCAGGTGAGTCAAATTTCAGATGGAACTTCCAGCCACCAATATTGATGAAGACGAATTGAAAATACAATTGTTGGGCCAAATGCCACCTTGCCCTGTTTTTGCATCTCATATCAGGAGGCTCCAAGGTGAAAGGAAGAAATTCTCATGTGATCCGTAATGAAAAGTAGCCACTTTCTAATTCAAGGGTTTCCCAACATTGACACCGTTGACTATTTCAATGTGTGTGTATGTGTATGTGTGTGGTTACCTGTGTGTGTCCTGGGTGTGTCTCTGTGTGTGGGTTTCTCTGTGTGTGTGAGTGTGTGTGTGTGTGTGTGTGTGTGTGTGTCTCTGTGTGTGGGTTTCTCTGTGTGTGTGAGTGTGTGTGTGAAATCTATGCCATAGCACACATGTGAAATTCAGAGGAATATCTGCAGGAGCTGGATCAAGCTCAAGTAATCTCAGGTCATCATCTTTGGCAGCAGGCACCCTTACCCACAGGGGTCTGCCTTGTGCACCAGCGATGCTTAGCAGAGTCTGACTTCTACCATTAGATGTTAGCAGTGTTCCCATTTTCAACCTCAGCTGTGGCCATCAAAATTGTGTTCAGACATTGCCACATATTTCTTGAGCCCCTAGGTAGAGTCAGTCGTAACTGAACAGAATAGCCATAGAGTGAACTCCATCTCAGATATATCTCTCCTCTGAGCCCTCTCATTTTACTTTTAATGACAGGGTGGACAGATGGCAATGTCTTGCCTGGAGTGTGTTAACCTAAAAAAGTTAAGAAAAAACACCAGGACTAAGATTTTTCTGTGGTGTTAGCGGTGACTGAGCTCTTCTGAGAGGGTGAGCATGGACAGGAGGCATCCCTGGGGGTAGAAATATTTACATGGCTCTAAGACATGCTTACACTTATATTCATAGATTTGAATTGTTTTAAGTGTGTGCATTTTATGATATTAAAATCATTTCTCCACAACATCATCAGGTTTTTTTTTTTTTTTTTTTTTTTTTTTTTTTTTTTTTTTTTTTTTTTTTTTTTTTTTTTTTAATGCTTATGAGGAAGAGGAGCCAGTATGGGCAAATGAGGGAAAGAAGGCAAAGAGCCTGAAAAGGGACTGGCAGGATACAGTTCTGCATATGAAGGGGTTTGGGCATTTTCAAGCATATGTGTAGTTTGAGAAGGCTTAGGGATTTTCCTCCAGTTTCTACCAATGGCTCTATGTAGTCTCTATGAAGCTAAGGGAAATTAGCATTAAAAGCCTAGTCTGCTGCTATTCAGCTCACCACCACAATCAAGAATAATAGTTCTGCTTAGGAAAAAATGCAGGACATGGCTCACCCATGGTTTGGTGTGGCAAAAATTCCTTGATTCACTCATTCATGCATTTATCCATTTAAGCACACAAATATTCACTCATTCATTCATGCACTTATTTGTTCACCCAGTCATGCATTCATTCATTCCCTCGCATGTGCTTTTTTCTAGGCATTGCTTTGTAGACGAGGGTTAAAGCAGCACAGCAGAGAGACAATGTTCTTATTACTTCGAAGCTTGTTTCCTGGTAGAGAAAATGGGCCAAGTGAATAATCAAACATTGGGAGCGATAAATTCTGTGATGAAAACAAAACCCAGATCTGCGATACTGACTGGGGTGGGGTGAAGAGCACTGAAAAGCTGTAGGGTTTTTTTGTTTTGTTTTTTGCTTTTTTGCCTATGCAAATGAGAATGCCAATGATCCAGTAACAGCTCTAAATCCATCAAGTTCAGTGGAAATTGCATGCATACCTAGCATCTGCATCCATTCCCCCTGCTCCTTTCTATACTCCCACAAGTCCATATATCTAGGAAATGATGTGCAATTCCACTTTAATGCTTGGACTTGATCAAGATTACTGGGGCACAGTAAAATTTTAACTTCAATAACAACTGATTTAAAAACCCGACCTTAATCCCAGGCCATAGTATTTTCTGACACCAGTGATTGGTTTAGGAATGATCACACGATCTAATGCCAGTCAATGAGATGGGAATTTTCTGGAACTGATCTTGGTAGGTGGGGATAGGCTGATTTACTAAATGTGATTGTAAAAGCAAATAGCCCAGTTGTTGCTGGCAGCTAGTCCCTGGCCAGTAGATAAATAACCCAGAGAGGAAATTTGACAAGTTATTGAGAAAAACAGGGATGCTATGCCAGTTCACAGGAGCACACTGGATTAATAAGCTGAGGGATATGATGCGTCATGGGAAGCTACCTTTAAATCCTACCTCTGAACTGCATGGCACCATAGATTTGGTACTGTAAGAAGACATAAATGCTGCCACTTTTTTGCTCCATGCTCAACTTTCCAGGAAGTTAGTCAAAAGCACATACTCTAATAGTATAGACAGCTTTGTGCAGTAATTCTAGTTGAATTTACCTACCCAGAGTAGGTTACCATACGTCAATAGAGAAGGCCATTATGTTAAGTAATGTAATACACTGTGGGTAATTGGGTATAAAGAATGGAATTGTGGGTCAGGAAGATGTCTCATTAGGTAAAGATTCTTGCCATATGATGACTTGATTTTAATTCCTGAGACTGTCACAGTGGAAGGACAGTTCTGTATGTTGTCCTTCATCCCTCAAAAACGTGTACACAAACATACACATACTCGCATTCTCACACAAATAAATGTACTATGAATCACATGAAACCATCTGATTCTCTAGGACATTAGTGAACCCATAGATTAGCTGAACTTGAAAACTTGCTTTTGGGTGATGATCAAGGGACTGTGAGTGCAGGTCAGTCAGGGTAGAGGGTTCCTAGGGATGTCCTGGAATAGTGGTACTCAGGAGATAAACTCTCCCAGCTTCCATGTGCATGGAAACTCTAGCATTTCATGTGACCAAGAGAATCTCTCCAAGAAGGAAACATTCACCAGAGCTGAGAATGACACCTAGAAAAGGCTCAAAAAAGAACGTTCAGGGTTGGAAGGTGCTCAGGAGGAAAAACATTCACATGCCAACTTGAAGACCCGTGTTCAGTCCTCAAAGCCCCATTGCATAGTAGAAAACCAATCCCTGAAGTCTTCCCTAAGTCTAGCACATGTGCGCTATAGCATGCGCATTTCCACAGTCCCACATACATGCATACACACAGATGTACCCATCACCATCATCACCACCACCATCAGCATCATACTTACCATCATCAGTCTTTAAAAACAAAGAGTCCTCTAGCAGAGGCAGTATATGAGCGATATCCCAGATATTGAATTTGCTTAGAATATCCCAGAATTAGTCAAAAAGAAAGAATGGTACATCCATGCCTCGTTCAACAGACATCTGACTTCTTGCATTCGGGAGTTTAGTAAAGTCCTTCCTCATCCCATAGTTTATCTTTGAGTATTCACTGATTGCTTTTGAGCCCTAGCTTTCTCACCTTTAGATGTGTTTTCTAACAGCCTTTGTAACAGGGCTGGGATGGGCACCAAATGGGCTCTCTATTCTTCCATTATTTCCTTTGTTCTTAGAGAGATTATATGGATTCATTTTGGGATCCAATGCCCCCCCCCCCAGAATGTATCTCCTTGCCAAAAATATGGACGCATGTTTAAAAATCTTGCAACATGTGAAATCAATATGAAATCCAACAGAGAACACATCTCTTTTCCTGTAGCAACATCTGGAGTCTCACATAGGATAATCCATCAAAACCCATAAAGGCTTGGGATCACAGAAAATACTTTGGCCAATTTGTCCACCAGAGAAGATAAAAACTTAGCACAAAAGCTTAGAAGTTCTAAGCAGGTTCTGCATGAGCTTACACAATTAATGACTAGAAGGCTAACCTCTACATCTGTGCTTTAATGGGATTCATTTCTACATGAAAACCCTTAGGGTCATCACAAACATGGATGCCTCAGTTGACCCATTACTTAGCTTCCTGAAGAAAACTGCACTTGTGACTCCATGCAGTGTTCGAAAAGTTTTATTTGTAAGAGGAGAAAAATCTCCCATTCTGGATACTTTCTTCAGTGTGCCATTGTGAATCCATATAAAAAGTCATCACATTTAATGATATGTGTTCATTCATAACACTGAACACCAACAGAATGAATTTTACCCCACCTATTTACTCAGAAGCTTCCTGTCAGGTAAGTCTACTAAAACAAAAATTCTGGTAGAAATTTCTAAATATTATTTATCTAGATAAAGTAATATTTTTCCTGACCTCCAATAATCTCTTAATCAAATGCTTCCATATTTAGTCCAGAACTATTTAGTAGCTGTGTCTGTCTAACATCATAGACTTTCTATAATTGCATGTTGTTAAAGATGAAATGAAAAGCAGAAGATCCAGCTCTGTGCTCCATCATCTAATCATCCTTTGACCTTACACTGGTAATAATGGTAGTTAGCATTTATGACAGCTTACTCAACCCAGAATTATGCTTTTTCTTAACTTACACACAGGTCTCTTAATATTTGCTTCTGGAAAGAAATGCCTTATCACTATGCCCTTCATATAGCTGAGAAACAGAGATGTAGCCAGGGTTAGACACTTCTACAAGGTCACCTCTTGTATGACTTCAGACTGTGGCTGCCTGGGATGACAAACACATATTCACGGTACATGCTGCTTCTTCTCAGTCCTATTTCCTTGCCTATATTAGCCTTCCTCTCCTAGGCAACTGGAGACTCCAGATACCTTCACCGCCTGTTTTCAGACTTGGTATGGGAGTAAGAATTCCCGGCTTTCAGCTGAGGACTTAGAGCAAAGTGGACAGGAGCCAGGGACACAGTCCTAGAAGGGCATGGTGTCAGTGTCTGCCATGCCCAGTTTTCACTCAGTGGTGCAAAGTGAGAGATCTACAGCAGAAATCCTGTTAGACTGAACAAGCAAATTTGGGTGGCAAGTTGGAAATATTGTGAGAGTCCGGAAGAAGGCAGGCAATGGGAACTTATCGGAAGAGATCGAGAGCAGGTGGTAAAATTCATCCCTGACGCAGCTGGCAGAAAGACCCAGAAAAGAGTGGATGGAACCACAGCTATTACCTGGTACGAAGGCTTGGCAAACTCTGATGGCCAGAAGTAGAAAGCCAGGAGCGTTTCAGCTTCACTAGTGCCTGGGAAAAGCTGGGCATCGACAGTTCTCTGCTGGACATGCCTTCATCTACCCCTCACACCACTGGCCCTAGGCAGAATATGAGTTAGGGATTTATATAAGTCAGCCTTGGGCCACAATTCAAGAGGATATGTGCATGGACAGTCAGGAGGTAGCAGAGCCGGCCTTCCTAGTGTGGAGGAGCTGTCTCTCATAGGCATGCTCTGTATTACCCTATCGTGAGAGAAGGAAAGAAGCTGAGGGGCTGATGAAAAGACCTCAAAGAAGAGAAAAGAAAAACGTATCCTTCATGAAACAGAGAAAAGAATGAAGAGGTAAAAATATAGATCAGTGTGGGGCTCAGATGTTAAGAGCTCCTCTTCTAGAGGTCTGGGATTTGACTCTCAGCAACCACATAGCAGCTCACAAGTGTCCGTAGCTTCAGTTCCACGGGATCTGATGCCTTTTCTGTGCTTCACAGGCATTGCATGCATGGGATGCACAAACATACATGAATTAAAAACAAATAAATAATAAAATTTAAAGCATAAGGGCTAATGGATAACTGAGGAGCAGAGAGCAGCGATTAAACATAGATAGCAGGATTCTGAAGAGTCTAGAACCAAACGGATGATCGCAACTTTTTCAGGCTATTGGAATCTATACAGAAATGGTTCACACAACATCTATGGGCATTAATGAAAAGGTTCAGGCAGAGCCTAGTGATTTTCAAACCTTTCATACACCTCAAATCATCTTGTAAGAAAAGCAGGTGTTCTACAAAGGAAAGCAGATTGTATTTCCCTCTAGCATTTTCTAAATGGCATATGAATTTAGGGGTGCATAGATTATAGCAGAAGGTGAGGAAAAGATGTGGTATGAGACTGGTGGTGTAGGGATCTTATTGCAACAAATTCAGAAAATGCAAAGCTGAAATACAGCTGGTCTAAGGATGAGAAACCAGTGGTGCAAAGAAATTATTTTGCAAAGGACTTACATCAGTTACAAGTGTGTGGGCACACACACACACACACACACACACACACACACACACACACACACACATACACACACACTCTCTCTCTCTCACACACACACACAATATTAAATGTAGTCTTAAGTCAGAGGAACACATAAGAAAACAATTTTGAAAGTGACATAGAAGGTAGTATACTTGTCAGGTGGGTTATATGTGTTCATTCAACTACGCTACACACTATACACTTACAAATGTCTGCTGGATGAGTATAGACTGCCTGAGTATAGACTGCCAGTGCCCACATAATAGTAATTTTCAGGGCTGAGGGTACCTGTACTCAGTCAGAGAAGGGATGCCATTTCTTCCTTTCACTAAGCAATGCTGAAAATTTAGGAGGGCCAAATGGGACTTTCTGTTCTACTTATGTTAAGAAATACATTAAAAAAAAATCACAAATCATTATTTGCATGTCATTGTAAGCACCACAGACCTGGAGAGAAGCCCAAGATGGGCGTACTGAGGACAGACAGGTGCCCTTTGCACAGCACAACCCTCACGCCAGCAGGCTGAAAGCAGCTCACATTTTTCCTTTTCTTTCTTCTGCATTGGCCCTCACCTCTACTGAAGTACGGTTAACTCTCACTTTCCCCCATTCTCATGGGGTTATAAGCTCCACTAAATATGCTACAGTTAAGCTTCTTATTCATGGAGAGTCTATTATAAATTACATTATAAATTAATGATAACTTTAGCTCCTTTGAGGTGACTTCTTACCCCTGAGACACTCTGCTGGCTTTCAGAGGGGCCAGTGTCTGGAAATTCTTGTGTTACAGGAGAATTGTTGAAGAATCAGCCTAACATCAGAGTGGCCTTATGTTCTATGTTATAAACAGCACCAAAGCTGTGGAAAACTAGCAGAGGTATCCAGAACAGTTAGTTCCTGAAGCTCTTAAATGAAGGAGCTCTGCTGTGGACCAGGGATGGCAATTAAGGCAATCTGCGCACACTCTGGAGAGAGGCTTGTGGTGAATTGGCTGAGAACACTATCAGTGTGCCTCAGATCTAGTGTCCGCAGTACTTCCTGCTCTTGACTTCATTAGAACTTTGACACAGTAAATCATTTTTTATGTGGTAACAGGTTGTTCCCAGATTCAGGCTACAGTCTAGAGAAGTCACTGTCTCTGTTCTGGGAAATGTTTCAGACAGTTTTAAAGGAATTGAATTGACCTCCCTCCTGAATTTGACCTTGGCTCAGAATTCATGTGGCAGCAGGCCCAGGATTTCCTAGGAATTTCTCTGTTGTGCCTCCGTGGGTCAGGGGTGCACAACCCTGCTCTCTGTTCTTTATTGTGTATTGTATCTACAACATATTGATTCTCTGTTTGAAGAAAGTGAAGAGGCTATTTTTTCCTGTGCGTAGTCTACTTTGTGAATATTTTAGACTACTTTCCCTTTGGAACAACAGGTGTCAGAAAAGGCACACTCCCTTTCATACTAACTTGAAATCAGTAGAATTAAAGGCTGGCTGCACAAAGGTTAATAATGTATTTCAAAGTCATGTGAAATATTTCCATTATTATTTACTTCTTCTTTGTTAGTACCTTTACCAAATGAATAATTTTGACTTTGCATTACTATTTTTTGAATACGTAAAATAATAATGTCATGAAAAAATTCTCTTTTAAAAGGATTTTAAGGGGCACATTCATATTTGCTTGCGTCTGAATAATGTTGTTTTATTATATTTTAATATTACTATTATCCAGGAGTTTATAGAATATTCTAATCAAGATAAGTGTACAAATATAAAATGTGCACACGTCTTTGAACTAGCTTGTTCCATTCCATCACACTGATATGCCTAACGACTTAATTTACCATGTAATTCTGCTCTTTCATTGGCAAACAGCTCCCGCAATGTTGGAGTTGTCAGAGGAAGAACAGTGTGGTTCAGGCTGTTCGGCTTCGTGCATCTATTTGCAAATATTTGCTCTTTATTCATTCCGTGGCAGAGGAGGAGCCTGGCTCCTGGTGCCTTGCTGAGAACAGATTGAAGACAGCAAGAGCGGAAGCAGGAAGGTGAGTTAGGAATCTGTTGAGCAAAACAGGCAAGAGATGAGAGAAATAGAGCAGAGTGTTGGGTCAGCCAAGGTGGGATCCTGACAGGAGGAAGCTGAGGGATGAGGAATCCCAAAAAGTCCACAAGTGTCAAATTTATTTTAAGAGGCAGTTAAAAGACTCTGTGGAGCCATCCAGGGGATCAGACCTCCAGGGGAGCACCTCCTTAGCTAACTAGAATAAGTCTGCTTTTCAGCTAATACAGTTAATCTCGACACTGACTGAATATGAAAACCATGCAGAGATTTAAAAGATGCTGATATCTGCACCTTATCATCCAAATTCTAACTTAATTTGTTGGGGTGTGGCCTCTGAGCTATGGAGCTGACTCCTTCATCAACTATGGCTAAGAAGTCACTGTTTCAACATTTTCATTGAACAATTAAAAAAAAAACATTTTGAAATGATAGAGAAGAACTAGTGTTAGATCTAGAAATAAGTGATGGAAGATTCTTACCTTTCCATACCGAGCACACAATACCATCTGAACTTCTTTGAAGGAATGTCTTCTGCTCCATGCCTTAACCATGGGGACACTTGTCACTCAAGGCCACCATCCAAAATCTCTGGTCTCCCTTCCCTGGTGCAGACAGATGGTCACTTTTGACTGCAGTCCATCTTGTTCAACACCTAAATGTCAAAAACTGTGACTTGCTGGAGCAATGGCAGCTTTGGTAACAGTTTCTCCCATGATTTTCTAACAGTGAAATGTTTCTGGAGTACTGTTTTGTGTTTCTCAGCTCCCTCCTCCCCCAAGACTCCTTGGCCTTTATAATAAATCCTGCAGCTTGCTTCTGGTTGATTCTATCTCTCCTCTTCTTCCCATCCTCCATCAAATTGATAAATTAAATTCTCTGCTACTTAAGTGAAGCCAGAGGTTGTAGCCAAGATCCCCATTGTCATGGAATGCTTAGGTGGCATTCTTTGCTGCCTTTGTATCATGTCATTATTCCAGCCCATTCATTTGGCAACTGTACACTGTGATTCATTTGCTGGAAAAGAGCAAACAACAAGAATAGCGGTCTATTGAACTCTGCTTATTCAATGGGGAATAGATAGCTGGGAGCCGGTGCCAGGATCCTTTAGAAGTTATGACAATCGCTTACAAACTAGGATGGCTACCAATAACAGTAATTTTTAAATTATCTACTTCTAGAAAGTACAAAAATTTGATTTAACACTTCTTATATGCCAAGTGTTCAGTTGAAAAACAATGCCGTATGTGTAGGATAAAGACTAAAACTGGCAGGATACCAATTTGGGGCGCATTCTGGATCTCTATAGAAAGAGGAATTCCTGTTAGCTGTGATCTTCAGGAAACAGCTCAGTGTGGAATTTAAGACATGTGAGAGATTCACTGTAGGAGTCTATCTGTGGATGCCAAAGGGGGAGATCTCAGAGGAGTTAGATCCTTCAGATCAGGCTGCAAGCATGAAATGGGAGTGATAATAACCAAGATTTGTTGGCTCTTAGATTGCTGTGCAGCCCTGAGAATGTGCTGATTGGAATTTTATCAACCTGACACAAGCTGGAGTCATCTGGGAGGAGGGGTCCTCAACTGAGAAAACACCTCAGCCTGTTTGGGGGGACGTTTTCTTGATTGATGATTGATGCCGGACAGCTTAACACTGTAGGGGGTGCCACCCATGGCCAGGTGGTCTTGGGTTGCATTAAAAGAGCAAGGTGAGCAAGCCATAGGAATACGCCAGTAAACTCATTTCTCTATGGTCTCTGCTTCACGTCCCGCCTTCAGCTTCCTGCTTGAGTTCCTGCACTGACTTTTAACAATGATATATCGTGAGATGGAAGTGTAATGTGAAATAAACCCTCTCTTTCCCAAGTTACTTTTGCTCATGGTGTTTATCACAGCAGTGGAAAGCTAATTGAGCCACCGGGCTTATGGGAACTTTACTGTTGGACTGGTAGCCCCTTGGAACTATCATTGACTGAGAGCAGCTTGGGTGCAGTCTTCCTGTGTGCACTGTGTTGATCCCAAGAGTGCTGCCATTGGATTGCCTTCCTGGTAGCAAATAATTTCCTACAATGAGATGCATGCTGCACAGAAGGCCATAGGTGGCGAGGGAGGAGAAATGTACTTTTCTAATTTCAAGATCTCCCTCCCCCACTTGCCTTGACTGCTATTCACAATCACACAGGGCAGGAAGTGAAATTGTGTGTGCTGTCACTCTCTTTTTGTGTGACTTAGCTGGGAGTCTTTCAGTCTGTTACTTGGGGAGGGTGAGTCTTTCAGAAACATCAATGTGATTTCCTCCCGTTGAGGACTGGACAGAGGCAGGCTGCTGGGGAGAACCTGCTTTACTCTTGGAGAACTCTTGAATGGTGCCTGAGAGCTCTGGCTCCACCTTCTCACCCGCTCAGGTCATGCCCTTTTTGACCTCTTTTATGCATCAATTGGGCTTTTCTTTGAATGGAACCATTTTTACCCTTAGGTTCACACACTCTTCACCATTCACTTTCCTTTTATTCTGCACCCCTTCAAAGGCGTGAGCTGCCATCTCTTTCCTTGAGCTTCACCATTCAGCAACCTACTTTGGGTAGACAGAACTTTCACTACTTTTTAGATTTCTGTGTCAAGGGCACCAAAGACAGAGTGGTTCTCTGTCCTTCTTTGACCTCGGCACCACCAAACACAGCTGGCATCCCTTAAACAATTTCTGTTGTTTCAATTCATCTGGATGCTACCTCTTCAGTCCTGCAGTTAAATTGGCTCAACCAAATCTAAATTGAAGTTCAATTTTATTTTAGTCTTTGGACCTTAGATAAACTTTTTTTTTTTTTTTTTTTTTTTTAACGGAACAGGGTTGGATTTCTCTCCTTGGCAATTCCTAGTCAGAATGCTATGGCCTTTTCAAGTAGGGGATGCTTTTTCTGTGTGGAATGTGGAATGTCAGTGTTTCCTCACCTCTGTCTATTGCTTTTAGTCCTTTTCGTTCCAGAAGTGAAGCCCAGAAGCAGAGGTTGTGCAAAGAGCTTATTAAAGAAGAGATGCTGGAAAAGTGGGGTGCAGACGAGGGAGCAAGATCAGAAGAGCAGTAAGGAAGAGTGGTGTTTCAGCTTACTCAGGTCAAGCAAGGCCTACTTAAAACAGCCGCTAAAGAAGAGCTATTCCAATGAATGTTTGTTGGTGTTGTGCGGTGTTTGATATGTGTGTGTGTGTTTGGTTATTGGTGTGTTTGTGCTTTCCTTTTTATAGTTTATCTGTTTTTATTTTTTGGGCACATTGGCATTTTGTCTGTGTGTATGTCTGTGTGAGGATGTCAGATCTTGGAGTGACATTTAGCTATGAGCTACCATGTGGGTACTGGGAATTGAACCTGGGTCCTCTGGAAGAGGAGTCAGTGTGAATATAGTAAGACTGTTGTGAGTGCACTCATCTATGCATGAGTTCCCATGACTACTGGCAATAACTAGAAATGACTGTTTTGCTGTGTCATCTGGGTTAAGGTTTTAATAATTTAAATCGTGAACTTTACTTTATTTGACAGTTTGAAAATGGAAAAGAAGAATCCTCCTATTAAGTAACAGGAAACTCCCGAACAAAATATAACATTTATAAGTCTTAAAAGAGCATTGAATACAGGCTGCATAGCAACATACCGCAGGCGCCTAGTAGAGGGCAGCCGAAGCTCTTGTCTATAGAATACTAAAATCATATGGGTAATATAGTCATTTAATTCCAACACATAAGGATGATAAGTTTAATATTTTTAACTTTTATTTTTTTAACATTTATTTTCCACCTTCATTTTCTTATATGTTATGATAGAAGCTTGATATGACAATAAAATTTGTCTAAAATTTCTCTGGTAGTTTTTCCTTCAAATAATGGCCCCTGTTTCTCCTCTTCAGGTGAGAAGGAGTGACTGATTCACTTTTAAATGAATAAATAGTGACAGAACCAAGGGTATATGATGGTGGGTATTGTGATAGCAGAAGCCTGCTGCTGGGTCCTTTGTCCCGTGGAAGCCAGTTAACATGTCAGAGGGTATGATCAAGCCTCTTTACATGCTGGGCCTGTGGAGAAAGCCATGTGATGACTCTACCAACAGCCTCCTAAAGGGTATCTGTCCCCAGTCCAGGCAAGAGAATCATTTTTAGAAACATATTTGAAACTATAGTCACAGAAAATGTCTTAGATGAACTTGGCCCTGGCCAATGTTCTGACTACAGCTTCCGGAGAGGCCTCAACTACCAAACTCCTTATCTACGAAAGAACAAGATGTTGTCTCATGGTAATATTTGATATAACAATAGATAACAAGACAGAGATATCACTATAATCTTGTTACATTTTTAAAAACCTCTATAACTTTATTTACTCATTAAGACTCACTGTCTTTTTCAGTTGATTTTAATGATTAAAATAGTTTTGCTAGCAAAGAAATAAAATTGCTCCAAATTCTAGATCACTGATTCTCCTTTGATTAAGTTACAGTTGATGAAATTTCAGTGTTCATTGATTAAAAAAAATAAAGAGAAGTATTTAGTAAAAGCATGTCAGTACTGGAAAGCATTAATTTAGTTTTTGTCCTTTATTGGGAGGACTAACAAGGGAGAAAACATCTTCATACACGTTTCCGATCACTTATGTAAATGTAATTACTTATCTTGTCACTGTATAGTGGACTTATTGCCTCAGACATGTTTACTAAAAATGACAAACATTTCAGGCAATCTTTTCTTTAATAAACTCAAGGATTATCAATAAAAAGTTTAGTATTTCTCTAAGGCTACTACATTTGTGAGTTTTGGAATATAGAGCAATAATTGTTATTGACAGCACTATTTTATTAAAGAGAGTTGATGTGGGAATGTCTTTCTGTATGCTGTGAATATCATTCTCTAAATAAAGGAGCTGTTTTGGTCCATGACAGGCACCATAGAAAAAGTAGGAGGGGAAATCAGAGCATAGGTAGGAGAAAGGCAGAGTCAGATCAGATCAAGCCACCCGACCAAAGGAGCAACATGTAAGGAACACAGGTGAGCTACCGACCACGTGGCCCACAGATTAATGGAAATGGGTTGAGTTAAGATGAAGGAACTAGCTAGCAATGTGCCTGAGCTATAGGCCAAACAGCATGAATTTAATATAAGTGTCTGAGTCATTTTGGGGACCTAAGCAGTGGTGAGTGGCTAAGGGGTCTGGGGGGGCAAGTCTGTGGATCTGGACCTCTGGCTGGACTGGGCCAGGAAACCATTATTGTAACAGAGGGTGGCTATCTTAGTTATGTTCTATTGCTGTAAAGAGATGTCATGACCAAGGCGGCTTATTAAAAAAAAGCATCTAATTTGGGACTTGCTTATAGTTTTAGAGGGTGAGTCCATAATCATTATGATGATGGTAAGTATGACTGCAGGCAGGTATGTCATTGAGGGAGTCATCGAGAGCTCAGATCTGGTCCATAAGGGCATGATAGAGAAAGAAATTTGAAATTGGGGTGGGTAAGTGTAGTAGGAGGTTTCTGGCCTGGACTTTCGGGCCTAGCCTCAAGGTTTAGGCCCGCAGACCCATAGACCCGCAGACCTACCCCGCAGACCTGCAGACTTGCAGACTCACAGAGACAGAGACATACAGACGTATAAGATAGTTTTAGGCTGATTGGTCTAAGGCCCAGGCATATAACTTGCTAGCTCTCTACCCTTCATCTAACCCATGTCTCTTGTTCAGCCATGCGGCTGGGAACCTTTTCTTTAGAGCAGCATGGTTGTCCTCTGCTTCTTCTGGCTTCTCTCTGGCATTCTGCTCTGTGCTTCCTGTTCTCAGAGTTTTTAGTCTGGTAGCCCCGCCCACACTTCCTGCCTGCCTTTGGCCAATCAGCGCTTTTTATTAAACCAGTGGGTGGGACAATTATTTACCATGAAACAACACAGTACCCCTATAGGTAAGCTTTTGAAACCTCAAAGATAATGCCCAGTGAGAAATCTTCTCCAAACAAGGCTGCATTTCCTCCAACAAAGCCACATTTTATCCAAACAAAGCCCCACTTCCCAGTCTTTCCTAAATAGTTCACCAACTGGGGATCAAACATTCAAACATATGAGCCTATGGGGGCCATTCTCAAAATCCCAGTGGCTTTACTCCTTGACTCTTAAAAAAAACCTGACTACTATGTAGGGTATTTTTGTAAATAGTTTTGAAACATATGCAGAGTTAGGTCTCCCAGGTGATTTCAAGTCTAGCAAAGCTTAACTACCATAGTAGACTGCTGTGGAAAGATCTTTCTGTATGCTTTGAATATGTGTGGCTGCCATTTGTTAATCAAGGATTTGCTTTGGCCTATGTCAATACAAGATATAGCCAGGTGGGCAATCCAAGAAAGATACAGGGAGAAGAAAGCCAGAGTCAGAAGAGAAGCCAGGGAGCTGCCTAAGAAGCAAGATATGAAAGTACCCATAAGCCATTGGCCTTGTTGGAGATACGTAGATGAATAGAAATGGGCTAATTTAAGATGTGAGAGCTAACTAATAAGAAGCCTGAGCCATAGACACAGTTTTAAATTAATATTAAGCCTCTGAGTGATTATTTTATAAGCATCTGTGTGACTGTGGGGCTGAATGTTACAGAAAAAAGACTTCAGGATATATTGGTGTCCAACATGGGACTTGAACCCATGACCCTGAGATTAAGAATCTTATGTTTTACTGACTGGGATAGCCAGAGAAGTAAAGTCATGAGCTAGGGTCTCAAAATGAATAAGAAGGAAAACGTCAGCTGAGTACCAGCAATAACCACACTGCTTCTTAACTGGGTAATGTGACTGGCTACCATGCCTTTTTTTTTTTTTTTTTTTTTTTTTTTTTTGTACTCTCAAGATGTGATCCAAAGTCAATCCTTCCTCCTCCAAGGGGCTTTTATGAACTGTTTTGTCAAAGCAATGAGAAATATAACTAATATAACTATAAATTTGCTATATCTCACAAAACTGTAAGTCACATCCAGCAAGTTTTCATAATCTTGGAGCAGAGGAAATATATGTTTTTTCTTCTTTCATAAATCATACAGGTCAAAAGAAATGTTAAAGCAGAGTCAGTTCTGTATTGAGGTAATATAGTCAGATCTTACAATGATGTCTCAACCTTTTATGTATACTCTAGAAAGGAACTGCATGCATAGAACCTGCAAAATACAAAGCTAGCATATGCAGGGGGGAGCTGATGAAGTCCCACCCTTCAGGAGGAGCTTTGGGCAGTTGTTGGCTGCTGTGGGGAAGGAGATTTTTCTTCGGGGCTACAACTTCTGAAAGGCTACTCCTGTTCCAGTAGATATTCCTGTATTCATGAAGCCTAAGTGGACTTCGTGGGTTAAATCACCATGAAGTTGAGGATGGACTAAGTGATGGGGAAATGAAGAGGAACGGGAGGTGATGGGTCAAGTGGACTTGACTAAAACACATTATATGTATGCATGAAATCCTCAAACAATGAAACAAAATTTTGAAAAAGGAAAAGCTTTAAGTATTAAATCATTGGGAAAGCTTTGGGAAGAATGTGAGTCTTTAGTGGTTTTTTTTTTTTTTTGGTTTCCCCTGTGGAAACACAGTCCTTGTTCTGCTCCTGGGCTGCTTTGGGGCTGCTTGACTAAGGGGACGTGGGGTCAGCCCTCTTTGTACCATGCTACAGCTTAATGTAAAGCTACCTTAACACAGGCTGATACTTTACTCAGGGCTCTGGAAAACAAGAAAACATCCTCAAAATCACTTCTGTAGCATGTCAACCAGTACTCTCAAATGCTTTGATTCTATAGATTTATCTAGTTAAACAACACTAGTGAAATCAGCTTTGAATAAAGCCATTTTATTTTCATCTAAATGATCAAGTAGAAAATTAATACCTTCAGCAACTGCACACATTGTCTGTGAAGCCATTGTCTTCTAATATTGTATGTTTATGTTTAAATCCAAATATTTTGATTTAAATCAATCAGTCTATCTGTTTATCTATCTCTCAGCTGCCTATCACATTGCATTTTTGAGACAGATCTTACTCTGCAGTCCACTGGCGACACACTTGTGATCCTGCCTTTCCATCTCCAATGCTGGGACCACATGTCTGTGCCACCATACCCAAGTTATTTAAATATATTTTATATTCATTAGTTCTGTGTCTTACCTATGGGCTGAACATCTTTACTCTAAAAATACTTCAAGATCTCAACCTTTTTGAGCATCAATATTAGCACACAAGAGGAAAATTTTACATCAGAACTCATGTGACCAGTCTTCTTAGAAACACATCTTCATTAATGAAGACTACCTTCAGGTGATGTGGATGAGAAATATACAAAATGTAAATGAACTTTGGTTCTATCCCAAACACAGATCATTATTTATATGCAAATACTTTAAATCTTGAAAACAAAATTCCGAAATCCCAAACACTTCTATGGAGCACCTTGGATAAAGGAACTTCCACTCATACATAGCTAAATATGGAATATGAATAGTGTTGCCTTTGTTCGCTTGAAGAAACTGCATAATTCCTCTTGGAACAAGTCATGCCTAATGAAAAGGAAGCAAATAAATAAATGCACGCTTAAATAATAGCTGGAGGCTTGCCAGGCCCCATCGCCGTATGAGAACTGAATTTATCTTGCTGAGAGCTTTTTTTGGATATGTACTAGGGTCTCATAAAAGTTTTCTAAGAAACACTCAGGTTTTGATAATTAAGAAAGTGCAATTTTCTCTTGCCCTTGGATTTCATTATGTTTTGATTTTAGAAATAGCTTGGCTGCGTTTATTTCTGCTCTCTCAAAGTAAGGAACAGGATCTGCATTTGACAGAAGCATGGCTTCCGCATAACCATAAGGAGAGAAAAGCCATATCATTGTCATCAACTCCTTGCAGGCAGCACTACTCTGTGCTGTAAAATGTCTTTTTCCTGTTCACTGGTTGTTGCTGCTGACTACTGACTCTGTGTTTTACACACCCGAAACTTCCCATGTTGAATGATGTAAGCTGAACGACATCCAGGACCTGACTTAGGTAGCTCTGTTTCTCACTGGTTACTGATGCTGGACCTGGGTGTCTGGCATCCAGTATTCTTCTGGAAGTGTTTCAGGGATGTCCTAATCCAGCAGTAAGTGGGAACTGAACACCTAAACCGAATGATGGTCTGATGCATAGTTTAGCAAACACAGTATGAAGTTGCTAGGCATCAACATCAACACTTCTAACCAACACTCTCTTTATAAAAGCAGAAGTCTTATGATACAATACAAGCAAATGAATCAAAAAACAGCTCTCTGTTTTCCGTGTTCGCTTCTAAATAGTCCCACCCTGCAAGTATCCTGTGCTCAATATTAAATAACCTTACTGGGCCCCGTCTCTAGTATACTAATGTACTTCTCCAGGCACCATTTTGCCTGGAGGGTTATTAAAAAGTGCAAATCTGATCATAGCGCTATTTTACTTAAAACTAAAGCAAATATTTAAAGGCAAATACATTCCATTAGAGCTGCCATGACTGCTTATATAATGCAAACTCCTGTGTGCTCTCCTGCCCTGGCCATTTTCCATTAGTCTACACTGTGATCTTCGGCTGTTCTTCACTGTCTTCCTCAGTGGGCACCATAAAATCTTTCACCATTTTGCTTGTTATTTTTTTTTTAAGTTTTTATTTGACAAGGGAGTCTTGCCATGTTGGACAAACTAATCTTGGACTCTTGAGCTTTAACTGATCCCTCTTTGCCTCATCTTCCTCAGGAGCTGAGACTGTGTGGGTATCGTCACTCTAGCTGAGTCGGTCTGGCTTCATGGGTTACATAGCACCACTTCTAACAGGGATTTGTAATTATTTGTTCTCTCCAGAGGTAGAGCCCTAGAGTGTAGGGCCTTTAATAGGCCCATACACTGAATGTGGGTGCTACAGAGCATGTGCAGTGTGAGTATGTGGCATCAAACCAAGCAACGGAAAACTAAGCCCACAAATTGGTTGAAAATGCGAAGGTGTGATCCAGCTCTCAGGCTGTGGGACGCAAACTGTGTCATCTTTTTAAAGCACTGGTGCAAAGGTGAGTCAATAGTCTCAATGACAAACTTCGTTCTATCTCACTAGAGGAATACACAGCCAATGCTTCCCTCTTGGAAACCAATACATTTTCATTTTCTTAGTCACTTACCAACCTTGGAGTAAGTTATTGCAAGCAGAGTGATAGAGTTGGGAGAGGGATTTCTTTGAGACAGGCTGGCTGGCTGGCTGCCCATGCCAGCTCTCTCCAGAGTGCTATCACTCTGCAAATGCCGTCTGACTCCATGGTCTCTTCATCGCTTCCACAACCTTGGCTTTTCATCCCTCACAGAAAGGATCATGTAATCAAACCCACAAGACTGGTGTGTATTAATCAAGATTCCTGTCTATTATTTACCATGAGAAATAGAGCTGACTAGCAGATGAGACATTTGTAATAGCTGGAAAGTGTGTTCTTGCCTTGGTAGGAAGACACTCAATTCCCTATTGCTTAGTGAATGTACATGAGAAGAAGAGGGTGGTTGTCACTAACCTCAGAGTATCTTAGGCACAGTTTTTATTTTACCTTTCAGTTGCCTAGTGGACTGGATGATGTAGGAGGAGTTATAGTGAATTTTCCCCCCTGCCTAAAGGTCCTTTTCCCCTTTTGAGGCAGGATTTCACAGCCTCACTTGACTTGCAACTTTATGTAGCCCAGGCTAGTCTCTTAAACTCATTGCCCCTCCTGCCATCACTGGGGCTACAGGTATGTAGCCACATCTGGTTAGTGTTTATCTTTTGACATCCAATTTCAGAAGCCTGATGCCGTTAGCGTCCGTCAGTCTACTACTAAGGGGGATACTTTTCAGATAAAGCAGCATGAAACTGTCCATTTTGAATTCTCATAGTAGAATTATGTATTACTTTCTTATCACTGTAACCAAATGCTTGACAAAGAGTAACTTAAGAGGCTCATTTGGGCTTGTGGTTTTAAGACACATGGTGTGTCATCGGGGGACAGAGTGGAAACAAGGAGTTCTGTGGTGCAGCGGTGTGTGGCAACTGCTTGATCGTATCTCCATCAGGATAGGAAAAAAGTGAGAGGGCAGAAAGCTGGTTTGCTCTTCACTGGCAGGGCCTCCCCCAGTGGCCAAGACCCCAAAGTTCTCCAGTCTCATAGAGCAGTGTCCAAGGTATTTAAACACATAGGTATCTTAGAGTCATCCAAAACATGGCAAATTAGGATTCCAGAAGACCCTCAAACAGCCTGAGTCCACTTTATGTGAAATCATTGTAGCTCCAGATTCTCTTAAATGTTCTGTTTACCTTATCCTATCCATTACATAGGAACTCTGGTTTCATTCATAGAAAGTGTCAACATGATTTATATGCTTTGGGGATAGATTTTTGTTTCTAATATTGGTGGCACATTTTGGGGGCACTTGGCCTCTGGTACATCCCCTGTAAGTGTTGCTATATGATTAAGGTTCTTTGCTTATTGACAGTCGCTTTCTGCACTGAGGGACATTAACTCAAAGCTGTAGTGGGTTCTCACCTGCAGCTTGAAAACTCAAGCAGAATAGATAATTTGGGAATGCAAGGTATATAGTAAAGCAAGTACAATTTTAGCTCCATTCTCTATATTATATTGTGATATCAAATGTATATTACTGTACAAACTTCTTAGAACTCAGAGTCTCACTCTTAGAGATAGGAATATATATTGTGTTTGAAGGGCTGGGAAGTCTATGTAAATAGATTCTTGTCCAGGAAGAGTCACGTTATTGAGAGAACAGTGTGTATTGGCCAGAGGCCTGCAGAAACATCTCACATGGAGGAGGATGCTGCTGACAGCGACAATGTGGGTGCCTTTCAGTCATTACACAGAGTGAAGAAATCCTAACACAAAAAGCACCTATGATGTAATTACATCCTATACAATGCTGCTGCCTGTCCATAATTTCAGAAAGAAGGCACAAGGCGTGGGATGTCCAACATGGGAAGGAAGAGGAGCTGCGAGGAGAGGCAGTGGGAAATGAGAACTCTGGCTTGTCACTACACTTCTATTGCTCAAGTCTTCCTATTGGACTGGTCTGTGGTTTCATGACAGAGCAGTGCTGTTTTAAATGTATCAAATTCCATGGGAGACAAGATCACAGTGACCTCTTCTCAGAGTCAGTCATTCAGAACAAATGGGGGAATTTTCATATGAATTTCTCATTTTTCTTAGAGAATTACTTTTATAAGCATAAAAAGGTAGCATATATCTGGCCATTCAAGATAAATGGTTGACATAATTTGGAGACACAAATGCATTCTTGTATAGGATCCTGGTTAATCTGTCTGTGGAAAGATAAACATAGGTATTTGGTGTCAAAATGCATTGTTTAACTACTCATATACCCATTCCTCCCCCAACTACCCATCCATCCATCCATCCATCCATACATCCATACATCCATACATCCATCCACCCATCCTTCCATTGATAAATCTGTTTCCCCTGTTGAGCAACTATGTATTTAGTAGGCCTTCACACTGTGTATTTGTCAACAAATCTTGGAGTGGAAAAAATATGAAACTTGGGGTTGTTCATAACAGATGAATGTACCCTTCCTACAGATTCCAATTTGGTAATGACTCAGGTTTTCATAATCACGGGATTATATCCCTCTGATTAAAAAGGCAAATCCTTGGACTAGAAAGATGGTTTACCAGTTAAGCACATATACTGCTCTTGAAGAGGACCCAAGTTTGATTCCCATCACCCACATTGGGTATCTGTAACTCCAGAGGAATCTGACCTCTTTTTTTCTGGCTTCCACCTTCAGTTTCATTCATAGAAACATCCCCTACACTCTAGACACACATGCTAATATTTTCAACTTATTAAAAGTTTAAAATGAAAGGGTATTGCTGTAGTAAGCTTAAACCTATGTCTTCTGGTTTCCTGTGGAATCATCTTGTCTTAGACCCAGATACCTAAGGGCATAGAAAGCCATTCTACCTTCTTACCTATTTGCTTATCCTGGTCCCCTAAACAACCTCTCAATTGACTGGTTTTTAAACCAACCCCAAATTAGTTGTAGTACATTAAGATCAGCCTTTCAAGCACAAAGTTTGGGATCAGGATAGTATTTGATGATGGCAGGTCTAAGGTTTGTCTCATTACCCCAACCCCAACCTCAACCCCCTTCATGGCCTCTACTCTACTTCCTTGAGCCTTTGCTTCTCTGGAGGAGTAGTTACCTAAGTTTGAATTGTTTTCCCATTTTTTATTTTGCTTCCTTTTTTTTAAATTTAAGAAAATTTTAAATTCATTTTACATACCAATTTCTTCTTTTGCTCCCCCCTTCAAACCCTCTTTCCCCCACCCATCCAAAAGGACATCCCATGGGGAGTCAGAAAGCCCAGTACATTCAGCTGAGGATGTAGGACCAAGCTCCTCCCCTTGCATCAAGGCTGAGCAAGGCATTCCACTATGGTAAGGGGCTCCAAAAATCTAGCTTGTGCACCAGGAATAGATCCTGATCCTACTGCCAGGGCCCCCTTAAACAGATCAAGCTACAGAACTGTCTGCTGCCTGCAGAGGGCCTAGTCGTCCGGTCCCATGCAGGCTCCACAGCTGTCAATCTAAAGTTCATAAGTTCTCATGAGATAGGTGCAGGTTCTCTCTGTGGATTTTCCCAACATGATCTTGATATCTCTTGCTCATATAATCCATCTTTCCTCTATTTAACTGAACTCCCAGAGCTTGGCCTAGTGCTTGGCTATGGATCTCTGTATCTGCTTCCATTAGCTACTGAATGAAGGCTCTATGATGACAGGATATTCACTAATCTGATTACTGGAGTATGTCAGTTCAGGCACTCTCTCCACTATTGTTAGTAGTCTGAGCTGAAGTTATTCTTGTGGATTACTGAGTTTTTCCTAACATCAGGTTCCTCCCTAGCCCTACAATGTCTCCTTTCAAGATATCTCTTTCATTTGCCTCCCACTCTGTCCCTCCATCCCATTTCCTAATGTTCTCATAACTTCTCATCCCCTCTATTTCCTCCCCCATCAATTTCCTCGAGAGATCTCATCCATTTCCTCTTCCCAGTGGGATCTATATGTTCCTCTTAGGGTCCTCCTTGTTATCTAGTTTCTCTGGACTGAGGGTTGTAGTCTGAATATACTTTGCATTACATCTAGTATCCACTTATGAGTGAGTACATGCCATATTTGTCTTCCTGAGTCTGAACTATCTCACTCAGGATGATATTTTTTAGTTTCATCGATTTGCCTGAAAATTTCATGATGTCATTGACTTTTACATCTAAGTGATACTCCATTGTGTATAAGTAACATGTTTTCTTTGTCTATTCTTTAGTTGAGGAGTACCTAGGTTGTTTCCTGCTTCTGGCTACTAGAAATAATGCTACTATGAGCATAGTTTAGCAAGGGTTCTAATGGTATGATTAAGCATCCCTTAGGTATATGCCCAAGAGTGGTATCACTTGGTCTTGAGGTAGATTGATTCTCAACTTTCTGAGAAGTTAAAATAACGATTTCCGAAGTGGCTGTACAAGTTTGTACTCTCAACAACAGTGGAGGAGTATTTCTCTAACAGAAGCTGTTGTGTTTTTGATCTTACCAATTCTGACAGGTGTAAGATGGTATCTCAGAGTTGTTTTGATTTGCATTTTCCTGATGACTAAAGATGTTGAGCAATTTCTTAAATATCTTTTGGCCATTTGAGATTCCACCATTGAGAATTCTCTATTTAGATCTATATCCCATTTTTAAATTGGATTGTTTGGTATTTTGATGTCTTGAGTTCTTTATATATTTTGGAGATGTTGGGTTGGCAAAGAAATTTTTCCATTCTATTGGCTGCTGTTTCATCTGACCATGCCCTTTACCTTATGGAAGCTTCTCAGTTTCAGGAGGTCCCATTTATTAATTGTTGCTCTCAGTGTCTGTGCTACTGGAATTATACTTAGGAAGTGGTCTTCTGTGCCAAAGTGTTCAAGGATACTTCTTATGTTCTCTTCTATCATGTCACGTGTGACTGGATTTATGTTGAGGTCTTTGGGCCACTTGTATTTGAGTTTTGTGCATAACAATAGGTAAGGTTCTATTTGTAATCTTTTATGTGTTGACATCCACTTATGCTGCACTACTTATTGAAGATGCTTTTTTTCTTTCAATTATACAGTTATAAATTCTTTATTAAAAATTTTGTGTTCATAGGTGTACATAGAGTCTTCAGTTTTATTCCATTGTCCACATGTTGATTTTTATGCCAATACTAAGCTATTTTTATTACTATAGTTCTATAGGAGAGTTTTAAGTCAAGGATGGTGATGCTTCCAGAAATTGCTTCATTGTTAAGGATTATTTTAACTATTATGAGTTTTTTTGTTGTTGTTTTTCCATATGAAGTTGAGTATTGTTCTTTTGAGGTCTGTGGAAAATTGTGTTGGGATTGTGAATGGAATTGCATTGAATCTGGAGATTACTTTTTGGTAAGATTGCGATTTTATTATGTTGGTTATACCTATTCATGATCATGGGCGATATTTCCATTTTAAGATATCTTCAATTTCTTTCTTCAAAGACTAAAAGTTCTTGTCATATAGTACTTCCACTTTCGTGGTGAGAATTGCCCCAGGTATTTTATATTATTTATGCCTATTGTAAATGGTGATGCTTCTCCAATTTCTTTCTTGGCTCACTTATAATTTGTATTTAAAAGGGCTACTGAATTTTTTTTTTTGAGTTAATCTTGTATCCTGCCACATTACTGAAGGTGTTTATGAGCTTTAGGAGTACCGTGGTAGAATTTTGGGGGTTATTTACATATACTGTCAAATTATCTGCAAATAATGAGAGTTTGGCTTCCTTTCTAGTTTCTACCCCTTGGTCTCCTTTTGTTGGCTTATTGCTCTAGCTAGAACTTGAGAACAGCCTTGTCTTGTTCCTGATTTTAGTGGAATTGCTTTGAGTTTCTCTCTGCTTAGTTTGATGTTGGCTGTCAGCTTGCTGTATATTGCCTTTGTTATGTTTACATATGTTCCTTGTATTCCTGATCTCTCCAAGACCTTTACCATGTTGGATTTTGTAAAAGGCTTTTTTAGTATCTACTGAAACAACCACGTAATTTTTTTTTCTTTTAGTCTGTTTATATGGTGGATTATTCTGACAGATTTTCATATGTTGAACCATCCCTGAATCTCTGGGATGAAGCCTACTTTATCATGGTGGATGATTATTTTTATGTGTTCTTGGGTTTGGTTTGTCAGTATTTTATTGTGTTTTGTATCAATGTTCATGAGAAAAATTGGTTTGTCCTTCCTTTATATTGCCTCCTGGTGTGGTTTGGGTCTCAGGGTGACTGTAGCCTTATAAGACTTTGGCAGTGTTCTTTCTGTATCTATTGTGGGGAACAATTTGAGGAGTATTAGCTCTTCTTTAAAATTCTGGTAGAATTCTGTACTGAAACAATCTGGCCCTGGGCTTTTTATTCCATACTGCTCCCCATCCCTTCCCTCCTCCCAGTCCTTCCCAGTTCTTCCTCAGCCCCTGACCTATCCCTCCATCCATTCCCCAAGGAGAGAAAGGAGTCCCACAGTGGGTCAGTTCATTCTGGGGATATCCAGTTGAGGTAGGTTAGAGTCCCTCATCCCAGTCTCAAGGCTCAGTTAGGTGTTTCTCTGTAGGAAATGAGCTCTGAGATGTCAGTTCACGAACCAGGAACATACTCTGTTCCTACTGCAAGAGGCTCCCCAAACTTTCCATGCTGTTTGACAGTTGTCTACCTTTGGAGGGTTTAGGTCTTTTCCATGAAGGTTCCTCAACAATTATTTCAAAGTCAGTGAGCTCCCAATATCTCAGATCATCTCTGTGGGTCTCCTCCTCATGATCCTGATCCCTTTGCTCACATACTCTCTCCTTTCTCTCTCTTCAGCTGGACTGGGATCTCAACCTGATGTTTAGCTATGGATGTCTGCTTCTGCCTCTATTCATTGCTGGATGGAAGTTCTATAATGACACTTAGGGTGGTCACTCATTTGATTATAAGGGAAGTCCTGTTTAGGCACCCTCTCTACTATTGCTTGGAGTCCTATCTAAGGACACCTTGTGGGTCTTTGGACTTTTCTTAGCATTAGGCTTCTTTCTAACCCCACAGTGGCTCTCTCTATCAAGGTATACATTTCTTTTTGCCCCTTCTTTGTTGTGCCTCTCATTCATGATTTGTTTCCACCTTCCCTTGTTTGCTCCCAGTTATAATCCCAATTTACTCAGGAGATCTTCTCTATTTACCCTTCCCAGGAGGATCCACTGATGTCTTAAGTTCCTCCTGTTACCTAGCTGTTAATGGGGTTGTGGTTTGCAGCCTGGATATTCTTTGCTTTATGTCTATTGTTATGACAAACCACCACAATCAAAAGGCAAGTTGAGGATGTAAGGGTTTATTTGGTTTGCATTTCTACATTGCTGTTCATCACTGAAGGAATTGAGCACAGGAACTCAAACAAGGCAAGTTTCTGGGGGCAGAAGATGATGCAGAGGCCATAGAGGAGTGATGCTTACTGGCTTGCTCAACTTACTCTCTTTAGAATCCAGGACCAACCATAGGCTGGGCGCTCCTCCATTGATCACTAAATAAAAAATATATTATAGTTGGAGCTCATAGAGACATTTTCTAAACTGATGCTCCTTCCTCTCTGATGACTCTAGCTTATGTCAAGTTGGCATACAAAACTAGCCAGTAGTTTATCTGAGAGACTTTTAGGCAACTTAGCTGGTCTTTGCTTCTACCAGTGTTTCTTAGCTGTTCTTATTGTATACTTATGCATTTAATGTAGAACCTAGTGAATCTCATCAGTTTCAGGGACTTCCTGAAGCTGTTGAGTTATACACTCCTAGCATTTTATGAGCTTCCTTGTAGGATGGAATATTTTATCTTTTGATCTTTCTGCTGTCCAGTTGGTCTTTCTTAAGCTTTTCTTCAAGGTAGAAGGTTTTAATCTTGAAAGAAACTTCTACATCAATACCTTATTCCTAACTCTGCATATTGATTCTGATTATAATTCAAGGGATGGTGCTAATGATGATCCTTTTTATATCTTAGGTGGTTATTGTTTAAGCTGCCTCCTACTGTATGACTGCCCACTTCAGTATTTAGTGGCTTTATAACACACCAATGGCTTTTTAAGTAACCATTTTATATAAGACTCAGTAGGAAAGGTGAATTTTTATAGTGGTTTAGCTTGATGAGGTAACAGGCCACTTCCCAGGGATTCCCTTATGGTCGACTGAATTGGTGCTATCAGTAGTTTTACAACAAATCACATGGTATAAGTCTACAATTTGGTGAATATTGACAGAACTATGTCTACACCATTGAAACTACTTCTAGATCAAGAGGCAGGACATGCTGTCACCTGGCAGCGCTCCCCTAAGTCTTTTGTATCCCTGCCTGTCCACAGCCACAACTCCCCATGTGCCGTCAATCTCCTTCCAAGAACTATGACTGGTCAGCAGCATGTAGGGGTTCATGTAGATGAAATCACATTGTGTGTGCCCTTTGTGTTGGGATTCCTTCATTCTGTATTATGATTTGAAACCCATCCATGTGGTCATTCTGTAGACAGCATTCTCCTATTCGTGTCCACATAGCCTTCTGTGGTAGATACAGAACACTTCTTTAGTGTGTGTGTGTGTGTGTGTGTGTGTGTGTGTGTGTTTCTCTTAGTTTGAGGTTGATCTGAATAAGGGTTTTCTCAGTAGCACATTCAGATTTGGGTATGGACACAGATTTCATTTTTCATTTCTGGTGCATACCTGGACTGGTTGTCTATTTTTGTGTGTTTTCATTTTCCCCCCTCATACCAGACTCTTTCTGCCCCAGACTGACATGTTTCTTACCATTCTGTAGTTTAAAAACTGAATTTACACCCTATTTTCAAAATAGCAAAAGTTATCCACCTCCAGCCTTCTGGTATATCTTCACATTCCTCCCAAAATTCCCAATTACAAGCTCTTCCAAGTCTTAGAAAATAATTCATTGACTTAGAGAGTTTATTCTATGTTATCAAGCTTCCTTTCAGGCAAATATTTAAAAAGCATTTAAAACATATGTCAGACTAAGCATATATACATGTGTATACACACACACACACAAACACACACACACACACAAACTTAATATAAAACCCAATTTCTTGACAATGACAATGATATAAGATGAGCAATTTTTAATGTATACCCCTGTATATGTAATGTAAATAAGATTATTATTGTTATTATTACACAGCATAGGTAGATCTTAAACTCATGAGTCTCCTGACTCAGCCTCCTTAGTGGCAAAATTAAAGAACTGTACCTCAATTCCTGGCTTCTGGTTTGTTTTTAACGGATGAAAGATCAGAGCAGGGAAGGAAGTGACTAGCCACGTTTACATGCTGGCAGCTAAGTTTTGAAGCTTTCTGTTTCTGAAGCTAGACAAGGACAGTGGAAAAAGAAGTAGGCTTATGCGGTGAGTATGAGACCACAGACTACTATGAGTTGGGAAAATGTGGGCTCTCCGTTCCACCAAGCTGAAATCTACGGGTCTGTGAAAGCTTCCTGAGTGAGGTGGATACAAGGCTTAAATGGAAGCGTATGAGCAATGGCCCAGTGACAGGAACAGGCCATCTAGCTTCTCAGGGCAGAGATCAGTGAGACCAAAGAGAAGTGACATCAGATTATGCACAAGAAAGGCAGGTTGTGGCCACACCGGTACCCATCAGGGAAACTGTACATCAGAAGCCAACTCTGACTGGCTGGGAAATGTTCAGGCTGTGCTACTACAGTGGCTTTTAAGGGGGAGAAGATGGTACAATGAAGAAAACAAATGTAGAGTTTGCCATGCTTGAAACAAACTAAACAGCTAGCATCCCAACTACTCAACCATCAACCAACCAAGTTCCCAAGGAATTAACTGTTACAATGTGGTTTCCCAGTCCCGGGCAGCCAGAGACCCAGACTCACAGACCTGCAGCCCCAGACCTCTTAGCTGCCCACTGCTGCTCAGGCCCCCAGAAATGACTCAGACGATTATATTAACTTCATGCTGTTTGGCCTATGGTTTAGGCACATTGCTAGCTAGCTTTTTCATCTTAACTCAACCCATTTTCATTAATCTGTCTGCCACATGACCCATGGCTCACCTATGTTCCTCACATGTTGCTCCTTTGGGCTTCTGGCTCCTTCTCTCTCTGACTCCGGCCTGCTCCTACCTATTCTGATTCCCCCTCCTCCTTTTTCTATGGTGCCTGTCATGGGCCAAAACAGCTCCTTTATTTAAAGATTGCTATTCACAGCATACAGAAAGACATCCCCACATCAATTAACCATTGCAATCAGATCCCAAATCCCTGCTGAGGGAGGGATAAAGTTTATTCTAGAAGAGTCAGGCAAGTTCTGGAGAATATTAGGAATTCAAATGATTTGTGTATCACTTAGTAGTTTTTGCTCATCTTCCAATAGCTTCTTCATTTTATATAACTCATCTTCAAGTACTTAACTGCACTGATGCACATTGGTATTTTTCTAATCTTTCTAATTCATGAGCAGAGAGCTCTCAGTATACACACAGTAAAATTTAAAATGCATGTCAGTTGAAATGATCTGTTTATTTCATTCATTAAAGATGACACTGATTATCTCCACTTGGGTTGTTTAGAGGTGGTTATCTCCTTTTGCTCTGAGTCCAAAGTCTTTATAACATTCCAGAGCCATGTAAGGGTTTACCAGAGGAACCTTACTTAAACGTTAGTATAAACTTGAAAAGTTTGCATAACAACTGTACATCATTTTTTATGTATTTACTGAGGTATAATTTAGCCATGTATCCCAGTACACAGACTGATGAGTTTGGGAAATATAGACTTGCATTTAACATCACTCCAACAAGATTAGAGTATTTCCCCATTCTGCAAAGTACTGTCCTTCCCCTGTAGGAAATATTCACTCTGCTCTGTGTGTCTTTATCACTTGTATGCATGGAATCAAATTTTGTACTGTTTGGAATTAGCTCCTTCAGTAATTGTAAGAACTTTAGGTTTTCTTGGTTCTTACATGGGTCTGGGTTCTGTTCTATTGCTGACTGAGTAAGGGGCATCATTGTTATCTACCTCCCATCTTGTTGATTTGCTTCTGGTTTTGAGACATTATCAATCCAGTTCCCTAGAACACTTATGTTTGTGTCTATTTTATGGACATGTAAATTCATTCCTTAGACAAACATCTGCTTTTCCAAGTATTCATATCTTGAAGTCTTTTTTCAGACTTTGGGCTTCTTTGTGGGAAGCCAATTGCAAGGCTCCGGGGAGATTGTGACATCAGTGTTAGGCTAAAGAATGAGAACTTTGTGGTGACAGATGGCTTTTCTTAGCATTATCTCCAGTTCTCCCATGATTATGTTGTAAATTAGCAGTGACCTCCCATCTTCTTTTGCTAAGAACTTAAAGATCAAGGGGGTGAATGTGAAACCCTCAAAGGTGTTCTGAGTGTTGCCTAAAGGAAAAGCATGCTGTAATGTCACGTAAGTTAATAATTCTAAGGAGACTCTAGACTTGGCAGTGGAATTAAATGCTTAACAATAATTCAAAAATGGCTTACAGGAACTTAAAAGTGTGAATCATTTAGTAAGGCTGGAATTATGCTCCTGACATATATGCATGACACACGAGAGCACTTACCTGGGAATTTATTACCAGTTTCTGAGCAAACAAAGCCTGACCTACATTTGACTACAGTCAGCTGTCTCTGGTTAGTCCTGTGGGCTCCTTTTTATTAATGTCACAATTGCTAATGTGGTATAACATTGTCATTACTGAACGCCGCGGCGGGACAGCTGCAGCTGTTATTCCTCCTTCTGAACCTAGTGAGTCATTAAATTTGAGTTTGGGGGAATATGCATTGTAAAGATTATTCAAATTCTGATTGAAAAATAGGACTAATGGGAAATTGTAGGTACATAACGTAAAACTTTGAATTAATCAAGTTTCTTTCTTTGTAGATCTTGAATGTTCGAAATTGTTCCTTATGTTTAATTTGAAATCTAATGTTAAGAAAATAGAAGGTGAATATGGAGGGAAATGAAAGAACAATATTAATTAGGTACTGAGTCTTTTTTCAGATTGAAAAGTGATATATTGTCACTGGGAAAATAGCAGAAACATAATTTTGCTTCTAAAGATCATAACATTTTATTCCAATTATTCCAACCCAAAAAGTTTTTTTCCCCCAATGAGCCATAAATAGATGATTCCTCTTCAATATACATGAAAAATTAAAAAAAAAATTTTGTGCTACTTCCATCTGTTTTTTAAATTTATTGCTTCAGTCATGAATGTACTCTGTGGCAGGCATGATCCACCAGTTCCAAACCTTGAGCAAAACACGTTGGTAGGCCCCAAACACTACAGGGGCATACCATCTGATGAGTTCATCTTATGTGGACATAAACCCAGTGTGGTATTGCTAGATAAAATAACAGTTCTAATTTTGGGTTTTTGAGAAATCTATGCTGCTTCCACAATGGCTTTCTAAAACTCAGTCTACCAATGTACTATTACACATTACACCAATGACATGTACTAATACACTGTCCAACAACGGTGTGTCTGTGTCTTAATAAAAAAATCTACCAATCCTGTATACTCCATTAATGGCATGTCTTAATGTATACTCCACTAGTGGTGTGGAAGGGCTCTCTTTCATCTGCATCCTAGTTAACATTTGTTAACACACACAGAGACACACACCACACTCACACTCACACACACACACATACACACACATATCACACATACAGAGACACACACTACAGACACACACATAGACACATATCACACACACACACACCACACATACAGAGACACATACCACAGACACACATCACAGACCCACACATAGACACATACCACACACACACACACACACACACACACACACACACACACACACATATACCACACACACACACACACACAGAGACACACTCACCACAGACACACATGCACACAGAGGACACACACACACACACACACCACACCAGCATGCATGGATGTCGGAGGATAAGCAGTATCAGTCAGTTCTCTCCTCTGTCAAGAGTCTGGGGGACTGAGCTCAGATGTCAGGCCTGGTGCAATGTACCTTTTCCTACAGAGCTATCTTGTCAGATCTTCTCTTAATATAAATTTTTTATTAATGTTTTTCCATACCATGTATTTTGATCACATTCTTTCTCTTCCCCAACTTCCCCAAGATTGTCCTCTCCTCCCTCCCAACCCAAATTCATGTCCTTTTTCTCACTAAAAAAAAAAAAAGCCTCCAAAAAAACCACAACCCCCCCCCAAAAAAAAACCCCAACAAGACAAAGAACTAAATAAAAAAAAAATCTCAACAAAAAGCACATGATACCCGACCAAAGGGACCCCCACACACAATGGAGTCTGTGCTGGCTACTTTTGTACATGGGCCTCTATAAGTTGTCACAGTTCATCTGTGCACCAGTCTTGTTGTGTCTGGAATATGGTGTTTTTTTGAACTCTACCATTTTTCTCTTACAATATTTCCATCTCTTCTTCTGAGAAGATATTTTTGCCTAATTGTTGATAACCATTCTTACGTGGGTGAGGTGATATTGCTTTGATTTTCATTTTCCTGGTGGTTATTTGAAACTGATATTTCAAATATACTAATTGATCAGCAAAGGTTTAATAAAAGAAAAAAATCTCTGAAGAAATGTCTGAGGAAAATTCTCAGGATGTGTAAATGTCTCACTCAGGGTTGCTATCACTGTGATGGAACACCATGACCAATAGGAAAGGGTTTATTTGACTTACACTTCCATATCACTATTTTGCATCAAAGGAAGTCAAGAAAGGAACTCAAAACAGGGCAGGAACCTGGAGGCAGGAGCTGATGCAGAAGCCACGAGGGATGGGGGCATCCTACTTACTGGCTTGTTCCCGATGGCTTGCTCATCCTGCTTTCTTACAGAACCCAGGAGGACCAGCCCTGGGATGGCACTACTCACAATAGGTCAACCCTCCCATATCAATCACTAATTTTAAAAAATGTTCTACAGACTTGCCTATAGCCTGATCTTCTGGGGATATTTTCTAAACTGGGCTTCCCTTCTCTCAGATGACTCTGGCCTGTATCAAGTTGACATAAAATTAGCCAGCACAGTAACATTTCAAAACTGTAACACTGAAGTTTCTCAGTCTTCTAATATTGCAGCCAACTTATCCTGTCTTCAAGCTTTTGCTTTGAGTGTTAGACCCATTGTTCATTTGTAGTATGGAAATAAGCTCACAGATATTGGGCATGTGAAATAAAAGTGTAGGAATTAAGAGGGAGAAAGGATCACATCACAGCAATAGAAACCCGGTCTCAGGGTTAGGGGAGCAGGTGCCTGTTCTTCATGTGAGCAGCAGTTAAAAGCCATGCTGGAGCAGAACTCAGGTCTCCTGAATCCAGCTCTACATTTCTAAATGACAAAGATCATCAGTCTTAGTTAGGATTTCTATTGCTGTGAAGAGACACTATGACCAAAGTAACTCAGGGTTGCCTTTCGTCAGGGTGGCTGGCTTAAAGTTTCAGAGGTTCAGTCCATTAGTATCATGGTGGGGAGCATGGCAGTGTGCAGGCAGGTGTGGTCCTGGAGAGGAACATGGGAGTCCTACATCTTGCAGGTCAAAGGAAGTTGACTAACAGAGTAGGCAGTATCCTGAGCATAGGAAACCTCAATGGCCACCTCCCACAGTGACACACTTCCTCTATCCAGGTCATACACACTCCAACAAGGTCACATCTCCTAATAGAGCCATTCCCTATGAGATTATGAGGAGCAATTACATTCAAACTACCACAACATCACTGTAAGCAACCAGTCACTATGTGTTGTCACTATCAAGTGTTGACTTTATTACTGACAACACATTCAAGGTGGGTATTATGACTATCCCTCATAGAGGCCTGGGATTTATTTTGTTTTGCTTTTCATTGCTGTTAGTTTTCTTTAACTCAGTGGTACACACATGAGGGGACATTTATTGGTGCTCTGCCTTAGTTATACATTTAAGTGGACATTCCCTCAGCAACTTTGCTGTCCCAGCCTGGGCCCAGAAGCCTGCCTGGCTCGCACACAACATACTCTTGGCCTTTCATCCACAGTGACACTCTGACTCTTTCTGCATGTTCCACTGACCTCTGCTGGCCTTTGCCTCAGAAGCTTGTTCCTTGTAGATGTTCTCAGTGACACATTGTTAGCAAAGCCTAACACTTACACTGGTGCCATGGTTCTCTGGAGGCCCTCTCACCAGCTGTGACTTCCTAGTACTCTCAGGAGCTGCTGCCTGCCCAGCAACTCTAACACCCAGCTCAGACAACCTCACTGTTTGGTAGGGAACAACCTACCTTAGATGATAGTCTTGGGGCTGAGCTCTCCTCTCACGGTTTGCCTTCCTTTGTAGCTTTCCCTTAGTTCAAGAAATTCTTCAGTTTTTAAATCTACCCTTATAATTATTTTCCAATCATAGATGAATAATACTTTATATTAAACTTGCATTTAATTACTGTGGATTATTTCCTGACTGGACTTCACTTCCACAGTCTACAGCTTCCCAATAGTAACTACTCTGCATCTTTTAGGACTTATTTCTGAAAAAGGATATGACATATGTTGATCTATTGCCGTTTCTCTTTGTGCATCAAGTGAACAATTTTATCTTTAATAACTGACTGGCTCAACATCACATTGGTCTGTAAATACCATATATATATATATGGTATATGTATATATATATACATATAATATGGTGTGGTGTAACATGAGGTTTCTAGCTGGCCTAGCTCAATGGTTCAGACCTGCCTCCCGCTACTTATCTGGACCAGCAATCCCAAAATTCCAAAGAAACACACAGATGCTTATATTAACTTCATGCTGTTTAGCCTATATCTTAGGCATATTGTTAGCTAGCTCTTTCATCTTAATTCAACCCATTTCCATTAATCTGTTCTTCCACTTGGCTTGTGGCTCACCTGTGTTACTGTTATATGTTGATTCTTGGGTGGCTGGACTGTGTGTCTTGACTCTGCCCTCCTTCTCCTACCTATGCTCTGATTTCCCCACCTACTTCTACAGTGCCCACCATAGGCCAAAACAGTTCCTTAATTTCGCAGCATACAGAAAGACATTCTTGCATCACTTCCCCTTTTCTGTCTAATCAAAAAGGAAGGTTTCAATTTCAACATAGCAAAATTACATATTCAAAATAGCTAACAAGCAAAAATTACAGTTACAATATCTAGTCTTATCATCTCCTTTATTCTTGTGAGTCTAGAGTTTCATATCTAATATGCCTTTTAAAATAACTAAAAAAACTACTTATAACTTCCTAATCCTCAACTACATCAAAGACCACAGAAGGAAATAATATTTATCCGAGTAAACAGGAAGTGCAAGAAACTTCCAAAATCTAGAAATGACAGAGATGACAGCTCTCTGCCTGGACAGTCACTCAAAGTTCCTTTGCAATGTTGGGGCATCCATCTTCAGCCTACAGGCCTAGAGTCTTTGGGATACTTTCCAGTGAAGCAGGAAATTTGGAGGACTGCTCTGCCCATTCTGGCATAGTTCATTAATAGCTTCTCCTTGTGTCCTGGAAGATGTCTGGCAGTTTGTCTGCAAAGCAGGATCCTGAAGGACCTTCTTGGCTTGTCCTGCCAAAGTTCAGAGGTTACTTTCCTGTGGGTCCTGCATGTTCAGTTTATACAGCATACTGTTAAGCAGTCAATAAAAGAACAGTTTCTTGTTTGGTGGCTAACCATTGCCATAAACAAAGTAAATTCCATATGTAGTTTATTCAATGTCCATTTTTCTCTTGAAGTAGGTTGGTACTATCAGGAGCAGGCCTGTCCTGAAAAGTCTAAGTTCTTAAAATCTTTTAAATGCCATATTCTGTAGGTCTTTAAAGTGTTTGAAGATTACATATATAATTGAAATATATCTTTGTTTACCTACAAAAATCTTAACTAACATGACTATAAGTTTGGTTATCACAGATGACTATTAACCTGCATTCTTAATTAAATATTATAATTTTAAATGAGTTACATATACATCATACCTTAAACAAGGGTAGAAAAATACATACAGCTTAGCAAAATTGACCTTAAATTTGTATCAATAAACCAAAATCCATACCAATATAAAATATTTTGAGATTAACACCTAATTTTTGGATTAAAGTAAATTCAATCATTTATCTTTTAAAAATCATTCCTATACCATACACTCTTTTTCTTTCTTTCTTTTTTTTAGAGAGAGAGAGAGAGAGAGAGGGAGGGAGGGAGGGAGGGAGGGAGAGAGAGAGAGAGAGAGAGAGAGAGAGAGAGAGAGAGAGAGAGAGAGAGAGAGAGAGAGAGAGAGAGATTGACTAGGACCATTAACCACTTATAATGAAAACAAACATCCTAAGGGGCATTGACAGTCTCATAGGGTCTAAGCCTGGATCATGCTAGTCTGCAGTCTTGAAGCTGATGTGACCATCTCTTCCTATCAGAGAATTTTCAGGTGGTCTTGGTTGATGAAAGCATAACCTAGAACCAATCCACAGGTTCTCATCTTCTGTGGAAACAAAAGCAGAACTTCTTTTCCATAGCAACATATTTTCAGACACAAATTGACAAGATACCTTTAAAAATTATATGTTGGTTCATCTTAGCAGCCTTTGCAATAAAATGTTTTTCTGCAGTTAGCTCATTAACAGTTAAACAATTAAAAGCAAACACAGTAATAACAATAATCCAGACTCTATGTATATTTTCCATCTTTACATGGCTTATTATATTTTTATTACTCTATTTCTATTTTTTAAAGACCTTTTCCCCCAGTCTATATATTCTTTTTCACACACATTGTAACCCATTTAGAGGTTTTCTCCATATGAATCTGTTTTAATTGTGTATCATTAATTATTTTCCAACTAGAAGAGCTTTAAAATGCTAGATGTTAGACCAGTGCTTTTACTGCAGACTCCATCCTGCTTGGCTTTTCAACATGGTGGAGGCATTGGAGTCACACTTATTTTCCTAACTCTTAAAGTAGTATTAAATATTGTAGAACTTTTTACCTCCCCTACTCTGGGGAATTTTAAGTTCCACAGACCACCAAGTAGATCACCCTCACCTGCTGCTCATGAACTCCACTTAAGTATTTGGTAACAGCCATTTAAAGAGCCACACAGTTTTTGCTGCTAATCCAGAGTCTGGAAGCTTCTCTTAAAGGAACCACACCTCTGCTTGCTACCAGCAAACAGAGTGGACCCAGAAAATGCTGTTACCAAGAAACCATCTTTGACTCTGTTCCCTTTTTGTTCAATATAAACAGAAACTTTAAATCCATCATGCAAAATTTGTTTATACTGAGTCTTTTGTGAGACTTTGGAAATCGGCCTTGGTGCAGCTTAAATGGGCCCCACCATTTTGTAATTCAAGCCTGAATACCATGGTGTCTCTGTACCATGACACCATCAAAGTCCAAACTCTGAAGCTGCTTTTGGCTCCCTGTTTCTGTGCTCTAGAACCCTTTTTAAGTTTTCTCTAGCTTTATGCGGGTGTTTGACCCACATTAGGCACCATCTATAGCATAAGGTTTCTGGCCAGCCTAGCCCCATAGTCCAGACCTGCCTGTTTATTTATACCAGCAATCCCAAAGTCCCAAAGAAACACACAGATGCTTTTATTAATTACATACTGTTTGGCCTATGTCCTAGGCACATTGCTAGCTAGCTCTTTCATCTTAATTTAACCCATTTCCATTAATCTCTCCTGCCATGTGGCCCATGGCTTACCTGTGTTACTATTATATGTTGATACTTGGGATTGTGTGTGTCTTGACTCTGCCCTCCTCCTCCTACCTATGTTCTGATTTCCCCACCTACTTCTATGGTTCCTGATATAGGCCAAAACAGTTCCTTTATTTCACAGAACACATAAAGACTCTCCCACATCAGTGTGTGTGTTTTGGGGGGGATCTTACTATATAGCCTTGACTGGCATGGGGTTCACTGTGTATACCAAAATACCAGTCTGGCCTAGAACTCTTAGAGATCTGCCTGACTCAGACTCCTGAATACTAGGATTAAAGAAGTGTGCTCCCACTACCAACAGGTAATATATTTATTATAGTTTGGCTCTGGAATGTCCTCTGAAGACCACATGTTTGACTCTTAGCCTATGGCAATATTCATAGGTATTGCAACTTTCCGGAGAAGGGACCTAGTAGAAAAAGTAAATGCCATTAGGGACATGTCAATAAAGGGCTTAGTGGCACCCTGCCAACTATTTGCTTCCTGATTGTCTTTATAACTGTTTATATCAGGTATTTATAATCGCAATAGTTTACTGGAAGCATGATATTTCATGCATGATGCTAGAACACAGAAGATGTAGTAAGTTGGCCTCTATCATGATGAACTCAAGGTCTGTAAAAGAGGGAGTTTAGTAGAATGCATATGATAACTACTGAGAAAATGAACAGAACTCCCTGGGAACACAGTGGCTGAATGGATCATCCTACCCCATCTTCAAAAAATGTGAAAATCTTGTGTATATGTCTGTATGATTAACTACATGACCAGAGACTAAAGGTCTGATTGCCTTTCACAGTGGAGAAGTAGATTGTCAATGTGCTAGTGTAGGGAACACACAGACAGGGAAGGCACAGTGTCATCATTGTGCTGGTGGTCAGAGGCCAGGATCATCTTGGTTTTGTAATAAGCCTCCGTGGGAACACTAGGAACACAATACATTCTGTGGACCCAACTATCTCTATCCATCATTAGAGACTGTTGGATTATACTCTTCTTGGTATCTTCCACTTCCACACAGATGACAATTTGATAGAATGCATTGGAAGAATAGATGAAAGATTTGAAAAATCCAAAATATTTTTTTAAAAAAGGCATTCTGAATGTGATTATTAATGTGTGTTTGACAATGTTTGGTTAACAGACAGAAGAGCCCTTGGAGGTTTCAGAATACTGTATTTTATCTGGGTAAATTGGTACATCTACTGTCTGACTTGCATTCTTAAGAGATGCTTATAATCAAACATTGCTTATAATGTAATCATGCTGCAATACTGTTTTATACTTTCTGAGAAAATGACAGCCCTGATAATTTGGAGCTTCCCTGATCACATTGGAGACCCTAGGAGGATTTTGCTAGTAATCAAATGTTAAACGTGTGTGTGTGTGTGTGTGTGTGTGTGTGTGTGTGTGTGTGTGTGTGTGTAGGGGATATCATCAGGTCTATGTCTGAAACCATTCTCCACAGGTTAGAGAGAAGAGCTAACAAAATATATTTGTGAGAAACAAAGTATCTTGAATCATTTGTATTTTTTTTTATATAGAGTTACTGAAGGTCTGAGGGAATATTAGCATTTGATATTACTGTGTCTATTGTATTATATCATAGGTGTGGCAAAATGAGCTTTTCAGTAAATTTGACTTTTCAGCTTATAATAGCTTATATCTATGATGGGCAAATAGCCTTGGAGTGGGTTTATCCTGCCTGAAATCTAGCTCTAGCATTTAACATTTGTGAAAGCTCTGAAAGTTTACTTAGACTCTTTAAATCCTGAACTTCCATGTCTCTAAAATAAGACTTGGAATGGTGGCACTTGCACTGTTGTATGGAAATGAATAATATATATCAAGAGTTATTATTATGTCCAAGAAAAAGAGAGCGCTAAATTTTATTACAACTGTTATATTAAATCATTGCTAGATACAGTATGTTAGACAAGAGTATGCGTGACCTCACTAAATGTGGGTGTGTGATAACTTATTAAATGTTTATCTTTGGGCTAGCCTCATTATTATCTTTGAATTCTTGCAATTTGTTTATTTGTAAAGGTAAACTCCTTATATCTGCTTTCTCCCCTTATGAGGTTGTCTGTCACAAGAGTGAAATGAGAATGTGTTTGTGTGACCACTCTGTGCATGTCATGCACTTAATACTGGAAGCAGGATTTTCCCTCTAATTTTCTTTTCTTTCTTTCCTCTAGTATCCTTGCGCATAGAGGAAGTTTAGAATAAGACATTGCAAGAAGACAGAAATGTTCTTAGCATATGGCGTGTCTTATCCACAGCACAATCTGCTGACTCCCTTTGAAGCAGATTACATTCTGACCAGTTCTTTGCCTCTTTTCCTACTACATCAGTTAAAGACACTGGCCACCACCCATTGTTGAGAAATGACTCTTTATTGGTAACTAAATTCTGCTCCTAACCCCTTTGAAGCCATTGTCCATTTGCTTTCCAGAGTCCCTCTCTTGGGTCCGTCCTCTAATTGTTTCTCACCTCAGTTGGAAGTGAATCTGAACTTCTCTGATGGTCCTGCTTCCCCTCCATCCTCTCGTTCACTACTTCTCTATGCCTCACGAGTCTATCTTCTCTGTAAGAAGGTCAAACTCCTCACTGACTTAAGAACACTGACCTGGTTATCTTGCCTGATTGGACTTTGCTTCCTCTTGATGCCGTCTCCTAGCCCTCCTGCCACTGGCCATTTCTTGTTCTGATTTGTCTCTAGGCAGAGATTCTTTGATCCTGGCCTTTTGTTACATGTTTAAATTTTATTCTTAGCTTTTAATCACCAATGGGCACTTTCCTTGAAGCTTAGCTTCAGAAAAATGGTGCGCTCTATTTTAGTCAGGGTTCTCTAGAGTCACAGAATTTATGGAATGAATCTCTCTCTCTCTTTCTCAGAATGTATGGATGGGGACCTATTGGAATCACTTACAAGCTGCAGTCCAACAATGGCTGCCTGTGAATAGAAAGTCCAAGAATCTAGTTACTCATGAGGCTGGGTGTCTCAGCTGATCTTCTGTATATGCTGGAATCTCAAGGAAGTAGGTTCCAGTGCCAGTGAAAAAATGGATGTGCTGGCAAGACAGGGCAAACAGGCAAGGGAAAAACGAACCCTTTTCTCTTCTATTGTCTTTGTACAGGCTTTCAGCAAGTGTGGCCCAGATTAAAGGTGTGCCTTCCTGCCTCAAAATTGGGATTGAAGGCACATTGTCTCCCTGCCTCAAAATCCAGACCACAGGTGTGCTCTCCATTTCTGGATTGAAGTTCATTACAGATAAGGTCAAATTCACAACCTTGAATTGCTATCACACATGCCCTGTTGTACTTCACTTGTTTCTGGGAACTAAAAAACTTCTGCTGTCTAATGGAAAAGTATGTGAAAATTAACACTTGAAGGAATTAATATTTGGAAGGAAATGTCTTACTATTATTATGTTTTATGTGTGAAAGATACTAAGGAACCAAAGTGTCTCCTGGGACAGAGCATCGAAGTTTGAGTATTTTCTTCTTCTATCCCCCTCATGGAATTTACAATAACTCAAAACTTCTAGGAGAATCTAGAGAAAGCTTGTTGATAGGATTAAGATCTGGAAAAAATTTAGTGGAGAGGAAAGCTTAGAGCTTTCTTAGAAGTAGAATCTACTTGCTGAAGTGAAATGCCTCAAAACAGCTGGATGTTCCCAACAAGATGGTGAATATTCATAATAGTCACAGATTATTCACAACAATCTGCTAAATAGTCATCCATGACAACAGCATGAGTGAGTCTCAGAGACATGACAGTAAATTAAAATAATTGGAGAAGTACATGTGATTCTATTAACATGAGCAGTAGCAGCAATCTATGGTGACCAAAGTCAGAAGGGCAATTACCTTGACGGGAGGCTATTGATTGGGAAGGGGGCATGAGAGCTTTGTAGAATGCTGATGACATTCTATATCTTATAAGAACCTTAACTTTAAAAAAATATTAATTAATCAATTTTTAGGTTTTTTTTTTTGTGTGTGTTTGAGTATTCACCTGATTGTAGGTATGCCCACTATATATATGCTTGATGGTCCTGAGGGCTAGAAGAAGGCATCAGGTCCCCTTGAACTGGAGTTACAAACAACTGTAAACTACCTGATAAAGTTGCTGAGAACTAAACCTGGGTCTTCTGTAACTTCAGTGTGGTGGTTTGAACAAGGAGGTGCATATACTAGAAAGATTGGTTCCCAGTTAGTGAAAAATTTAAAGAAGATCCCCAATGAAATCATCCTCCCTGGGTTCTGTGGGCAGGTAGGATAAGCAAGAATTAGACTTAGCTTTGAGATTTCACCCACATATCATCTAAGACTTATTCATGGGGTCCTAGTCCAGCAACCAAAGAAAACTAAAGAGTCCCAACACCATTCCAGCCAACATGCCAACATCCAAACAAGTTCAATTGGTTCTGAGCTACAGAGTTTTAAAGGAACAGTGCAAACTGGCATGCCATGCAGCAAATGTAAATTTTAGGTGTAGCTATGATGAAGAAATATTTTTTAAAAAATAGAAAGTTAACGTTTTTGATGTGTAGTTCTTGAAGAAGCTTCCATGGTAGAAAGTAGTTAACTAACTCCTTTTTGTATAGAAATCAACGATTATCTCTAGTTTAAAAAATGTAATGTTTTTCTCAAGTATCCATTCCTCTGAACTCTGTGTAGGAAAGGCCGTGGGAATAAGGTCACTTGGCAGGAGACACGACCTTCTGAGGCTCCTATAACCATTTAATTAGATAAAGCAGCAAAACTAGGAGATCTTGTCTTGGGTGACTTTTGTTATCCATAAATTATGGGGCAAATATTATTTCATTGTGGAGTGGAACTGTCTTTTCTTCCTTTGGGTTCAACAGTTTAACAATATATTGTGTCTGATTAATTTCACTTTTGAAGATGCAAGGAGATGCAGCTGAAAAGCCAGTCCAAACACCAGCACCTTTCTTCACTTCTGCAAGTGGAGTTCGCATTTACAGGAGCCCAAATGGCTGTCATTTTAAAGAAAACCCTGCTCAGAATTCTGCTGGAAGACTCAAGGCTGATTAAAGAAGCACCTCTTGTTTATTTTTATAGCGCCAAAGAGCTTTTTAGGCTGCAATCTGCAGCCATCTAGAGTTGGGAGGCATTGCACAAAGTAGTCCTTCAGTTTTTGTTATTTGCAGGCTCCTATTGGTTCCCTTTATGCTTACCCTGTTTTGCTGAACATTCTTTCATTTTTTTCAATTAGAAATTTTACTTTTATATTTGGTGTGTGGTTATGTGCGTGAGTACAGGTGCTGCCCAGGCCAGAAGAGGGCAGCGGGTACCCAGGGTTAGAGTTAGGTGGTTTGAGCCACCTGGTCTAGGGGGCTGGGTGCCGAAGCTGGGTTCTTCTCAAAAGCAGTATGGACTCTGAACCTCTTCATCCCTTGTCTGAACAATCTTATGTCTAGGCTTTGTCCTCTCTGTATTAGTTATTTTCTGTTCCTGCGATTAACAGCATGGCCATAACATTTTAAGAGAGCAGGAGTTTGTCTGGGCTCATAGTTTCAGAGGCATGAGTTCCACGATGGGCAGGCCTGGCAGAACTCAGCAGGCATGCTGGCAGGAACAGGTAGCTGAGAGATCACTTGCCTAACAATGGGCAGAAAACAGCGGGAGATCAAACTGAAGTGGGGTGAGCCTAAGAATTCTCAAAGTCCACACCTAGTGGTGTAGTTCAAGTTGAAACAGTTCACCGAACAGTGACACCAACTGGGGATCAAGTATTCAAGTACCTAAGCCTATACGGGACAGTCTCATTCAAACCACCTTAAGTGCCAACCTTTGTCCTGACTTCCCCAGCTATGTTTGCAAGTGGAGATGTGTTATGATCAAGAAGATGTGTATGCCTTTTGTTTTTCCTGTCCATATTGGGTCTCAGGCCATGGGAGATACTCGTTAGTTATTTCTAGGTATACCCATAGTCACCTAATGTGTTTATAAACTGGATAGGCTTGTGCTGGGCACCACCATGTCAATCAACAATTATGTACCTGCTACATGTGATATCTTAAGGTCCAGTAGTTCTTGAAAAAAAAAAGCCCAAAATGGAAAAGAACGAATGTAATGCTTTCAGAATGTGGCCATGATTTCTTTGCTGTCACTCCAAAGAGGAGTTGATTCTTTGTCCCTTCCCTTAAAATCTAGCTGAGTGTGTTGTTGATTTAACACAAGAATGCAGAAATGCTGCTCCATGGCTTCTGAAGGTAGAGAGTCTAAGGTCGTGTGTAGTGCCCTACTCTTTAGCAGGTCACTCTCTCCAGCTACTCCACCTGGGATACTTCTCCATGTGGAGTTACCATGGTGTGAGAGGACCAGCTGTACATGGAGCCCACCTGTGTGCAGGGGTTCTAGCCACATGTGACCAGTCAGTCCAGCTTCCAGTCACTCAGTGAGGGACACGTGAGGGAAGACGTGTCCATTTAATCCCTAGACTTCTCTCTCTTCCCAGCTGAAACCTCAGACACTGGAGTAGACCAAGCTGCCTCTCTAGTACCCATCCTGCCCTTCATAATAATGAGATAGATTGATGTTTGAAGGTTTGCTGTGTGGCAATAGTACCCAAAGCAGAAGACTCTTGAGTTCTCTGCTTGGTTTGTTAGAAGGAGAGAGTGATACCATACTATGGTTTCAATCTGAAATATCCTCACAATTACTGTGAATAATTGGTGGCATTGTTTTGGGAAGCTGTGGAGCCATTGTGCAGGGGCTTGGCTGGGGGGAGAAGGTTACTGGGGTGAGATTGTTTTTCTAGCTTGTGCTTCCTGTTTCCCAGATACTGTGATCAGAACAGCATCTACCACCTGTTTCTGCCATCATGACCTCTGATTCTATTTCTGTTGCCTCTGTGGAGCCTCTCTGCCGTGGCATCCCCACTTGGACAGACTCCAGTACTGTATAGGAAGTGTTCTGCAAGCACAGGAATGGCCACAGAGTTCTTTTCTAAAGATGTAGCTGACCGCCTCTTGTGGTTGCCAACCACCTGAAATGATGCTAGTTCAGTGAAGGACTAGATTTTAAATTCTATTTACATTAAATTAATTTAAATTTAAATAATTATTCATGATAATCAGTTACCATATTGGCTCCTATCAATGTATTTTAGTTATTCTTAGCAATAACTCTATTTTTGGAGTTATAGCCTTGTGAAGATGGCCTGCCCAGCTGAGTTCTTGTTTAGAGGTTTTTGTTGTTGGTGGTGAGACAGGCACGGTTTTGTCTCTTTTTCCAGATGACTTTGAAGGTTTCAAATAAGAATGTACACTTCTCTATAGCATTAGTGCCGCCATTATAAAACCTGTAGTAAGAAATACTTAGAGGCGCTAGAAAGAGATGACTCAGTGGTCAAAAGTAGTTGCTGCTTTTGCAGATAACCCAGATTTAGTTCCCAGCACTCGCCTGGCAGTTAACAACTGTCTGTTAATTCCAGTTCCAGGGGATCTGATGCCCTCTTCTGGCCTCTGTAGATACTGCATGCATGTGAAACATTTACCTTACCTTTAGGGAATACACATAAAATACAAATACACAAACTTTGAAAAGAAACACTTCAACGTATCTAGTTTCTATTATGAATCAGTTAACACAAGAGATATTTAATTAAATAATGTATTAAACAAGCGTGAGCATCTAACCGAAGCACAGCTTGCTGCTGCTGGCTCTGGAGATGCAGCGGCTGACTGTTGTAATGGAGGAACTGTGTCAAGGAGATAGCTAAACACATATACATGGTATAACAGGTGTTAGATAGGCGGGTAAGTGCTGTAGGAGATGGGGTCAGTCAGAGATCAACACATAATATGCTCTGAAATGTAAGTGATCTAACACACGACAGACACAGGTTTATAAGCTGACCCCAGGGAAGACAGCTTCTTTGTTGCTGCTGTAGTTTGGGCCTCCAGATACCCACTTTGAGCTCCTGACTTCTCTTGATGGAAATCAGAACAAGATGCTGAGCAATCTCGTTCAATGCTCTCTGACTTGTTGCACTGAGACAGTGTTTTTCACTGAACTCAAACCTTGTACTTTCAGATAGGCTGATAGGCCCAGGAGCTCCTGGGATCTGCCCATCTACACTCTCCAATCCTGCAGTTAGACACACATTGCCATATCTAGTTTTTCTTAAATTGAGTGCTGGAGACTCAAATTCTGGCCCTCATACAGAGGAAGTTCTCTTTTGGAGCCATCTCTAAGTCCCTAGGCTTTAACACATGCTTTATTAATTCTCTGACAATTTCATATCTGTATACTATGCATTTTGTTCACACTCGCTCCCATTTCCCTCCCTAACTCCTTCCAGATCCAGGCTTCATCCCTCTCAACTTTATGTCCTTTATTTTTTATAGCCCCTGAAGTCCACTTTGTGCTATTCATCTATTCATGGCTGTGGGGCCAACCACTGGAACATAGTCATCTTAGCAGGGACCACACCCTTAGAGAAACTGATTCTCCCTCTTCCCCAAAGCCATCAACTGCCAATATCTCCCTACATGAAGTGGAGGCTTGTGTGCCCCATCTCACCCGAGGCTGACCAGCTTAGTCATAGCAGGCCTTATGCAGGCAACAACAAATGCTGAGTTCAAGAATATAGTCTTGTCACATCCAGAAAACCCTGTTTAGATGTCCTTCCTGACACCTGGTGTTGCACGAATAAATGAGACTCAGGGTTAGATCTCTGAAGAAGTTGGAGATATTAGAGAGAGTGAACACCACAGTCAGATCTTACCCAGCTGTCTTCCAGCTTCCTCAACCTGGCTTCCCTTGGCTTGGCTTCCTCTCTCTCTATGCCTGCCTTAAGCTTTAAATACTCTTTTGGTAAATTAAGGCATGACCTCACCACTGCCTGCTTGGGAGCCTGGAATTCCTTCTGTAATCTAAAATGACCTTGACTCAGTTGGGATTAAGGGTGTAGGTCACCACTCCCAGGATACTCTCTGTGCTGGGATTGAAGGTGTGAATCACCACTCTCTGATTCTCCTAGACTGACTGTGGGTAGAGCTCTGGAGCTCCTGGAGCTTTTATTAACTCCCCACATAGACTGTGGGTAGATTCCCTCTGATATCTCCAAAACTTCTGAAGCTATTATTGAATCCCCACAACCTGGCTCTTACAATTTTTCTACTACCCTTTCAATGATAGTTTCTGAGCCACACATGATATATATGCTTTATTTTGTGGCTGAACATTCCACAGACTCATACTCTTTGTATAGTTCTGCATTAACCTCTACACAAGAAAACTTCCCTGATGAAGACCTAGAGTGGCATTAACATACATACATACATTGTAGAGAAATATAAATTTAGAATAAAGTTTAATTCTATGTCTACCTAGCAAAATAATAGCAATAGGCTTACCCCTGGGACCTAGGAGCTCCCCAGCCATGAGTTCTAGGGTAGTACCAGTCATTTATTTTCTTCTGTGAATTAGGTCTTACATTCAATCAGAAAGGGTTGCTTATTTCCATAACATGCATGCCACTATTGTACTTATGGATCTACCTTGTCATACCAGCTGTTGCTGTAGCTTTCAGATGGGTAAGACTATTGAAGACTTTTCTTCCCCAGCATCACACACAGCACCTTCCAGAACTATGAAAGCTATAGGCTTAAAGATCTTATCACCTTAACATGGTGATGGACTCAGGAAGTACTGCTTTGCACTTGGTAGAATATAAAGCAGAATTGCATCATGAAACATCCACTGCCATTTTCAGTGTTTGTGGGCAAACACTAGGTATGTGGGCTTTTTATTTTCTTTAGGCCACTATCACCCTCATGAGTAATTTCTGAAAACAGTACCGTAGTATTTTCACTTACCACTATTTTAATGGCCAAGTACAATCCTCTATGGACATTACCCAGGGTAGTCCATAAAATTGGTCAGAAAATAGTCACATGAATGTGCTATCATGTGCAACATAAGTGTGTAAAACTGTAGGCGGAGTTTTACTTACAAGGCACCAGTATAAGATTAATATTTATTACAATATAAATCAACACTCACGATACAGATAACAGCTTATAGTGGCACATGAACAGGGCCTGGAGTATCTGAGCAATGGACGATGGATTCCAAACTGGTCTCTCCAGCAGCCAGGAACCAGGCAAAATGGGCCTCCCAGGGTCCCAGCAGCCCCTTATCAATGAGGTTGGCCACTACCCCTTCAGGAGCCTGGGACCCTGGGTAAGCATCCTCGGATCTTATCAACTGACACCTGAATCCCACCACATCTAACATTTGATTTTCCAGTTTACTTTGGCCAGTTTCTGACTGCAACAGTGCTTTGAAGACCTACTTAGACGTCAAGCATTTTCCTTATGATGCCTCTCCTGGTCCAGGGGAAGGCTTCATTACTAGGGTGACCTATTGGTTAATTGGTTCCAGGGGATGCCCAGTGAGTTTATTTTAAATTATTTTAATAGCCTCTATTTGGAATTTCTAAACACACTGGGAGCATGTGGAGAATAATAAATAGAACCAAGAAAACAGAGTCAGAGAATTAAGTTGACAAAAATCTAACTTCATGCTCAGGTAACCTGTCCCAGCTCTCAGGGCTGCTCAGACGCCTTCACTCTTTACCTCATATCTCCACTGCGTGGAAGCTCTCTACACCTCAAAATGGTTTGAAAATGAGATGTTTTGGAGTGGATGTGCCTTCAGAGAGCAATTTTCAAAGTAGTAATTCTTATTAAGCAGAGAATACAAGAGAGAGAGAGAGAGAGAGAGAGAGAGAGAGAGAGAGAGAGAGAGAGAGAGAGAGAGAGTCCCTGGTGTCTAACTGCCTCTGTCTTTCTCTCAACTCAATATGTCTGTCATCATCTATAAATGATAATTAATAAAGAGAATGGTTATTTTTATTTGCATCTTTCCGAGTCAATAAATACAACCCACAATTTCTTACTAAGCAGATCAAACATGCACATTTCTGATCTGGTTGCTGCAGATTTGCTAAACACATTCTATTATTCTGTGAAATTAGTTTTGAGGAGAGAGGCACATATTTTATATTTTACCCTAATTCGTAGCAGGTGTCAGCAAGAAGACAGTGTGGACAAGAACTAACCATATCCCACAATGTGTTGTGCAGAGTGTACCATGCAGCGAATGCAGGCACAAATCAGTTTCAGTCTACAGAAGCTGATAACAAGCTTACTTTTAAATTTAATTAAATCTCACTTAGATATTGGGCTTTACCCATTGTTCTAAGAAGGTGGAATTTTGTTGTGTGTTTTAGTTTCCATGTTGTCTGGAAATTTTTACCGAGGAGCTTGTTCCCATCCAGCCACAAGGAGGCGCTCAAGCATCAAATTAAAAATTAACACAAACTAATATTTCGAACTGCCCTCCATTTGACAACGTATTAAAGCAATATTTATTTAAAGACAGAGGCAAAGCGACTTGTAGGTTTTTACTAAAATTAATGCCACTCTGGGAGCTCATGTTTATATGTCGTATGTATCAGTAATTTAAATAAATATCGTAATACAGGCATCATCTGTTCTGTGCCCAGAACCAGAGGGATCTTTGCCCATGAGAACTGCTGTGCTGACTTACAGCTGCCAAGCCGCCTTTTCTGTGGAGGATAAACTGTATATTTTCCATGGCCTCTGAGGACCGGCATCTTCAGGTCGCCATGCCCTGCCCTGACTCAGTACAGGCTCGCCAGATCTCTGCTGCTGTGGACACATTAGTCTTCTTCAAGGTCCGAGGTTAAATGCCTTCTTGCCTCTGGGGCTTCTTTGTGTTTCTAGTTTACCCAACGTTTGTCCAGAACTATGCTTGCTTGCCTTCTCCTCATCCTCTGAAATTCGTATTCTGTGTCACCCTCCTGAGTGGCCCTCTCGCCTTCGGGCAGTTACTCTCCACCCTTGTACTCTGCCATTCTTACTGATCATTTATTACTAACCGTATTGATGCTGCTGACTGTGATTTTCCAATGATTAGCCGGTGTCTAGAACTGATGTAAAGAGCAAGAGACTTGGATCTTTAGTCACTGCAGGATCTGTGGCAATTTCCAGCACAAAGTGTGCCTGCAGCAAATATTTCTTAGAACGAAGACTTCTCATTGCTGGAACTGGATGAAGGATGACTTGCTCAGTGTTTCTAGAGCACCAGACATAGAAACTATGCAAAATTTTGTCCCCAGCCCTAGTTGAGATTTGGTAGAGCACTTGCTTACCAAATTCAAGGCCATGGCTTGGATTCCAGTACTGAAGAAATACGCTAGTGGTAAAATCACACGGCAGATTGATAGAACTGAGGAGGTGGCTCAATGGTAGAACACTTGCCTAGAACGGATGAGGCCTTTAGGGTTCAGTCCTAGTGTGGACAAAACAGTAGCCACCATCTCAATAATTGTTTTGTATAGCTTTCCTTTTCTGACTGCCTATGGTATGCATGCTTTGCCGACTGCCCCAGGAAGTAGAAGCAAGTGCTACACGATGAAGCCTGAAGGTCAGCAGGGCAGATCAACCACGGCTTGTTAAACAGACTTAGCAAAGCATGCCAGTGCCTTCCAATGTTACGTGAGTTATTTGACCTCCAAGGACCCAAGATTGCTTCTGAGGAGCAGCTGATCCTGGCCTGGTGAGGCCATTGACATCACAGTGTTGCTTCTGCCTGTCTGATGAAGAGCATGTCTGATAGGTGACTCACTGCTGCTGTCTGTTCTTCCAAAGGCTTTGCTAGTCTTCTTCTTTCTCCTTCAGACGTGGCTCTCTGAGTAGCAGATCTGCAAATGACCAGATGTCACACTGACGAGGTCTCAGGACCTGTGGCTCCCTGCATACCGTGTTTCAAAGTTCGTTAAGACCCATGGCATAGAGTACCTTTTAATTTCTATTTGGGTTTCATAAAATGTTTGTTTGCTTGTTTGTTTTTCCAGCAACAGCCGATAGTTATTCACCATCACTGATTTTCTCCTACCTTCCGGGAAACTTTTTCAAAGCAGTGTGTGTGTGTGTGTGTGTGTGTGTGTGTGTGTGTGTGTGTGTGTGTGTGTGTGTGTGTGTGTGAAAGAAAAAAAAATGCCTTGCTTCTGGAAGTGTGGTCATACAAAGTTCCCCCAGGAATTGTACTGACAAATTCCTAAGAAGCAAGCAGACCCGCTATTTCAAGGCCTATTCCCAAACGACTCTTATATCTTATAAGGTTTACAAGACACTATAAGAACCTCCCCCCAACAGATCACTTTGTCAAGATGTGGTAATGAAAAATGTTCTTTCTGAGACAATTGAAAACAAAACCCAAGTAACAAAATCCAATTACAACTGAGAAGGAGAAGTACATTCACCTCAGGTCCAGCTTCACAGATACCACATGACTTCTCAGCAAGGATGCCGTGGGACTCTCTTGATGCTTCAGCCTGGAACACTGGATTTGATCCATTGATGAATGTGTGTGCCAAGATGTATACATTTCTAGTGACTTGTATAATGCAAAATATTCATAACGGTTGACAGAACCACAGAGCCAGGTGTGGCGACTCATGACTGTTGTTCTGCCACATTGATGGCTGAGCCCAAAGGATTTGGAGTTTGAGCCACCTGGCTTCAGGAGCCAGGGGGACTCTCCCCCTCCCCAAGACAGTGCGATGTGAAGGAGCCTGTGACATTAGCAGCTACTGTCCCTTTTCCTTAGTTCCAATTGTTGAAGAAAATCTTATTTACAACCCTCACTAGAGATGGTGAAGCAGACTAATGTGGAAGGCGAGGAACAAGGTAAAAGAGTCTTGTCAGCAGTGGGGGAATTTGGCTCAACTCTCACTCCGGCAAGATAGAGGGACCGGTAGCTGAGAAGCAATGTGGGGGCTGGAGGCTAAAGAGGCTAATAAAGGATGGAGGACTTTTGGCTCACTGACGTGATAGCCTTACTACTGACTGGGGTAGCCTTGGATCATAAGATGTTGAGAGGGTCATGTATCAAGGATGGCGGTTTACTCTGTCTTAGCAGGATTCTTGCTCAAGCTGGTTTCTGCAAGGACTCAGAGAGGTTGAACCAGGTTAAGCAGAAGACTCTGTAGCTGACTAAAGTTTTGTCAAGGAGAGTCTTCTAAAAGCTATCACTAAGTGTACATGAACTATACAAATTAATGCTGTTAGCTATGATGTTTCTCTACACGCATGCACCATGGATTGGCAATGTCTAATCACCCTTTTACATTCCCACCCATCATGCTCTCATTTCCAGTGACCCCCTTTCTGAGCCATTTCTTTGCCTGGCTTGGTTAACTCAACACAGTATCCCCAAAATTCACCTTTTTTGTTTGTTTGATAATTACAGATTTTTTTCGTTATTGGAGAATACTTTCCTATGTACACATGGATGTTTTCTTTTGTCTGTTGCGAAGTGCCTGTTTTCATAGCTCAGATAGCTGAATACTGCCACAGTATACTGCCATCTTTCCCATATGCTTACTTTGTTTCTTTGGTAATATTCCCAGCCATAGAATAACTGGGTCAAACAAGAGGTCTACTTCTAGGTTTTGAAAAAAAATTCTATATTGTTTTCCATAGTGTCTGTATTAATGTACACTTATACCAATTGTAAATAAGAGTTATTTTTACATTGTTACCATTATCAGCACACCCACTCTCTCTTTCCATCCATCCCCTTTGATCACAGTCATTCTAACTGGGGCAGGATGGTGGAATCTCATTATAGTTTTGGTTTGTATTTGCCTAATTTTATTGAGCATTTCTACCATACACTTATCAGTCATCTTTATTATTTTGCTTCACTTACAAATGGACATTCGTTGTAAGGTAAAAGATAACCATACTACAATCCACATACCCAGAGAGGCTAGGTAGCAAGGAGGGCGCAAGGTGGGACACATGGATCTTCCTAGGAAGGGAAAATAGAAACCATCATGTGGGCGAGTTTGAGACAGGTGAAGACTGGTGGATGGATGGATGGGGAGGGTACTGGGAGAGACAACTGCAATTGGGAGGCATTTGCAAGGTGATGTGGAAACCTAGGGCCGTGGAGACTCCCTGGCATATTTAATAATGAAGATTCTTAGCGGAGACTCCTAGTAATGGGAGATAAAGAGCCTGAACTGGCCATCTTCTATAACCAGGTAAGGCTCCCAGCACTGGGCTTGGACACCAACCCAGCTACAAAACCTTTAGCCTAGAATCCTTTCTGCTTCCAAGATGTGCTGGAGTAATGGTAGCACAGAACTTATGGAAGTGCCCAACCAGGTACTTGCCCACTTATGCCTGACATTGCTTGGATGGACAGGAAACAGAGGCTGGACATCCTAGAGATCCTGGCTAGAACCAAACATTACTGAGAAAAAATATCCAATGAAATAATTACTAATGATATTTTGCTATACTAAGAGGTTGGTTACTACCCCAATTATCATCAGAGAGGCTTCACATAGCAACCGATGGAACAGATGCAGAGAGCCACAGCCAAACACGAGGAGGAGCCATATATGTTATGGCTGTTAGCTTAGTGCTCTTGTGGGATTCCTAACAGTGGGAGTGAGGGCTGTCTCTGACTCTCTTGCCTGTTTTTGATGCCTCTTTCCTCTTACTGGGTTACCTCCTTCAGCCTTAATATAGGGGAGATGCACATCTTATTGCACCTTGATTTGCCATGTTTGGTTGATAGCCCTGGGAGGCCCGCCCTTTTCTGAAGGGAAACAGAGTAGTGGATTTGGGAGAGAGAAGTGAAGAGCAGGGATGGGAGGAGAGGAGGAAGGAGGAAATGTAATATACAAGAGAACAATATAAATAATACATGCCTCTTCTGATCATTTCTTATTTTCAATTTTGTCTAATTTATATTTTGTTGTCTTTTGAATTTCTTATATGTTCTGCTGATGGGCAGCTATTGTTCTGTGGGTCATCTCTTTGCTATTTATTCCATATGTTGTACAGAAGCTTAAGTTGATATAGTCTTTTTACAGAACTTTGGTTTAATTTTTTTGAGTCTCACATAAAAAAGCATTGCTTGTAACTGTATTTTGTAATATTTTCCCAATGCTTTCCCCTATAGTTGTATAGTCTCTAGCTTCATATTCAAATCTTTAAACTGTTTTAAGTTGATTTTTGTTCAGGGTGAGAGATTAAAGGTTGTATTAGTTAATTTTCTCATTGCTGTGAGACAACACCTGAGAAAAAGAACTCGGAGAGGAAGTGTCCTCATGGCTAGGAAGGCAGGTCAGCAGAGGCACGCAACAGCTCTCACATTGCAGCCACAATCAGGAAGCAGACAGTAATGAACACAGATGCTTGGTGAACTTCCTCCTTTCCATGTAGGCTGCAACCCAGTGTTGACATTGACAGGCTCTTCTCAGCTCAATTAGCCCAGTCGAGTTGCCCACTCACACATGCGACCAGAAGATTGTGTCTCCTACGACTCTAGATCCTGTTAAGTTGACAATCAAGATTAACCATCTTGATTAAAGTTGTTATTATTAAAATGAAGTTAAAGTTAACACACACACACACACACACACACACACACACACACACACACACACGCACACACACACACACACTTTTTTTTGGAAACCTTTGACTGTAGACATGTGGGTTCATTTCTGGCTTCTCTGTAAATTGGTTTATTTATTGTATGGTCTTTTTAAAACTCGTGTTTCATGCTGTTTTCTTACAACAACCCTGTGTCCTGCCTTGAACGTAGGTATGACAATGTACCAACATTGTTGTTTTTGCTTAAGATTTCAGTTGGGTCTTTTGTGCTTCCGTTTGAATTTTAAGATTTATTCCTCCCTCTGTTTTGTGAAGAAGACTGTTGATAGTTTGATGGGTATTATAGTGAATCTGCGGAGCTCTTTGAGCGGTTTGGACATTTTAATGATGTTCTAATGCATGAAATGGGGGAGGCTTTCCATCTTTTAATGCCTTTTCAATTTCTTTCTTTAGTGCTTTGCAATTTTCATTATAGAAACCTTTAACTTGCTTAGTAAACTTATTCATAGGTGTTCTGTTTTCCCTAGGATATTATGAATGTAATTTTTTCTATGGCTTCTCTTGGCAAATTTCATTAGTAGTGTATAGAAAGCCACTGAATATTTTATGCTTATTTTGTATTCTGCTAATTTACTAAACTTATTTATCTATGCAAATAATCTTTTGGATTTCTATATATTGAGTCAAATCATCTTCAAAGAGAGGTAATTTGTCTTTCTCCTTTCCTATTCATATATTTTTATTTTTCTTGCCTGATTGCTATGAATAACATTTACAATACATATTGAATGTAAATTGAACATAAATATTAAAATTGACAGTTCTGTCTTGTTTCTGGTCTTAGAGAAATGTATATTCATATTTTCCCCTATTTGTGTTAGTTAGAGTTTATCATATATATATATATATATATATAAAATAATTGGTTCACAGATTTTTATTATGAACAGATATTAAATTTTATTATTGACCATGTTGTGTAATTACATTGATGTGCTTTCCAATTGAATTTATTAGTATTTTAAAGAAAATTTTGTACCTATACATGTTCAGGGTCATTGGTCTCTATGTTTCCTCTTTATCATGCTTTGGTAGAAAGAGTTTGTAGGAGGTCATTCAATTCTGTGGAATAGCTTGGGGAGCATGAGTATTAGCTCTTTTATGAGATTCAACAGAGATGGTGTCTGGTTCTGGAAGTTTCTACTGGGCAAAGTTTTAAATTATTGATTCAATCACAGAATTGGGTATTGTCTGTTTAGGCTTTTAATATCCATGTAATTTTATTTTTGGAAGGTTACAGATGTGTCTTTGTATTTCAGATTTTTCATTTTGTTAGGGTACAGTTTTTTTCAATAGTCGTCAGTTCTCCTTTAAATTTTAGTGGTATTAACTGTAATTACCTTTTTATATTGCTTTCTTTGTTATCTTCATTTATCTTTTGATAGAAGCATTTTTCTGTTTTATTAATTGAAGGTTTTACTCTTTTAAACCATTTCATTTAGTTCTGTTCTAGTCTTTATTTTTCTGCTAATTTTGGGTTTGTTTGTTTTTTTCTTTTTCTGAGACCTCACAATGCATCATTAGGTTGTTTATTTGAAATGTTTCTATTTTGTTAGTGTAAGGCTCATAGTTACACTTCTCTCTTACTGCTGCTTTGGCGGTAGCCCACATGTTTTGGTATGCTGAATTTCCATTTTCCTTTACTGCAAAAAAAAAAAATGCTGAGTTTTCTATATTTAAAAGCATTTCTCTAAATATTTGTATAATTTCTATTTTTTTTTTAAGATATGGACTGATGTGGGAATGCCCTTCTTTATGCTGTGAATCTCAATCTTTAAATAAAGGAGCTGTATTGGGTCATGGCGGGCACCATAGAAGAAGTGGGAGGAGAAATCAGTTTAGGTAGGAGAAGCAGGGCGGAGTCAGAGGCAGATCAAGCCAGCCGCCCAAGGAGCAACATGTAAGGAACACGGGTGAGCCACGGGCCGGGGCCACGTGGCCCACAGACTAATAGAAATGGGTTGATTTAAGATGTAAGAGCTAACTAGCAATGTGCCTGAGCCATAGGCCAAACAGCATGAAGTTAATGTAAGCGTCTGAGTCGTTTCTGGGGACCCGGGCAGCTGGGCGGCTAAGCGGTCTCGGGTGGCAGGTCTGTGGGTCTCTGGGTCTCGACTGCCCGGGACCCGAGAACACCAATACTACAAATGTCTGCTAGTTCATTTGATAGTGCAGCTGATGCTTCTTGGCTATTTTTTTAAAAAAAGGATTCACTTTATTTTTATTTGTATGTATTTATATGTGTGTCTATCTGGATGCCAGACCCAAGTCTTGCTGTGTCCTGGTCCCTGGAATGAGAGAGTTCTAGGCAGTTGTGAGTAACCTAACATGGGGGCTGAGAACCAAACTCAAGTCCTCTACAGAAGAAGCAAACACTCTTAGCTGCTGAGCTATGTCTATAGCCCTATGCCAACCTTTTTTTTTTCCTGAATGTTCTATTTGTCACAGTAGTATATTAAAACTCCATACTATTACTGTATTGTGCTCTAGCTCTCTCTTTAAGTCTATTAGTTCTTGTTTTATAAAATTTGATGCTTCAGTTCTAAGTATGTGTTAGCTAGCTTTTCATTATTATGACCAAAATACCTTACACAAATAAGGAGAATATATTTATTGCGGGTCACAGTTTCAGAATGCTCAGATCACGGTTGTGTGATTTAGGTAGTAGTATGTCATGGTTGCAAAATTGAATAGTGGAGAAATTTTCTTCACTTGCTTGTTCACAAACAGTAGGGAAAATGGGATATAGGAAGAGGTCAGGATATAGTAGAGCCCCAAGCTGCCATTAATTGCTAATAGCTCCTCAGGGGTGGAATTTTGTATTATTTTCCATATTCATACAGACTTTGTTTAGTTTGATTTAGTATAAATCTTGTGCATGTGGCCACAGCTCCTGAGAGTTCATAAATGTAACAGTCCTCTCATTTCCAGAAAGCACTCTTTTGCTACAGTCACCTCTGCCCCTTATAATCTTTCTGTCCCTCCTCTGCAATAATTCCTGAGCCCTGTGAGGAAGTGATGTGATACAGATATCCCATTTAGAGCTGAACACTCCCCATTCTCTATGCTCTGTACCAGTTATGAGGCTCCATATTAATAGCCATTTCTTCTCTAATGAGGAGGAATAGATGAAACAATCTATAAGTATAAAGATAGGTGTAAAAAATTCTGGCATGGAGGTTCTAAAGGAGAACACTTAAGCATTGTTGGTGGGAATACAAACTGGTGTATCCACTGTAGAAATGAGTGTGGAGGTTTCCTCAAAAAATATAAATGAGTTTATGTATGATCCACTTATACCACTCCCACTCCTGGGCAAATAACTGAAGAGTTTCATATATTATTATAGACACAGCTGTTTATCCCTAATTACTGCTTCTCTAGTCAGTAAATGGCAGTGTTCTCAAGTGTTGAATATATAATGAAAATATGGCACATATACACAATGACATTTTATTCAACAGTAAAGAAAAGTGCAGATATGAGATTTGCAAATGAATAGAGCTGTAAATAATCATCCTTGGTGAGGTAAGCCAGACCCAGAAAGACAAATGTTGTGTATTGTCTCCTGTGGTAGCATTTCCCTGAGCTGAAAAGCTGTTGAGTGATCAATGCTCAGTTTGTTTCAGGGGAGTTTGGAAGAATATGGGGAGAAATGCAGATGATATAGGCCCAGTTTGTGAAGTTTTAGAGGGAAGTTTGAAAATTCCTTAGAGAATATTTTGGGGCTGTTCATGTGATATTTTAAATCGAAAATAAGTGCTTCTGGTCAGCTAAAACTGAAGAACCAGCTGTGATTATAAAGAGTCTAGTATGGCTGAAGTGAAACCCTGCTTTACTGGAACAATTTACACTGCTTAGCTGGGGCTGAGAAGCAAAGTATTATTAATAGAAAACCAGCATCATTAGTTAAGGTGAAATCTTATGAGAGTTTTCCCTCAGGGTCAATACATGGAAACTGTGGTCCAGAGGGAGCCAAGGGCACATCTCATGCTGGCAGCCAAACTTGGTAATGTGTACAAATTTTTGACATGCTATGTGTTTCGACAGCAAGGAAGCTGTAAGATGGAAGTTGGCATGGAGAACAGTTGAGGCGTTGCACTATGTGGCAGAGTTGGGGTTTTTGGAGTGGTGCCCACTGGGCAGGCCATTGGTGAAGGTGTAGTCTCAGTTGCAGTGAAAATCCAGGAATAAAGGGATAGAAAGAGACCGAGACTTGGCACCGTGTGTCAGGGTTTGAGTCTGTGACGAGGACCAGAGAAGCCATAGGTGAAGGTGGAGACCCCGATATACTGTGAGATGACAGAGTACAGAAGCAGGTATAGAGTGGAGCCACCTTGAGCTAACAAGACAAGCTGTGTGTGGTGTGGATGGCAGAGGCTGAAAGAAGATGGCTTCACAATCCCTTTGGAGCTCAGAAGATCGTGAGCGAGTTCCAGATGTCTGACACTGAGCTTTACCTTTAGATTTCCGTTTTGCTTTGATTTTATTGGGACTGGTTTCCATGGCTGTTTTCTTTTCTTGTTCCACAAAGGAATGTAACTTCTATCGATTTTACAGAAACCCACAGTTTTGGATATTTTGGACCTATGTTGGATATTTTAGAGACTTTGGATACTTTTAGAAAAATGTTGGATATTTTAGGGCAACTAAGCTTTTTCAGAGAGATTTAAAATATTTTAAAGAAATTTTGGACCTTCAAATGTTGAAAATTTAAAGACTGGGAATTTTAAGAGTTAAAATGTGTTATATTATCATGCTAATTTTAACATGACATCTTTGGAACCAAAAAGAAAAGGTTTATAGTTTAATAGTAATGTGCTTGTGTGTCAACTTGACAAGTGGTCAATGTCCTTTTTTTTTTTTTTTTTGGTCAAATTGACATGTTTGAGTTTTCTAGAAAGAGGGACCCCAGCTGAGAAAATGCTTCCATCCAGATATCCCATAGTCAAAAATGTGGATCTTTTTTTTTTGATTAATGATTAATGGGGTGGGGCATTGTGAATGGTTCCACTCCTGGATAGGTGGTCCTGGGTTGTATAAGACAGGAATCTGAGAGCTGAAAGGAGAGAAGGCCAGCAAGGAACGTTCCTCCTTGGTGTCTGATTCAGCCTCCAGTTTCCTGCCTTGAGTTTATACCCTGAATTCCCTCAGTGATGGAGTGTGACTTGAATGCAAGCTGCAATGTATTCTTTTTTCCATATGTTGATTTTGCTTAATCACAACAATAGCAAGAGAGACCTAATTAAGACATCTCTCACATGGGGAAGCTAGCTCTGGATCCTTAGGTATGTGTACTTAAATTGGAGTGCTAAGAGAATAGAAGTCAGGAAAGTGGCAAAGGGCCGTAGTGGAGGATGCCAAGAGAATAGAATGAAGGTGGTGAGAAAGGGAAAGGGGAATGACAGAGTCAGAAAGGCGCCATGGGGAGGCATGAGGCAGTAATATAGAGGACAGAGTATTGAGAGGGAATTACTAACACTAAAGACATTTGAAGAAGTCACAGTAGAACCTACTCTCTGGAATTGAAATGGAATTACAATATATACGCATATAACAGGGGACAATATAACAGGGGACAATCTCTGCCCTGGGACTACAGGGACTATAAATATGGAGTCTAATTTCAGGTTTAGGGTACCTCTTTTTTAAGTTGGCCACTGGGGTCCAGTAGAACCCTGAAGTATTACACACTGTTACCATTTTCTCAGTTACCTCCCAGAAACACTTACCAGAGGGTAAATATTGTTGAAGACTCATGCATGAGTTATAGGACACAAAGAGATTGAAGTTGATACTTACCTGAGTTCTGTCCCCATTGGTTAGCTTTTATAGTACTTGAAGATGCTAAGCATGCTACCTAACAGTCTGAAGAATCATGAATAACACACTGTGTAAGTTCACTTGACTTTGAGTTAGTTATATGACTGAACTTAGAACCATAAGTTGTACCCTTAGAAGTCAAGTTCAGCTACATGTCTTCAAGAAGCCAATAGTAAAAAGAAGAAAAAGAAATTTACTTAAAGTAACCACAATTAGACAGTGAGATCCAATAACGTCCTCCCCCCAAACACAACAAATCAGTCTTCAAGATCCTCAAATGAAGTTTAAGAGTCTTGAAAGTTAGAGCATCAGCAATGTGTACATCTAAGTAGGCCCAGTAAAGATGTAGTCGCATGCACTACTGACCCAATATTTTCTGAGTTTTCATTTGTTTTTATTATCCTGTCTCATCCTGTATGGTGGCTTGATAAGATGCTAGAATTGTGTGACATCTTTATGAGGGAATTCACTTCTCCCCCTGGCTTTCTTTTCCCAGCATGAGATTTCTGAAGGATTCTCATCTTTCAGGTAGTCAGATAGAAATATGCAATGTCTCTTTAGAATACATACCTGCCAGGCCGGTTACATTAAATGTCATTATTAGGATACTAGCTAATTGACATATTCTTGGACATTTATCTCTGGTGCCAGTGCGTCTTAGGGTTTTTATTGCTATGATAAAACACCATGATCAAAAGTATGATGAGGACTAATAGGTTTATTTGGATTACACTTCCATAGCACTGCTCATTATCAAAGGAGTAAGGTCAGGGACTCAAACAGGGCAGGAGCCGGGAGGCAAAAGCTGATGCAGAGGCCATGAAGTGATATAGCTTACTGACTTACTCCCCATGCCTTCCTCAGCATGTTTTCTTATAAAATCCAAGCTTCCTGCCCAGGGGTTTCCCCATCCACAATGAGCTGGGTCTTCTCCCAATCAATTACTAATAAAAAGATACCCTACAGACTTTCTGATAGCCTGACCTTTTTTGGGGCATTTTCTCAATTGAAGCTTCCTTATAACAGATTTCTTTTGTGAACGAGCTCACAAATGATGACAGGAAAACATCTTATTAATTATAAAAGCTTGGGAATTAGCTTAGGTTGGCTCTGCTAGCTCTCATAAATTAAATTAACCCTGTAGTGAGATTATTGTCTGTTACATTTTAAAGATTTGTCCCTCCTACTGGTTTCATAAGACACTAATTAGTCAGAAGGCAGACAGGAAGGGTGGGTGGGGCTACCGACTGAGAAAACTCAAGAAACAGGAAGAGCAGAGCAGAGACACTAGGAGAGACACCAGCAGAAGCAGAGGAAAGAAGACAGCCATGCTGCTGTGAGTAAAGGTACCAAGCCACATGGCTAAACAGATTCATGGAAATAGGTTGAGTTTAGATGAAAGAGCTAGCAATATGTCTGAGCCATAAGTCAATCAATATGAAATTAATATAAGCCTTTGTATGATTATTTGGGACTAAGCAGCAGCAGGGTTGTGAGTAGGTCTGAAACTCAGGCCTATGCTGGAAAAGCTGGGCCAGAAATTTCATATTACATAACCCATTTTTATTAATCTATGATCTGTTAGGTGCTGTTATCTCTCTTCCATCTTGCACCTCCGCTTTCCTCTCTGTGTCTGGCTGGCAACTGTTTTTCTTTTCTTCAGTGGTCTTTCTCTCTCTCTCTACCTGAGAGTCCCCCCTATACTTCCTGCCTATCTATTGGCTATTCAGCTTTTTTATTACACCGATCATAATACATCTTCACACAGTGTATAAATATCCTACAAACCCCCCTTCTGCAGTGACTCTAGCTTGTGACAAATCGACATAAAACTAGCCAGCACACAGCAATAGCCTTTTATATAGTTTTAGATGTAATCCAATGAATCTGGTTATAGTAGCTAGTTTTAGATTTTAGTAATTCTAAAGGCCTAGGGGCCACAAGCTCATTGGTGATATTATCTGGATGTATTTATGACAAAACACTTAAGGTTGGCTTTGCTGCAGCTGTGCCTTGAACTGTTGGTGATTATTGCGCCCATGCTTTCAGGAGATATTGTCAGCATTTGGTAGACTAGCCATATTAAAAGCTAAGGAACTCAGATTATCTCACAGGCATAGTCATACTTCGATAACCAGAATGACAGCTTACAGTGTCACTCCATTTCTAAGAAGCCAAATAAATGTTGTTCTTGGTCTCTTCCTGGGCTCAGGAGGATATTGGGAATTTCTTCTTTTTTACTGTTTGTTGTATAAAATGAATCCTGGAGAGAGCTGAACAAATATTTACAAATAATATACGGGGATCTGAGCACAAGTCAAAGTAAGGATAACATCACGGACTAATTTTCTGAGCAATGAGTTTTACTGGGTTACTGACAGGGTTATGGATGAGGGGTTACTTACATGAGAAGAAGTAATTCATATGTACCTGCCAAAGGATAACCCTCATCATAAATGACAGTTAATGAAGACTTTCAAGCAGCTGTACAGGTTGCAGCTCAACTGGTTTGAGAGTTTCTAAGTAGTCCTTATTGATTATATAAACCAGGAGGGACCTAGTATATCAGGTAAGTAGGAAGGGGTCCTAGTACATCAGGCAAGTTTCAGGGACTTCCTAAAACTTTTGAGTTATTTCAAGAGCTTCCTTCCAGGATAGGATGTTTTGTCTCTAAGAAAATTGATAGGCAATACTGTGTATGTATCTCTGTATGCACACATTTATGCACACATACACATGCACACTTGAATGTACAAGAAGGCTGTGGGGGACTTCTAGCTATTTTGTTACATGCTCTCTGAAAGCCATCCTTAAATAAGTAAATCTAGTTCTAATCTGCTTGGATATTGGAAGTACGACCACATTGGGCCAAAGAGATCCAGTGACCCCCTCAAGTTCACCTTCAGGGCCCTGAAGATGAGTAGGTGTTTGCTTATATCTACCCAAGAAAACTTCTTGGACTGATTTTCATAATTTTACAGAAAACCAAAATTCCTCTAGGCTTCAATTCAATCTTTAAAAAAGAAGACTAATGGAGACTTTCTGAAAAAATCATGAAAACTACCACTAAAGAAGTTTTCTAGAACATACTTAAACTTACATATAGAAAAAAATTAAATTGAGTTATCCAGTGGTAAGATCACCATATAGGATGTTACTGAAATCCAGAAAATGATAGGTCATTGTTGGATAGGCCACACCATGATTGGTATTATTTAGATGTACCAATATGTCTTTCTTAAGGTTACTATTGCTGTGGAAATACCATGACAGAAGAAACTTGAGGAGGAAAGAGTTTATTTGCTGTATTCTACCATGGCACTGTTCATCATCAAAGGAAGTCAGGGCAAGAACCTGGGGGCAGAAGCTGATTCAGAGGCTATTGAGGGGTGCTGTTTATTGACTTGCTCAGCCTGCCCTGTTTGCTTATAGAAGGCAGGCTACCTGCCCAAGGATGGCCCAACCCACAATGGGTTGCATCCTGTGGTGGTTTGAAAGAAAATGGCCCCCATAGGGAGTGGTACTGTTAGGAGGTATGGCTCTGTTGGAGTGGGTGTGGCCTTGTTGGAGGAAGTGTGTCACTTTGGGAGTGGGATTTAAGATCTCCTTTGCTCAACTTATACTCAGTGTGGTAGACAGTTCACTTACTGTTTCTGTGGGTCAAGATGAGAACCCTCAGCTCCTTCTCCAGCTCCATGACCGCATACGACTGTGCTTCCTATCATAAAGATAATGAAATAACCATCTTAAATCTCAATTTATAAGAGTTATCATGGTCATAGATATTTTCACAACAATAGAAGCCTTAAAACAGGCCCTCCCACTGTTGTGGGATTATGACCTAGTACATTGTAAATAATTGTCCTGCCTACTGGTTTAATAAAACTCTGATCGGCCAAAGGCAGACAGGAAGTGTGGGTGGGGATACCAGACTAAGAAAACTCTGGGAATAGGAAGAACAAGGCAGAGACACCAGGAGAGACGCCAGCAGATGCAGAGGAAAGAAGACAACCATGATGCTTTGAGAAAAAGTACCAAGTCTCATGGCTAAACAGATTCATGGGAGTGGTTAAGATGAAAGAGTTAGCTAGCAAGATGTCTAAGCCATAGGTCAATCAGCATGAAATTAATACAAGTCTGTGTGTGATTATTTGGGACTAAACCACAGCAAGGCTGAGCATAGGTCTGAACCTCTGGACTAGGGCAGAAAATTTTTATTACACCCCACATCAATCATTAATTATGAGAATGCCTTACAGGCTTGCCTACAACTCAACCTTCTGGAGACACTGTCTTAAGAAAGGTCCCCCCTCTCAGATGACTTCAGCTTGTGACAAGTTGACATAAAACAGCCAGCACATCTGTGACCCCAGTGTTTGTACTTTAATCTCACACTGGGTTCCTGAAGAACTTGAGAGGGCTACTGGATCTCTTTGTCTTGATACTGCCCCACTGAATACATCCTTCTTTTCTGCCCTAGCTATTTATTTGGGTGCCTTAATTGGCTTCTTCAAGACAAGTACAGCCTATGGCTCAAGTTCAGCTACATAGCCAACTCAAAGTCATATGGCTTTAAAAGACTTACTATAAAATCAGTGAAAAAGTAGAATATCATTTGTTTTCTCTGAGGTAGAGAAGCAGAGACTTGACTGGGTGGAGTATTCCATACATGGTGAACTCACCAGGAGAATCCCAGTTCCACCGTGGACACAGTCTTCTTCTTCTTCCTCCTCCTCCTCCTCCTCCTCCTCCTCCTCCTCCTCCTCCTCCTTCTCCTCCTCCTCCTTTGTCTTTCCCCAAAAGGTCTCACTCTTTGGGTCAGGCTGACCATAAACTCATGATTCTCCTGCCTCTGCCTTCCAGGTGATGGGTTTCTAGGGATGAGCCACAACACCTGGATAATGTTATTCTAAAGGAGAACTGATTATGCTTATATTTGCTTTGCTGCTGTTTACACTGGAATGATGGAGCAGAAAGGCCTCTGTTAGATTCCCTTTAGGTTATAGGAGAGTAATTTTGTGTTTAATACTTTGTGGGTAAATATTTAACCACCCCCTTTCCCTTTTGAATGAGAATTTGCCCTTTGGTTAATTCTGTAGCTCAGTTCCCCTGCTGAATTGATGATGACAGAATGACAACTGTATTTCTAGGAAGCATTGCTTGTACAAAGAGGTAACTTTTGATCTTCAAATGGCATCAAGAGTAGAAGGGCTGTAAGGAGCCTGATAGCAAAGCTGTTCTTTGGGGTTCCCACAGAGTGGAAACTCTTTCATCTGTGTATGTGCCATGTAGTAATAGTGGAAACTACAGCTTTTATGGGTTTCAGCTTCAGGCCAGGATAGATCTATAGTTGTCTGATGTAAGTTTCATCTCCTCACATCTAAGCTATTAGACTGCAACATGAGTCTTATGGAAAACTGAGTGCCCAAAACTGTCCTTTTGGAAAGCTCTGGATTTTTGTTTCTAACACTTAGACAAACATAAGTGTGACCTATAGTCCTTGTTGGGTTTTTGTTGCTGTGGTAAATAAATATCATCACCAAAAGCAACTGCAGGAAAGGAAGGGCTTTATTTAGAACACAGGTTATAGTCTACTATCAAAGGAAACCAGGGCAGGAGCTTAAGGAAGGGATTTCAGGGAAGGAACTGAAGACTTGGGATAACCTCTGCCTGTTGTCTTGCTTTCCATGGCTTTCCTAGCTTTTTTCCTTCTACAGCAAAGACCCATCTGCCCAGAGGTGGCACTACCTGTGATGGGCTGGGCCCTCACATCTCAATCATTAATTAAAAAAAATGCCTTATAGACACATTGTTTTTGTTAGGGGTTCCATTGTTTTGAAAAAAAAAAAAAACCCACCATGACCAAAAGCGATAGTGAAGTAAATGATTTATTTGGCTTCCAAATCTTGGCTCACAGTCTATTGAGGGAAGTCAGGGAAGGCACTCAAAGCAGGAATGTGAGAAAAAACTGAAGCAGAAGTCATGGAGGAAAGCTGCTTACTGGCTTGTTCTCTCTGGCTCAGTCAGCCTGTTTCCATATGTAGCCCTGAGGTAACTGCCCAGGGGTAGTGCTACTCACAGTAGGCTGGGTCTTATCATATCAATTATTAATCATAAAAGGCCTCTGTAGACAGACTAAATTATGGAGGTATATTCTCAGATTCCTTCCTCAGGTATACCTAGGTTTGTGTCAATTTGACAAAAACAACCATCACACATGCCCACAGAACATGACTGAGGCAATTCCTCAATTGAGGGTCCTTTTCCCGGGGGAATCTGGTTTGTACGAAGTTAATAAAATTAATGATCATGAATATGGAATCTTATGAATTTAAATGCTTATCTGCACTTAACATCATGAATGGATATGACAGATTTGGAGTTATTTCTAAGAAACCAGGTGTGACAAATTAGTGTTACTACCAAAATGTCTTCAAGACACTTTCTCGAGCTGTACATTTGTGCCTGAGTACATGAGTTGAATACAAGACTTCTTAAATTCTTTCTACTAATGCCCAACATCTTTTATATAGACTCAGGCATGTAAAATGCACATTAAATATTTACTGATAATAAATCATAAAGAACTCTCTTTTAAAACAACCATTTTAGATACATATGATTTTTACTGTTTATTGATGAGGGAAGCAAATTTTCACAGTAATGAGATAGATGTGCTTTTTGGCTTAACAATATAATTGACAGACACACTAATTTGATATTTGCATGCTGAAGAATGATGGAAAAAAATATTATACATCTTCTCCCAACTCATAACTAAACTATTACATTTCTACTTTGTATGTATTGTTAAAAACACTGCCTGAGGTATTTGGGGGTATTGTATGATATGATAGCATGTGTAGTAAACAGAGCACATATTGTGTGTTTGTAACCAAGGCTGAAATGAGTTCATGTAATGCAACATGGTGAGTACTGCCAGAAACATTCTCTATTCATTACATTTGATTTTGAATTAAGTTTTGGTTATAATTTAGATTTTTTTTACTGTTGTCAAATATTTTGAGACCCTCCCATTCAATTATGTAACCCCATATGAAGATCACAGCCTAAATAATAAGAAGTTTTGTACTGTGATGTTGAGTAGAAGGTTACCTGCTGACTTCGGGAGTCCAGACGCTAGTATAGGGCACTGGGCACAAGTACTTTTCTGTCATCTTGCTTATCTAACAGGCCTTAGCTGGTACCTGTGGAAAAGATGAAAATGAGTCTTCTAGAAAGACCATTATAGCTATTGAGTATACTTCTGCCAACACTGCTCTAGGGTTACTCTTCTCTATTAAGTTTTAAAAAGACTCCAACATAGGGTGCTCAGGGAACATGAGACCAGTCAGAAATTGGGAGAAAATCACTGGGAGCTTGTGGCTAGCTGTAGGTGGCCTCAGACACAGGGGGCTGCTCTTAAGGGAGAATGTTGGGAAGTCTTAACTTCCCTCTCCTGAATATTGCTTATGGAGACTATGTTGATCTGGATAGAAACACCCCAAAGCTCAAGCAAGGCTATGCAAGTTGTCTTCATCTTGAAACTGTGCAATTTCACACTGGCTCTATTATGGCTCAGAAAGAGGTGGGATGGCCACGGTTCCTTTAGATGTCTATCTTAGTAGCTTGGTGACCAGCTGGAGGGTCTACCTGCTTTAGAATGTGGCCTCTAAGTAAAACAGCAGCCATCTTCATGAGATCAGCTGTATCTGCTTGCAAGAGTTCAGTACCATTTGGATTGTTGACCATTGTCATTCTCTCATAGAAGGTGGTGGGGTAGAGAAGGTCACTGGCTTCTCTACTAAGATTCCAGCCATTTCTTTCAGTCATTTCTGTTCAGTTCTGCTCACTTTCATGATGCCTCGCAGTTTCAGAAGCTACTGAATATATAATCTGAGGGAGGTTAATTGAAGAGGAGCTCCATATATGCTGATAAAGGAAAGGCATCATTCATGGCAGGTAAAGATTTTCCAGCACAGTTGTTTTGCGTATTCTTGCAATTAACTCCAATAAACTTATCAGTTTTCCAGAGTGACCTTTGGTGAAATATATTTAAGTTTCTCATTGGGGCCTTTTGTTGGGGGTAGATATTTACGTCTCCCTGGGAAAGAATTTTTCAAAACACTGCCTCTTATTATTGTTTCCAGTAGGTTTACTGTAATTATTCTGGTTTGGGAGATGTGGGTTCCCCCAAACAATCCCAGGGGCTTCCTAAAAACAGAAGCTGTGGATTTTGAAACTCATAGTCTGTGACTAGAAGGTTGACTTCTCAAAGGAGAATATGAAGAGCTGAGGTCCTAGGAAGGGCAAGGGATGTTGGGAAGGTTAAGCAACCGATTCTGCTGCAGCATTTCTGAGTATCTAGGGATGAAGAAAAAAAAACTAGTTGTTGAATCCTTATTTACTATTTCTTAATTTTTTATTTTTAAAGTTAAAATATAATTATACCTTTTCTTCTTTTTTCCCCCTCCCTCCATCTCCTCCCCAATTATTGCTCAAATTCACGGCTTCTGGCCTCTTCTTGATATATGGATATCCTTGATATAGAGTATATATGTATCCTACTTGGTATTAAAAATGTTAATATTTAGAGATACAACATTCTCAGAATAAAGAATGTTCTATGTATGTATATGATTTCCAGGATGACCACTTGGAATTGGATAACCGGTTGGTGTTCTCTCCTTTGGTGCCTGGAGTTTTGGTCTAGGGGCTCCATGAGACTTCTTCTTTCACTTTAACTTGTCTACAGCTGTCATTTTGGTTCAGGTTTTCTTTAGGCGACCATGTTGTTGAGGCTTCATGGGTGTAGGTTCTTTGACATGTCGGGGAGACACAGTTTCACAGCAAACTTCCTGTTCCTCTGATTTATACAATCCTTCTACTCCTTTTTCTTCATTGCTCTCCAAGCCTTAGGGGTAGGAGTTGTGTTGTAGATATATCAGTTGGGTCTTAGAACACAATCACTTGTTCTCTGTATTTTGATAGGCTCCGGTTTCCTGTAAAGGTCCCCATCTGTTGGAAAGAAATGTTTCTTTGTTGAGGAGTGAACGCTAACTTACTGTGGGTATAGGGAAACATTTAGGATGCAGTTAGGAATTACCCTCATTTAGTAAAGTGGTGGTTGTAGGTTTTCCTTCAAGATCTATGAATTCTCTGTCCCCAGGGAGTTAGGTTTCCAGTACCAGGCATGATTTCCTTGTTGTTGAGTGGACATTATAACACCCTTAATGCCATTGTGGCATTTCACTGTTTTTGCAGTTCACAGGCATCACAACTGTAGAGGGAGAGTGGTCTCTTCCTACTCTTGGAGGCTTGAATAGCACCTTCTGGTACCTTGAAATCTAATCCACAGGGAGAAGGTTTTCAAGTCAGATCCACCTCAGATCATGTGGATCCTGTGTCTGAAGTGTGTGGCTTCTTTCCCAATAGGGTATTAACTTTGAACCTCTGGGAGGAAACCAAGGGCATCAGCAATGGCCTATAATGTTTGAGAGTTTCTTAGACAACATAACCAATAATTCAAAAGGGGGATTTTCATGCCTGATATTGGGACTTCTGTTAGATGGTCTATAGCTATTGGGGGAGCATGGCAGCTTCTGTGGAAGTTTTTTTTTTTTTGAACTATGTATGTATATACATAGACTATTAAGTATTACATGTAATTTTAGGTAAATAGACATTATGATTCCTTATGAAAGTTTTATAAATCTGCACTGTTATTTTATTCTCCTATGTTTAGGCTACAAAAGGTGCAAAGTCAAAGGCAGGAACATAAACAAGGGCTTAAATATAGAGATTATATTGAAGACTTAAAAACAGAGAGAAGAGTAAGTACCATGACAAAGGTGGAAATCTAGTTTAGACAGGATTCTCTAGGATCCAAACAACACTGGAGAAGAATTCTGATGTCTGATGCTTCAGTACTGAACAGATCAAAATTACATGTAGGGGGATTATATTGTCCCATTGTAAATAATTGTCCCCACCTTTGAGTTTAATAAAAAGCGCTGATTGGCCAAAGGCAGACAGGAAGTGTGGGCAGGGCTACCAGACTAAGAAGACTCTAGGAACAGGCAGAACAGAGCAGAATGCCAGAGAGAAGCCAGAAGAAGCAGAGGACAACTATGCTGCTATGAGAAAAGGTACCAAGCCGCATGGTGGAACAGGATAAGAGTCATGGGTTAGATTAAGGGTAAAGAGTTAGCAAGTTACATGCCTGGGCCTTAGGCCAATCAGCCTAAAACTATTATAAGCATCTGTGTGTCTCTGTGGGTCTGCGGGTCCAAACCTTGAGGCTAGGCCCAAAAGTCTGGCCCAGAAACCTCTTACTACAACATGCAATCTATCATTTTAGAATTGTCTTACCCAGTGTTCTATTGCTGTGAAGACATACCATGACCATGGTAGGTACTGCAAGTAAAGCATTTAATTGGGATTTGCTTAAAGTTTCAGAGGTTTAGTTCATTATGAGCATGGCAGGAAGCATCGTGGCATGTAGGCAGACATGGTGCTGGAGAAGAGGATCTGTGATTGTACATCTGGGTCCATAGGCAGCAGGAAGAGAGTGACACCGGGCCTGGCTTAAACATTTGAAACACAGAAGCCTCCTTCCAGTGACATACTTCCTCCAGCAAGTCAAACATTCTAATCCCTGCCAAGCAGTGTGACTCCCTAATGACCAGGCATTCAAATACACGAGTTTAGGGGTCATTACTAGTCAAATCACCATGGGGACAGATTTTGTTCTCAGCTCTGGCAGAGGTTTGCAGATTTATATTTCTGATAAGCCTAAGCTGGTAGGTGTAAGGAACAGGCTAGCTAGCTCCAATTTTTAAAGAAAGGTGAGAATAGTCATGGCCCACAGCAACCTGCACAGAGTAAGAAGTGGCCCTGAACAACAGAATGGGGAATGCTCATCAAAGGGTCTGTCCCCAGGCCCAGGCTAATGGGCAGGTTATGTGACCCTGTGATGCCAAGTGCTGCAGTTTTCCTTTGTGCTCCTATAGTAGTTGAAAGCACATTATGCTGTGAAATGAATTACACACAGAGAGATAATCACAGGCCTCACAGCCAATGGGCAGCTCCCACGGGAGTGAATTTGCATAGGGAGACTGGTAAAATAATAGCCAGATAGCACGATCATATGTAACCGGAAATATTCCAAAGTGGGCCATAACAGGGTGTTTGGGGAAGTTAATTTTCAAATATGTGATCTCACTGTGTTGGGCAGTGCTATCCAGAACACATCTCTCCTGCTTAGTTTTCCCCAAGCCTGAATCAGGAGAAAACCAGTTTGTCCCCTGATTTTTGATTTGTTAAGCCTTAAATTCAAGCACAAGTTTTTAACTTGCTGACTTGAATTTTTACAGCATTGTTGTAATTAGGGCCAGTTTATGTAACTATCCCAATTGTCTTCTAAATTGACTTGTCTTATGTTGAAAAATAAACAGCGATGCTTCTAATTTAATTTGAATACATAATGAAAATAATGGCAAAGTTCTAGAGAGATGCTGTGATTTTTACCTTTAATTGTCTACTGGACACAAGTTAAAATCACCTATGAGGAGAATCTTAATGAATGATGTGTAGACAAGATTGTCTTGGTTAGCTTCATCCTTATGGAATGATCCAGCCTGAAAGTGGATGGTGCCACCCTTTGTTTGGGGTCTGTATTGTAGGAAAGTAAAGGAGGCCAGCTGAGCAGTAAGCATGTATCCATTTCTCTCTCTTTTCTCTTGACCAGGCACATGACCCTTAGCCGTCCCACTATGACAGATTGTAACCTGGAACTGTGAGCAGAAATAAACCCTTTCTTCAAGTTTGCTTTTGGTCAGGGTGTTGTAGCATAGCAATAGTATGGAGATTGGGGCATCTATAAATTCTAAGTACTTAGGGAATATTATAATTAGGACCTAGTTTGGAGTTGGCTACATAAACAAATATATGTAGACAATAGTTGTTTTAGATACTTATGCTTGTAGTTCCAGCAACCAGACAGAGACCAAGACAGAAGGAATGCAGTAATTTTGAGCCATATATAACAGTGCCAGGCCAGCCAGAGACGTCTAATGAAATACCACATCAGGAGGAAAAAAGGAAAAAAATTGGCTAGTCATATTTCAATATTCCAGCTAAGCTTTTGGTAGTATGCCATAGCTTCTGAAAAGGCCTTACGGCGGGTACAAACATAAAACCAACTAACTGATAAATGTGATGTACATTAGATGGTACAAGCAAACTGCTCACCCACACCTCACTGGACCTGACCTAGTATGTGTTTAGTTTTTGAGGAGAAGGGGGTGTCTGTGCAGAGGAAGAGGGACCAGGGCCTCACCAGGCTTTCATGGCTGTCTGCCCAGAATAGCAGTGCAGCCACGAGACAAACAAAATTGAGGAAAGTTTCACTTCCCAGCCCCAAGCTTATGGTGGGTTGATACCCAGATTCAGCTCTTTTCCAATCGATTTTTCTCATTCAATATAAATAAAAATGCAAAGCTCTCAGAGTTTATATCCTGAAGCTACAACTTGCAAAATGTTTTGCAAATAAGCTTAGACAATGTCATGGTGTGCTGTTTTCCTGACTAGATAAGTTACACTCACAAGGAGGCCCATCCCATGAGTGCCTGCTGTGGATGCTCCCTCCCTAATTTCTGCAGCCTGAATTTACAACATGCCCCGTCCTCTACTCCACAGTATTTCATCTGTTGAACAAGTATTATTTCTGCGTTAAATTCATTGACTTCTTCCTCTCTCTAGAATATCAGCTGTAAAAGCAGGTATGTTTTGTTCATCAGTGCCTGGAGTGGTGTCCACTTTTACTAGGCCCTAATCCAATGTGACTGCTGTTTTTATGACTAGAGGGGAAACAGGAAGATACAAACACATGCAGAGGGAAGGCTATGTCCCCAGACACACAGATAAAACAGCCAATAAAGGGGCTTTCAAAAGTTTCCAATCCCTCTGGTCCTCAATATTTGACTTCTAACCTACAGAACAGTGAGAAAAAATATTTCTTTTGCTTATACTGCCTAGTTTGTGCAACTTGTTATGAAGCTTTTACAAATTAATAAGAGCAGTGAGGATATACTCTCAGAACACAAACAATATTGCAGGCGTCCCAGCTGGGATCAGAGGCTCCTACATATACCATGAAACTTGTACAAAAAGTGTTCCTCTTAGCTGGGTCAAGGGTGCAATTGACCCCATCACTCTAACTGCTGACTATTTATAGAGACAGTGTCAAATTCTGATGTGACTTACCAGCTGTTATGCCTGGAATGACAAGCTGATTTCAGAGCTTAGTTTGCCCATCGATAAAAATGTCATCCTTTTCTACCCAAGACTATTTAAGGAACCCAAATAGTCTGTGCACTTTGCCACATGCAGGGCAGGTGAAGTAAAGGAGGAGGCTGCAGGACTGTGTTCTGCCAGGAAGAAGAAAAGGAGTGTTTTCTGACAGAATCTTCTAGAGTACATGGGTAAGTTTAACAAATGTCCCCTTCGGAAGAAAATAAGCAATGTCTGAAGATTATCTTCTTTGTGCTTTTGAAATCTAGTCTTCCTGTATATTCCAGGGTGGCCTAAGACTCATGAACTGAGTGCTGGGATGGTAGGTGTGCTCAAGTATTATTTGACTGAAGCATGTGAGAATACAAAACAGTGTTCTTGTGCACAAAGCAGTCCCTTGGGATCTCATGGTTGGGACTGGCAGTTGAGGCAGTAAGTGTGGTGCTTGAAAGGTCAGGAGGACAGGAGCTGCTGTGGAGAATGGAGGTGCAGTCCATCCTGAGTAACTTCTGTGATTTATTTTTGAGTAAAAGGAGCCCTGCCTAGACCCCTGCCAGTGGGAGCTTTAGCAAGGTAATTCTCCCCAAGTTTGGCATTGGTTCCAGAATCCATACGTGTAGTTAGGTTCTTTCACAATTTAAAAAAAAAAAAATTGGCCTGAAACTCTGCAAGCTTCTCCACCTGTAAGAACTTCATTCAGGATGGTCTCTGTAGGTAAGACAACAGAAGCTTTGAAGCTCTGAGTGGTTCATAGGAACTGCTATCAGAACTGTGTCACCCAGGCCCTTTAGTGGGGTACAACCATCTTCCCTGCTATCAAATCTCCAAGGAGAAACAGTGTTGGGAGCGGACAAGCCTTCTTGTAGATGCTATCAAAGAGTTCCCACTGATACTGACATCAGTGAACTGTACTTTCTAGAATTATTCACGTTCCCTGAGTACTTCTCCACACACTGAAAGTTTTATCTCAAATTCTAGTTTTTCGTGAAACCTTTCCCAACTTTCCTGATATAGCACATTTCCTCCCAAGAGAGTACTTCACACCTTATCCAAATTTGAAACATCATATTTGTTCTCTCAGAAAAGTACTGTTTCTTTTTGATTCTTCTTTTGTCATAATGATCTGTAAGGTTTTTAATGGCATGCATATTCCATGGTTCTCAGAACAGTGTCTGAGATAGAGGAGCTCACCATAGTGTGCAACATAAGCCATCATTTACTTAACAGAGCAGGTAAACAAATAACTTGGCATAGGTTTGTTTGGACATCTTGGCCCTGAGGCGTATGTTTTCAGGTTCTCCATTTTGAGGATGAGGAAATTACAGCCTGATATCAGATGACTTTTCCAAGGTCATCTGTCTAGTAAGGGGTAGAAAGAAATGTCAGACTAAGGCAGATGATATATTATATGGAGGATGGATGATTGCTGTGACAGGCCTCAGACAAATGGAAAAGCGGAGATTTTTGCCTTGTTATTAGCATATCTTTCTTCTCTTTCCTTTTCTTGCCTCTACACTTGGTTTTTTACACACCCATTATGTTGTAGAATTGCAGATTGAATTACTGGTGGCATTCAGAGTCATTTTTATAAATTATAAAACCATACCTTAGATCTACTTTGGCTACTTTCCATTAGAGTGGGCAGATTCTTTTCCGTTCCCCTGATGCTAGGGTTGGACACACTTCTTTCTAGAGGAAGCAAGAGTGGACCAATTCTGATACGATCTCTCAGGAGGCCTCTTGTGTTTCTGACCATCTAGTTGACATGTCAGCATGAGAGGAACTCATCCCAAGCAGTCAGGAATCTACTGCAAAGACACATGGAAGAGATGTACCCGGAGTGCAAAGCTCAGATGTTATGTACTGTGGAAAGAATAGGCACAGTAGAGAGAAAAATAAATGCTTAGCTTTTTTTTTCATATTTTTGTGTATGTACGGTCTTCAGGTGTGTACTTGTATATTTTTGTATGTTTGTGGGCATATGTGTAAACATGTATGTGGAGACCTGAGCTCGATGTCAGGAATCATCCTCTATTCTCTTCCATATTATTAATTGAGAGAGAATATACATATTATCAAAGGAGATTTATTAGATTGGCTTACATGATAGGAGCTGGTAGCCTAACAATTGCTGTCTGCATGATGGAGACAAAGAACTTAGGTGCTGCTCACCTCATAAAGCTAGATGCCTCAGCAATGCCAAACTAGTGCTGGATCCCTGGAGCTCTCTGAAGAGCCACTGGTGTTGAGTTCACACTGGAAAGACCGAGAATCTGGAGACTATGTCGTCACTGCAGGATGGTGGGAACACCCATCGACCCATAATTTTGGAAGAGGCAGACAGGTAAGTGCTACAGCTTTTTCTCCAAGCACCCATTGGAAAGTATCACCCACTTTGATTTTGGATCTCCCTCCCCCCATCCATTATTCCTTTCTGGAAACTCAAAGAGACTTTCAGAGACATGTTCTCTAAATTGGTTCTAAATCTCAGGAATTTGAAAATTAAGACTAATTTTTTATAGGGCTCATGGATCTGTATGTAGGCATCCATTAAACAGCTTTTAGGGTCTTCATAATCTAGGGCTGAGTGGGGAATTAGACAGACAGTATTATAATGGGCAGGCAAGGTTATGAAAAACCTTCAAGTTGTGGTGGATCATTTGGTAAAGATGATAAGCCACTGGAAGTTTTAATTCACTCCAACCCTTGTGTGGCTCGATGGGATGCCAATTAGGAAACAAGTTCTGTGGTCCAGATGGGAGATGATGTTAGTTTGGATAAGATGGATAGATTACAAAGACTTAACCATCACAAGAGCCTTGGAAGGGGGTGCCTGTCTAAACAGTGTTAGAAAGCAAACTATGCAGTTGTCAGTTGATGCCAAGTGAGACCCTGGTTCATGCTTTCATCACTTCTCTGGTCTGCAAGTTGTAGTTTAGAGGTGAAGAAGAAGAGCTGCTTTATCTGATAGTATCCTGCCCGCCATCTTCCTAAGCATTTATCCTGGGTCCATTTATCACAGACTCACCCCTTCTCTTCACCTCTTTTTCCTTGCTTTGCCTTGCCTTTCTTCCTTTGCCTTCTTCCCTTCCTCCTCCTCCCTTCTCTCTGCTCCTCTCTCCTCTCCCCTCCCCACACCCATCCCTTTCTCATCCTTTCGTTCCTTTCCTTTCTGTGATGGATGATCTGTCATGGTCAGCTTCCAGTTCATGCCTTCATGGAATTCCTATCCTGATCTCCCTCAGCGATGGACTAGAACCACAAGAAGAAATAAACCCTTTCCTCTGCAAGTTGCTTTTGGTCATGGTGTTTATCATAGCAATGGAAAAGATACAAGATCCCCTTCTCCTCCCTCCCTCCTTCTTTTTTCCTTTATTAGCTTTCTCTCTCCATTCATTCTTCCTTCTTTCTTTATTCTTCCCCTGATTTCTGCTTCTTCCCACCCTTATTTCTCCTTTATTTTCTCTTTTCTCCATTCTCTCTCCTCCCATCTTTTCTTCTTCCTTTTCTTTCCTCATTTCTCCTTTCTTTTTCTTTTTTCCCTCCTTAAAAAACTGCAATCCACTTGCATGACAATGGCCTTCTCCATGTTCTGGAAGTTGAGCCTTCACCTCTGTGGTAGTTTGAATGTAACTGGTCCTCATAACCCCATAATCCTATAATAAAAATGGGGAGTTGCAGTATTAGGAGGTATGACCTTGTTGGAGGAAGTGTGTCACTGTGGGGGTGGGCTTTGAGGTTTCATATAGTCAGGATACCACTCAGTTGACTTCCTGTTGCATGCAAGATATAGGACTCTCAGCTCCAGCACCACTTCTGCGTGCACATCACCATACTCCCTTTTATGATGACAATTGAATGAACTTCTGAAACTGTGAGAATACTTAATTAAATGTTTTCTTTATAAGAGTTGCTGTGATCATGGTGTCTTTTCACAACAATAAAACCCCAAACTAAGACAGAAATTGGTACAGGGAACTAGGGTATTGCTTTGATAGGCCTGACCATACTTTTGTTTGGAGTAATATGGACTTAGGTACACTGCTTAATGGACCATACTAGTAGGAGCATGGAAGACAATTGTATTGATAATGTCAGGATCTGGCTCAAGATGTTTCAGAGAAGAATTTTAGAATGTTGCTTAGAAGTCATTCTTAGGATATTTTGGGGAAGAAAGTGGCTGCCTTTTGCTCTTGTCTAAAGAGTCTGCTTGAGGTTAAAGTGGAGAGTTTTAGATTAATTACAGTGGTAGAGGAAATCTCAAAATAGCTTAGGGTAGATTTTCAGCTTGCTCCTTTCATTATATATTTTCATTAGAGTTACCACTAACATCCACATGACAGAGAATTTTTGGTTTTTGATACTGGAAATATTGACCGATTAGATTTTTCTCACATTGTTTCCCATTAAGTTCTACAGAAAGAATAAGCTACAGATTATCTGGCTGTATGGGTCCAGGCATCTTCATGTGTACCGAGGATGCTTCCCTTTAGCTTTTCAGTGATGCATATCTTGTTTTCAAGAAATCAACATGCTGAATAGTCCTGAAGTTTTGCTCTAGAGCCATTGTACATTTTACATGCTTTTGAATACTTCATAAGCACTTTCTTCACAAGAATGTCTTGCTTGGTTTACTAAAATCTTACTGTGTTGAAGAAACAACTCTTGACTAATGCATAAAAGGTCACTTGGAAGACTCCTGACAAAGTGACAGTGTTTAACTTGCACACTGGGATTGTTCCATCTAAGTGACAATGCTGTGTGGAGTGGCTGTCTTCAGAAATCATTTTTGAGTCCATTTAGTAAGTAGCACAGCTCAGCACTTGTCAACTGCATTTCCCGCTACTTAAACATGAGTTATCTTAAAGAGGCCTGGGGAATAATTAATGGGCTATTCATATTTCAGATTGTCAACAAAGTATTGTGTTAAGACAGAAACTGGTGCTATTGTAGTTTTGCATTACTGTTACAGCCTTTACTAGACTCCTTGGCTCCTGTGTAGCATGTGAACCCTACTTTAGGTGGTTATGAGGTTATGATAGAGCCCTATACCCAGGTCCACCAATTCCCAACAACTTAAGCAGCATTTTACAAATTTCCAAAGTGTAGATGGCACATTCTTACTGCAGTTTCCCTATTACCCCTTGCCCCATTTTCTCTTTTATGAAGCATCTTATAAATTACTCTTAAGAAAATAAAAAAATTGACGTTTCTTCAATAGAAGATCACTCTCAACTTTGTCTTTGTCAGAGATTACGTACTCTCTGGCTCATCTCATCAACCGGCAAGACTAGGAGCTTCTCAAAACAGTGACATTTGATGGTGACTCAGTCGTACTTACTTTATAGGCTCAACACTTGTAACCAACACTTTATAAGGTCAATAGATTGGCTTCTAGGGTGGAAGTCTATCAAAAACAATCAAAATTAGTGCTGCATGTGGATTGATTTGAGGTCTAGGCTCTGCTCAGTGTGAATTCAAAACACATATACAGCTTCTGGTTTGACTCATTAACATTTCACCATTGTGTGACCAAGGAAAAGGAAGGTTCATTACTTTAGTGTGGGATACTATGCATATATTTTATCATCAGAATAATCATAATTACAGGTTTTGAGTAAAGAACCCCAGAACATTCAAAATCTATGTCATTTAGTTGGATAAACATTATGGATGTGATCATTAAATAGTTGAATAATGGACAGTCCAAATTTAGAGGTTCTATAAATGTAAAATATATATTATGAGATTTCAAAGCCATCTATGATGATACAAACTTGCAATTTCAACACATGGGAGGAGGAAACAGGAGGATTGTGAGTTTGAGGCCAGCCTCTATTACACAATAAGTTTAATGCCAGCCTGAGATACACAGTAAGACCCTCTATTTAGAAGCCTTCACCACTTCCTATATATACACAGATATTAGGACACACATATATATTACATATATGTACTATAAAATATACACATATAGAATACATACATACTATATACTATACTATGTATAGTATATATACACAGACATATATATACTATAAATACATATATATACTGCGTGTGTATATCCAGATGTACAAAATACAATGCTTTTTACAATGGTTGCATTTTCATATAGCAATAATGAGTAAAATATATACTATTGCAGTTAATACACCCATTTCTTTTCCTTTTTAAAAATGTGGATATTTGAACATTTAAGATTACATGCCTTACATTGTGATTTGCATTAAAATTATTTCGGGCATCATTCTAAGCAATGAATCTACACAATTAAGAGTCTAATACATAAATGTTTGATGCAGATCATAACTGGGAATATTTATTTTCACTGGCTTTGTGGGGTCAAGTGTATTTGTCATAGAGTGGTGGTAGGGTTTAAACCCATCTTTCTTCCTTGGGCTTGTTCATTCATTTTCTAACACATACACTTAAAAAAGAATCACCCAAAATACACACAGTTGTGCAAACTCTGGTGCCTGCAATAGTTGCTTTGCTTTTAGTGGATTAGAGGGAAGAGTCAGGCAGTATATGCTTTGTTTTGACAGCTAGGGGTATAAGAGGCATCACAGCACAGATTTAGCATCCCATCTGTTTCTCTTTGCAAGTAGAAGAGCTGAGCTGGTGAGAGGCTGACTGTGCAGTGCTGGTACTTCTGCTCCATCCTGTCTTTCTGGATTTCTATTTTATTTTTTTATTTTTATCTATAAACTAAAGAAAAGAAAGCGACATCCCTGTGCCAATGGGAGCAGATGAGCACACTTGTATTGCTATCACTTAGTCAGCCAGTCTACTGCTCACCGCTCTGCTTCACTGAGGAGAAGGCGTCTCTGTGGAGCTCCATTGTTCACTTATGTCTCAGAAGGACTTTTCCTGTGGACTACAAGAACATATCAAATGCAGAAACCTGCCTCTCTATATATGTTACAACTTGATTCTACTGAAACATCTTTCATATGTGTTATTCTGCCACTAAATTTATTTGCCAAGATGGTTCATAATATCTCTTTTTACCTTTTACTATCTGTAGAATCTGTGCACATATATATATATATATATATATATATATTTCTAATTACTAATAAAAGTAACATAAGATTTTGCTTATTTTCTCATGGTCAGTTTGTTTAAAGTTTTATTAATTTATTAAACTCATATTACTATTTGTATTTACTGTGTCCTCCTTTTTAAAGCATTGATTTCCAAATTTTATTATTATTATTTCCTTTCTTCTATTATTATGAATTTAACTAATTAATTAAGCAATAAATTAATTTTTAGGTAGGGTCCTACTGTGCGTCCATAACTGGTCTGAATTCACTATTTAGGTCAGGCTAGTCTCAATCTCAGACTCCCCTGCCTTTGCATTTAGATTAAAAGTGTGCACTGCAATGTCTGCCCGTTTTGATAGTTAACTAAATTAGAAGTTTAGTTCTTTGGATTGAGACATTTAAAAATTTTTCTGACAGTAATAATAAATATTACAAATTTATATTTTTTAAATTTTAAAATTTTTATTGAAAATATGTTCTTCTCCTATAATACATTTTGATCAACTGCCCCCTTCACTCTTCCCAGATCCCCCCACCACACAAATTCCTCAGGTCCATTCCCCCTCCATTTCCTCTTCAGAAAAGAGCAGACCTCTAAGAGACAACAGCAAATAGGTCAAAACAAGATACAGTAAGAAAGTAACCCAGTAGGAGGAAAAGAGTCCCAAGAGCAGGCAGAAGAGTCAGAGACACACTCCTCCCACTATTAGGAGCCTCACACAAACAGCTAGCTAGCAGCCATAATGTATATAGAGAAGGCCTGGTGCAGATCCATACAGGTCCCTCTGAGCCCATATGAGCTCTTCTTAGTTGATTTGGTAGGTCATATTCTCTTGGTGTCCTCTATCCCCTATGAATCCTGCAAAATTCCCTCCTTCTCTTCCATAGGGTACCCCATCTCCTAAGGGAGGGACTAGATGGAGACCTTCAATGTAGACTCGCTCTCTAAAAATTGTCTGGCCATGGGTCTTTGTACCCACTCCTGTCTTCTGCCGCAGGAAGACTCTCTGATGATGACTGAACAATGCACTGATCTGTGAGCATAGCAGAGTATTATTATAAATTCTTATTGATTTTGTTTTGTTTCCCAGTCCTGCTTGGTAGAAGTTCTAGGTCACTGAGCTCTGCAGTCTCTGATTCCTGGCCATCCAGGCAGTGTACATGCTCCTTTTGTGGCATGGGTCTAAAGTTAAACCAAACATTTGTTGGTAAATCTTACAAATTTTAGGCCACTGTTGTCTCGGCATATCTTGCAGGCAGGGCAGGGCAGATTGTAGTGTGAGGGTTTTGTGACTGGGTTGGTATGTAGGTTCCTCTTTTTTGTAACTTGTAAAGTATATTCTTGAGCTAAAAGAGACTAAAACCTATAGATATAGGCTCTATGCATGCATCAGCTCAACTTCTGTACATTTAATGAACTGTGTGGATGTTGGCTTCAGCAATGGAGGCCTCCTGTTAGTTTTCAGAGAGTGACCCTCTGATCTAGCATCAGTCTGGGCTCTTTAGGGATCTCCACAGGATGGTCTTGATCAACAACAACCAAATATCACATGTCCTACCTTGCCTGGCTATAAAAGATGGCCATTTCAGACTCTGTATCCTCCATTACCAGGAGTCCTCACTAGAATCACCATCATAGATTCTGGGAAGTTTTCAATACACCAGATTTCTATGTCCTCTAATGCTCCACAATTATAGCTATCTCTCCCCAAACTCTTCTTTCATTCTTACTCCCACCCCACTGGATCCTTCATGCTCTTGTTTCCACCCACACCCCAGTATACCTGCTGATTTGTGAATCATCTTTCCTAGTGCTAGGATTAAAGGTGGGCACCACCACCACCTGGTTCTCTTTGGCCTTGAACTCACCAAGATCCAAAGGATCTCTGCTTCCTGAGTGATGGGATTATAGATGTGGGTCACCACTCTCTGACCTTCATGGCTTGGCTCTGCGAGTGGCTCTGTCTTCTGATAGTCCAGACTATCCTTATTAAATATACAATATACCACCATAGTTTTTAACTATTCTGACAGGCATAAGATAGAATCTCAGGGTAGTTTTTTTTTTTTTTTTTTTTTTTTGTATTTTTCTTATGGCCAAGGATGTTGAACATTTCTTTATGTGTTTCCCAGCCACTTCGGATTCCTCTATTGAGAATTCTGTTTAGATTTGTATCACATATTTTAATTGAATTGTTTGGTTTGTTGATGTATTTTTGAACTCTTTATGTATTTTGGATATTAGTCCTATAGTAGATGTAGAGTTGGTGAAAATATTTTTCTATTCTGTAAACTGCTAATTTATTCTATTGTGTCCTCTGCCTTGCAGAAGCCTTTTATTTTCCTGAAGTGCTATTTGTTAATATCATAGTGTCTGTGATAACAATGTTATTTTCAGGAAGTTGCCTTTTGCGCACATGTGTTCAAGGTAGTTCTCCCCTTTCTCTATTAGGTTCAGCATAACTGGATTTATGTTGAGGCCTTTGAACCACTTGGACTTGAGTTTTGTTTAGAATGATAAATATGGATCTATTTGCATTCTTCTACATGCAGACATTCAATTAGAACAGCATCATTTGTTGAAAATGCTTTCTTTTTTCCATTGTGTATTTCTAGCTTCTTTATAAAAAAATCAGCTGTCCATAGGTATGTGGATTTATGTTTGGGTCTTTGATTTGATTCCATTGATCACCATGTCTATTTTATGACAATACCATGCAGTTTTTAATTATAGCTCTGTAGTACAACTTGAAATCAGGGACAATTATACTTCTACCAGTCTTTTTATTGTTTTAGCTATTCGTTTCAAGGTCTGTAAGGAGTTGTATTGGAATTTTGATGGGGGTTTCTTTGAATGTGTAGTTTGCTGTTGGTAGGATAACCATTTTTACTGCATTAATCCTGAGCTTTCCATCTTCTGATATCTTCTTCAATTTCTTCTTTCAAATATTTAAAGGTTTTTTTTAAATTATAGAAGTCTTTCACTTGCTTGTTAGAGTTACTCCAAGATATTATGTATTATTTGAGGCTATTGTGATGGATTTTATTTTCCTGATTTATTTCTCTGTTTGCTATTTTTATATAGGTTGGATACAGATGTTTTTGGAGACAATCTTGTATCCAGCCACTATCTTGAAAGTGTTTATCTGCTTTAGAATTTACTTAGTTGAATTTTTAGGATCACTTAGGTGTGTATCATGGGCTGTCATTGGCCAGTATATAAATATAGAATATGGCAGTAGATAATTCAGAAGTTAACCCATCAGATGAATAATTTTCTGATAGAGGAGCCCTGTTAAAACAAGGTTTGTGGTTCAACAGACTTTGAACATTGTTGCTCCTGTCTGTACTTTTACATGTACAAAACAGCTGGGGAATTTTAAGCTATATAATTTTGATGGATAGAACTATACTAGGATATGCTTCATAACTAGATCTATTGCTACAACATGTGGATTGTAAGACACTTAGAATCCTGTTCTGTGTTTTTATTCAGATACACGAAAATAATTTCTCCCCAATCTAAGACAAGCTACATACACTTATCTGATTTAAAACCTGAGAGAAATTTCAAACTAGACTGAATGTCTCCAAAAATGGATTATAAATCAAAACTTTACAGATAATACACAAGAACAGAGTTGAAGGTGTCTGAGCCAAGGTTATTAAGCACAAAAGCAACCTAAAATACTATGCCAATTTCTATTGCCAAGTCTGGCTGATAGCACAGACCAATGACTAATTTGCACTATACAAATCTCTCAATCAACTCTCTGCACAAACTTTTAATCTCAGTTTATGATACAAGACTCAAGGTTCATATAACTTACTGTTTATTGTTTTAGTTCCAAATAGCAATTAATCAATTAACCAAGTCTAGAGAGAAATAATTTTATATCCAGATAAACTGTAAAGAAAGTTTTACAACTATCTAGGGCTACAGAGGATGGTCTGATCTCACAGACTTAAATAAAGGGTTACAAGTTCCTTTTCTTGTGATATGGGGTTGCAAGCAGGATAAAAAAATTATATTTTTATATTTAAGATTCTTTCAATGCCACTGCTCAGGGAAGTGCCAAGCACCATATTACTGCCTATGCTTTGCCATGGTAAGTAGCTCTGCTCCTTATCCTTTGCTGTGACCCCCAGATGTAGCTTTTGTAACTTTTCTTTTTATTGCCTCCTGTTGAATGTATGTGTGTGCGTGTGTGTGTGTATGTGTGTGTGTGTGTGTGTGTGTGTGTGTGTGTGTGTGTGTGTGTGTGTAGAACAAATGAGCTCAGATAGAAATCTATTCCCAAAAATTCCTCAGTTAAAAATGTTTCCTAAAGTCCTGCTACACTGACAACACTTTATTTGCAATTCTTGGTACAGCCCTGGGAGCTGGATTCTCAGACTGCAGATAATATACAATCATATTATCTGCAAATAATGATTCTTTGACTTCATTTTCAATTTGTATCCCATTGATCTTCTTCAGCTGTATTAATGTTCTGGCTAAAGCTATCTAGGGATACAGATATTAAATAGATATTGAAAGAGTGGACAGACAACATTGTCTCATTCCTGATTTTAATAGAATTGCTTTGAGTTTTTCTCCATTTAGTTTGATGTTGTTTATTGGCTTGCTGTAAATTATCTTTATTGTGTTTAGGTATGGCTCTTGTACGCTTAACCTCTCTAGGACTTTTATCTTCACGTTGAATTTTGTCAAAGGCTTTGTTTGAGCATTTAATGAGATGATCTTGTGGTTTTGTTTCATTTTTTTTCCTTTTAGCTTATCTATATGGTGAACTACTTTTACTGATTTTTGTATATTGAACCACCCCTGCATCTCTAGAATGAAGCTCACCTGATCATGATGGATGACATTTTGAGTGTGTTCTTAGATTTGGTTTGCAAGTGTTTTTATTATTTTGGCATCTATGTTAATAAAGAAAATTTGTTCATTATCCTCTTTCTATGTTTAGCCTTTATATGGTTTGGGTATTAGGGCAATTGTGGCCTCATGAAATGTTACTCTTGAAAAGTCTGATAGAATTCTCCACTAAAACCATTTGGCCTTGTGCTTTTTTCAGCGGGGAGTTGGATGATTTTTAATGGCTGCTTCTATTTCACTTGGGGTTATAGGTCTATTTAAATTGCTTATCAGATCTTGATTTGGTAAATGGTACTTATTGAGAACATTTTTCTTTTTTTTTAGATGTTTCAATTTGGTGGAGTATAGGTTTTTATAGTATGTCTTTATGATTCTCTGGATTTCCTAGGTATCTATTGTAATGTCCCCCTTTTCTTTCTAATTCTGTTAGTTTGGATACTGTCTCTCTGGCTTTGAGTTAATTTGGATAAGAGTTTATCCATCTTGTTGATTTTCTTAAAGAACCAAATATTTGTTTCATTGATTTTTTGGTATTGTCCTATTTGCTTTTATTTTATTGATTTTAGCCTTGAGTTTGATTATTCCTTGCCGTCTACTCCTCTGGAGTGTGCTTTACTTCTTGTTGTTCTAGAGCTCTCAGGTATGCTTTTAAGATGCCAGTTTGAGATCTTTCCATTTTTGAAAATGTAGGTATTTAGGAGTATGAAATTTTCTCTTAGCACTGCTTTCACTGTGTCTCCTAGTTTAAGTATATTGCATATTTATTTTTATTGAATTCTAGAAAGCCTTTAATTTCTTTTTTCTGTCATTAGCTAATTTTTTTTATTTAGTAGAGAGTTGTTTGTTCAGTTTCCATGAGTTTTTAAGCTTTCCGTTATTGCTGATGTTTGGCTTTAATCCGTGATGATCAGATGGGATGCAGAGAGTTATTTAAATTTTCTTGTATCAGTTGAGACTTTCTCTGTGTCAGGGTACATGGTCAACTTTGGAGAAAGTTCTGTGAGGTGCTGAGAAAATGGTATATTCCTTCCTGTTTTGGTGAATTGTTCTGTAGACATCTGTTAAGTCCATTTGGTTTATAGCATCTGTTAGCTCCATTATTTCTCTGTTTAGTTTTTGTATTGACAGTTTTGTACCTGTCTCTTAGAGTCCTTACTGTGTGAGGAGCAATATGTTATTTAAAATTTAGTAATGTTTCTTTTTCAATATGGGTTACCTTGTGTTTGGGTGAATAGATGTTAAGAATCAAAATGTCATTGGGGGGATTTTTTTTCCTTTGATGAATGTGTGGTGGTCTTTACTATTTCTTTTGATTAACTTTTGTTTGAAGTCTGCTTTGTTAGATACTAAAACAGCTATATCAGTTTGCTTCTTACACCCATTTGCTTGGATTATCTTTTTAAACCCTTTACTCTGAGATAATGTTTATCCTTCATGTTGTTACACTGAACCTGATAGAAGAGAAAAAGGAGAATTACCTTGAATGCGTTTGCACAGAAGACAACTTCCTGAAAAGAACATTGTTATCACAGGCACTAAGATCAGCAATTAACAAATGGGGCCTCATGAAACTAAAATGCTTCTGTAAGGCAAAAACACCATCAATAGAATACAATAGCAGTCTGCAGAATGAAGTAGAGGGTAGATCCTGTTATTGAATTCATTCTGTTAATCTGTGTTTTTTTCCATTGGGGAAATTGATTCTTTTAATATTGAAAGATATTAGTGACCAATGATTGTTAGTTCCTTTTACTTTGTTGTTTTTGGTGATGATGAGAGTTATGGTGAGTGTGTGTGTATGTGTGTGCACATGCATGTGTGTGTGAGTGTGTGTGTGTGTTCTTCCCTTATTTTGGTTTTACTAGTGTGAGATTATCTATTTCTTGTGTTTTCATGAATTTTTTCTTCTAGGGCCTTCTGTAGGGCTGGATATGTAGATAGATACTGTTTAAATTTGAATTTATCATGGAATACTTTCTCCACCTATGGTGATGAATGGTGTGCTTGGTAAAGAATCTAGGCTAGCATCTATGGTCTTCAGCACATCTGTCCAAACCCTTCTAGTTTTTAGAGTCTTCATTGAGAAGTCAGGTATGATTCTAACAGGTCTACCTTTATACATTACATACTTGGTCTCTTTCCTTTCCAGTTTTAATATTCTTTCTTTGTTCTGTATACATTTAGTGTTGTGATTATTATGTGACTCAGGGATTTCTGTTTCTGGTTCTATCTATTTGATATTCTGTAAGCTTCTTTATAAGCATGTACTTCCTTAAGTTAGAAAAAAATTTCTATGATTGCTGAAAATATTTTCTGGACCTTTGAGTCTCTTTCTTCTATTCTTGTTATTCACAAATTTGGTTTTTCAGAGTATCCCAGACTTACTGGATTGTTTGTATGAGAATTATGTTTAATTTTTTAAACTGATGTACTCATTTTTTCTTTCTTCCCAATAACATTCTCTCTTCCAATTCTTGTAATCTATTGGTGAAGCTTGCCTTGTATTTCTTGTTCACATTCCTAAATATAAAATTTATTTATTCTATATGTTTTCACATCATGTGTCTTGAGCATCCATCTGTCCTTTTGCATCCACCTTCTGTCCTACCACCCCCTTCCTGCCCCCCAAGTACCAAATTAAAGAGAATAAAATGAGAAAGGAAGGGAAGGAATTAAAAAATTAAAATTAAAAAATTAAAATTGGAAGCTGCAATGTTACCCAACAAATTACACCATATACTCCTTGGCTCATATACTTCTACTTTCAAGTGTTCATTACAAGGCATCTGGTTCTAGATCCCTGGTCTCCACTACATGTTGTGTTTGAAGCTGGACCCCAATTAGAACTTAGACATCTTACTGGCACCCTGTGTGTGGATATTCTACAGCTTTGGGACTATGGGTCAGGTTCCTGCACATCCTGCTCTGTCTGATTAGGCAGACATTGAGGTATTGTGTAGAAATTACAAGTCAGGCAGAGGACTCTTGAAGATGGCTTTTACCCTGAGGATTTGGCTAAGTGAGAATCGACTGTAGTCTGTTACTACTCTCTGATATTCCAGCTTTCCCCCAATATCTGGCTCTAAGTTTTCATTAAATACCAACTAGAATTCATGTTTCAAGTAGAGGTTGCTGGTGAGCCAGGCAGGAGGAGGTGGAAAGGATGTTGGGAAACCTTGGCTGAGTTGAAGTATTTAGTTTTCCTAGACAACCCAGGGATCCCTGCATCAGTCATGAGGGTGGTAGTTATGAGGGGACTCTATCTTCTCTTCAGGAACAGTACCTGGCTATGGATGTTTTTTGAGCACACTATCTGAGAACACAGAGCTAGATGTCAGGAGGAGGTCTGAAAGGAGGCTGGTAATGTAGTCTGTGCAAGTCTTCCACACTTTCTGGCTTATTTAATGTCAGTTTTCATCTACCCATGGCCCAGACTTTTAGGAACACACAAACAAGAGGCTTTCTTAAAGGATTGTGAGGATACTTTATGATGTTCTAGGCTGACTTTGAAAAATGTAGAATTTTGGTCTCTTTAAAAAATTTATTTTACATTTTTATATGTCACTCTCCTCATATGTATATGTATTCATGTGGAAGTCAGGTGACAACTTTTGGGAGTTGTATCTTCTTTCATAATTTTGGCCTGAGGGATAGAACTTCTGCCCTCAGGCTGGGCAGCAATCACCTTTATCTGTTGAGCTCTCTCCTCACCTCTTAATAAAACTCTCTCTCTCTCTCTCTCTCTCTCTCTCTCTCTCTCTCTCTCTCTCTCTCTCTCTCTCTCTCTCTCTCTCTCGGCAAATACATGCCATAGTGCCAATGTGGAAGTCAGAGGATGATGTTGAAAGCCAATTCTCTTCTTCCCTTTATCCACTAAGCTGTCTCTCCAGCCTAAATTTCAGCCTCTTAACTTTGTGTTCGGTACTGTCTCAGTTTAAATAGTCACTTAATAATGAAAATAATTCTAATGAACACATAATTGAAGTTCAGTGTGGAGTTTTCTCAGAGTGTTAGGCAACCATTTCCAGCTATTTGGGTGGCTTATGTTTAGCCCATGGTTTGAAGGATTCAGTCTATTTAGGATTGAGCTCAGGATCCCTGCACCTTAGCCACTGGAAATGACTCTAGTTTGCAGTCCAAGACAACATGATTGGTGCTTTGTCAATTTACAAGAGACTCTTTAAAAGAAATTTCTCACCAGAACTGAGTCTTCAGTGTGTCTGGGTTCCTCTTTCTGTGTATGTTCAGCCTTGCACACTTGACCAGTCTCTTCCTGAGAGGCCAGGAGAGAATAAACCTGTTCAGTGCACACTGTTGACACTGGAAGCTTCCTGTCACCCCCAACTTCTTATGCAATGTGATTCCAGGATAACAGTTATTACATTTTCCAAAAATTGGTAAAATGTCTCATAGTAATTAATTTTTGTGTGTATTCATGGGTATCGGTGTTTAAACATACTTTTAATTTGTTTTGTTATAATTAAAAATTCAACAGAAGGTTTGCAGAGTTCTCATTTAATCAAGAGAACAAAATACACATTAAACATTAAACAAAATCACAAAGAAGCAAAAGTAATAATCCAGGCTACAGAAGCCTGATCAGCATAGAGGTCCTTTCAGGAAAATGAGGCAGCAGCCAGAACAAGGAGAGGCAGGAGGTGAACAGCAGGAGAAATGGAATTATATCACCATAAGACAAGCTTTGTCATCTAGCCTGGTCCCCAGAATAATGTGCTGTTTATACCAGCATATCATCCATACCACCAGAAATTTGTTGACTGTTTAGAGCTGTGGCTGTTTTAGTGTTTGCTGAAATTCAGTTACTAGTCTCCAAAGTAGATGGCACATTCATAAACAGAAGTTTCATTTGGCAGGTTTTTGTCTTGGATGACTGTGCGATTATTGTATTGACAAGTGAAAATATTAGATTCAGATTCATGGGGAACCGAGACCAATCAAAACAGTCAAAACAGGCTTATTGATCTAATAGACAAAGAGTAGGAAGTTCAGGTAGTTAGAACATCTTGCATAGATCATCAGACTTCACCAAGAGTCAATCTGGAAGAGCATAATTACAAATGGTAAGGTCTGAGTAAAGCAAGGGTTGTACCCCATTTTCTGGGACTCTCAGCTCTCAGGGCTGGAGTGAGCCACTTTGGATGCATTGGGCACTATCTCAGAGTAGATGAAGTACATTAACCTTTTTCATGGTAGATCACAAAGTATTAAAGATGGTGTTGTGACATAGGGAGAAAACACCAGCAGACCTTTCTCTGCTCTTTGTCTCATACAGACTTTCAGAAATTGTACTTACTTTCTCCCAGGAGATACTAGGCTCTGTGTGTTTTATGGATTAATTTCATGCTCATTGTCACGCATGTGCCTTCATAGCCTCCTTTTGGTGCTGCACTTACATCTGTTAATAATCACATCAGAAGGAGCCAAAAGAAGGTTTTATTCAAGGGGAGTCAGCTGTCTTCTTTTTGTTTCTTTTATGCATATTGGTGTTTTACTCACATGCATTTTCTGTGCCCCACATGTGTTCAGTACCTTTGGAGGCCAGAAGAGGGCAGCAGATTTCCTGAAACTGGAGTTAAAGAAGGTTATGAGCTGCCATCTAGATTCTAGGAATCAAACTTGCCTTCTCTGCAAGAGCAGCTGGTGCTCTTAATCACAGAGTCATCTTTCCATCTCCTCACTATCTTCTTGATGGGTATCTCTGGAAACTAAAGCCTTATGTTTATGAATATAACCACATTCCCACAAGAAGTATATGGAAGTCTATGTGTTCACATTTGTATCCAGTTACTACTAGTGGTTAATTTCTTGCTTTAGGAAAATGACTTAGGAATTATCTTATTTCAGTGGAGAATATAGTATCAATTTGAAATCATGCCCTATAAACCCTGCAAGACTGAAGTTCAGATGGGAAGCTGTTTCATATTGTAGAATATTCTTTTATACTGGGTGAAGATATTTCACTAATTGGTTTAATAACAAGCTGAACTGTCAAAGCTAGGTAGAATTTTGGGGACAGAGAGGAAATGCTGGGAAAAAGAGCAGAGAAGCCATCCAGATGCAGAATGAGTCAGACACACAAAATGGGACAGAGCTAAAAGCTATGGATTAACAAAAATATGGGCTAATTAAAAAGTTAATTATAAACAAGCCTAAGCTATTGGCTGAGCTTTCATAATGAATAAAGAATATCTCCATGTAGTTATTGGGGAGCTGAGGGACAACAAAGGTCTGACAACAGTTTCTTGACAACAGGCTTGTTACCAGAACTCACATATGAGCCAGCCTCCTGGTGATTCTGTGGAATAATACTTTCAAGAACACCCATTGGAGGCCACTAGAACACAGCACATAGATGAGAATGTATACCTGTGATTGCAATTGAAAGTACCTCTTTGGCCCAATCATCAGGCTGGCCTCTCCAAAACCAAATCTAATCAGACTCCATTAAAACACAATTGTCATAGAAAACAAGGTCACTCTTGTCTGCTCCCTGTCTTCTGAAGCTGAAACTAGAAAGTCAAAGAAGTCTTTTTTCTTTTCTTTTCTTTTTCTTTTTTTTTGGAAGCGAGTAGATAAATTATTTTAGTCACTTGTGTGTTTGTTTAGGGATCTTCTTGGGAGTCCTGCCTAATCACCACAGACCGTGAAGTGGAAATCTTTGCATGCTTGTGAGTCAGGTTCCTGATCATCCTTCTGAAAATCGGGAAGTTTGTGTGGCTCACAGGAAAATCATTCACAAACCTCATGAGTAATTTTTGCTGTGGAAAGGAGGTAATTCAGATAAAATAACTTAAGCAAAAGCTCCAATGAGAGAACTTGAAAGTCACCTTGAAGTGCTGTAACCTAAGTGTGGGATCAAATGTTCACACATTTGGACAATCCTTTCCAATCTGAAATTACAGCTATTTTGGGGGTAAAAATGTCATGTAGATAGTCAGGCATCTTGAAGCTTGTTTTATATTTGGATCAATTCTGAAATTCCTCGAGTGCAACCATACACAGGTCATTTACATGAGACAGAACCAGTTGATGCCAAACAGAGCACCAGTCTCTTCAGCATGGCTGTTAAAGCAGACAAAGATCATGGAGCCTCAAAGGGAAGCTTTCCTGGCAGTAAAGGCTGCTGGGCATGGCTTTCTTGTTTATACATGGGTGGGGTGAAAGACTGAGAGATGAGGGGAGTCCTCTGGGCTCTCTATATAAAGGAAGAAGGCAAAACCCTCAGGAAGAGAAGATACTGCCTCCTGGAAATTATACTGATGTCCATAATTGGAAATAGGAAGCACAGGGTGGGAGATTTTTCTAGCATAAGCACATTATCAATGTAAACTCACCTCCTCTATTTCAGCAAAGACTACTAGGCAAAAAAACCCCCATGGTTTGTATTAGTAAGGTCACAAGTTGAATATTGCAGGCTGATGCTTGTAGTAAACAGATCTGGTACAACAGAAATGCCTTTTAATCCTAAAATGCTCTTACCGCCTCTGGAAGTATCCTGTTTCAAGCCACTTATTCAGTACCAAGGCACCAGTTTCCTCAATTCAAAATAGGTGGAGTATAAACGATGAGATAATGTTGATCTTGGGAGCTGTGGTTTGAGTACCATCTGAGTCCTCAAAGAATCCACAGTCATTTAAGACTGCACAGGATACTGTGTAGGTGGTGTACAGGCAGTGGGCAACAGGGTTTGCACTTTCATAGGGGATTGTAGGACTTCAGTCTCCCTGGCTTATTGTCTGGTGGTGTGAAACCTTTTGTATGCATGGCATGCCCTCTGTGGGAATGCATTTGTGTGTGCTGTATCTTTAAATAAAGGAGCTGTTTGATGGGTCATGGCAGGCACCATAGAAAAGGTGGGAGGAGAGTCAGTTCAGGTAGGAGAAGCAGGGCAGAGTTAGAGGCAGACCGTGCGGAAGCCGCCGAAAGAGCAACATGTAAGGAGCACGGGTGAGCTACGGGCCACCACGTGGCCCGCAGATTAATAGAAATGGGTTGATTTAAGATGTAAGAGCTAGCTAGCAATGTGCCTGAGCTATAGGCCAAACAGCATAAAGTTAATAAAGCATCTGAGTCGTTTCTTGGGGACCCGGGCGGCGGGCGGATAAGCAGTTCCGGCGGCAGGTCTGTGGGTCTGGGACCTCTGCCTGCACGGGACCGGCGAACTCGCTACAACATGCCCTCCTTGCTCTCACTAGAGACCAAGCCAGTATGGCTTTGATCCACCAAAACTATGACCTAAATAAACCCTCTTAATAAAGTTAACTTCCTCCAGCAGTGATGAAAAGTGGGTTAATATGCTGGGCAAAAGCATTTTGCCCAATGCAAACATTTCCAAGGTGGGGGGATGATTAAATACACTGTACATAATAATTTGTACATTTGACTGCATGGTTTTTATTTAATACTGTTTTTTATTTTCCATGAAAATAGAGATATTAGTGATAGTGGACAGTGATTGGGTGGCTGGATTCCTAGTGGAGAACTTGACCTTTTTGCTGTCTCTTCCCTACTTTGATATTACGTTTGTCTTCCTCTCACTTCCTTCTGTCCCCGGAAGACATTGATGGGACTTTCAAAGTAGACAACTTGGGAAGGAGAGGTTTAGCATCTACAGGCTAGGGACTGTGGGGAACCATTTCTGCCTCTGAACTTGAGTGGCAAGAACAAAGAGGGTTGGCCAGAACTGGAGATGACAGTTCCCAGAAACTGACTACCCAAGAAGCCTCAGACTCGGGTAGAAGTCAGTTGCTACCTGCACACCAGGAAGGCCCCAGCCAGGGTCTTACATACTTGACCTCTTTTTAATCCTCTTACCCTCACACACTAAGCTCTCTGACATGAATTTGAAAGGCTAAGAGAACTTCTAGGGAAGTGACATGGGTTTGCTTCAGGTAGAACTTGGAATGCTAAGGAAGAATCATGTGCAGTGTGCTCCAGAGAATAAGCAGAAGACAACAGGATCTCCCACACACAGGATCCAAATACCTGGAAAGCCACATGATGGAGCTGTGGCAAACAGAAACTCTCCAGGTATTTATTCCTATGCCTGCTGCTGGACTTGCAATATTAAACAAGATTTCAGAAATATTCTCTACTTGGATTTAAAAAAGAATAATGACTTTAAAGAAAAGTTGGAAGTTAGAACAATAAGTCTCGCTCTTTTGTGAGCAAGTATCTTACCTACACTGTTCTCACAAAGCTGACACTGGTGAATATTCCTTAATCTTTGGATGATGGTTCCTATTACTGTCTTAGTCTTAGTTAGGGTTTCCATTGCTGTGAAGAGACACCACGAGTCTTCTGTGAGACTTCAGTTTGGTGAAGCTGTATATAAACCCACCACCATTTTGTAGGTCAAGCCCACCTACTACTCTGTACTACAACCCACTTCAGATATACAACTCGGAAGCAGTCTTTGGTTTGGTTTCTGTGCTCTAGAACTCTTTTAAAGATTTTCCAGGCATTATGTGGGTGTTTGGTCCCGTGTTGAAGCACCATTTGTAAAATGGGTTTTCTGGCACATTTGGCTGGAGGTCCAGACCCACAGATCTCTATTCCAGACTGACTAGCCCCAAATAATCACACAAAGGCTTATATTAATTTCATGCTGTTCGACCTATGGCTCAGGCATATTGCTAGCTAGCTCCTGCATCTTAATTCAACCCACTTTCATTAATATGTCTTGCCAAGTGGCCCATGGCTTACCTTTACATGTTGATTCTTGGATGACTGGATCGTGTCTCCTCTGACTCTACCCTCCTTCCCCTATGCTCTGACTTCCCCACCTACTTTTAAGATGCCTGCCATAGGCAAGACAGTTGCTTTATTCACAGCATAAAGACATCACATGTGTTAGTGTTTGGGTACATGCATGTAAGTGCAGGTGCCAGAGGCTAGAAAAGAGCATTGGATCCCATGGATCTGGAAGTTTAGGTGGTTGTGAGGTACCTGTTTGGATTCTCAGAAACAAACCTGTGCAAGAGCAACAAGCAACCTTAGCTGCTGAGCTGTCTCCTTCACCCAAATACAGCTTTATTCTAATTTCTTTAAATAAGGGATGTGAATATCAGCATGCCAAGTTTTAATACTCAATATGTTGGTTTGCCTATGCTCATCTTCTATCTGAAATTTAGCCGAAACAGCTAAATACATAAATCACCCAAACTAAGGTCTCTTTTGACTGCAAAGCTCATTTGCCTCCCTCAGCATCCCATATGGGGTCTTCTCTGAAATATGAAACTTAACTTCATTTTCTCAACTCTGTCTTCCTAGGAGAGTGGTTGTCCAAAGTCCTCTGACTCAGGGCTTTTCTGAGAAATTTTTATACAACTCTGAGTCTGTACATGAATCAAAGGCTCACTGATAATGAATCATAAATTTATTTAAAAATAATTCTTTGGTATTAATAGAACTTGACAGTTATTAAAAACAAAGGTACATTTTTATGCTTGTGAGATGTTTTTGATTGTTTACTTTTACATAAAGAATTAAATTCTGGTGGATATTGATTCCTCAGGACAGAGAACATTTTCAGTGGCTTTTCAGAGTTGATCAATAGTATCACTTTAGAGTCATTAAATGCTGAGGATTCTGATTTGCATAAATATATAATACAAAATGGCAAAACACAGGATAATTTTAGCAAATGTTGGAAATTCAGTCCTTATACTGTTAACATTCATGTGACAGTTTTTTAAATGAAGCTTAAGTCAGTGACTCATCAACAATTTTTAAGCACAAACATGCTAATGCAATCCTATCCAAAGATACACTAATTTTATACTTACATTCTGAAGAATGGCAGTGTGAAAATGTTAAGCCAATATTTTCCAGTAATTAAACCATATTTCTATGTGAGCAGGGAACTAATGAGCGTAGAACAAAAACATTGCCATTCATCAAATACAGTAATATCAAATCCAAGCCTAGGGGTTTCAGACAGAGTTTGTTGACATTGCGAGGGTCTGTGCTGGGCAGATGTGCGCTGTATGCTTAAAACCAAAGCTGCAGTGAAGCTGCCTAATGCACAGGGTCAAACACTGTAAGGGACACTGCAGATTCACTAAGCACTTGATTTTGAATTTACCTTTGGTCTTAGTGTGCTCAGAAACATTTGATTGCTGGTTCATCCATACTCATATTCAATTCTGTGACTTTATATGGGGTTGTAATAGGCAGTTTAGGAAGTTGGGAAGATCATGTTTGTATCTAGCCACTAGAGTGGGGTTCATTACAGTGTTTGGCTGGCTGCAAATCCTGGGGTCTCCAGTGGCCTTTCTGATGAATCTGAGATAGGGCTTTTCTAAGAAGTAGCTCCATTGATAGAGAGCACACTACCTGTCCTGGTTAGTATTATGTTAACTTGACATAAGTTAGGAGCCATTTGGGAAGAGGTTTTCTTAATTGGGAAAATGTCCACATAAGATCTGCCTGAAAGCAAATTTGCATTACATTTTCTTGACTGATGATTAATGTGGGTGGGCCCATCTTTGTGGGCAGAGCCATCACTGCGCAGGTGGTCCTAGATTCTATAGGAAAGCAGGCTGAACAAGCCATGAAGAGCAAGCTAGTAAGCAGCACCCCTCCATGGTCTTTGCATCAGCTCCTGCCTCTTTGAGTTGCTGCCCTGACTTCTCTTCATGTGGACTGTAACCTATAAGATGAAATAAACCCTTTCCTCCACAACTTGATGTTGGTCAAGGTTTTTGTCATAGCAAAAGAAACCCTAACTAAGACAATACTAAAAATTACTTTTTTGGGGTGGGAAGCAAGCGTCTTCTAGTCTTTATATGCAGTTTGTTGCCACCCAATATGGGTGAGATGTTTTCACACTCTAGGTCTCCGATTGGAACATTCTTGCTTATGATTCTCAGCAGTCTATCATACTGTGTTGGTTGGTCATCTCCCCATTCACTGCATTTTTCTTGGATAGCTGTGTACCATCTATTGAACCTGTCAGGTCATCTGTAGTGCGAATGAGAGGCCAATACTGAGAAGCAAAGGTGTCTGTGTGTCCTCACATTCAGCCGTCAAATGAGACTTTGTGAGTGGGCTTTCCAGATGCATTGCTACCAGCCTACCAGCTCCACCTCAACTTGGGATTTTTCTCAGCAACCATCACGATGATGTTTAGTCTACAACTGTTTCCACATCCAGTGTATATACTCTCCACTTCCTAATAGTGCTCTGAAGTGTTCTCACATTGGAGCTTGTGGACACGCTCCATTCTCTGACTGGAGTTTAAAGAAAATTCTGATAAAAATACCACATAGGATAAGATCTATCCTCTTAGCTTTTAAAGCTCACTGCGACATTGTTAACTAGAAGTGTAGTGATACACAGCACAGTCTCCAGTTTTAAATTAAAATTACATTTTCATGGTGTATTTATTTTGTCTGTGTTGAGATTGTGAGTGTACATGTCACAACAGTCCTGCGGATTCAGAGGACAACTTGCCTGTGTCTGGCTTCCTTTCTCCCATGTTGCTGGTATGAGCTGAAACTCTGGTCATCTGGCTTGGCGGCAGCCATCTCTCTTTGCTTACCATCTTTTCTGCACAGAATCTTTTAAGATTGCATAACTGAAATACAATTCCCCTTGAATGGCAGCTTGCCCTTTTCTCTCCCTCCACCAGCCTCTGGTAATTATTATTCCTTTCCTAGCTCAACACTTTAAATCTAACTTTCCTTAATTTTTAATTTGGTTTTAAAAGTCTATAATAAAGTTTCAAAATCTACTACAAGGTTTGTGTCTGCTAAAATATCCATTTTTTTTGGAAAGGTTTTAAATTTTGATGGAAAACTGTTGTCTGTTGATGGTTATATATTACTGTGTTAATCATTCTTTAAGAAGTAAAACAGAATAAACCAGCAGAATGTATGAGAAGCATCTCTCTCTATATACAACTCATCTAGCTTCATCGTTTGACTTAGATTTTTAATGCCTTATGAAGATTTATTTTATTTAACATACTTTAATTGGAAGGGAATCACTCTCTTTCTTCCTCCAGCCTCTCAGCTGCTCTTCTTCCAAACTCTCATCTCCCCCTCCTCAGGCTCAAGGCAGTAGCCATGGAAGATACCATGGCCCCAAATAGCTGCATAGGTCATACAGATCAGAAAGGCCCTGGTAGCAACTTAGCCTGCAGACATCAATGTGGTCACAGGTTGTGGCCCAGACCCCAGGTACCATGGGCCACAGACATCAACACAAAACCCTGACTGTGGTAGAACCATGGACCCAGACAGCTCCTAGATTTTTAATGTTTTAACAAAGTATGATTCAAGCTGAAACACTTACTCCTGCTTGCTACTGTAAATTTCTATTCACTTCTTCAATAAAGTTGATTGGAATTTAGTATTATAATCATGTGTGTTTCAACCAGGGGCCAGCCTCATGGGCATGGAATCTAAGCACAGACCTTTGTTGTATTTACTTTAAAATTCTGCTGTGACCATTTTGAAATCTGAATAATTTTTAAACAAAGCAAGTGTCCCCTCCCTCTTTGTGTTTGACTCAAAAGTTCTTTTGATGCTGGGATATAGCTACGGACTACCAGTAACATACAAAGGGTAACTCTGTGTTATAGCTGCAGGGAGAGACCAATGGAACAGGGAACCACAGAAGGTATCCTCAGGGCCAAACTAAGTGGGCTGTGATAGGTATGCTGCTGGCCTCCCTGGATTGGCTAGTGACAGTAATTTCTGCTGCTCTGGAGACATTTTAATCTTTGGTTAAGGCAGCCAGCTTTTACCTAGGCTGTAGGGCTAGCTTGGTGGGATGGTATCTTTAATATAGGGAATTCCAAAGCCCATTCATATTCATATCCTTTATTATAAAACTGGAAACACCAGGTCTGGCCCTTAAGTTAGGACTGTGTGCTCAAGTCCTGCCAGATCATGACTCTTAGAGTAGAGGGGTTACATTTCCAGTAGGTATATCTTTGGGGAGGACCTTCTTCCTGAAGAAAGATGTGTCCATCTAGATGTTCTATACGTCTTAGATAAACTCAGTCTCACAGTTTTTGGTTAGAGCTATGATTATTCTTTGTGTGTGTGTGTGTGTGTGTGTGTGTGTGTGTGTGTGTGTGATGGCAATGAGCTGGGCTATCTGCCAGACATAGAGAAAAGGGTTTCATAGTATATTTTTGCTCTATCCTATAAATCCATCATCGATATTATTATGCTACAATTTGAAATTGATGGGTTCTGACTGGAATATAAAATCCTCAAAAATACCCCATAGATAAAATGTAAAAACAGGCTCGGGGTCACTATTATTTTTCTATTCATTGGTGCTACATCAAAGTAGCATGGCTACCAATTCCAAACCTTAACATTTTTAGCTGGCAAGTAAAGTGATCCCTCTTAAAGGGTTCCCAGCATCAGTGTTAGTCTGAGAGCAGGGTACAGATGAACAACACCCTTAGGTGGCACTGTAGATTTTATATTACCTCCATTTCCACCTACCTTCTGGCTTTAAGTTCATACACCATTTGCTGCTTAATGTTGTTCATCCACAAACTTGTGGGAAGGTTTAGCAATGTCACGCATCCTGGAGTGCTGGGGTGACATAAAGACTTTCTTGAGATTTCAGAATGCCTTCCTGCTCAGGGGACCATTTTGTCCTAGGTTCTGGTATAATGGTTTTTATTATTTCTTTATTGTTAGGTATTTGTACTATGTAGTATCCAACCATATCCAGGAATACTCTTACTTACTGTTAATCCTGTGGTGCAGGGATATTCAAGGGAGCTTGGATCCTACTTGAGGACAGGGCCTTGTTGCTACCCTTAGCAATACTCGCAGGCAAATTAGCTTATTGGAGCATGATTGGAGCTTCTTATCAGACTCATGATTGCCAAGTTGTTGGAACATTTCAATTAGTTCCTCTTTGGCTTTCTTGTACTCTTTCAGGGTGTGCAGCAAAGAAGAGATTGTCCACAAAGTGCCAGAGGATGATGCTAGGATGCTCTTGGATATACTCAAGCAGCTCCTCACTGAGAGCTTCATCAAGTAAAGTGGGGAGTTCTTAAATCCCTGTGGTATTTGAGGTCACAGCAATTGACCACTGAACCCAGGGTCTGTCCATTCAAAGGCAAGCACAGGTTGGCTCACAAGTGCCTGAGGCACAGAGAAAAAGGAATATTTCAGGTCTAGAAGAGTATATAAAGTTCTTTCTGAATCCAATAGGCTGAGCAAAGTTTTAGAGTTTGGTATAGTGGAGCGGATAATTTTCTCTCTCTTACTTACCTTCAGTCCTGAATAAGATGATAGTCACTGGTGCCTGACTTAATGACAGGGAACATTTCAATATTCCAAGGTGACTGGCAGAGAACAAAAACTCCTATATCTCCAGGGCAGATGATGTACTTTCTAAATCCTGCCTTAGCTTCTGTTGAGATTGGGTGCTGCATTACCCTTATAAGTTAGACTGAGCTTGAGAGTTGTACAATGGGCAGCTGATATGATGTGAGGCCAGTCTGGGGAAACTGGTCTCTGCACATCTTCCAGGGAACTACAGGTGCTGCAGGAACCCAGAAGTAGATTCCTTGTTTCTCTGAAATTACCTTAGTTACCTTGGAGAGATTAGTTGGCTGCTCTCATTCCAGTCAGTAGAGCACGACACTATGTGCCAAGTATCCTTTACCTTGATGAGTGTTGGGATCCCAGTGTGGTAGGGCAGAGGGTAATAGTCACTCAGCTCTTCTTTCTGTATCCACCTGTGTTTTCCAGGACCCACCAAGCCTTCTTGGCTTCAGTCATGATTTGATCTCTCTCCTCAACAATAAAAAGAGTGCTTTGAAGCTGCCTGCAGTCAGCCCTTGTGGGGTAGGTTTATGGGTAAAGAAATGAGTTTCCAATTGGGTGATGAAGGCCCGAGGCTTCTAAGAGAAGGAGGTTATGGATTTTCTAGTTATATATACACCACTAGTTGAAAAGGAAACATAAAACGGAGATGTAGCCTCTATTCTTCATTGGCCTCTTCCACCAGAGGGGATGGAGGTTCACTAAAGGTTGCCTCTCTAAGATGGAGAATGGCTAGGGTTGGTTTGGCTGGGGCGGGGCCCACTTGAAATGTGAAAAGGTGAGAGAAGGTTGAAGTGAACTCCTGGGACCTCAGGTGCATGGTCCTGGATTGGCTGGATACCTGGATTATAAAGTGAAGGAAAATCTTCCTCTACCTCTAAAGGGGTCACTACAGAGTCCAGGAATTTTGCTTAGTTTTTTCACACAGCTTCTGACTCAGACTTGGTGACTAGAACAGAAGATCTCTGTTTAAGGACTCAACATTTTAGCCAAGTAGCAGGGCTTGAGGAGAAGTGAGAGTCAGTGGCTGATGTAAAGAAACTGATCAGGGTGGCCAGGAATCCCGGGAACCACTTTTCAGACTTGGCAGTTTGAGGGTAAAAAGACCTACATGTTGTCATCCCACATTCAAAGCGGGTCACCCTAGCTCACTAAGAGTGCAGAGCTTTCTAGATAACATCTTAAATCCATAGTCCATCTGGCAGAGAAGGAAGTCGTGCAGCATGCAACGCCAGGGCGACTTGGATGTGCTCAGTCTGACTCCCATGTCTGCAACAAAACTTCTAAGCAAAGAAAGTGCAAAGCAACATAAAAGGACAGAATGTTCACACAGCCAGAGGTCAGACAAACAAACATAAGGCTTGTGCATATTATACATACATAGCATATGTATACATAATCAAGAAAACATTTTTCAATTTTGTTTTTATTAAATAATGTCATCTCCATAAATGTATACCCCTGTTCACCCTTCCCTCTCCCCTCCCAGTCCCTCCCAGACAGCCTTCAGCCTCACCCCTTCCCATCCAACTATCCATCCCCTCCCCCAAAAGGGTGAGAAGTCCTAAGGTGTGTCAGCACAAAGTGGTTCACATCCACTCCAGGCACATCAAATTCATTCATCCCAAAGTCAATGCTGGGCTGGGTGTTCCTCTACAGGGAATGGGCTCCAATGTGCCAACCCACGAACAGGAACACAATCTGATCCCACCCTTGTGGCTCCACACACTGCTTATGCCAGTCAAAACAATTTTTTATCATGGAGCTGGATATCAAAACACTTTGAGAAATACCAACTGTAAAATGAAAACACATTACTGATTCACCATGAATGAGCTTCTCAAAGCCAAGCCTTAACTCCTAGGGCTATCATAACGTGGTGTTCTAAAATGGGCAGCTGGAACACTAGAAGCTGTCTCAAGGTACTGAAAACCAGAAGGCCAAGATCAAAGTGGTGGCAGTTAATTTCCTCTGAGGGCTATGAGGAATACTCTGTCCATATCTCTTGCCTGGCTTCTGAGACTTGGTGGGAACCACATGTGTTATCACCTTGACCTCTGCCAGTTACAATGTACAATGTATACAATGCCATGTCTCTCTGTATGCCTAGACTCCTCCTTTTCTAAGTAAACCCATCCTACAGGTTTACAGTTATCATGGTAACTTTATTTGAAGGTGATCCCTCTACAGGGACATTATTTCTAAACCAGGTCACATTTATTTTGATGATCTTAGTGCTTCATTATATCTGTTTAGGAGGAAATTAATTTTCTCATAGCAATCATAATGGTCATCACTTTAAAATACCTATGTGTTGGGCTTTGTACTAAGTATGAATTACTATATTAATGTCTACAGCTATTCTTAGAAGTAAATTTGCTATATCAACTTTACACCATAACAAGGCCTAGAGGGGTTCACTATTACAATTTGGTCTGTTTTACTTCAAAGCCTGTATTTTTTTCCACTCTGTTTGTTTATAGGAGGCTCAATCTGGCAGGGGTCTCAGAGGCCATCTGGTACAATCCCTTCTCTTCATAGTTTAGTGGCCAAAAGGAAAAAAGAAATTGTAAAAATCTGGTGTGTTTTCTAAATTCCAGGGAAACAATGAAGTTGACCTTTGAAAACAATGTAAGTCTTAAACAACCTATAAATACCTTTTTTTTTTTTTTTTTAAATTTCTCTACCACCCTCTCTTGAAGGTGGGGAACTTGGACCCTGCAGCTCCCTACAGAGAGGGAAAAACACAGATGTTAAGTCTTTTGTCTGCAACGACCCAGATTACACAGACAGATCTTACTTAGTTAATTTGGTGAGGGCTCAAGAGCAATCATATGTGTGTATGAAAGATGCAGGCTCGTGTGCGTGTGCGTGTGCGTGTGCGTGTGCGTGTGCGTGTGCGTGTGCGTGTGTGTGTGTGTGTGTGTGTGTGTGTGTGTGTGTGTGAAGGAGAGGGAGGGGGAGAAAAGGAGGAAGGAGAGAGAGAGAGTGAGAGAGATTGTGATCTCACTTTTCCAACTGTAGAAAGAGGGCTGGTTCTGATGACAGACCCAGCCCCATTTCCCTCTCGCCCTCTTCTCCCGCTTTGAAGTTGGGAATATTCAATATTCTTAAATTTTCATTTCCGTGAGAATTTGAGATTACCAAAGCTGTGGAGATTGCATGTCACTCACAACATATTTTTAGAGAGCTGTGGATGATGTGAAATCAAATAGTATACTCAAGAGTGAGGATTAACATGGTGCTCCAAGGACAATCTTCTTATCTGATTTGTACGTTTAGCATTTAGACTTGACTCTTTAGCCCTCTGTGACTGTCATGAAGTTAACACATGTTTGCTGAACACCTATTGTGGACACTGGGTGTTCAGCTAGAGCACAGCGAGGAACCTATTCTCTTGTGAGAGGTTTTCTGGCAGGATACCAGGGAAAAAGGCAACCAGATAAATAGACAATGGACACAGCATCTAATGGTGGGGAGGATTAATAATCTTAATACATCAGATAATCTTAATACATCTCCTAAAGGAACTATTGTGAACTCTTGGTCTATTTGTTAGCATGTTCAGGGAAGACACCCTCAGAAAGAAGACCTTAAGAAGACTCTGCTGCTAAAAATAATGGGGGCAGGGTGCTAGCCATTCAGGCAAAGGAGATTGGGATGGCAGTTGACAGTCTTGTGAGGAGAGTCAGTCTTTTAGGAACTGTTGCAGTCTCAGAAGAGGAGACCGATGCAGTGTTTATGGGGGTGGGTATTGCCCTGGCATGATTGTGGGAAACAGGCTCTGGGGTAAAGAAGTGTTTGGGAACTCATGATGTGAAGAAAAGATTGGTCCTGAATTTCTACAAACACAAGATTCTGGTCTTATTTATTGAATGGTAAAATTCTAACCATAAAATAGGTTTTTGGGTGGGAAAACCAAGCATCATAACGTCAATATACAGGATACTTATTTGAAACCCCAGGATCTTCATAGCTCGTGAGAGTCACCGCCACATGATGCTGGGGTAGGAGTGCAGAGAACAGTAGGCCTGGGACAGTCTCCCCACCCCCTGTGTTTACATTTTCCACTTTCCCCTCTCACCATTGGGTCAGACTCCTAGTGATGATGATAATTAACAGAGAGCGCAAGTTCAGAGTAGCCCAGCTCCTACCTCCCTTCCTAGTAGAACAATTTTTGTATTCAGCCTTGGAGGCACATGAGGCACGGAGTGAAATATTCACGCACTGTAGACACACACAAATGTATATTGTTCCTCATCTATCCTGAGAGAATAACGGAAAGGACACCTGTCCCTGCACTGTGAGTTTCAGGCAGTGCTCACTTGCCAAGATTGGCTTCACTGCTGAACAGGGTTTAATTGTCTGGGCTCAAGGTAGTTTTGCTTTTCATATGCCACTCAAAGGGAAGCCAGGAGCAACTCAATGTCAATTTAAGACAAATGAGAGCAATAAAATGTAACCTGCTGTTAGCATTTGCGTATTTGTGATTTAGGCTCCATATGTTAATTTCTACTTTATCAAAATGCTCTCATCTTTGCACCTCTGGGCAAGAGTGTGTCTGATCACAAAAGAGCAGCGTGGCAGCCAGCCAGTCTTCATGCTTCCCGTCTCACCCTTCACTTGTGCTGGGAGCTGACTTGAGGACAGCTGCGAGGGCTCAAACACTGGATTCTGAGGGAATCCTGCCAGAAGGGAAATGTGGGATTCAGGGGCCCTGTAAGACTCAGGCTTTTGATGTCATCGTGAGTCTCCTGCTCCCCTCCTCCTTTTCTTCGTTACAGTTGGACATAGGGTCACAGAAACTCATCTACTCTTGTTTATTTTTCTTGCATTTATTTACTTGTATGCACGTGTTTGTATGTGTGAGTGTGTGTTTGTGTGTGTAAATGTGTGTATGTGTCTGTACGTATGTGTGTGTATTTGTGTGTGAGTGTATGTATGTATGTATGTGTGTGTGCACATGGGGAGGACATAGGGCAGTTTGTGGGGATGGGTTCTCTCCTTCTGTATCTGGGCTCTGGGGATTAAACTCAGGTCATCAGTCCTTCACCTGCCGAGTCATTCCTTCAGTTCAACTTGTCGTACCTTAATAACTTATATGGCATAAAAGGGAAATAGGAATCAATGTTTTATTAACATAACAATAATAAAACAATACCAATAATACTAAATGTAAGAATAATGAAACAATACTTATCACATGTCTAATTATTTTTCAGTACAACTCACACATATTGTTAATTTATCTCTTGATATCACTGTGAAGGAAATCTATTATAGTGCTTATTTAAGGAACTTGAATGATATGGACTTAGAAGTGAGTTGCTGCTAGAGGTATGCCTTATAAAGCAGAATCTATCATGGAGATTTCAACATGGGGGTAGGTCTTTTGGAGTATTCCTGAAATAACATGGTCGGTGAGGGTCAAGGAGATGTGTGTCATCAGGCTGCTAAGCAGACTCAACAGAGGTATCTGTCAGCCTCACTTGGGGGTTTTAGATGTAGGGATGCCCCTTTACTCTCAGAAATGGTATAGATTGCTTTGCCTTTATCCCATGGAAGTTTCTCCTGGAAGGTTCTGTGACCTTGGAGAAACAGTACTCTGCTGCACTGCATAGTTTTAGGAGAATTCTAGCTCACTGAAGTCAGCAACTCTCCCCAGAGCTGGGCAATCAGTCTTCAGTTCTGAAGGAATATCTGGCTAGAATGTACTATAGTATTCATAATATACTATAATGAAGCTGAGATTCAAATTTAGTATGTTCAGCCTCAAAGTTGAGTTCTTCAGACACTGTGCTAAGCAGTCCTAACTTGTTTGATAACACGGTTTAATACACTTCCAGAAGATAAAAACGGTCACATTAAGTGATAATGATGCAGTTTTCTGTTCATGTAGGTAATATTCTAGGCAGAAAGCTCAACTAGGCATAAATATTCCTTAAAAAGTGGGTGAGAAACTGATTGGCTAACTTTATCAACAGGAAAAGACTCCAGTATCTCAAGGAAATACCTACTAACATACTGAGCTGGGCCCTGTGCAGCTGGAATCAGGAGATCAAATGCTGCAAGGTCCCTTCCTCTACCCAGGATTATCTGAAATAGTGAGAAACCACCAAAGACTATTCTCAAACTATGTATTGTCTCCAAATAAAAATCCCTGGAGAAGGGATCCATAGTCTGAGCTCAATACTGTTCTTGTGTCTGAGAGGTCTCTAAAACACATATGCTGAAGGTGAGGTCTCTCAGTATGCTCAAGTTGGGGATTTGGGGAAGATATTAGCTTATGAGAGTGTAGACTTGTTATGATTATTCTATTACAGACAAGTGTAATAAATGAGGATGTGATTAAAACATTAGAGGTAGGACTTGGAGGAACTGGATTCTTTGAGGTGTATATTTGGAACCCCATATCTGAGCATCATCTTCTCTGCTGCCACAAGTGCAACACTGACCTGCCACATATTTTGTCTCACAACAGATCTTCAAAACATCAGAGCTAAATTATGGACAGAAGCCTCCAAAAACCATGTGTCTAATGAATTTTCTTTTTTTAGAACTGTTTCTTGATGTAGGGTAGGATGTCCTTCTGTATGCTTTGCTACCATTGGTTAATAAAGAGGCTGTTTTGGCCTATGGAAAAGCAGCTTAGAGGCAGGGGAGAAATCTGAGCAGAGATAAAGGAGAAGGAGGGCAGAATCAGACAGAGATGTGATACAGCTGCTCAAGAAGAAAGATGGAAAAGTACAAGTAAGTCAAGAGCCATGTGGCAATAAACAGATTAGTAAATATGGGTTGAGTTAAGTTGTAAGAGCTAGTTGCTAATGAGCCTGAACCATAGGTCAAACAGTTTGTAATCAATATAAGCCTTTGTGGGATTATTTGGGGCAAAGCAGCTGCCGGCCCATCTGGACCTTGGGGCCTAGCTGGGCTGGATGAGACAGAAACCTTTGGCTTGAGTTTTTCTTGGACATTTTGTCATGATGCTCAGAACTAACATAATTACTAGATACTAAGGAATCCGTAACTTGTGGTAACTGCTTTATATAAGTGAGGATTTTTTTTTCACATTTGACCTGTTCCATAGAGTCAGAATGAATATTGGCCTAGTGCTATTGCCTGAATACCATCACTGCCAGCATCACTGTCATTATATGGTCTTTGGAATAAAGTTCTTGAACACTTGTGCATCAGGTAGAAGCTGCTGAAGAGTCCTGAAGTACTATTTTTGGTTTTCTTAGATGCCATGGGATGCTTTCCATTTATGTCTGAACATCATCTCCCAGGCCTTTCTGGGGAGCATTTTCCACTTCTCATTCTGCCTGTGTCTTGTGCCGGGGCAGACCTTCTGGGATGGTCTAACCTTTTCTATAAAGCAAAGACTAAATGGTCTCAAGCTATTTTCATCTTCTGCCCAACAAAAGCCAGTGTTTCTGTGTTCCCATACTCAACTTCGTCCATGATTCCTTTGGGGGTGGACTTAGCCTTCAGCTTTACTTTTCATTTTGTGTACACATTACTGCTGCTGCTGTTAATTCTCCTGCTGATGTTAAAACCAACTCCTTTGGGTTTGCAACAGGGACTGAATATCAGTGGCTTTCCAGTAATTCTTCTGGCTTTCAACACCAGATTGGAAATGTGCATTGAGCCTCAAGGTTCTCAACATCTCCAATATGAAGCGGTCATTATTGGAATACTCTGGTTGCATCATGTAAGCCAATATAATAAATCCCCTTTTAATAAATATTCATTACATAAATTCTGTTTTTCAAGGGAACTTTGACTCATACAAAAGTCTTACTGACTTGTTAAATCTTGTGGATGATTAGAAGAAAAATAGGATAGGCATTGTCTTGGTTTAGATACATACAATTTGTGGGTTTGGCGGTTAGATTATTCTGTCCTCAGATATATAACCAAGGAGGGAGTTGACTATCGAGTCTGGTACATGTAGATTGTAAAAAAAAATCTGTGGACTATCCAGGTTGTCACGGTGTGAGTCTACAATGCCCTTATAATAAGGTTTATATGTTTTAATGCTTGGTCAATAGCTAGTGGTTTTGTTTTTCAAGGCTGCAGAATCTTTAGGATGTAGAAAATATCTGGAAGGAACAGGTCACTGCAAGTGAGCTTTCTTCTCACCTGTCGTCAGAAACTTCTGGTCCAGCCTAACCCCTAGGTTCCAAATAACCACACAAAGGCTTATATTAATTACAGGCTGATTGGTCTATATCTCAGGCTTATTACTTGCTAATTCTTATACTTTAGGTTAATCCATATTTCTGTTTATGTTTAGCCACATGGCTTGGTACCTTTTCTCAGAGCAGCCTTCTCATTCTGATCCTCTGTCTCACTGTTTTCTCTTTCTGACTCTTCTGCTTCCTAGAACTTTCCTAGTCTGGTTGCCATGCCTCTACTTTCTATCTAGCTACTTGACCAATCACTGCTTTGTTAGAACAATATTTGCAGTGGTAAATATTTATAGTGTATGAAACACAATCCTGTAGCATTTCCTTTTTTAAACTATTTTTTAAAACAAGAACACCAAATCTAATATCTTTTGTTTACCTTTTTTTCCCCTGACCACTATCTACAACAGCTTGTAACAAATACTCTAAACAAAGACAAACTTCCATAATCCATTTTTTTTTTTGGAATGTGGGTTTAGTTGTTCAGACTACTTCCTGTTGATTGTGATGCTGGTAATCTTATGGAGATCCAAAGAAAATTCATGATGGCCAAATCTTCAGTGGTGTAGTCTGTGAAGCTGAATCATCTCACCCTGTATCCTTGAAGCAATTCTGGATGCAGAACTCAAAGGAAACTAATAGAGGTACTCTGAAACGTTGGATCATCTGGGCCATCTGTTCCTATTGAAGATTTTTTCAGGGGGATCTTCCTTGATAAAACATTATTTTCTTTAACCCAGAATGAATCCAGAGCCTCTCATTTTCTGTGGGAATAAAAACAAAATCTCTTCTAAGTAACATATCTTTTGACTTCAATTTTGAAGTCAAGGCATTTACAAAATATATAGGTTGGATTAATCCAGCAGCATTTATAACCAAATGTCCTTTTAGTAGCTTTTACTACTTCCTTTGTAGTCAAAAACCTTAAAGACAAAACAATAACATACAATATCTAGACTTTCTGTGCAATTTCCATCTTTACTTGCCTTAATATTATCATTTTTAAAAAGGACTTTCTCTATTCTTTCCCCTTTTTCTTTTTTCTTCCAACTCTCCCAAGCTTAAGTAATTTTTAAACACATTGGAGTTTTTTATTTTTCTGTGTCTGTCTTTACTGTATATCTCTTATTTTTTCTTCTGACTGTACCTTTTCGTCTGATAAACTGTGGCTAGGATTAAAGTCTGGCTCCACCCAGCTCCTTAGTCCAGCTTCATAGAGAGTTTAGCTTCATAGCAGAAGTGCTGTCAGGAGCCACATTTACCACCCTATCTCTGGGGAGTTTTAAAGTCCACATTGCTGCAAGGTAGAATGTTTTCTCCCATTTATTTGCTAGTAAACCTCATTTAAGTATTTGGTAGCAGGGCCTTTTAAGAGAGCCACATGGTTTTTGCCACTAAATTGGAGTCAGGAAGCCTCTCTTAAAGGAGTCATTCCTATGCTTGCCACCAGCAAGCAGAGCTCTTCTGAGAAAATGCTGCTATCAAGAAGCCATGCTTGATTCTGTTCCCTTTTTGTCTATATCAGTAGTAACCTTAAAGCCGCCGTTAGCAGCTCATGCTTGTACTGAGGCTTCTCTGAGATGTGGGAACACGTCATGTTTCAGCTCAGGCTGTACGCAGCAAACCCTTCATTTTGTAACTCATGCCTGAACAACACTCTGTACAATGGCCCACTTGAGAGACACAACTAGAAAGTTGTGTTTGTCTCTGATTCTGTGTTCTAGAACCCTCTTTGAAATATTCTCAGGCTTTATGTGGGTGTACGTGTCCCATGCTGTAACACCATTTGTAGTTGGGAATTTCTGACCTGGCCTAGCCCTCAGGTTGGACCAGCAGTCCCACATAATCACATAAAAGCCTATACTAATTATAAGCTGATTTGTCTATGGCTCAGGCTTATTACTTGCTAATTCTTATGCACTAAGCTAATCCATATTTCTATCTATGCTTAGCTACATGGTACCTTTTCTCAGAGCAGCATTCTCACTCCAGTTTCTGTCTTGCTGTTGTTTATCCCTCTCTATTCCTCTTCCCAGGATTCTCCAGTCTGGTTTCCCCTGCCCCCTTTTCCTGTCTAGCTACTTGACCAATCAGAATTTTATTAAACCAATATTTAAAATGACAAATATGTATAGTGTACAAAAGCATAATCCCACAAGAATTTTCCTTCGCTGCTTCATGATAACTCTTGGTCAGTACCATGATGTGACTAGCTGTACAGAATAACTTTTGTTTCCACCTCTTCCTCCAATGGTGAATTTCCATTCCTGTGAAACTGGAGGTCAGAATAAACATTGTATACACACAATAAATTACAAATACATAGGTGCACAGTTCAAGGGACTGGGCAATTTGTAGACAGGTCTGGGGTTAGTAAGACTTGTGGGTAATCCACTTTAAACAGAGTCAAATTTGTCTAATGGGGAGCATGTGGAAGTAGAAAGGAACAGAACCTCACCAGTAGCATTTAAGTAAAGATAGAAGTGAATATTTGAATACAATATCATCAGAGAGAAAAAAATTCTCATATAAGCAGTTATGAAATCGCAAGTTTCTTTCAGGCCAGCACACACATTTGGTAGAAGCGATATTTTATCACCTTCCTTTCAGATTCATAATCTTATGTAAATTGGATACCAACAATTTTTTCCGAAAAGGTGAAGGCCTTAAAATTTACATGCTGAATTTTCCATCATGTCTTTCTGCATGCCTTGCATTAAATGATGATGTAATTCTCTCATATTTCTTTCATGAAATCACAGAATTTCATGGGTGGAAAAAATCACATCAGAGATGCTTGGAGCCTTTGACTTTCCTGGAAGTGAATCCAGATGGGACTGTAAAATCCCTTTCAAGCCCAGTCCCCAGAAGCCCTTTGTGTGGGTTTCTCAGAGCCAACTTCTCCAGGTTTCAGCCTGCAGCTATTTAACTTCAGAACACAGTGCTTTCCCCAAAAAGATTCACCTCATTTTCTTCATTGCATAGTCAGAAATCATTGAGAGAGACACCGGGTGCTGGAGGGATGGCTCAGTACTTATGCACACGTACAGTCTGAGTTTGGGTTCCAGCATCCACACCAGATTATTCACAACTATTTTTAACTCTAGATCCAGGGGATGCAATGCCTTCTTTTGGTATCTGATTGTACTTGTATTCATGTGCACATATTTACAAATATATCGTGTGCACATACACTCACAAGCACATACAGAGAGGTATGTGTGCACTTACATGCAGACATGCACTTGTGTACAAATCAAAACTAAAAAAGGAAAGACACTTATATTGAATCATATTTCAACATCATGATGTTTTTTGCAATATAAAAATGTAGCACGTTTGATGAGGAAAGGGGCATTTTCAAACCCCCTATGTCGTCAGTTGAAAACTGACTGGCATAAACCTTAACGTATGTGCAGTGGCTGTGGGAACAGCATTGAAAAGGTTACAACCTTATTTTCCCTTTGCTAGTCTTGTCTGCAGGAATGGAGAGAAATGGTATGTTCACACGAGAGGCTGCCTCATGGAAACCAACAGTTAATGATTGGTGGAGTGTCATCACAAAAGATTTAGACGTTGATATTTAGCTTCTATTTTAATTGGAATTTCTAAGGCTTATTAATATAAAAATCAGATTTCCAAAAAACCCCCATAGCTTTCCACACTGTTTACTGAAAAGAACAGAAAAACATGGGGTGAATATTGTCAAGTTGTAACAAAGAGGCTCCCCAGTGTCATGTATTAACTTGACAGGCAAAATCAAAAATGGCAGGAAGAGTCCCAGGTTGGTGATTCTACCTGGTGTTTGTGACACAAGGCTTCGGGGGTGGGGTTGGGGGCGTAGTAGATAAGGGACCACTCCAGGAGTGCATGACCAATCATCAATAATGGCTATGGTCAATTAATGAAGCTGAGCAGTTGACTCTCCCTGAAAAGACTGTTTTTCTGGGTTGGTTTCTGTGAGGTGCCCTCTCACAAGGCCACACTCTTGCTCCACTCCTGACGCATCATCTTGAGAACCAGAGTCACATTGAAGAGGAAGGATACAGGTGTCTGCACCTACCTTGTGAGACAACTTTCCACTTCGGAAGAAGACTAGTAACTTGGGCTCACTGTGTAGTATCCTCATGAGAGAGTAAATTCAAGGGTTAAGGGTGTATAGAAATTGAAATGGAAATTGGATTTTGTGAGAAATTGTCGAACAGCCTCTGAATTTTGATTTTCTGCAGCAGGAAAAATCCAGAGGTATACCTGACCTGTCATGATCCTCGTAGTGTGTGCTTAGGACCTGATGGAGGTCCTGTGTCTCATCACTCAGGATATAATGCTTCTCTGTGAGATACCAAGAGGCATCCTGATGCAGGAAGCAGAATCTGAATTCCTGCTGGCCCTGACCAGGGGAGTATGGGGATCATCAGCAAGAAACCCAACAAGAAGGGCAGCATCATAGCAGTACCAGGAGACTGCAGGGGCCAGGATGCCCCTTGGGGGAAAAGCAGCCCTGTGTTGCCTTATGTGACCTTGTACTTCTCTCTTGTTTTACAGGTGGATTTTAGAAATTACACTCTTTGATCCAGCATGTTTTTGTGAGTCCCAGTGACTACTTCTGTTGTAGCAACTTCAAATTCCATTAGAAACACAGTGAGTAAGGAGTTAAAGTGGGCCAGCTGTGCATACTAACACTAAGAAAGAAGTATTTCTGTAATCTCAGCCTTGCTGAGGATGGAGAGGGGGCAGTCTAGGTAACACAGCCCAAACCAACCACAAAGCCAATGGTTTAACTGGCTGGACTGTGTGTGCTGTGGAGAGTCAGTGCACAGGTGTTGGAAGTCACACAGAGAGGTTCATTAAAGATAGGGCTCTCTCTTTGCTATAACCTCCCTGATCTGATCCTGACCAGCTTCCAGAGACTGAAAGACCCTGCCAGCTACAGAGCTTGCTGAGTACCACCCACTTCAAGGCTGCATCCTGTTATTTGTGCTGGATTAAAAAAAATCGCCCTGTGGATTGGTGAAAATCTGGCTGAGGAGACTTTGTGAACTGAGATAGAAAAAAAACCCCAACAAACAAACGTGTTTAATTTTGTCCTGAGTGGGAATTTATATTCTGTCTGCTTGGCTATTACCTGTATCTCTATTAGTCACTCCAGTAAGTATTCTGTGACACTGGCAAAGACACATTATAACCAAACATGTCATTAAAAACATGGTCGGGTTCACTAAAGAGCAAACACAAGAACCCAGTGTATGGTCTCTAAAGATACAATATACTTATATTTCAATGAGTCGCTACTTTTAAAAGGAAGCGATTATAGATGGTGAAACTAGAAAATGTTGCAGTGTTTCAGATATGTGGCCACGTGGGGGCGCTGTTGAAGGCTGATTGACCTTCTTAGATGTAATTGGACTTGGTCAGGAGATTAACTGCACAGTGTTAAATTGGTTATGGAACAAAATACTACAAACCAGTTTGTAAAGTGCTGCTTTATACTAGGTAGTTTTTTTTTTTTAAGTCGCCACTTATTCTAGGCAGACACTTGTAATCTGACTTATCACTAAATTCAGTGCTGACAGTGGCTTCCTTTACCCAACTCACTTCTTCCCGTTACTGTTGTGGTCTCATTATTTATGTAGCTGAACCCTGTGCTGGGAATTATAGCAAGTAACTACTAAAGCCAGACATCTAATCCAATAAGACAAGTTATTTGTAAAAGACCAGCATTATAAACAGAACAAATTGAGTTTATATTTTAGTTCCAGGCCAAGAAATTGAAGAATAATGGACAGGCATTTGAGTAGACAATTTGTTTTACACGAAATAAACAAAGCCCTTAAAGTTACAGTGCAATTTGCTTTCCTGTTTCCTGTACGCGTGTGATTGTGGATCTGCCACCGAGGAAAAGGGGACATATTGGCATTACTCTGTGCCAGGCTTGTTTCTTGGCTGTGATACTTACCAGCTGTGTGACCTTGGTAAAGTTTATTAACCAGCCCCCAGCTGCGGCCCTTTCCCAGTGTGGCAATGGCATTCAGTGAGCGGGCATGCACAGGGGTTTTCAGGCGTGTTTGAGACACCTATCTGGAACTTCTGAGTTGAGGCTTCCTAAGTATATTCTAGGATGATTTACTTTAACTTAAAAAAAAAATACTTGTGCACATTTAGGGCTGAAATGAATTTGGGGCCAACGTAATATAGAGATTCAGAGCGGTAGCCTTGGAATATTACTGGGTGCCATTTGCTAGTGGTATGTCCTATGTACTCAACATTCAGAGCCAAAGTTCAAACTCCGTCTTTGCTGCAAGGAATGTGTGTGAGGGTGTGAAGGAACGAGCCTTTCATGGGTTCTAAGTTGTCCACATTATTGTCTGGCTTTGGTTAAGTAAATTCTCTTAACCACATGTCATCATTGCTGGCTGAGCAAGGAGACATCTGTGGGCCCCTGCGGATGTGCTCCGCACAGCCAGCTCTCAGGCTGCCGCCCTTGGTTTTCGCAGAGAAATTAAGCTCTGTGATACACATCAAGGCTGAGCAAGAAGTCCTTGCAGGCGAGATTGACATCCTTTCAAACTAGGTAGCACCAGGATTGACATCCTATCAAACTAGGTTCCGGTAAATTCTGGTCCCGCGCTGTCTCCATTCCTCCTCCCCCTGGAGCTCGTGATCTGGAGAGACTCTCAACTTTGGTCTTCTTCTTTTCTTTCCTTATCTCAACACTTGTTCAGAACATCGAATCCAGGTCTAACTCCCCTCTGGATTCTAAATTGTTCTTTCCCAAAGCTGGTCTTCAGAAATAAAAACCCACTGTTTCTGCTGTGAATCTTAAACCTGACATTCAAGCCTAAGGAGACCCGCGCTCCTGACCTGCTGCCCACCTGCCACACAGCTCACACCAGGAAGGTAAAGTGTGGCCAGGGATGGAATGACACAAATTCGAGGTCCTTGTGGGGGAGGGGAGAAACATTATTTTGCTGCAGGGACTTAATTTGGAGCACACATTACTTTCTGCAGTTCATTCAGCAGAGAAGAAGGCTTAAGCACAGCCTTGACTTTGCTTTTGTGATTCAAGAACACTTGAACAGGAAAACAGTCTTGAACTTGGACTCTCTTGTCTGCATGCATCATGTTGATGGAGTTCTTTTATTAATTGCTGTTGGAGCTGTGGGATGAATGTAACTGCCAAAGAATCCGGCCCCCCTCCCCCAAGCCCAAGCAGTTGTGACGGTCATGCTTTCTGGTCAGGGTATCACGTGATAGCATCTGCCTTCTTCTAGATACTTCTACACCTCTAGGTAGATGATGTGATTCACCCAAGCCTAGGCCAGGCCTAGGTTCAGCTTGTGGCCTGCATATTCTGCCTTGAGAGGCAAGAAGTTTTCATTTCTTGTTTTAAAAGTTTGTAAACAAGGCAAACACACACACACACACACACACACACACACACACACACACACACACACACACACAGCCATGTGACAAGCTCAAAGACTCAGCTATCTACCACTGGCCTTTCATTGAGAAATATCTGTCCTTTGATGTAGAAAACAAAATGGCATTATATCTCTGGGACTGAGAGTCAGCCTGTCTGACTGGGTCCGTGTATTTCTGAAGAACTCTTTGAAAAGCATGATCGATACAGTTCCCACACTGAAGAAAGTAATTGGCAATAAATTGGTATTTTTGAGTCCTGAGTTCACACTTCACCCTTGCACACACCATCCCCTCCTTTGCACACACTCTCTCTCCCCTTGCACACACCCTCTCCCTTACACACACCCTCTCCCTTGCACACACTCTCTCCCTTGCACACACTCTCTCCCTTGCACACACTCTCTCCCCCTTGCACACACTCTCTCCCCCCTTGCACACACCCTCTCCCTTGCACACACTCTCTCCCCCTTACACACACCCTCTCCCTTGCACACACTCTCTCCCCTTGCACACACTCTCTCCCCCCTTGCACACACTCTCTCCCCTTGCACACACTCTCTCTCCCCTTACACACACCCTCTCCCTTGCACACACTCTCTCCCCTTGCACACACTCTCTCCCCCTTGCACACACTCTCTCCCTTACACACACCCTCTCCCTTGCACACACTCTCTCCCTTGCACACACTCTCCCTTGCACATACTCTCTCCCTTGCACACCCTCTCCCTTGCACACACCTTCTCCCTTGCACACACCCTCTCCCTTACACACACCCTCTCCCTTGCACACCCTCTCCCTTGCACACACCCTCTCCCTTACACACACCCTCTCCCTTGCACACACTCTCTCCCTTGCACACACCTTCTCCCTCTCTTCCTCCCTCTTATTCCTTTCTTAATGTCCAAAATGAGATCTATAGCTTCCAAAATACAGGAAGCTTACAGTCGACTTGAGTCTGAAATCTTATTTAATTGTTCAGTTTTTCTCTTTTTATCATTTGTAATGTATCAATTACTATGAATTCTTCCTCATGATATTTTTTGGCCTAGTACTGTCCTAATAAGCTAAGCTGACAGGAGGTATTTCTTCCAAACATCTTTTCAGTAAGGCTTTGTCCAGCGTATGTTTTACTATATATACATATTTGGTAGAATTCCCTAGTGAAGTCCTCTGTGCCTGGAGTTCTCCTAGGAGATTTTTAAACTGTACGCTTTTATTTCTTTAATCGATGCAGGGTTATTTATATTACCTGTTTCAGTTTGAGTGAGCTTTTTATCTGGTTTCCTTCTAAGAATTTGTTTAAATCAAAGTTGTAAGTTCATTGGCATAGCGTCACCCCTCATCATTTCCCTGTGCCTCTGGGATGCCATGCTTTGGCTCATCCCCAGGGCTCACCATCCTCTCCTTTGTCAGCTTTGCCAGAACTTCATCCGTCTTTCTTCAGAATGCTAAGCTCATGGTGTCATCAGTTTTAAGAACTCATTTTCTGCTCTCAGTTTAGCTGGGGTCTGTGGGAGGTTGTGTTGTTTCATTTTAAATAATTGTCCCAACCACTGGTTTAATAAAAAGAGCTGATTGGCCAAAGGCAGGCAGGAAGTGTAGGCGGGACTACCAGACTAAGAAAATCTCTGAGAGCAGAATGCCAGACAGAGCACCAGAGAGAAGCCAGAGGAAGCTGAGGAAAACTATGCTGCTCTAAAGAAAGGTACCGAGCCGCATGGCTGAACAAGAGACATGGGATAGCTTAAGGGTAGAGAACTAGCAAGTGATATGCCTTGGCCTGAGGCTGATCAGCCAAAAACTATTGAAAGCATCTGTGTGTCTCTGTAGGACTGTGGGACTGCGGGACTGCGGTTCTGTGGGACTGCGGTTCTGTGGGTCTGCGGGACTGCAGGCCTAGACCTTGAGGTTAGGCCCGAAAAGTCGGGCCAGAAACTTCGTACTACAGGGGTCTGTTTTTCCACTGTTTTCTTTTGCTTCCTCTCTGTCCCTCTTTCCTAATAAGGTGGGAGGTTGTTCATTGACTTGAAACCACTCTGATTTAAACCTGCTCATTTAACATTGAAATTTTATCCTTAAGTATTATTTTTTCTCCAGCTCAAAAGTTTCTATATGCTGTGTTTTTATTTTTATTCAAAATATATTTCAATTCTCTTATGACTTCTTCTCTGGTCTACAGGGTATTTAAAAGTATATTGTTTAATTCCCAAGTACTTCAGATATCCTCATATTTTTTAGTACTAGATTCTAGGTAAAAAAATTTTATAGTCATTGAATATGCTTTATATAGTGTTGATAGTTGAAGGTGTGTTTTATGGTCTACTTTGTCTTGTTAGATGCTCCGTCTACACCTGGAAGAAGCATGTTGGTTTAGTTGGTAGAGATGTTCTGGAAGGTGGTAGGGAAGTTGTCTAGTGGGGCTGTGAAGATGTTCCATCCTCTTCTGAATTTCATATATACTAATCCCATTTATTACTGAGAGTGGAGTGTTTGTTAAAATATCAATGTAATAGTCACTGTCAATTTCTCCTTTCTGTTCAGGCTTCACTTTTCCAAGTTTTCTTCTTAGATACACATGCACTCAAGACTGTAGTGTCTTTTTGGTGAGTTGACTTTGAATTATAATCCTATAACATTGACGGTGGGTGTCCTTTCTTCTCTGTCAGGTGCTTCAGCTGGTGCTAATGTGACCACTCTCATTTTCTTTGATTAGTATTACAAAGTTATATCAATTTTCAAAATTGTATGCTTAATTGATTATCTTTATACGTTTTTATATGGCCTACCATTGGATCTTGCTTTTTGACTGCTCTGAAATCTTCACCTTTATTTGTAGCTGTGTAAGTATTCCCGTTTACACGCTCAGTGCACTGAGTTCAACTTTCTGACTTTTTAGCTGTTTAAATGTGTCCTGTCCTGTCTTGTTCCCTTTCTCAGTGTTGATTTATAATTTAATATTTCTGTTTCCATTAGATATCACTGAAGTAATCAGTTATACCTCCATCCCGTTATTCTTTGCAATCTGTTACAGTTCACCTTTGGAAGATATTATGACATGTTTAGCGATAAAAGTCTTAAGAATGAATCTGACTTACCTTCATATCCTTTGTACTGTTTGTAGTGAATTTGCTGAAGAAAATGGATACTCAGTAATAAAGAAATTTCTACAAATTTTTTTATATCCTCGTCTGCTTGGTGCATGTCTGTAGTGTTTAGCTGTTTTCTATCATTGTGGTTTTTATCAGTTGGTTAAAGACATTTGGTCAGATTCAGATATGATTTTTATGGCATTTACTTCCATCTGGAGGTATTAAAATCCCAATTATTTTAATTTTACTGTGCTAACAACCATTAGATATTATTGCTTGTTCATTATTTTATTAAAGGAATTTAAAGTGGTGTTGCCTCAATTCTTCCATCTCCCTTTTTTTATTAGCTGAAGTCTTTCTATACAGACAGCCGTGAATTAATTTGATTACTCACTACAGAGTATATACAGAAAGACAACATAAATATTTGGTATTTTCTTTAACTTTCTAGTCTTCAAAGTTTCTATTTTAGTTTTATCCAAAGGCGAGTAGAACAGTTTTTAATCACTATGAATTCATGGATTTAGCAATCCTGTAACGTTGGATCCGCAATTTTATTTATGCTGAAATTTCTACTTGGCTTAAAAATTTTTCAGGCAAGAACTCCATGCCCTTCGGGAATATTTCTTGTGTGGGGTTTGACTTCTGTTTGTTCATTATCTGTCAATAGATTTGAAATAAATCTGTCATTTCCCCAAGAAACTCTGGATCTTTTTGATACATAAACAATTTAGAGACAAGAGGGCTGGAGAAATGACTCAGGGGTTAAGGGTCCTACCAGAAGTGTTGAGTTCAGTTCTCAGCAACCACATGGTGGCTCACAGCCATCTGTAATAGGATTTGACGCCCTCTTCTGGCATGCAGATATACATGCAGTCATACATAAAATATAAATAAATAAGTTTTAATAAAAGAGTTTAGAAACACCATCCTGTCATGAATGTCTGAAGTTAACTTCTAAGATATTATCACTAATATAACTTTTTAAAAGTTCAATCTTTTTTATGACTACCTTTTTCTGGGCGGGGGGGGGCTCTCTTCTGTTCCTCACTGAGGGTGTCTATGATGTAATGGTGTTGGATGGTTCTACATATACTCAGTTACTTATGTATTTTTTGTACTTTATCTGTTAAGTTGATCATTACATAAGTTTTGCATGTTATGCTAACCTTGTACTCTACTTGCGAGTCCTCTTAATCATGGAGCATCAGAGAATGATCCTTCTCACATGTCACTAGATTCAGGTATCTGTTCTAAGAGTCCTGTGTTTAAGTTCGGTAAAGGCATCGTCCTGCTCCTTTCATCTAGAGTAATTCTTTACACTGAGTATTAGAGCAATTCTGACTGGCAGATGAGTGGTTAGAATGAGTTTCCTTTTTTCTTGACTTTGGAAAAGTTGTTGATGATTGGAGCGTGTTATTTAAAAGTTTGGTAGACTTTAGTAGTGAAACCATCTGGGGTTGGGCTTTTTCTAAAGTGTTTAAATTACTAATTCTATGTTTTATATACTAAAAGTCCCCTTTTTATATTTTCTTAAATAAGTTTTGGTAGTTTGTGTCTATAACAATTTTCCTGATGTGTTAATGTGTTAATCCTTAGTATTCTTCTATAACCTTTATTGTGGGTAATGAGAGTTCTTAATTTAAGTCTTTATTTCATTAACCCTAGTATATTTTTATTTTTAGCCAGTCTAAACAGATTGGTTTGTTTATTCTTTCTAGCTATCAACATTAGTTTTGCTATTTTCCTTTCTCTGCTTTACAATTCCATTCTCATCTTTGCTTCCTGTTTGTTCCTTCTCTTAAGGCATTTTATTTTCTTCTAATAGTTGTTTTAAGGTAGATGTTTACAGTGCTGATCTGAGATCTTTCTTATGTAGGATCTGCAGTTGGAGCCTTTGCAGTGACCACTCCTTCTGCTGCATCCTGAGCTACATTTCTCTTTGCTTTTTTTCACCCGAGAGTCCTGGGTCAAGCACACAGTTTGTCCCAATGGGACAAATCCAAGTTAGAGTTTTAGAACATTTATTTTTAGAAAGAAATTACTCTTACTTCTTCTAATGGATGGATTCACATTTCTAATGCTCTGATATTTTATTTCTTAAGGCTTTGCTATTTGTTACCCGTGTCCCTGGATGTACCTCATGTGGGCAAATGTGGACATGGGCATCACATCCACCAACCCACTGTTGTCTGCTTAAAGTGCTCTGCCTTCGTGGTAAAGCATTCTTAGCTAGTTATGATTCCCTCTTACTCATTTGGCCTCTTAGACTTTCCAGTGTGCTGTGACGCCAGCTTTTCTGTGTCCCCTCTTAGCACTGACTCCTATTGAAAAATAAATATATATAAAGCCAAGTACAAGATTTTAAGATGAGTTTATTGTGGGTTAATTTAGTTTCTGCACTCCAGAGCTGTGACTGTCAGGACAACTTCTTTGTAATGAAATCCATATTTTGATTTTGGCCTTAGTGTATTTAAGAATAACTGTCCAGGGAAAATTCTTCAACTGAGTACATCTAGGCAATAGAATATATAGTATTGCATCATTAGCTTTAATTTAATTTAATCCCAGGACCTTGAATTTGTAGTTTTTCTTCATTTTTCCTGCTGTTTATTTAGAACCATGCTGTTTAATTTCCACATACGTATGTGTTTCTGAAGTTTCTGTGACTGGTTTCCAGTTTTACTCTCTAGGTCTTATCATTCACTCTTTGAATTAGTTTGGCAGAGTTTCTGTTGATGAGCTTTCAATTAAGTGTTCATCACATAATTGTTTTTCTAATACATATGAACAAACATTTAATTATTAAATATAGGCTATTATAACAATATGTCACCTGCTGGATAGCATAAAGAACTAAAAGTTTATTTCTCCTGGGAGCTAGGGAGCCCATGTGATGGCGAATCTTGATTGGCAGCTTAATTAGTTTAAGAATGTACAAGAAGGTGTCTTGGCTAGGGTTTCTATTGTTTCAGTGAAACACCAATGACCAAAAACAACTTGGGAGAATGGGGTTCATTTGGCTTATACTTACATAGGATTGTTCACCATTGAAGAAAGTCTGGACAGAAACTAAAACTAGGTAGAAACCCGAAGGCAGGACATGATACAAAGGTTATGGAGAGGTGCTACTTAATGGCTTGCTCCTCTTGGCTTGCTCAGTCTACTTTCTTATAAAAACCAGAAACACCAGCGCAGGTATTGTACCGCCCACAATGAGCTGGGCCCTCCCCTATCAATCACTAATTAAAAAAATGCCCTACAGGTTTGCCTACAGTCTAATCTTAATGAGTAATTTTCCAAATTGAGGGTCCCCCTTTAGTTAACTCTATCTTGTGTCAACTTGATGTAAAACTAGACAGCACAGGAGGTAAAGTGTTCCCGGATGTGTCTGTGAAGGTGTTCCCAGAAAGAACTGTTGTGCCAGTGTCATGACTGCAAAACAAGACCACCACAGATCCGGAATCCCATGCAATCACAAAGGGGTTTATTGATTACAAACCCAGGCTTGGGCCAAATCTCAGCATTCTGACACAGGGGGTGGAGAACACTGGCCCCGAGCCCTCATAGTGAAAGGCTTTTAAAGGAAACAATCTGAAAGCTGGGAGCTTCAAACATTGGCATTCAGGATTGGGTAAATTTATTGGCTGTAGTTCTATTAGCAGTTTCAAGGAGTTTTGGAGCCCATCTGGAACCTGCAGATACTGTTTACTAAAACTTTCTATTTGTTGGTTGGTGTGTCTGAGTGAGGTCTCCCTGACTGGGGCCTTGAGTGGGTTTGGGCTGTCTGTGGTTGTTTGTAAAACTTTGTAATATGTCTTGGAACTGAGTAGAGCTAAGTTCAGCCCTTGGCCACATTCTGTTTCAAAATGGAGTTTGTTCTGTTCTCTTCAGAACATATGTGGGAGACCTCATTCCCTGTGCTGAAAGCCCAGACAGAGCTAAAAGGCTATGAGAACAGCTAGAATGCCAGCTGTTGTGTTTCTGCTTCTTGTCTACCATGGTGTGCGTGGCCCTTCCCTGACACACTGCTCCCACCAGCACGGAGAGACACCTCTGAAAACCATGAGGCAAAGGAATTCTCTCCCTTTTGTTCCCTCGGGTGTTTTGGGGATGGGGATGAAACATCAACTAATTCAGTCTACTATCAAGGTGATGAGAAGTTAGGATGGAGGAGGTGGATTGTGGCCTTCAGTGAGCCACCTTGCTACCTCCCCATGTAGCAAAGAGAAACCCCAGGGACTTCTCTTGTTCTTGCTCTATCCCCATCAGGAAATCAACTAGCCTTTATTACTTCATTTAGCCAATGTCACCTCTTCATATACCCTCCAGATATGGTTAGGATGTGCAGGGGAGGTGTCAGCATGTGAATTATGGGAGAGGCATAAAACTTATGAAATGAGTGGAATAAATCTCTTTCTCTGCTTATAATCTATCTATCTATCTATCTATCTATCTATCTATCTATCTATCTATCTATCTATCTAAAAATGGGATTTTTTTTGAATGACTTACAGGTCCAGCTAATCCAACATTGGCTAGCTGTGATGGAAAGTCCAAGATTCTAAGGTTCCTCAGTCCCACAGGCTGTGTGTCTCAGCTGGTCTTTTGTACATGCTGCCCGATGACAATATAGGAATGGATGTGCTGCCAAGGAGAGGGCAAGCAGGCAAAGAGCAGAATCTTCCTTATTCCGTGTCCTTATACAGACTGCAAGCAGAAGGCATGGCCATATTAATGGTGTGCATTCCCTCCTCAAGACTTGGATTAATGACACATATCTTCCCACCTCAAGATCTAAATTAAATGCCTGAGTCTTCCACTTTTAAGATTTAGATCAAAGGCATATGTCTTCTTGCCTCAAGATCTGGATCAAAGGTGTGTGTCTTCCTACCTCAAAGATTTGGACTAGAAGTGGATCCACCTGTTTCAAATTAAGCAGAAAATCTCTTACATGGTTTGACCTCCATTTCTGGATTGTAGTTAATTCCAGATATAGCCAAGCTGACAATCACGAGTAGCCATCACACCCTTCAACCATAACACAAATATTATGTTGTCCTCCCTCCCTCTCTCCCTCCCTCCCTTCCTTTCCTTCCTCCCTCCCTCCCTTCCTTTCCTTCCTCCCTCCTCCCTCCCTCCCTTTCCTTCCTCCCTCCTCCCTCCCTCCCTCCCTCCCTCCCTCCATAACTTCCTTCCTAACTTCTTTATTAGATAATATTTAGCATACTGTGAAGTCTTATTTTTAATTTTATTTTGCCATTAATTTATTTGAATTACTCTAAAATAATATTTAGCAATGTTGATTATTTTCATGCACAACTGAAGTCATCTTTTTAAATTTGAGCAAAATAATTATGTTGCTAACAAACTTACTACTTATTACTGGATGATTTGTGACAGTCAAGGAATAATGGTGTCTTACAGACTGTGTTTAGATAGTTTCCTTAGAGGCAAGTCCTTCCTGAACGATTCATGTCTAAGTGATTCATTTGTGAAGTGCTCCACAAAGAGACCACTAATGATGTAGAAATAAAAGGAAAGCAGAGAAAGCCAGAGTAGGGTATGCAGCCCTAGGAAATGTCCTCTGAAGGATGGTCTTAGCTGAATCAGAGGGAAGCCTGAAGTTCTCCTTCATAGTTGCCTCCTTTTGGACGAGGAAATAGTCATTCTGCTTCCCATTTCCTTTTGGCATTCACATGTCACTCCTTTCTTGGGAGTTGCAAGTTCCCAGGAATCCTGGATGGTGGAATATCTGTAGCTGTGGGGAGGACTGAGTCTTTACAGTCCTTGTAGCTGTTGGCTACCAGGAACAAATTAACATGCAAAGGGGAAGCAATTGCAGATTGGAGGAATTGCTCAAAGAGTTTGTCAGAAGATGTAGCATTGGGTAGTGCTGGGTTCTCTGGACTCTGCTCTTTATAACAGCAAAATTAAGGCCATAGATCACTTTAATTTGCTAATGTGGCTTTCTAAGCAACAGATTCATCCCTTATTCTCTGTTAAATCACATTAAATTATATATATGGTGGGCATGAGACTTTCTGTCAGATAAAAATCTAGGAAACATGCTTTTAGGTAAAAAAAATTAGTTTTTTCTCAAGTAAATGATTGCCACATCAGAAGACATCAAAGGCGAAGTTTAGAAAAAAAATACGGAACCTGTATTTGCTTAAAGAGAAGTTTTCCTTCAGTCTTCCACTTCATTTTACTTCAAATATATAAAGAGTTTCCTAGGTAGTTGTGGCAGGCCTATAATTACCCACTGAACCAACACTTTAACTTAGGTAAAATGCAGCAGGACAATGCTTAACTTTTCAAGTCTGAAATGATGCCATCTGAAAGTAAGAGTCTATCTCAATCATATTAGGAAGGTAGAGGCAGGAGACTAGCTCTTTATTAAACTGTAGTAGATATATGCTCCAAGCGTCTGCTTTCTGCTCTAGAGGACTCTCAGTTGAACAATGAGAAGCTAGCATAGGTAAAAAAGCAAACACAGGAAATAGAACACAGACAGAAGCAGTGTTTAGAACCACAAGGATCCTCAATATTTCAATGACACAGCAGAGCCAAAGTAGATATAGTCATTTACAGTCACAATTATGTTTCTTTTCCCTTAGGAATTCATTTAATAACATAAAATCTCATGATTAAGATTACATATACCTCAGGGACAGAGTCAACTGTCAGGCCCAAAGAAGAGAATTTTGTTCATGAGTTGCAGGATATTCAAAATATAACCAATTTGAAAGACTTACTTTGATTTTTATGTGCATGAATAGAAGTCAGGTCCTCTGGAAGAGTAGTAGGTGTTCTTAACTATTGAGACATCTCTCCATCCCCCCAAATATCCATTCTTAAGGTTTTTCAGGGATGAAATTTTATTTTTAATTTGAGACAGGCTGTTTCTATATACCCTAGACCAACCTCAAATCCCTGCCCTCAGACTCTCCAGTGCTGGGATGACAGCTTTCTACCACCAAGCATAACCTATGAAGGGTGTTATCAAGAAAGTTTAATGTCTTTTCTTTGGGAATGAGTAGAGAGATGATCATGAGGAATAAAGACCCATGATAGCATAAAAATCAGCTGAGCAACCATATTATCAGTGCATTTTAAAATGAAGCAGACTCATAAAAGCCTATTCTGTCATTTGTTAGATAAGTTAGTTAGAAAATGTTCAATTGTACATTTGTCCTGATCCTTTCTTATTACTGTGATAAGCACCACAAACAAAAGCAACTTGGGGGAGGGAAAAGTTTATTCCAGCTTATACTTCCAGGTCACAGTCCATAACTAAGGGAAATCAGGACAGTATTCAAGGCAGGAACCTAGAACAGAAACCATAATAAAATGCTGCTTATTAGCTCTCTCTCTCTCTGTCTAATGCTCAGCGAGTTCTCTTACACAGCCCAGACATTTCTAGCTATGGATGGTGCTGTCCACAATGTCTTAGATTCTCCTGTGCAAGAATCAGTCAAGACAGTCTCTCACAGATATGGCCACAGCCCAGTCTGATATGGATGACTCTCCAACTGAGATTTCTTCTCCTTGGTGTCAAGTTGACAATGAAACCAAGCTACACCAGACCCATGAAATATTTTCTATGATCCCTCTGTGGACTGAGAAGACAATGGTAAAACTACCTAGCTACTACCCACAAACCCTGTGTGTCAGGAGTTTGAAAAGCCTCTGATCACGCAATTTGGTTTTTTTTTTTTTATTAAAAAGTATCATTTTTTAAATCTATTTATCTATGTATTCCCCTGCTCCCCTTCCCTTCCCTCCTTTAAATCCCTCCCAGTCAGCTTTCAGTTTCAGCCCTCCCCATCCATCATCCCTTCCCCCCCAAAAGCAAGAAGTGGGTCAGCTCAGCGTGGCACATCCACTCCAGGCAAGTCTGATTTACTCATCCCAAAGTCAAGGCTGGGTTAGGTGTTCCTCTGAAGGAACTGGGCTCCAAGGCACCAGCCCATGCACAGGAACACAGTCTGATCCCATCCCTTGAGGCTCCTCATACTGTTCCATACTGTTCATGTCAGTTGACAGTTGCCTACTCTGGGAGGGCCTAGCTTCTTTCCCGATGGTTCTTCAGTGGCTGATCTTGATTCAGTGAGCTTCCCAGAGCTCCAACTAGCCACCACTGTGGGAATTTTCCTCATAATCCTTATCCCACTGCTCATACAGATTCTCTTTCCCTGCTCTCAGCTGGACCAGGAGCTCTGCCCAGTCTTAGCCATGGATCTCTGCCTCCACTTCTATTCTTTGTTGGATGTAGGTTCTGCGATGACCCTTACGGTGGTTACTCATTTGATTCTAGGGGAAGTCCTGTTTCCCTCCACTATTGGTTGGAGACTTGGCCAGGAATGTCTTGTGACTTCTTGGAGGTTTCCCTAGTACCCAGTCTCTTTCCAATCCCACATTGGCTTCCTCTATCGAGATATCCATCTCTTTCTATTTCCCTCTTTGCTCCTCTCACTCAACCATCTCCTTCTCTCAAGATTTCTTTCCAACTCTCCTTGATTAAAAAATCCAACCAACCAACCAAACAAACATCAGTTACAGTAGTAGTGTTGATTTCCAGCATTTATTCTTCCAAGGCTTAATATTCTAGTGTGGATTAACATGAGTCATCTGTATGGACAGAAAAGATAGAAAACGAACTAACTTGGGAAGTTCTTAGTCTAACATCAGGTACAGTACAGAAGCAAGCAGTTAAAACCTCCTTATGCAGGAGTCTGGAATGTGTACAGGGATGCGCCCCTCAGACCTGGAAAGTGCAGGCAGGCTATTCTGCAGCAAATGGCTTCTGAACTGAAAGTGGAGGTTGATGACTTTTAGGCATAAAAATAGTTATCCTCATCTTCCTTAAATAAAAAATACCTGCTATCAAATATTTAAAAACCTTTAAAAATTGTTATTTTTTGCCTCTGTTTTTAAACATCAATTGTATGTATTGGTATCAGACCATATTCTGGCTTAGCAGCTTATATTAATGCAGTCAGAGAAGTTTCTCTCTGGGATCCCATTTTCTCATCCTCCCTCTGATCATATTATTTATTCATAGAGATTTTGTTTTGATGTGTTGTTGTTAAGCCATTCTTTCTTATTAAATATGGGAGTGATGGAATTGCCTGAAGTTATAGAAATACCTCCAAAGTATCATTTGTTTATTTTATACTTCTGTCCTTGTTGAAGTTTTAGACAATAATTTCCATAAATATGTCTATAATAATTTTAAAGTGGTTGCCAGAGAGCTTGTCGCTGGCTACTTTTACAAGTATATTAAGTGGCCACCAAGCAATGAGTGAGAATTTGCTCACCTATTGTAGGACCCCAAGTTAACCTGTAAACTCCACTTGCCTAAGGACAAGGTGACTTCTTGGAATGCTGGGAGTTGCGGTTCTTGGAAATGTAACAAAGCCACATGGGAAAATATGGTGGCCATGTTTATTTGTTCATAAAAGTTCTTCCAAAATGTGTCTTAAGGCCACTCAGCTGGAAATTCTAGGGAGTAGTTCTTGGCCAGTATTTAATATTTAAAGTTTGCTACAAATTTGACTCAAAATTGTGCAACTGTTTTTGTCCTCTGGTAAATCTCAGAATCAATACAATGTTAGACTAAAGAACACTGATATAGCTTCTTCACAAAACTAGATGGTTCCAGGTAAGAGCAATTTATTCAGAGACACTAAAATCAACTGTAGAATCAGTAACCTTTGGAAGATGGCTCTGCTTTGAGAGACATAGAAAAGCAAACAAGTCAGGAAACAACAGACTGGGAAAATAACATTTTTTGAATATTTTGCTATGAGGAAAATCAACCTCTGTGGAGCTTTTGATAAAAACTCTCAAGTGATGTATTAATTGGCATCCCCTGAGTTAGTGCATCACAGACAGTTTTCAGTAGTTAGGGCTTCTTTGGTTTATTACTGGCTTCCAACACTTGGGTCAGTCCAGGGGGCTCAGGCAATATCTCTTCATTAGGATATTGAAGGAGACAGGTTTGGGTATGGAAAGCAACTCAATAATTACTATCCTCAAGGACACAGAAGACTTCACAGTTTTAAGATTGCTATTATTGCTTCTATTGTAACAGTTGTCAGAGTACACCTTTTGTTTTTCTCTATATTTCTATTCTGCACTGATAGGAACTACCAAGGTTTCACGTGCATCATCTGGTCAAACAACTCATTAAAAGACTATTTAGATCAATGTTATCTCTCTCAGAGTCCTTACCATTCTTGAGATTTCTTTCCTACATTCAGTATTCTACTTAGATAAAAAGTATTTTATTCAGACCATTGAAGTAGCTTAGACAGTTGTTCAACAAATACCACCTTTTTCTCTTCATCTGTGTTGGGGCTTGGTATAATTCTCTGGTCCTTGGCTTTGCACAACAGCATAGGACTTGATCTGGTCTATGGGATCCTGGCCAAACTAACCTGTGGAAGCATAGTGTGACGGTGCTGAACTTTTTCCTGATTTTTAGCCATCACCACTGGCTCCTGAGATTCAGAGCATCACAGATGGAATATTTTTGGAATCAAATATAGTGAAGCTCAGCTGAGAGCAGCAAATATTTCCTCTGTAGAATGAAAATGTTTAGAGGGTATGTTTAGCTAACATAATATTATTTGAAAGGTTGCAACTGATGAGGAGTAGAAAATTTATCACCACAGGAACCACATGACAGTGATATATTTCATGAATGAAATTTGGCTTTCTGTATTGCTTCATAAAGACTGTCATGATCCATTCATTTTACAAAGGGAACAATTTCAATTCAATGATGTCAGGGCATGAATCAATAACTTTTAGTTGTGTGGTTTGATATGGTTAATGCATTACACATGCCATTGACGGTCCTCAGCAGAATGCATCTATTAAAAAGCTTTTCAGGGAGTTCAGGATATAGAGAAAGTGTGTATCTAGTCAGAAGTTTCTCTCAAGGCTAGGTGAGATCAAGAAGCTAATGACTACAAAAACGTCTTAAGACAACCTCTGAATAATGGAGAATATCTATTTTTAAACCAAAGAAACTCATAGTTGTAGATAATCTGTGACTAAATAGAGTAAAACCTCTGGCCATTGACAATGAATAGAAACATAAAAGCAGTATTGGCTCCCTTTAATGTTATATTGGATTAGTTAACTCTTACTGGACTACTTGGACCCTGAGAAGGCAAAGACTTAGTCCTTTTATGCTAGCTATACAGGTTATTGATGGTTGTAGAAAAGGTTATTGCTTTATTTTCATCAGGATGTATGCCCAGTGTCTTTCTATGTTAAAAAGGGGCTAAAAAGTATTTTGATTTCTAATTTATATTTTCAGGAAGAAATGGTTTATGTTCAGTGTTCTTTTAATCATATTATTCAGAAAGAAATTTTCTCATTAAATATTTTCTGAACAGTTATTATAAATCAACTTCCATGTAATGAACATGGGAGACACACAGTTCTTGTCTTCAATATCAGGAAGAATTAATGAGTAATAAACCCAGAAGAGAGAAGACAGTAGGATACATGACATGATTGGAGTCACAGTACCTAGATCCATCTAACTTGGGTCTTGGATGTGGGAAGGGTTTGTTTCCCAAAGGAGGAAGTTTCTGAATATGACTGTGCAGTCATCTTAAAGAGAAGACATTGTTTTCTGGAATGAGTTTAGTTTTTGAAATGGAAAACATGAAAAGGAGCTTGGAGAAATTGTGTGAGGTGTATATGTCACTGGGTTTGGTTCTAGAGACATTAGATGAATGGTATCATCTAGCTAAATCAGTCAGCCCAGAGCTGGAGATACCACAAAAGCACTGTTGCAGAATGATAATTTTTTCTCTCTTGAATACAAAATTCTTATTTGAATCTCTGAAATGTGAACAGTCTGGTCAACAAAAAGATTAGAATGATAAGGCAAATCTAGCCCTGTTTCAAACAGAAGTGGCACCAAACATTAAAATTATTAGCCACATGTAAAACAATTAGAATTTTGAGCTATGAAAATAATAGCTGAGAGAAAATATGACCTTCAAGTTATTAAAACAGAAAAGGAGACATCAGAAGCCTTCTTGGTTCTCCAAAGCCACCATTACCTTGTGTCTTGAGGTCTCACTTTTGCAACAGGACACAAACAGAGCTAACAAGGGACAATGTGGAGTATTGCTCAGCCACCAAGTTGATATCATCAATAGTCAACACCTAATTTTGGTTGTTATTTATTTGTTGTGGGATTATACACTTGAACATTGTAGATATTTGTCCCTCCTACTGGTTTAATAGAATACTGATTGGCCAGAAGTCAGACAGGAAGTATGGGTGGTGGTACTGAACTAAGAAAACTCCAGGAAGAGAAAGAACAGAGAAGAGATGCCAGGCAGACATAGAAGAAAGAAGATGAAATGCTGCTTTGAGAAAAGGTACTAAGCTACTTTGCTAATCATGGGTTAGTTTAAGAGTTAAGAATTTCAAGTAACGTGCCTGAGCCATAGGCCAATCCACACAAAATTAATATAACCTCCTGTGTGTTTCTTTGAGACTTTGGGACTGCTGGTCTAGATCCCAGGGCTAGGCAGCAGAGCTAAGCAGTTTCGGACAGGACCAGACATTGGAGCTAGTCTGACCCAAAACTAATTACTCATTTATTTATATTGCTTTTACATCCCAATCAAATTTTCTCCTCTGTCCTCTACTTCCAGTTTCCATCATCTACTTCTCCACTCGCCCATTCATCTCTCTTCCCTGTTCCTCCTCAGATACATGGAAGTGTCCCATATATGTCAGCCAGCCATGATATATAAAATTTCAGTGAGACTAGGTACTTCCTCTTCTATTAAGGCTGGATGAGCAATCCAGTGGGAGGAAAGGGTCCCAATAGCAAGCAACAGAGTCAGAGATAATCTGTTTTCATTATTAGTAATCTTAGAAGAAGACCAAGTTACACAACTGTTAAATATATGCATAAGGCCTAGGTCAGTCCTACGTAGGATCTTGATTTTTGGTTCCATCTTTGTCAGGCCCTATGAGTGCCCTAGTATCACTGGCTCCTACAATCTTTCCTAGCCCTCTTCCACAGAATTTCCTAAACTCCACCTAATGTTTGTCTATGGGTCTCTGTATCTGTTTTTATCATTTGCTGGGTGAAGCCTCTGATGACAGTTGGTCTAGGCACCAATCTATGAGTATAAATCAGAATTATCATTAATAATCATTTCCTTAACCTTTTTTAAAGTTGTGTTTGTTTCTATCTTAGGTCTTTGGAGTATCCTGCCTCTAGGTCCTGGATCTCTGAGGTGAGCTCCCTCTCAAGCTATGGATCTCCAGATAGACCAGGCATCAGTTGGTCATTCCCACAATTTCTGTGCCATATTTACCTAAGCATATACTGTGGATAGGACAATTTTAGGTAGCAGGTTTGTGGCTGGGTTGGTGTCCCAGTCCTCCACTGAAAGTCTTGCCTGGTTACAGAGGTGGTAAGTTCAGAATTTGTATCCCCCATTACTAGGAGTCTTAGCTAGGGCCACCCTTCATAGGTTCCTGGAAGTTTCCATTGCTCCAGGTTTCTAGCTCATCCCAGGGATGCTCAAGATTCCAGTTGTCTTTCCCAGTTCTCCTACTATATCCCCCTGCCCTCTCCCTCCTGTTTTCATTTCCATCCAACCCACCCTTTCAGTCCAACTTTCCTGTCCACTGGCAATGCCTGTTCTACATTCTCTTCACAGTGGGATTCATGCATTCCCCCCACTTGAGCCCTCCTTGATACCTAGTATCTCTGGGTCTGTGATTTGAGGCAGGGTTGTCCTTTACTTTATCAATAATATTCACTTATAAGTGAGTACATACCTTGTTTGTATTTCTGGGTGGGTCTGGATTACTTCACTCAGGTTGATTTATTTTTCTAGTTGCATCTATTTGCCAGCAAATTTCTTGATTCCATTAATTTTAACAGATGAATAATACTCCTTTGTATAAATGAACCACATTTTTTAAGCCATTCTTCAGTTGAAAGACATCTAGGTTGTTTCCAGTTTATGGATATTATTAATAAATCTACTATTAACATAGTTGTGGTATGGTAGAGTAACCTTTGGGTAAATGCCAAGAAATGGCATAGCTAGGTTTTGAGGTATATTGGTTCCCAGTTTTATGAGAAACCACCATATTCAATTCCAACATGGCTGTACTAGCTTGCACTCCCACCAGCAGTGGAAGAGTGTTCCCCTTATTCCACATCCTCTTTAGCATTGCCACTTGTGCTTTTCATCTTAGCCATTCTGACAGATGTAAAATTGAATCTCAGAGTCATTTTGATTTGCATTTCCCTGAGGGTGGGGTTGTGGAACATTTTAAAAAGTTTTTCTATCCTATGTGTGATTATTCTGTTGAGAATTCTCTATTTAGATCTGTACCCCATTTTTAAATTAGATCATTTGGTTTTTGCTGTGTAATTTCTTGAGTTCTTTATATATTTTTGAAATGAGCCCTCCGTCAGATTGGGAGTTAATGAAGATCATTTTCTATTCTTTAGGCTGCCTTTTTTTGTCCTTTTGACAATGTCCTCTGCCTTTCAGAGCCTTTCCAGTTTTGTAAGGTTCCATTTGTTAATTATCTTAGTGCCTGAATAATTAGTGTTCTGTCCAGGAAGTTATCTTCTGTTCCAGTGTGTTCAAGGCTATTTCCCACTTTCTTTTCTATCAGTTTCAGTGTATCTGGATTTTGATTTAAGTTTTGTGCAGGGTGGTGGATATGGATATAGTTTTGTCTACATGCCAGCATTGAGTTAGAATAGTACCATTTGTTGAAGATACTTTTTTTTTCTATTGTACAATTTTGTCAAAATCAAGTGTCTATAGTTATGTAGATTAACTTTTGAGTCATAATTTAGTCTCATTGATTATCCTGTCTGTTTTTATGCCAATACATGTGGTTTTTATTACTACAGCTTTGTGGTACAGCTTGAAATCACAGATAGTGATACCTCCAGATGTTCTTTTTATTGTACAAGGTTGTTTTAGGTATCTTGAATTTTTTGTTTTTTCATATGAAGTTGAGTATTTTTTTGATGTTTGTAAAGAATTGTTATGAAATTTTGTTGGGGATTGCATGTGTAGATTGCTTTTGGTAAGGTGGGTATTTTACTATGTTATTTTTACCAACCATGAGCATAGGAAAATCTTCTGATATTTTTCTCCAATTACTTTTTTCCTAAGATTTGAAGTTCTTGTCATTCAGGTCTTTCACTTTCTTGGTTAGAGTTACACCAAGATATTTTAAAATATTTGTGGCTATTGTGAAAGCTATTGTTTTCCTGACTTCTTTGTGAGCACATTTGTAATCTGAATAAAGGAGGACTACTAATTTTTTTCCTGTTAATTTTGTATTAAACTACTTAGCTGAATGTGTTTATCATCTATATGAGTTACCTGGTATAATTTTGGGAGTTGCTTACATGTACTATCATATCATTTGAAAATAGCAAAAGTTTGAATAGTAGCCTTGTCTCATTCTAGATTTTAGCAAAATTGCTGTGAGTTTCTCTCCATTTAATTTGATGTAGGCTTTAAACTTGCCAAATATTTCCTTTTTTAAACTTAGGTATATTCTTTGTACCCCTGATCTCTTTAAGACTTTTGTTAGTCAGCACCTCTTGATTGTGAGCTCAACCTCAAATTTCCGCAGTCTGCTTTGCCTGGCCACACAGAGATGAGCATCAGAAGGAGGTGGGAACTCAGTCATTCTTCATCACAGGCACAGGTCTTAAACAAAAACTGGCAGATGGGAGGTGAAAATGTTATTGCCTATTTCCCCCACTGGAGCATGTCTGACATCTGACCTTTGTGGGAGCTGGCCAAAAGTTAGGATGCGGATCTCTGTTTGCTATTATTGCTTTCACCACATTTTCATTCCAGTCAGCTCCCCTGGCTTCTCAACCTACCCAACTTTGATAGCACTTTTGGAGTTCTTCATTATCTTTAATAATTTTGATTATTTTTACATAGTAAATTTATGTTTGTAGCAGACTAAAAGTGTATTTTACATCTAATGATTTTTAGTGTCACTGAGTCACACGCACACACACACACACACACACACACACACACACACACACAAGCACTAATACTGTTGTATTTTAAAAGTATCTTGAAGGAGTCAAAGCATACCACAGGGCCCACATGGAAAGTTTGTTGAGGGGAGAGGAGAGAAGGGGCAGAGAAAGGGGCAAATGAACAGAGGGTTTGCTCTTAGTGGCTGCTACTGTCAGGACCTTAAGGGCAAGCTAGTACAGGTGCCCAAATGTTAACAAATGCATCTGCCAAGATTTAATAATTTCACGATAGGGTTTTATATGTTTACATTCTGTGGAGATTCTCAAGACTATTATATGGGTGCTTAAAGAATTTTAGTGATATTTTATGAAATGGATTATGTTTCTTGAGATGGGCAGAGGTGCATCTTTGCTTTTCTATATGTAGCAAAAGAATAGATTCTCCCACTATCTGAAAATATACTACCCACCACACATATATTTCAATGGATGCGTAAATACACCTGGATTATACTGAACTGTAATTAACTTATAGTTACCTGAAATTTGCTATTAAGTTGAGTAGTCACCCTATAAAACTGTATCATCCAGAGTATCTGACTTGTCTTTGTAACAGACAGATTCTGTTATAAGATGTGGAACTGAGAATTTGTGGATGTAAGATCATGAAATACTGATGGTTCACCATTTAGTGTTAGGGCTATGATGGAAACTGAGGTATTTGACTCAGTCAAAAAGATACTATCTCAAAGGAGAATACCCACCACCATCTTACTGAATTTATAGCTCAGATCAATTTCCTCTTGTCTACATCCTAACTGCAGAGCACACATCCTTATTGCTTTCTAGAGGGGTTATCTGGAGCCATTGGCCAGATGGACCCACCCTAGGTGAAGAGTACAGGATAGTGCTCAGATGGAGAACCCTCACCCTCCTACTGATTTCTGAAACAATGACTTCTCCCTTTTTCCCTCCTGTTTTGTGTTTACTTTTTCTTCCCAGCTATAGTGGTTATTCTTCCTGAGGGAAAAGGCTGGTTCTGATGGTTGGTTTCTGTCTCGCTCTCAGGTACCCCATTGCTATGGTTCAGTATTTATGTGAGCTCAGGGAGATAATATGGGACCAGGGAATGGATTTTCAGTACTGCTGAACATTAGAATCACCAAACCGTTTTATTGACACCTGAATCCCTTCACTAGCTCACTAAAATCAGAATACTAGTTATAAGGAAGGGTCTAGAACACAGGACTTCCTAGAGGCAGTACTCAAGGTGTTACTACTTCATGTTGAAGTTGGGGGCTGGGAACTAACAGGATGGGAGGGAAGAAAAAAAAGAAGAACGTAAATGTATCTTGAGCTTAATACCCAGATGTGAGGACTGGCTCTTCTACAAATGTCTCCACTGAGGATTCATTCTGGGATTATTTCTTTCTTGTTTGTGAGAATCCAACAAGAATTGTAGCATTGTTGGAGTCATGGAGAAGGTCATTGGTGAGACATAGCTTTAGTTTCAGTAGAGACCCCAGAATATTAAAGATGCCAAGACCATGGGGACTGCACAAAGTTCAGTGGCAGGTGTGGAATGTAGTCAGCCTGAGCCTATGAGAGAAACTGTGTGCACTGTGGATGGCAGAACTCTTCAAATCCTTTAGAACCCAGAGGATTACATCATGAGTGACTCTCAGATGTTGGACACTGAATTATATTACTTAAATTTGGTTTTGCTTAAATGTGATTAATGCTTTGGTTCTTCCATGTTGGAATAAGAATATAGTATAAGTATATAGTTTGTTTTGGATTTATATAGAACCCCACAATTTAAACACTGAAGACTATAAATAGATATTGAGGTTTTATAAAGCACTGAAATTTTTAATGACTGTAGGACTTTTAAGACTGTATTTTATAAGTTGATATAAACATGGACTATTTTATATGACAAGAAAGGAAGGTTATGGTTTAGTAACCTTATGCATAAGATATGGGCATATGTCAAGGTAACAAGGATTAGACTGAACTGGCTCGTTTTTAATGTCACCTTGACACAACATAGACATACCTAAGAAGAAACCTCACTTACAGAATGCCTCCATTAGATTGGCCTGTGAGTATGTCTGTGGGGCATTTTATTGATTTGAAGTAAGAAGGCTCACCTCACTATAGGAAGTACATCTCTAGGCAGGTAAGTTTGGCTGTTAAGAAACATCTATCTAGCTCAGTAAGCCAGAAGAAAGCCAGTTATCAATGTTAGTCCATTGTCTCTCCTTCAGTTTCTGTCCTAAGTTTCTAACTTGAATTTTGCCTTAGCTTCCTTTATGACTAACCGTAACCTGTAAACTGAAGTAACCTTCTTTTCCTCTAGTTGCTTTTGGCCATTTGGTTTATCATAACAGAAAGCAAACCGAGAAAAACCTCTGTGCTGAAGCTTGGGAGAATTTTTTCTCTTCATTTACTGTAGACTTTCTGGGAACTTAGACACTCTAACATTTCAGCATTCCCCCAACTTCTGATGACAGCCCCAAAGCAGATGCCAAAAAACAGGAGGCTGGAGTTCTGAAACGTCTTCAAGTGTTGGAGGGCCCAAGTTGGCCCTTCCAAGCCTAAGGGGGATGGTTTAACCCTGCTCCATCATTTCTCAAACCACACTTGGACCTACCTTCTGCTTAAAGACCTATTGGTAGATTAGTGAATGCTACCCATTCTAGACTGAGTTTTGATTTTTTGGGGGGCGTTTGCCACGCTTCTGTGGAGCTTAGGTATTTACCAATTTGATGCATCACCAAAGTTGTTGAAAGGAAGAACTCTTTCTCTTGAGACAATTCTTCCTGACATTAGTTTCCCAGATCTGTAAGTCAAACTTAATGTGTTGAGCCCAAGACGGTTAATTGAATGTTGTTAATTTACTCACTTAGGCAAGCATCAAATATTTCCTAACAATTGAACAATGTTTAGTACAGGGCACAGGCTCTTCCCTTAAGGAACCATAGATTAAGACAGAGTGGTGATGCCTACTCTGCCCATGTGTACTTTCCTAATATTGCCTTTACATTTCTTTCCTAAGAGGGAACTTTTGGAATGAATTGTAAAATACCTGATTTTCTCTTGATCTTATAATTTAAATACTTTTCTAATAAGATGGGATATTCAGAGGGTTCTAGGACTTTTGTGGATTCAAAATTTATTTCCCACACTCAGATGGTATTACTAGGATTAGGTGCAAAGTACTATTTGGCAGCCTCATGTTTATTTACATTACATGTGAGTGCTCAAGTTTAGGGATGGACTGTTTTCTCAAACAATGTTTTTTTAAAAAGCAGAACATGATGGCATCTGATTGGGAGCCTCTTAGAGTTTCCCTATAGACAGTGAATCAAGCAGCTTTCTGAGTACCAAATTATCAGCAGAAAAGCTGAGGAAAACTTGAGAGCCCACAGCACTTGTGTTTAGTAGAGCAGAATAAAAGGGGTGTTGAAGAAGGAAGGAAGGAAGGAAGGAAGAAAGGAAGGAAGGAAGGAAGGAAGGAAGGAAGAGCGGCAGTCATCAAGCTGCCTCCCACTCTGCCCAGTCTGAAGGGAGGCACCACTCCCCTGAGGAATTGAGCAAGAACACAGCTTAAGCCTTAGAATTGAAACCTAATACCAGGACTATTATAGTGAAATATATTACTGAGCAAAGCCTCACAATGCCTAAGGTGACACTGATCCTGGAGACTGTGTTAAGCCTCTTGGAAAAGAGACAAAGCTAATAGCTTTCAAACCTATAGTGGCTGAGTTTGGAGTAGAGTTATGCTAGCCAGGGAGCAGGGAATGTGGTTTTCAATTTTGTCTTCAATTTAAATTTCAGCCTTGCTGTAGTGAGACCTAGTATCAATGAAAACTGAAGGACTGTAAGCAGGCTGGAGCTTGTGAAGGAGCCTGTAGGCAAGTTCTGGCATCTGGCAGAGACCTATTCAATTTTGAGATGTATCAGCTTTAATGATGGAGAGTTCTGAGAAAAATCTTTTCTCTTCCTGAAACTGTGAGGCCTTGGCAGCTATGAAACTCAGGTATAACCCACTGAGCCTTGCACCAGCCTCAGTATTCAAAGGGTGTTCTCTGTCACCCATTCTTTGACTCTGGGTAAAAGAGCTATCATCAGGCCCATGACCATAGATGGAACCATAGACCTTTCCCAGAATCAGAAGGGACACATGCATCCCAGGTAGGTGGACTTGTGTTTGGCTAACATCATTGCATATTATGGCACATACCTTTATGAACTCCCGAAGGACCAAGGTAAAATTTGATTTACCATCAACCCAGATGGCCAGTAGCCTGCCTTCATTGATGCCATCTCCAAAACCTCAGGTTGCATAGCTCATAGTGATCCAACATTATAGAGATAGGGCAAGTGTGCTGGTTTGAATGGGAATGGTCCCTGTAGGTCCATATATTTGTTCTGAATACTTAGTCTTTAGTTGGTGGAACTGCTTAGGAAGGATTATCAAGTATGTTGTTGTTCAAGGAGTTGTATCCGTGGGGGAAGGTTTTGAAGTTTCAAAGCCCACATCGTTCCTAGGATATATCTCTCCCTTTCCCTCCCCCTCTCCTTTCCCCCTTTTCCCTCCCCCTCCTTTTTCCCTCTCCCTCTTTTAAAGCAGAGCATTTTATTGATTAGTAATTAAAATAAGTAGTGCTTCTTTACTTCTGCTTTTCTCTGCCTTGTGCTCATGGATCAAAATCTAAGCTCTCAGCTATGGTTGTGTTGCCATGTCTGCTGGCTAACCTGCTACCATCTTCCTACCATAGTTGTCACAGACTCTAACTAACCTTCTGAAACTGTGAAGTCCAAACAAACACTTTTTTCTATAAGTTATCTTGGTCATAGTGTCTTATCATAGCAAAGGAAATGTAATAAGACAGCTGGATAGCTGAGGATAAAACTTTGCTCTACTTAGTGGTGGGCTGACACTATACAGATGTTAGTAGTTCTTGTTCCCTGGTGTGTCTATTAACAGAGCATCTGGGACAGTTTCACTGCTAGGGAAGTCACAGTCCCCAGCCTAATCCAACTAACAGGCTGCATGGCTGGTTACAGTGACCTTTATTCACAAGCCCATCTTAGCAGTGGGCCATCTATATTGAAGAGTATGGACCTTGATCCTAACCCAGTCTTGTGTTGTTCTTTTGTGGGCTCTGAACTCAACACCAAGTCAGAACTTAATAGCATTGGTGATCAAAGGTGTGACATAGAAGACCAGGACTGGTCCATCCATAGAGACTCTTCTTAGAGCTAGGCAGAATGCTGCACTGTCTGATCAATAACTGAAGATGAATCTAGGCTGATTTGGGACCAAAGAGATGTTATTTCTCCAGGATTCTCCTGATTCTTTCTGAGTAACATAGAAGCAGTATGTTTGGGTTTGGTTTGTACCAAAACAGAGAGAGTAGTGACAGCAGATTTCTGAGAAATCTGGATCTAGAGACTACTGAGTGCTGTAATATTGGAAATGATGGTAAGTATGGAGAAAGAAAGAAATCTGCCTAGGATTTCTGAAGAGAGAGAAACAAATAAAGCCATATTAGAAAGATTGGCAAAAGTATCCAATCCTGAGCCCAGATCATGTCATATACCAACAAACATCCAGGGCTTCCTGAAAACAATGACTGCAGCTAGTTATTAGAAAAGTTACAGAAATGGACCAGGAGCCAATTAGAGAGAACTCTAATCCAGAAAGCACAAGATGGTTGTCTTAAGAAGACTCAGTCATCACTAAGAAAACAGAGACAAATGTTCCAATACTCTTTCAGAGGAACTTAACAAGTAGATGGAATCAAACAAAGCCTAGAAATTCTTGAGCTGAAAAGTACACTCAGCAAAATTAAGAATGTGATTGAAGCTCTCACTGGCAGCATAATGGAACAGGAGAAATATTTAGAAAATTTAAAGAAATGTTCCATAGAAATGTGTGACTTGAGGAGAAATTAGAAGAATGAGAGACACGCAGAAAGTATATTGGAGTCCTGGAAATGCCACAGAAATGGAAAATATGTTGACAGAAATGAAAACACTCAAGTTGCATCCAGAGACAGATATAAATATCTAAGTAGAGACAACTACAAGTTGCCAGTGTGTCACTCAACCAAATCTATTTCAAGACATTTTCAAAGGTAGAGAAGATTCTCAGTGGAGAGAGAGAGAGAGAGAGAGAGAGAGAGAGAGAGAGAGAGAGAGAGAGAGAGAGAGAGAGAGAGAGAGAAGGAGAGAGAGAGAGAACACACGGGGTACCCCAGCCTGCCTGGCAGCTAACTCTACAGGCCAGGAGAGAAGTGGCAGGAATTTTTTTTTCCTGCAAATTGCAATGCATTGCTTTGGAAATGAAGGAGGGACACTTTCCACACAAACATGAGGTGACAGACTGTATGCCAACTGATCCATTCTAACAAAAAGTGCTAACAAAAGCTCTTATAATACAAAAGGAACTGTCAATGAGAATTCACAGATAAGAGCAGTTACCCCAACAAATTAAAAATCTTCTGATTTATAAGCATGGCACATAAGCCACACATATATTTAGAATAGGCAAAACAGAATTAAAACAGTAACTACATTAATATGCAATGTGATCGGCAATATAGAAAGATGTAAATCAAGTTATAAAATCTTTAAAATGTTGGAAGGAATAGATTATAAACAGAGTTTTCATGTGGGTCTGTTTTCTCTTGCATGCTTCTGTTTTTACAATTGTATTAAGTTGTATCATTTTAAAAATAGCTTGCTGTAATTAAAAGATTTTTCATAAGTCTCTTGGTAATCACAGTGCAAAAGCCTATAATAGACAAACCAAAAATAATAAGCAAGGAACCAAACCAAATGTACCACTACCTTCGAGATTAATGTATTAAGTAAGAGTTAGTTACATTCTACAGTTAACTGGCAGAGTGAGTGAATAAATAACAAAATAAGCAACCTATGGAGGTCTCTGCAAATACCACAGTTGGCAGACAATTGATTCATGTGAAAGAAGGAGGAAACACGGTTCAATACACTCAGTAGCCACTGTTGGTTCAAACTTCTAGAGGCTGACACCAGACAGTTTATTTTAGACATATCTTAGTTCAGTGCTATTTTGGAAAAAAAGATTCCTGGAAACATTCCAGTCTCAAATGCATAACAAATCTTAAGTCATGACTATATTGAAATACTTGCAAATACCTGTGACCTCTTCTATAAAAATAGGTTATATAGCTTAAGGGCCTAGGAGAAAATTTTGTATGGTCTCAATATAAAGACAGTGTAGAGATCACTAAGCTATAAAGCATATGTGACAACTGCCATAAGGATGGGTTCCACTGATGGAGAAATAATGCTCAAGGTAAAGGTTTAGCAAGGAAGACTCAGGGATAAACATCATATCCTGGGAGATTCAGGTGTGGCTTGGCTCTCAAGATAGCACAAGTCACCAGGTTAGTAACTATGTCCATTTCCAGCCGTCTGGATGGAAAACAGGCATACATCTCTTTCTTTAGTGAGACAATCCTTTATGTCTAACATTTCTGGTTTCCTTAGTGCTTATCTATGAGAACATAGACCTGTGTCTTCTATAATACTTCTCAAAAAAAATGAGACAACTAGATATAGCTTATAAGAAATTCTTTTATTTTTTTCAATTTAAGGAAACAGACTAAAAATGAAGGGTGGGCTAAGATGTCTGTGCTCATGGAAACCCAAACAAAGTAGGAGAAGAAACAGCAATATTATATATTCTAAATTAAAGGCATTAGAAAGGAACAGAGAAGTCATTGCTTATATAACAAAGAAGACGTGGAGGAATTCAACAATAGAAAATTGCTATTGTAAATATGTGTACAGGCAAAGGCAATAGTGTCCAACATAATCATAGGCAGGAGTTCTAACACCCCACTGCAAACAATGGATGCTTTGCTAGGAATGAACCTTGAATTATCAGATATTGTTTGTATCCATTGCTGTACAGACATTACAGCAGACATTACAGAGTACCCGCTTAGCAGCTACTGAAAGCATCTCTCATTGGTGCAATGGGACATCCTACAGAGTAGAGCACATTGGAGGCCAAAAAACATATCTCACAAATTAAAAACAGAAAAATAATATTGAGCATTTACTCTGATAGATAGAAATCAGTAGCAGAAACAATTTTAGAAGTTCTACAAATATACAGAAATTAACTTATTATTTGTTTGGTGTCTCTGTGTGTTTGTGTCTCTGTGTATTATATGTCTCTGTGTGTTATGTATGTGTTGTTTCCATGTGTTGTACATGAGCTCTTTGTATCGTTCATCTATGTGTACTCTCTCCGTGTGGTATGTACATAGTGTATGCAAATGAGCGTGTGAGTGCACACACATGTGTCTGTGTTACAGAGAGCAAGGTAGGGCTTTGGCTATCTTCTCTCTCTACTTAATTGCTTTAAGACAAGTTCTGTTAGAGAACAGAAGCCTGACATTTTGGCTGGGCAGGCCAGTGAGTTCCTCAGATTCTGTCACCCCACACCTAGAGCTGGGATTACAGTCGTACCTGGTTTTACATGTTGTTTTATATAATTCACACCCAAGCAAGTGTTCTTACCCAGTTAGCTATGTCTCAGTCCACTTACTTTTGAGCAATCAGTAAAAGTAAGGAAGTAATCAGGAATAAAACTCTTTTAAAAATTCTTGAAACAAAAAGACAGCAGAGGCACAGACCACATTAGTTCTGTCGTGGGGGTTTTACTGGTGTTGTTACAGGGCACCTTTGGATTTTTGGCTAATGTATTTTATTGTTATATCTCCTCTTGGTGTGGTAGTGCTCTTAATTTCTATTCCAAATACTTCAGTCCTGGCACATAGTGACGATGATTATTTTGTGTGTTGACTCTGGTGGACTTTTGGGAATTGGGAGGCTTCTCTGTGCACTTACGTCTTCTGCAGACAACAGCAGTTTGACTTCAGATGCTTTTTATTTCTCTTGCAGGATTGCTCTGGTTAGAACTCCTGAGAGTGAGGGAAGTGGTCCTCCTTCTCTTGTTCTCCAAGTCAGGAAGCAAGCTTTCTGCCTTCACACATTCAATTTAACATGACATGTTGGCTTGATGTAAGTAGCCTTAGTTATGTTGAGGAAGACTTCATTTTTTTAAAAAAAGATTTGTTGGTTTAATTTTATCTGGATGAGTGTTTCTGCTGGCCCCAGTATATGGCCACATGTGTGCTTGTGCTTGCCTCAAGGGGGTGTTAGATATGGAACTGGAGTTACAGATGGCTATAGAAAGCAAATCAGGTCTTGTATTCTTTCGTGAAGGCCATCTCTTCAGCCCTCAAAACTCATTTCTTGAGTACATAATTGCTCCACATTTTTATTGTGAAAGATGTTGAATTTTATCAAATGCCTTTTGTGTATATATTGTCATGTGATTTTGTCCTTTATTCTGCTGACATGGTTAGCATGACGACTGATTTGAATACGATGGACTCTCCTTGTGTCCCTGACATAAGTCCTACTTGGTCATGGATATTAATCTTGTTAATGTGCTACTGCTGAATTTGATTTACTAATGTTTTATTGAGACTTTTCCACCTATGTTCAGGAAGAGCTTTTGTGTGGGTTTATTTCTAGGTTCTATTCTGTGCCATTGGTCCATTCCTCTGTTTTCATGCCAATAATATGCTCTTTTGATTACTACAACTTTGAAACATTTTGAAATCACTTGGTGCCATGCTTCCTACTTTGTTCTTTTTTCTTTCTTTCTTTCTTTCTTTCTTTCTTTCTTTCTTTCTTTCTTTCTTTCTTTCTTTCTTTCTTTCTTTCTTTCTTTCTTTCTTTCTTTTTTAATCAACATAGACAATTCTGATTTTACTTTCTGTGCCTATGTGTACCTCTTTATACAATTACAAGTACTTTCCTAATCTAGCAAGAATGTACCAGCATTTTAATAAGCATTGCACTAAGTATGTACATTGCTTTGCATAGCATGGACACCTTTAAAATATTGAATGAAGTTTTTTTTTAAAATCATGGTGATGGTTGGATGGAGGTCTGGGGAGCTCACTGAATTGGGGAGATCCAGTGGGAGGGGGAGTTGGGCCCTTCGGGGGTGGGCAGCTTTTGAGTGCCATGAGTGTGTAGAGCCATGAGGGGTGGGATCAGATTGTGTTTCTGTTCATGGGCTGCCACCTTGGAGCCCATTCCCTATTGAGGAACACCCAGCCCAGCATTGACTTTGGGATGAATGAATCAGATGTGCCTGGAGTGGATGTGCAGCACTAGACTGGCCCACCTTGGGACTTCTTTCCCTTTTGGGGGAGGAGTGAGGCTGAGGGCTGGATGGGAGGGACTGGGAGGGGGAGGGGAGGGAGAGCAGGGGGATAAATTGATGGAGATAACATTTTTTTTAATGAAAATAAAATAAAATAAATAAAAAAGTGCCACTACCACAAAAAAAGTACTATCCAGAATAAGAGTCTAAATTGCAGACTAACCTGGAGACTAAAGCTAGAACACATACATTCAAAGCCTGTTTGGGCAATAGAGTGGGTTCAAGGTATTCTGGTCAACTTATTGAGATGCTGTCTCAAAATAAAAAGTAAAAGAAGATCAAGGGGTGGAGGAGCTTAGACTACTAAGCTAAGAAGACTTAGTTGTATCCTGTGGCCCTGGCTTCACAGTACTCTTTCCCTGATTTTTGAGACAGAATCTTGTTTTATACTTTCAGCTGGCTTGAAACTCACTATTATAGTTCAGGCTGGACTTGAACTCTTGGTATTTATGTCTCAGACTCCCAAATGCTAGAATGCTAGGCATGCGCCATTGCCTGTGAAATACGGGTGTGTGTCAGGCTCCAACGAAACAAGTGACAAAAATCACTCAGTATCTGTGGCTCTTTGAAACATCTCACCCCATCACTTACCCTAAACCTTTCAAGCCCAGGGGCTGGATTTCACATCCCTTCTCCAAGCTTCTCTTTCCTATATAAACAAGCCATTTCAGATATAGATTCTGACTGCATTTGACCTCTTTGCCCTTTTGCAATTCTCTCTTCTCTTCATCTCTTGCTGCTCTCTCCTCTCATGTCTTGATACACCTGACTGATTTCTCTCCCTCATATCTACAACAAATCCTTCTCAGCCACACCTAGAAGCAGTCATATCTCCATTTTTATTCAATGTGATTTTATTATGAGGTCTTAGCTCCAGAGTCAAGACACTCACCTTGACTGGCATCTCATTACAAATATATGCTAAGTTTGGGATGCTGGGATCCCTTTTAATGGAAAGAATGCCCTGTCTGCTCAGGTGAACCAGCCATGGTGATAGGAACTAGTCCCGTCACATAGTTATTGGAGATTCCTAAGGCTCTGGTTTCAAGTAGCCATGCAATGTCCTAATACAGCTCTTCTAGCACCATTGAGTCATTTGTCTCAGAAAAACTTTGTGTGGGTGGGAAAGATAAGACCACACACCAATAAATAACTTGATTGCTTCCTTCAGGAAATTTCTACCAAGCAATTCATCAGCGCCAGCAGTGTGCCCACCAGGGCAAACAGCTCACTTTTCAAACCACAATCTAATCAAGATTCACTTTCATACTCACCTCTGTGTGCTCCAACCCTGAGTTCTCAGGTCACAGGCTTTGTTCAATCCCTTATCACTTCCTACCTTGAAGGATGGGCTTTCAGGCCAGAAGAGTAGCCTGTACATGCTCCTCCTTGCTGGGTCCTATGGACATTTGATCTTTTTAAGACACTGCAATTGCTCAGAGAGCATTTTCTCTCAATATAGTGAGCCGGCGCATCTAGCTTTCAATAAATACAAATAGCCAGTTGACATTTTAGTGAGTTTAAGAGAGGCTTTGTCTCATGTCTCCTCCAAGGTCCTATATTGGCAACATCAGCAGTAAGTGATAGAGGACACCCATGCCATGTAGCCTGCTGATATCTCTCACAGGAAGTGAAGATAGGATGTCAGAGACCAGAAGGGAAGAGTCAAGGTGGTTGTTTTGTCCTTGAATGCACAGGTGACAGGCAACCTGAAATAGTCTTAAATTGCTGAGGATTATTTGAGAGAGAGGGCATAAGAGGCCCTCTAATTTTAATTTTTGTTGTTAGAGGAGTGCTGCGGGATAATACTCTTATAAACTAAATACTTGTCACTTGTATTGGTTTAATAAAATGCTAATTTGCCAGAAGCTGGGCAGGACATATAGGCAGGACTACCAAAATAGGAGACTTCTATGAAGAGGAAAAGCAATGAAGCAGTCACCAGCCAGATGTAGAGAAAACAATAATGCTGGACTGAGAGAAAAAAGTACAAAACCACGTGACAAAACAAGGATAATAATTATGGCTTAATTTAAGTCTAAGAGCTAGTAGCAATATGCCTGAGCTACTGGCCCATGATTTACTATACTATAGGCTTTCAAGTCAAATATTTAGGAAGTGGCTGCTTGGTATTTAAGAGTTTACAGGAAGGACAAAAACTTCTGACTACATTGGAGGACTTGAATATAATCGTTTGGGCATTGAAAAGAAAATGTGACCTCAATTCATACTCATAGACTAGATGAGTCAGGAGCATATTGGGTCTATAAAACCATTGGACTATGATTGGAGTATTTTTTTCTATATAAATTATGGCTTACGTTTCTTTCACTTAATGAGTTTTGCTTGCACTTTGGAAATGCAAAATAGAATGTTTTCAGTATGAGGTTATTCATATGGCACAAGAAATCAAAGTGTCATACAACATTTGAGAAAAGAGAGAGGATCTGTAAATTTCATTTAAGCATTCTTATTTGTTAAGTAAAAATTAAATTCAATATGTACAAATTGACTGTACCATACTTGCAGTATGCAGGTTTTTTTAAAACACAGAAGCAGTAATAGGAAGTGTGGGAATAGAAAGCTCCAAAGCCTTTCTCTCTGTAGGCTTATCAGTAAGTATTAAAAACAAACAAAAATATCTTTAAATAGTCACAATGAAATTGTCTTTTAAGTTAAGCAAGTTATTGGCATTAAGATTTTTGGGTTGTTTTCTATAAAACTCCTTGCCCTCTTGTTTTTGAAGGCAGAAACTCAACTTCATAGATGGTTATTCCCAAGGCATGTTCTTTTATCATTGAATTTGTACACAGATTGCAAAAAGAACACATTTTTATGATGCAATAACAAAGTGTTTGCCTGAGAATGATAGATGGTTTTTACACTGCTGTTTTCTCTCTGGGTTATTTGGGCTAGAGGAAGTTGATATATCAAGAGCTCTGGGTTCACTGTCATTTGTTTTAATAAATGAATTAGGTGAAAGCCACAATCAGAGACAAGATGTCTTATATCAGGATGCTACAGATTATTAAGTTCATGGAACCAAAGTCCTTCCAGCCTGCAGGACTTCATAAGGATGGGTTGGCCTCTGGAAACACTTGTACTACCTTACTTATTTCCTTTCCTTACCTACTCAATATACAACCACAATGGACTGTGAACTTTCTAATTTGTCTTCTCGTAGACTTTCATCAATCTTATTTATTTATTTATTTTTTTACTATACTGTGTCTAAAGAGAATATCCTGATAGGAAGAGGATAAAATAACACACACTTGAAGTGTGTGTGTGTGTGTGTGTGTGTGTGTGTGTGTGTGTGTGTGATAGAGAGAGAGAGACAGAGACAGAGACAGAGAGAGAGAGGTGGCATTCACCATGTCCTCAGCACACCTATAGCCTTAAAAATCAGGATGTCACAAGGGCAAGTTGGATCCTATGGGGCTGGAGTTACAGGCATTTGTGAGATTCATATGTGACTGCTACAGGATATAAATTTTGTTCCAGTAAGGGCCTTGGAACAGTGAGTGCTCTTAATTGCTGAGCCATCTTTCTAGATCCTGGAAGACTTTCTGGTCTTTTTTCATCTGAATTTTAGAAGTGGACCATAATAAGTCACTTTAGGCTTGGCAGAGGAAATGTTTCCTCTTGTTTTTTCCCTTTTTCCTTAGCTGTGGTTTCTAGCATATTGGCTTTCTTTTTGACATTATTCATGCTTTCATTGGTGAAGAAAAGCCTTATGTAATTAAATCCTTTCAAAAAAAAATCTCTTGCGTGTCTCAATTGGTGCAAAGATATCTGAATAGTAAGTGGTCTTCCACAGAAGCTTTGTAAGGGTTTTGACTTCTTCCTGTCTTCAGATCAACAATGTCAGCACCAGTTAAAAATGCAGACTTCCAGATCCCTTCCTGAACCAACTAGATCAGTGCTTCTCAACCTGTGGGTCTCAACCTCTTTAGAAATTGCATATCAGATATTCTGCATATCCAATCACAACAGTAACAAGTTTACAGTGATGAAGTAGCATTGAAAATAATTTTATGATTGAGGAACAGCATAACATAAGGAACTGTATTATAGGGCCATAGCATTAGATGGGTTGGGAATCACTGAACTTAAACTCTGATGTTTGTATAGTCCTTACAGATACCCTACCAATTCTTCACTGTTATCACCCATCGTATCACCAGGAGAAATTTTAGAACACACATTACCTATCTTCCCCTGGCATTTCTGACTACTAAGGGCAGAATGATGGATTTCTTTTTGACAGAGTCTGGGGAGATATTCCCTGAATCTGTGAGTCAGGAGCAACCTTTAAAATTTTTTCCCCAGGGGCACTAATGCTCCTCCATCTTTAAGTGTCATTCAGCAGCCTTTCACAAGTGTCTAGCACAGCTAAAACCAGGTAGATGCCTTTTGTTAGGGATTACAGCCACTCTGGGGTTCTGCATGAAGACATCACATAAAGGTGAGGCCTGGAAGTCAAGGCCTAAAAGATGTCCAGCAGCAGCAGCACAGTCAGAGTAGCTCCCTCTACTCCATTTTGTCTCCTCTACTCACTCCTCTTCATTTCCTCCCCTCACGTTGAGAATAATACGTGATGGGACTGGTAGGGTGGCTCAGTGGGTACAGGAACCTGCCACCAGGACTGACAACCTAAGTTTGATCTCCAGGAGCCACATGGTGGAAAAAGAATGTCAGCTCTTGTAAATTGCTTTGTGATCTCCATACAGATTCTGGGGCAGGTGTGCACTGTCTTCTCCCCCATGCACACAAAATAACAATATAATGTAGTAAAAGGCAGGTGATAGGTTGTAATGGGAAGAAAATGACATTTGCTCTTGACTTCCATATATTCTGGGGTAATTTGCAGAAATAACTCCACTGTAAAATAAGAGTTACAGTTTATTCTTCATATCATTGTATTCAAATTTATTTATTTATTTATTTATTTATTTATTTATTTATTTATTTATTTATTTATTTATTATGGACTGATTTGTATGTCAAGATCTGCATCTAGAGAGAGGGTGTGCACATGTTGCTATGTAATGACAAGGGTCACTATAATGCTCCTGAGATAATTTGCCACTGGAGGCTCAGTAAGGATTCATACCTTGTTAGAAGATGGGCAAAGGATATGAGCAAGTATCTGGCGTCAGCAAACAATTCATGATATGGGCAGTTTTAAAGCCAATGGAAAGATGAGAGCTGCTCAACTTCTTGGAAAGACAGAATGAGAAGTAATGTAACAATTTTTATCTTCCAAGCTTACTTAGAGCCAGTGGGAAAGGCATTCTTCTGGGAGGTCAGATCACTGCTGTATGTCTCGAGAGTCAGTTATCTCTGTATCTCCAAGAACATTAAAAGGGATGCGTCAATCAGCCCATGGTCCTACTCTAGGGCACTGTTTTTGTTTTCCTTTGTTAACTGAGATTCACAGATAGACTTATTTGTGTAAATGACATTGCATGGTTTTGCAAAATAGTGAAGAATTAAAATTGCTGGAAATGCCTAACAACACAAGGAACTGGGTAATCCATAACAGAATATTCATACAGGGTTTACTTTGTGAGAAGTTCAGTCTATTATTAAGTGGATACCAGTATGTTTTATAGCATAACATTACACAAAATATCGAACAAACTCTATCTCATATGGATAGGTGATTACTTTTGGATAAGAAAGATTACTGGCAACTTACCTTTTCTTCATTGGTTATTAATGAATACTTAATCAATTTGTAACATTCTAGCTTCGATTTTAAGTGGAAAGGTGCAAACTTGAGACAGTCTCATAGTTCTCAGTAATGACCTGATATGGGCACTAACCTCCTTTTCTAGGAGAATGTTTTCCTTTAACCTCTTGGGCTTGGCTTTGGGCGCTACCCTGGCTGGCATGTGGACCTTTCATGTAGCTTCTGTTTCTGAATTTTGTCTGCTTGACATTTTCTTTCAATATTTAATAGGTAGTGGGTTTTTCTGTACCCCATAATAGATTTCTCCCCTGATGAATGCAGGAGACCAGATCAAGCTGAATTGAAAAAGCGAAAGAACAGGTTTATTTGAGCAAAGCATCTCCTGGGTGAGTCCTCTAGTCCCAGAGTCTGGATTTGGGAAGTCACATGTATGAACTAAAGCAGGGGGCTTATGTAGCCTGCGGGCAAGGGGTGATGTGTTCTCCACAAGTTTAAGTTCATGTATGGTCAAAACCTGAGCACTTTAGGTGGGGACTTGGGCTGCTGGCAACTTAAAGGAAGGAGCTGCTGTAGAAGAAAAGAATTTGGAGTTTGGGTTTTTAGTGTCTTTTTGTTGTTGTTGTTGGAGACTCTCAGAGAGGATGGAGTTTGGAGAGAAAAGAGTGGAGCTTTCCGAATCAATGAGCTGGAGGTTTCAGCAAATAGGCATCTTAGAACATGGATACCTACCTCAGCTGGTACCTTCCCTGCCCCATCCTCCAGTAGTAGTCATCCAATGAACTGCTGTCAAGTTGCTCAGCTAGGGACTACTCTGTTTCTTTTCCTTACCACATTGGTTCTCAACTTTAAAGCTTATCTAAAACTCAACCATTTCTGCAAATCTTTGTTTTTGCCTGCGTCACTTCCTTCTCTTTGCTCTCTGCTTCTCTGCTTCTGCTTTTGTTCCTTGCTGGTCTGTTCTAGATATATCTACTGAAGTAATTCCCAGATAGACGTCTATTTCAGTTTCTTCCCATTTTACTAAGAGGAACAACCCATACCTAACATGCACTCCCCATGCCCACCCCTACTCATTTGACATTACTTCCTCTTGCTTTCCTTCTGTTCACTCTAGCCAGGCCAGTTCAGTCCCTGGTCATTTTGTGGCCAGGCCTACGCTTCCTATTTTCTCTGCCTGGAAATTGCTTTTTTCAGGTGTCTTACTGTGTGGCAGTGAGTGTCACCTATCATACTTCCACATGGTTTTACTGCTTTCTGCCCTTATACTGAAGTGATGTTTTTCCTCCTGCCTCTTCTGCCCACAGATATAATTTCTATGGGACATATTTTTAAGATGTATTTTTACATAAATGTCTCTGTGTGTTTCTGTGAATGTGTGAAAGTACCCTTGTGGCCAGGAGAGCACGTCAGAGCCCCTGAAACTGGAATTATGGGCAGTTGTGAGCCATTCTCTGTGGATAGTGGGAACTCATGACCTCTAGATGAGTAGCAAGCTTGTATAACTGCTGATCTGCCTCTCCAGATTCAAGGTCTTTTATCTGATTTCCTTGTACAACTCCAGGGCCTAAGAGTGCTATAGTTTTAGCTTGAAACGGCTTCCACAGGCTATTGTTTGGTATCCAGGAGAAGGTGCTACTTGGGAAGTTGTAGGAATTTGGGATTATGGTCTAGTTAGCAAAAGTTACTCTCTAATGTGGCCTTAGAGCTGGAATCCACTTCTGATTCTTACCTGAATGCTCTGGTTTTTTGTTAGCAGCACCATGTAAGAAGCAACTGTTGTTCGACCCATCCATTTCAGCTGACTTACCTGTCCCCGCATGATGGATTAAAACCACGAGCTCAAGTAAATGCTCCTTCCTGGAAGCTGTTCTGTCAGTGTTTCGTCACTGGCTCAGTCCCTTTTATTATTTTGTACCTATGCAAAAATGATGATACTTAAACAGACACACATGGGGCTGGCAAGCTGTTAGAGGTGTTGAATCCCAGGTGGAATGGGAGACCCAGCTCTCTAAAGCTCTCAGAGTTTCCCTCTGACTTCCACATGTGCATGTGGCATCCATGTCCTCACCATTTCTTTCTCTCCTTCTTTTTCTGTGTTTCACTAACTGTGTGTGTGTGTGTGTGTGTGTGTGTGTGAGAGAGAGAGAGAGAGAGAGAGAGAGAGAGAGAGAGAGAGAGAGAGAGAGAGAGAGAGAGAGAAGTAAAATTTGTACAATAGAACCAGCCTCAAACATCAGCTCTCCACAATCCAAAACATTACAACCCCCCCTTGGAAGCAATGTTTTTGTTTCACTAATAAACTAATTTTCATGGTTGAATGTATGTCCAGAACTCTGACACTTTCCATTTGTTCTAGTGAGCAGTCAGCATAAGAAAGAACAGACTTCAATCCAAAGAGATGGGAAGAAATCAGAAATTCATAGAGGCGAGGAGAAAACAGCCTAAGAGTGCTGAGTAACAGCCAGGTGACGCACCACAAGGAAGTAATCCATGGCAGGTACAGGTCCAGCTGTGCAGATCTCTGGAAGGGAGATGAAGCATAAGTCTATCCCATTGTGATGGTAGTACACATCCAGAGCCCCCCAAGCCTCAAATCTAGTAGTGAGACTGTAACTTTTTTAGTTGATTAGCAGGACAGCAAAACTCCATTCTGTTACCATGTGACTCAGGATACTGGCCAGGTACCATCTTCAGAGAAACTAATAGGATATAAAGTTGGGAGAATCATGGTCATTAGACAGGAACATAATCAAAATATTTGATGTACATGCATGATATTCTTAAAGAATAAACAATAGCACATTCATATTATATTAAGAACTGAGCTACCCTGGGGACCTGAGAACAGGGAACAAGCATGAATCAGAAAGCCTTAATATAGACAGCCACATTCTCAGGGCAATAGAAACTTCTGGAAAGTAGTCCTGAAGTGAGGGGTTGAAAATGGGAAGCTGAAAGGAGCAGGTTGCAGGAAGCTTGGCTTTTAGTTGCTGGAAATAGGCCCTATCAATTGAGAATAATACTGGAGGGCAGTGGATAGGTCCGTCTCTGAAGCCAAACAGTTGCTGTTCAATACTGATAAGCGGGGCAGGGCAGCTACACATGCGCAAACAGGTCATTTGCTTCATATACTCTCAATGTACAGTAGAGACACCCAGAGCTAGAACATCAGTGACTTCAGGGACTTTAACCTGGAGAGTTCCAGAGGTTGAGACAATCTCCACATCTCAGAGACTGCAAGGCTAAGTGTCGACAGTAGAGGGCACTAACTGGTAAAGAATAGGGGAGGGAATACTGAAGAGGACTGAGCTCTGATGGACATAGGACATTATGAGTGTGCACCACCAGCACCAACTACAGGAAGGACAAGTTCACAGTCCAGTTGCCCTTCCTCCAGAGCTGTGGGATAATGCTGGAAACATGTTTCACTTCTGTTACTAAAATGCTAATTGGGTAGAAGACAGGCAGGAAGTAGAGACAGAACAACCAGACTAGAATTCTAGGAGAGGAAAGGCAGAGCAGCAGACAAAGACCAGATGGAATATGAGAATGCTGCACGGAGAAAAAGCTACCAAGCCAAGAATCATGGCTTAGTTTAAGAGTAAGAGTTAGTAAGTAAAAGCCTGAGCAATAGGCCAAACATCTTGTAATAAATATGTCTTTGTGTGATTATTTGGAACTAAATGGCTATGGGACCAGCTAGGCAGGACAGAGCAAACTTCTGATTACCAGTCCCATGCATATAATTGACAATATATAAGTTTTAAAGATAATCTGATGGCTCTGACTTCAGTTCTGGGCTACCAGAAACCTTGCTGGTACCCTTGGCAGAGAGGCCAAGGAGCCCCGTCTCTCCAGACAAACTGGAGCCATGTGGTGGTCCTGAGCTGCTACAATCTTAGAGTCTTGAAGAACAGCAACAGATATGTTGATCAAAATCTAATCCACAGGCACTTTTAAAAGCGGATATTTTCTGTCTTGTTGAGCAGAAACCTTGTGGCTGCCTTCTTTTCGTACACACTTGTCAAACCTCAGCCACAGCCCCTCCCATGGCTTACCTGAACTTCAAAGCCAACTTGTGCAGCAAGGGCAAGAAGCTTCTCTCAGTGTGTTGTTTTATTGATTTGTCTGATTTTGTGAGAATTTGCCTCTGGTTAGACAATATATTCACAGAAGGCCAAACGCTGAGTCAGTGAGTACTGATTGGATGGTGTAACACCTACTGGCAAAATATCACTGTTACATCCAGAAATTATCCTAATTGAAGCCATCAAGGACATGTAAATAATTACCCCATGGCAGACAATATAACCATTCAGGGCTCTTTTTTTTTGGTGCTACAATTGATAACATTTTTCAGGATATATGCAACATCCTGAGATGTACATGCTTTCCACTATGTTGGTAATTAATTTGGTCATTCAGATTATAAACTTACAAAATGTTTTGATAACAATACAAAACATGAGACATTAATTGAATTGATAGGGACCGTGAAGGCCTTAGCCTTCATGATAAATTGTCGCCAAACTGGGAAAATATTAAATAGAAATTAATCAGATTCATGCCACAGAATCTACCAATAACTTAGCATGTAAAGTTAATTTTGTGAAAACTGGTAATGACAAGCTTAGATATAACATCCTTCTTGAAGGCAAAATGAATACCATGCAGGTAATATCTGCAGATGATAATACATCAATGGTGGGGATATTTAAATCTATAGAATCATATATTAATGATGAAAATAAGAAACTTATTAATTCCATGGAATCATTAAAAAGATTTGCTATTCAAAAGATTCAGGTCTTGGGGAAATTAGTGGTTCCTAGATGGGAAGATTGTTTTGCTTAAACTATTAAAAATGGTAAAACAGAGTCAGCAGAGAATAGTTCAGAAAAGGCATCACCAATATTCTATGGAGTTAGGAATGATTTACCAAAAGTTGTAAACATATAAGGTTCTCCTTTTCATTTTTCTATGATCTAGCCAGTTACTTATCTATACAATAAGTGATAAATATTTGTGAGGGTTTATAGAATATAATTGGGAACTATATTAATGAGAGATTTAAAAGACACCAAGGAAGCTATGGTTGCTTATAGTATTAATATTCATTTCATCTGTGTTAAACAAACACTAAATGCACAGTCTGTAAAAAAATAGAGTAATGCCTACTGATTGGATGCAGCTAACAGTTGCTGTTTTAGACTATAGACAACACTTACAATGGAGAAACTGGCTGAGAGAAGAGGCTAAGAGTCTTGAATGACAAGGAAAGATTAAAAGTTTTAACATTTCTCAAGATCAAATTCTTGGTGAAGGTCAATTTGCTGAACTAAAGACTCTACTTTTGATGAACATGTATTTTTGTTATTTCATATGACATTAAATACTTGGTAAAAGATTTTAGAATTAGGACAAGCAACTGAGCCATCTATAAAAGTCAAGCAAACTCAAAAGAACCCTTATACTTACTTTCTGCAAAGATTGACTAAAGCAGTAAACAGAGCATCATCAGATTCAGAAGTTAGAAAACAACTAATTCAATCCTTCTAGATTATATAGGAGGTGTGGTAGGGACAGACATAGGACCAACAAATGTAGATTCAAAAGGGACAAACAAAGCAACCTTTTACCATTGGTAAATGCTTAAGCAGCCCTTAAGGGGCCCCTCAGTCAAGGTCCCAAAGTCAAATGTGGTCCAATAATTTCCAGTCATTGATGATAAAACTCCTCCCCGGGACAATTAGGAGATCCAGTGCTTAACGTAAGATACCATACTGTATTGGATGATAGAAGAGCTTTAAAGAGGAATTAAATTTTTTTTAAAGAAAAACCATAAAGTGAGTATTTTGGCAGACTTTCATAAATGAACAAAGATTAAAATTAAAAGTATGAATAGATAGCATTGTAATTCAAGATTTATTGAACACAGAGGGTGATGTATCAATAATAACACCACAGTCATGGCATTTAAAGTGGCCTGTGAATGTTGAATTTCTAGGGAATAGAATCATATATCAGGTAAAACAAAGCATGAGATGACTGAATGTATAGGACCAGAAAGACAGAGAGGAAAGCTGAAGCCATATGTGGCTAATATAGCATTGAATCTATAGGGCCATGATGTTCTACAGCAGTGGAATACCCAGATTAAAATTCCTCCAATCTCAGACATGAACCATAGACAAATTTATGCTTCTGAGAGTAATATTAGATGATATGAGAAACAGCTACCAACTACTCAAATTGTACAAAAACAAAGCATAACAGTTGATGATAATTCAAATCACAGAACTACCTTTAAAATGATTAACAGATAAGCCTATATGGGTTCAGAAATGGCCTTTAATAGAAAAGAAATTACAGGCCTTGTACAGGATACAGGAGCAGTTAAATGCTCAGCATATTGAAGAATCAACCAGCCCTTGGAATTCTCTTATATTTGTTATCAAAAAGAAATCTGAAAAGTGGAGAATGGTAACAGATCTTAGAACAGTAAACATGATGATTCAGCTAATGGCTTTCTGAAGTCTGGGATTTCTTTGCCTTCTCCATTACCTAAAGAATGGCCTAGTACAGTTATTGACTGAAAATACTGTTGTTTTAAAAATTATAGCTCCACAAGAACAGGACAAGGAAAAATTTACCTTTACGGTGCTAACTTATAGTAATTCTCAGCTTGTAAAAAGATATCAGTGGAAAGTTCTCCCACAGGACATTTTAAATGGCTGCACTCCATGTCATTATAACCATTAGGAGTAATATGTAAGCAATTCTCACAATATATCATTTACTACTATATAGATGATATTTTATTGCTGACTCAAATATAAATACATTAGAAAGAGTGTTTGAGGAAATTAAAAAAAATTCTGCTTGGATATTACAAATTGCTCCTGAGAAAAATACAAAGAGGAGATTCTATTAATTATTTAGGATATAAAATAGGTCTACAAAATATTAGACCCCAAAATGTACAAACCAGGAGAAATAGATTGCAAACTCACAATGATTTTTCAAAGACTGCTAGGAGACATTTCTAATATATGATCCATTAGTAGAATAAAAAAGATCATGAACTAGATTTTTTTGTGCACAACTTAGATATGATAGGACATAAATAGTCCAAGAGAATTATCAGCTAAAGCTGAGAGAGAATTGGCTTTGGTGGAAAAGAAGTTACAGGATGCACATGTGAATCATGTGAATGCAGACCTTAGTTGAATTCTGGTTATTTTACCCTCTAAACACTCTCTTACAATAATTCTAATGAAAGGGAAAATATTATATTGAAATGGATATTTTCACCACATAAACCAAGTAAGAAATTAAAAACATATGTGGGAAACATTTCTGATTTGATATTTAAAGGAAAATTGAGACTTCAATAATTGACAGAGATAGACTAGCAGAAGTTGTCAAATGAAGAAGTTAATTGATTCTGGGCAGAAAATGAATCTTGACAAAGATACAGTAGTAGTAACGTTTAGGGAGAAATTAATAACAGATATCTCCAAAGCAAAAATAATTTAATTTATAAAAAAACTAACTGGATTCTTCCTCAGGTTGTACTGAAGAAACTCTAAACCAGTTTTGGAGCACCTACATTTAATATTGATACAAACAAATCAGAAAATTTAAGAAAAGTGGTTCAAATCTCTTATAATTCTGTCCAAAATTCAAAATTATATGCTAATATAATGGTGTTAATGGATTTTACAGAACCTCTTAACCTAGTCACTGACTCTCAATATGAAAAATGAGTTGTTTTACATATTGAAACTGCTGACTTTAATCCTGATAAAATAGAATTAACTTCATTACTTATAAAATTACAGGAAATCAAAAATAGAAATTGTCCCTTATATATAATAAACATTAGATCTCACGAGGAGCTGCCCGGTCCTCTAACAGAAGGTAATAATGAGATCGATTTATTATTAATAGGAAATGTGTTAGAGGACTCAAAATTTCCTAAGGAATACCATGTTAATAGCAAAGGATTATAAGAGGGTTTTTCCATCACTTGGATCCAAGCCAACACAGTTGTAATGTCCTACTTGCTCTTTCTATAACCAAAAACTATCACCTGCAGGAAGCAATCCTAAATGTATGTAAATAAATTAATTTTGCAGATAGATGTATTTTATTTTACAGAATTTGGAAAATTAATACACAATATTTTTGATACTAATTCAGAATTTCAATGGGCAACTTATTCTGAACTCTAAAAGGGCCGATTCTGAAATTACACACCTTTTTTGAAGTCATGGCCATTATAGACATACATGTACAAATTAAGACTGACAATGTTCCAGCGTACATTTTCTAAAATAAATGATACAATTTTTTGAATATTATAATATAAAGTACATTACAGATATAACACAATCCTACAGGGCAAGCAGTTGTTGAAAGATCTAATTGCATCTTCAAAGAGATACTTTATAAACAAAAACACCAAGAAGTAGATTGCATAATGTCTTACTAACCTTGAGTTTTCTTAACACTGATGAGAAAGGAACATCTGTAGAGAGACATTGAAAAACAGAAAAAAAAACAAACCAAAAAAAAAAAAAAAAAACTTCTGAGCTAAACCAACCTGTTTATGTCAAGAATAAGCTGATCCCAGAATCAAAACCAGGAGATGTGCTACATTGGGGAAAGGGCTTTGCTTTTGTTTCTGCAGGAGACGAAAAACTATGGGTATCAACAAAATTAATAAAGATTTGGTTTGAAAAGGAGACACTTTTTGAGGAGGAGAAACAATGTCTTCTCCACCAATATGACAATTCTCTAAGTGGTGAGGAAAACTCACTTAGCAAAGGTTGGGGCAAGGTTTTGTTTTTGTCTTTCCAGAAAGATAGAAATAATCATCTTCAAGACATTAAAAATAATTTGATACCTAGATTTTTAAAGCTGTAAGAATAAATTCTGAAAAGGTTTTTAAGCAAAGGAGTATCAGGCCTATTGGTACCAATACACTATACATGGTAAATACTCACTGTTTAACATTTATATTTCTTTACTTTTTAGAAAAATTGTGGTCCTGACTCAGTTACAAATCAAGCTTTCTTTGGAGGTGGAGTAAGTGGCTTTCTCCTTCTCTAAACACAAACATGTTGGTAAAAGAAAAAAATTAAGAGATCCTGTCTCATATCAGAAAAGCCACCTGGTGTGGAACAGAAGACAGCCAATATATAGGGACTATTGTTATCATAGTGTTATTTCTGATTTTATTTCTGCATGTATGTATTCTTGTCCCTTTAAGCCCTTCTTTGTATACAGTTCTTTCCAAAAAATTCAAAAATTTCATGATGATATCAATAATGTTTAAATTTTTCACAGTAAACAACAAATTCTCCTAACAGCAATCTTTAAAGTATTTAAAAAGAAGATAGGGCTCCACCACAGCAATTCTATTTGGTTCATATGATACATATGTATTTTTAAATTGGTGTACATCACTGAATGATTGGTTCTGGACTACAAACTGTTCAGGACAGTTAGAAGATGGCTTACTTTGATTATATTCATTATATTACAACTGTAACCAGAACTTCAGATAGCCTCAGATAACCACATCCTCTGAGACTGTCTACAGATGGTGCAGTCAATCCTTTGAGATTTAACAACTATTTTAGTTTTTTTTACAGGACCCCACAGAGATACTGTTGCTCCCCAGATGGGATGAAGCAATTCTAAGAAAAACTATGCCTCTCTCTTCTGATAAGGTTTTTTTTCCTAAGGGCTATGAATAATTATCATTCTGTTAGGGTGGTTATAAGTTCTATTTGGGTTGAGGGTAGAACTATAAAATTAGACTCAAAAATCCCTTCTGAAGAGAAATAATTGGCAGTAGATAGGGCAGATATAGGTAGATTATTGTATCTACCTGTAAACACATTTAGCTATTAACCATAGACAATTCGCACTGATATAGATTCTTGTGTATTGATATAAATGTGAAATTATTTTTATGTCTTTTAAAGATAATTTATATATTAATACAAATTTAAATTTATATTTGTCATATTGTACACATGTTTATACCTCTGTTTACAATATTTTGTACATTAATACATATTAAGCATATTGCTGTTATTTGCAGTATACAAATTCTACCTATGTTTAATTATATATGTCATAATGTTTATATATATGTATACATATATTCTACCTGTTTAATTGTTTGTCACAATGTATATATACACACATATATACATACATACATACATTTATTCTACCTCTGTTTAGGATATTTTGTTGATACATATTAAGGATATTGTCATTTTAAACCATAAATTTCTACCTATGCTTAAGATATCTTGTATAATTGTTGTACTTGTAGTCATTGTCCCTAAACTGTATGTCTATTTATAGATTATCTACTTTAATAAATAAGCATTAGTCTTTAGATTATTTAGGTCGATAAGAATTATAAGTCATAGTCACCTATGTGTGTCATATAATAGTCATGTTAATTATTTCTTATAGATATATAATAAAATGTCATATAGGAAGTCTTCAAACACTTCATAGACCTAGAGAATATAGTATTTAAATATTTTGTTATTCAGAATTCAGCTATGAGAGACACAATTGCTCATGGCAGCACTGTTCCTTTCCAGAGATAATGTTGGGCATCAAAGACATTTGACATGGAGTTTGTCTTCCTTGGCAGATAATGGCCTGTTGGGCAAAAGTATGCCCTTGCCTCAACTGCTGAGAAAAAGCATTCTGCCCAACCTAGATGAGCAGGATGAAAGATCAGAGACTGCTAAGGTCTTCCAAGATAGGATAAGATGGTTTCTTAAAAATACCCTAATTCTGAAAAGATCTGTTAGATATCCTAGGCCTATAGCCAAAAAATTGGATGCTCCAATGTTGCAGAAAAGCTGTGAGTGACTGTCTAGGCAGCTGGTTGCTGTTGTTTTATCTTAATAAATTTTGGAAGTTGCTTATTTACACTTCCAGCTTACTCAGGTAATATATTTTCCTCCTCAGGTCTTTGATGGGTTTGAAGACTAGATAGTTACAGTTATGACCATTTCATATCTCAGCTAAGAACATTAGGTACTAGATTCATATTATTCAAGATATACAGCTTTGGGATAATCTGTGTATATTGTCACTTACCAATATTCTGGATATTTAATATATATTTCATGATTGTTGCTTTTTAAGTTGTAGTTTGACCTTGTTGACCTATTCCTGAACATTACATTATAATTGTATATAGTTTTATATTTAGGTTTAGAAATTTCTTATTTAGACAAAAGGGGGAGACGTAGAGATGTAGTGGGAAACAGGCATTATCACCTTGACCTAGAGGTGTAACCTTTGGGTGTTAAGGCCCCAGTGTATGAGGCATGGCCAGGGTAGTTTAGGATTGGGTGATTCCAGCTCTCTTCCTATTTGCTTTCTCATGCTCTTGGAGGAAGAATCAAGCTCTTTTCTGCTTTGTAGACCAGTCTAGCTTCCCAGGAATCACACGACTGTTTAATCCCTGAATCAGTGAGTGTTTTCCTATAAACCCATTAATAAATATTAACCTTTTAATCAGTTGCTAGTGATTATTACCAACTACAGTTCCCTCCTTTGAAATGAAGTCAGATAGGCTTCCCATTACCATTCTCTTTGATATACCTGGTGATGTTTTACTGATGATTGATAGATTAAGATTAACTACCACATGTGACTCTATCTTGTTTATTTTGATTCATTTCCCCCATTTTAAAAACTCTTCTTATTACACTTATTTAATTTTGTTTTAAATTTTCTTACTATTGAGAAATTGTATCTTTTTTTAAATTTTTCAATTCTTTCCCCATACCGATAGTATTCTGTATTTTTCCTTGGATTCATTTATCCTTGATTTTTGTTCTGCTTCTTCTTTCTCTAATCCATTTACCATCAAATTTACCTGAAGTAATTTCCAGCCTCACAGTATACTGCATACAAGCTTTGCCACACTTTGTTGAGTTAAAACGCTCATTGAAAAGTTCATACACCTAACAGAGCTGTATGGTATTTTCCTCTAAATGGTAACATTTCCCCTCCAAAGTGAAGCATCAGCTTCAGGAAGGAAGGGGAGGCTCTCAAGCCTCAGGGGATAGTAATGTGTAAGGGAGAGCAGGGACTTGAAAGATCCTGCCATCTAGCAGTAGAAAAAAGGAGACAAAATTATAGAGGGTAGAGATTTTGATAAGCCAAATTTCCAAAAGAAAGAGATACTTGTGACGTATGCTGCCTGCAAGCTGCATAGAAACCTCCAGTGTTGAAGTCTCCAGGAGGGGTCACCCATGTGGGGTGGGCTTTCTGCTTATGATAAGGATATTTTTGATTTATTTCTGCTTCATGTAAGTAACTTCTCTCTCACACACACTCCTGTTAGTAACCACAATAAAAAACTCACTGGTTTGTTGTGAGATATTCCTTTACAGTGTGTAAGGATGTATCACTGTGATTGGTTTAAAAAATATCTGAATGGCCATCAAGTAGGGCTAGATTAGAGGCACATCCCAGTGCTTAGCTGTGGATCTCTGCATCGGTTTCCATCAGCTTCCACATGAAGGCTCTATAACAATTAGAGTAGTCATCAATTTGATTTCAGGGAAGGTCAGTTCAGCAGCCTCTCCATCACTGTTCTGAGTACCAACTGGGGTTACCCCTGTGGATTCCTGTGAGATTTCCTAGCACCAGGTTTCTTAACCACAAAATGGCTTCCTGTGTCAAAGTATCTATTTTGATGTTCTCCCTCTCCATCCCTTCCCCAACTCTACCATTTCATTCCCTGATGTTCCCTTTTTACTTCCCCTTACCCCTCCCCATACTTCTAATCTACTCAGGAAACCTTATCTATTTTCCCTTCCAGGGGGATCTATGGATGTCTCTCTTTAGGGTCTTCCTTGTTACATAGCTTCTTTGAGATTGTGGATTGCAGCTTGGTTATCCTTTGTTCTATGTTGAATATCCACTTTTGAGTGAGTATATACTATGTTTTTCTGGGTCTGAGTTATCTTACTCAGAATAATTTTTTGTAGTTCTACCTATTTGCCTGCAAATTTTAAGATGCCATTTTATATTGTTGCATAATACTTTATTTTATAAATGTACCAGATTTTTTATCCATTCTTTGATTGAGGGGCATCTAGGTTGTTTTCAGGTTGTGGCTATTACAAATAATGCCATAATGAATATTGTTGCACAGATGTCCTTGTGGTATGAATGTGCATCTTTTGGGTATATGCCCAAGAGTAGTATTGCTGGATCATGAGGTAGGTTGATTCCCAGGCTTCTAAGAAACCATCGTATTGATTTACACTCTCACCAGCAGCGGAGGAGCATTCCCCTTGTTCCACATCCCGTCCAGTATAGGCTGTTATCAGTGAGTTTGATCTTAGCTTTTCTAACAGGTGTAAGATGTTATCTCAGAGTCCTTTTGATTTGCATTTCACTGATGACTCAGGATGTGGAACACATCTTTAAGTGTCTTTTAGCAATTTGAGATTCTTTTGTTGGAAATTCTTTCTTAAGATCTGTACTCCATTTTTCGTTGGATTGTTTGGTACTTTGATGTCTAGTTTCTCAATATATATATTTTAGAGACGAGCCCTCTGTAAGATATAGGGTTGATGAAGATCTTTTCCCATTCTTTAGGCTTTCATTTTTTTTTTAATGAAGCTTCTCAGTTTTAGGAGGTCCCATTTGTTAATTGTTCTTCTTAGTGTCGTTGCTAATGGTGTTATATTTAGGAAGTGGTCACCTGTGTCAGTGCATTCAAGGCTATTTCCCATTTTCTTTTCTATCAGGTTCAGTGTAACAGGATTTATGTTGAGGTCTTTGATCCATTTGGACTTGAGTTTTGTGCAAGGTAATAGGTATAGATTTATTTGCATTCTTCTGCACACCATTATCCAGTTATGCCAACACCATTTGTTAAAATTGCTTTCTCTTTTCCACTGTGTAATTTGGCTTCTTTGTCAAAAATCAGTTGTTTGTAGGTGTGTGGATTAATGTCAGGGTCTTCAGTTTGATTCCATTTATTCATGTGTTTGTTTTTATGCCAACAACAAGCTCTTTTTTATTACTATAGCTCTATAGTAGAGCTTAAAGTTGGTTATGGTGATATCATAAGTTGCTTTATTGTACAGGTTGTTTTGGTAATGCTGAGGTTTTTTTTTTTTGCTTTTCTATATGAAGTTGAGTATTGTTCTTTTAAGATCTGTGAAAAATTGTTGGGGGGGAATTTGATGGGGATTATGTGGAATCTGTAGATTGCTTCTGGTAAGATTTCCATTTTTACTATGTTGATCCTACCTATCCAGGAGCATAGGAGATCTTTCCATTTTCTGTTATCTTCTTCAACATAAAGTTTGTAGCAATATGGTTTCCTGGTCCCAGGCAGCCGGAGGTCCAGACCCACAGGCCTGCTGCGCCAGATCCGTTAGCCACCTGCAGCTGATCAGGCCCCAGGAATGATTCAGACACTTGTATGAACTTCATGCTGTTTGGCCTATGGCTCAGGCACATTGCTCTTACATCTTAACTCAACCCATTTTCCATTAATCTATCTGCCATGTGGCCCGTGGCTCACCTGTGTTCCTTACATGCTTCTTCTGTGGTGGCTGGCTCGGTCTGTCTGACTCTGCCTTTTTTCCTACCTATTCTGATTCCCCACCTACTTTTTCTATGGTGCCTGTCATGGGCCAAAACAGCTCCTTTATTTAAAGATTGATACTCACAGCATACAGAAAGACATCCCCACATCAAAAGTTCTTGTCATACAGGTCTTTAACTTGCTTGGTTACAGTTACCCCAAGATATTTTGTGTTATTTATGGCTATTGTAAAGGGAGATATTTCCATGATTTCTTTTTAGCCCATTTATTGTTTTTATATAGGAGGGTTATTGATTTTTTAAAGTTGATCTTGTATTCTGCCACATTTCTGAAGGTGTTCATCAGCTGTAGGAGTTCCCTGGTAGAATATTGGAGTCACTTATGTATACCTTCATGTCATCTGCAAATAGCAAAAATTTGGCCTCCTCCTTTTCAATTTGTAATCCCTTGACCTCCTTTGGTTGTCTTATTGCTCTGGCTATAACTTTGAGTACTATATTTAATAGAGATGCGGAGGGTGGACAGCCTTGTTTTTTTCTTGATTTTAGGTAGATGGCTTTGAGTTTCTCTCCATTTAGTTTGATGATGGTTGTTGGATTGCTATAAATTGCCTTTATTAAGTAAAGGTATGTTCCTCATATCTATGATGTCTCTAAGATATTTATCATGGACAATTGTTGGATTTTGTCAAAGGCTTCTTCAGCATCTAATAAGACTGTGATATGGTTGTTTTTCTTTCAGTTTGCTTATATGGTGGATAACATTGATCAATTTTCCTACGTTCAATCATTCCTACATTTTTGGGATAAAGCCTACTTGTTCACAGTGGATGGTTTTTTTGATGTGTTCTTAGATTCAGTGGATACCCTGGAGCTAATGATACAGGTGCCTGTGAGCCATCCTATGTTGATGGTAGATTCGAAAGTTAGGTCCTCTGTAAGAATATCAAGTACTCCTAACTCCTGATAGTGAGCCATCTCTCCAGCCTCAATTTTAATATGTCATTAGACTCTATTCTGGGCATTAAATGATGAGATTAGTTCTGATATAAACATACTGAATAATTTTTATTCCTAGTGTCATCAGATTTTGTTCAGTCTATGGAAGACCTAAATGAAATTAGGAGGCTGGTCCTCAACCCAGAAGAGAAAAGATGGCTTTCCATATAGGACATCAGTTTTCTCCCTGTATGTAGGCTCAAATTGAGGCAGAAGTGTCTTCTGGTTCTTAGATCTGCAGCCTTTTCAGTGAAGTCCATATGTCCTTACAGATACTTCCCTCTCCAAGTCACACTGCAGACATGAGGACTCAATAATTTTCATAACTGATGTATCCACTGCTATATATTAAGTCTCATTTGTTTATATATACATGCTACTGCTTGTATTTCTCTGGAGAACCTGTATGCAGTAGGTAATAAGATTCCCATGTGATTTAGGGTAGAAGAGAATATTTTCTCCTTGATGCTGGTGAGGATAAGGCTGGGAACTGAATTTTCTGTGTTTTAATACATAAACCTCTCTCCTTGATAATCTGAGAAGATTCCAGGGCTTTAGCTATGCACCAAATAACTATCACAAAACTTTCCTTATCTTCAAGGTATTCTTGACCTAGGAGCTGGACAGGTGTGTCTTTTGCCAAAGTCCTCCCCTTGTGACAAGTAATTGTTAGTTGGTTAATATTTGTGTCCCCTTCAGTAAACTAGGACTCAATCTATACTCCTGTAGTTGAGAGTTGTCAAAGTTTCTCTAATCGTTTTACTTCCTGTTTTCCTTTAGATTTCTTCTTGGAAACTAAAACAAAACATTTAATTCAGATTACTGTCTCAGGCTCTTTGGTATTTAGGAAACCCAACTTAAAACGATTGCCATCTGGGCATATGACATAGGTTGTTAGGAATAGTTACTTATAAACACTAGAGCATGCCGACTTAGCTTATTAACCACAGCAGGCCTCCAATGAGCTCCTGCTATAGCCTCAGCTATCAAGTGAAGATGACTATTTTTAAAACAGAAGCTGATTATTTGGTGTAACACAGTAAAGGGCTCCTGCTGTCAGATGCCTGGTCTTCCTGAGTACTTCCTTTCCCTTTTTGTATAAATGATGACATATGTGACTAAAGCAGGATTCTCTTTTTGGACGATGACTCAACCCCCAAACTCACCAGGAACTAACTATCAGATTCCAACTGTTTAAAGGCCATCTATGTTTTGAAAATCCCACTAAGTTGCATGAGTCAAGAGCAGGATCCAGCTTAGCAGCCATAAAGCAATGTTTATGAAGTGAATATCAGATACCCTTTAATTCGGGAAATTGCTTTGTGAACTTCAGCTTCTCTTATGAACTCAAAAATGAAAGAAAATTGTAACCATGTATTTTAGTATCAGTAAATTACATGGTATTATGAATTAATTTTAGGATACAATTAGCTTTATCTCTGTTCAAAAGTGGACTTGACTTGAGTGGGTAGAAAACCAAGAATAATAATGCTTTATCAGGGGCTTACTTTGTGCTAGGCATTGTGAACTGTTTTATGATATTTTATTTTTAATCTTGATGACATTTTCCAAGAAATATTTTTTAACCTTTATAGATAATGAGACTGAAAACAAAAATACTCTTATTTTATGTATGTTACCCAGGCTGGCCTTAAACTTTGATCCTGCTACTTCACCTTTCCAAGTACTGAGATAAGAGATATGTATCACTGAGCATATACCACATCTCTCTCTCTCTCTCTTTATATATATATATATATATATATATATATATATATATATATATATATATATCTTACACATACATCTTTAAAATGCAATGGCTACTTTTAGCTCAACAACAGTTTTTAGTTCATCAAGGATCTTCAGGCTCTTTTCTGCCTCAGACCTCACACTAGATACTAGGAACAGTAGACTGGAGGCTATACTTGGTTCCTTGAGTCACCATGTGAAGGACAGGAACTCACCAAACCTGAAAACTCTGCTGTAGAATGCCACATACATGAAAGATATTTTTTATGTTTGAGACATTCTTTACATAGGGGATTGTGACCATATCTGTCCTATTATAGTTAAGACATTTAAAGATTGGGCTCAAGTCTATATCCACACATATTTTTTCCACTTAAAAAAGGTCTGTGTCTTTTGCTTGAACTGGGATATAGGCTATTTCCTTAGCATAGTCTCTGACTTCTAGTTGCATATACTTCTGACTTGTATTTGCATATACATATTCATGTGATTGCCATGTGGGTGTGATACTACTACATATTGCCTTATTCTTGAAATAGTTTTCCTTCAAGTCATATCTCAATACCACCTTCTCTAAGAAGTCTTTCATGGCACCTGCCCAAAGTAATTACTTCATATTTCCTTTCAACTTTTAAAGACACGGTATGATCTTTGGTCTGATTTTACAGTTGTTTGCTTATATACCTTTTTCTCTACTCTTGTAGTATCAGCTTTCAGAAGTTATCTTGGACAAATATACCTTATAAAATCTTGCACTTACAGGTCCATCTCCCTTAGAAGCTGATTATATATTGTGTTGACTTTTCCTGGGAATGTCAACAGACATTCATTCACCCCAAATCTCACCAATGACAGAGCAAAAAAATGATTCTACTTGTCTACACTGATGAATCAGTTTTTTTTTTATTATGCCCACTCACTTGGTGAACATGGTGACATATTACTTAGAGGAGCATGGTGACTACAAACAACCACACTACTAAAAGCTACACTGTAGCATGGATAATGACTTCTCCATAGACACAGAGATCTCCTTCAGTCAACTTTACATCTCCTGTGTATTCTAGAAACTCCCCAAACTATGTACACCAGGGAACAAATACACACAGCTTGGAGAGGCAGAGAAGAAGCCTGGCTGAAACTATCAGGTGTGATCTAATCTTTCTCTTCTTCTTATAGGACAACATCAATATGCTGGAGTTCATTGAGGGCCACCTACAGGTAATCACAGGTACTCTTCTGATTGATACAGCAATAGCTTTATTGTGTCCAGAGTTGAATGGTTTTATAACATATCAAGTCTTCAGACTACTACTGGATATACTCAAAACACATTTAACAGACAGGAATTAAGCCCAGGGTTGCACAGTTGAGTTTAGGTGACGTGTGCTTGAAAAATTCTCTGTTTAGAAGACCAGATGATATCCTTCTAAATAAAGACTCTAGTGTGAAAGATAATGATGCCAGTTGCTTTCTGAGGCACATCAGCTCACCAAGTAACACACTTTATATAGGAGCTTCTGCTTCTTGCTGAACAGATGCATCTGGATTCACCAAATCAAACACTGAAAATGACATGATTTCAAAATGTTTATGATTAAATAGTTCGACTGTCCTTTCTCTCACTGTAAAGCCTTTGGGGAGAAAATTATTTTCTATGCAACTCACTTATGAATGAAATTGGAAAGAGACTGTTGAATTTGTCTTTGGACTCTTGCAAAGCACAATGTATTACTGACAATGATTGAATGAAGTCCAGGGAGAAGTCTGTGAAAATTTGTGTTTATTGAGGATCACACTGATGAACAGAGGGGAAAGAAAGTTCAATTCAAACCATATGTTCTGTGTTTCACTTAAGGCAATAGAGAAACACAGAATGGATGCTGTGTGCGTGTGTCTCTGTGTGTGTGTGTTTGTGTGTGTATGTGTGTGTGCATGTGTTTGTGTGTGTGTTTGAGTGGCATTTATTTAGGGTCAGTCAATATAGTACATGCAGATTTCTATAGCAGTTGCTAGATGCTGAGAGTATGGAAAAGAGTCTACCTTGGAGATTCACAGCTTAGAGAGTACCTGAGATTTGATAGCCACTAAAACCAGTCATAATGGTCATATTTCCCAATTAACTATTCTAGATCAACAGTGGTAAACAGACTTTCTGATATTGTGGAAAGATTCCATATCTGTACCACATACTATGATGATCACAAATCCCAGAGTACTTTTAGACTTCCATGACTTATCATAAATGCTATATATTATATTATTACTAATTATTTTTATACTATTATGTATTAAAGTAATATAACACATGTTCCATTAATGATAACATACAAAGATTAATTTTATTTGTTTCCTCTTTCTCTTCCATCTTCATTTTAAAATAATGGCTCCCAGGAAACTTTAAGTAGCCAGTAGCTTGTTTTTGTTTCCGCCACACAACACCATTCTGTACAGCATTGCTTTTGATGTGCCAGAGAGAAGTTGCTGGACTTTCTCTTCTCTTTCAGAAGTAGAAAAACCCAGGCCTTTGAATTCCCAAATAAAGATAATAGTCTGGAGATGTAGGCTTCTATGTGTCCTGGGGTGTTTGGTCAAGCAAGACATAGCAGGGCTGTGTTCCAGGATGGAGCAATGTCTGGGCCACAGGGAGGTATACTGTTATTCAGAGGCCAATTCAACATACCCTGTCTATAACTAGAGCCATGTGTTGCTTTAGTTTTTACTGTGTATCTTTAATAGTTAATTAATTAGTGTTGTGTATGTCTCTGTGTGTATGTGTCCACATGGGTACATGTATGTTCCAACCACAGTGTACACGTGGAGGTCAAAGGACAACTTGTAGCAGTTTTTTTTTTTAATTACACCAACTAGGTCCTGGTGAATAAATTCAGATTGTCTGATTTGGTAGCAAGTACTTTGAATTTCTAAGCAGATTCCATCTTTTATCTTTCTTTTGTTTTTGAGATGTGAATTTATTCCCTGCCTAAATGACACTTGAACTCACATTTAATTCAGGTACTATTTCTTTTAAATTTTCATTAAAGTACATAATTTATTATGTCAGGAAGCCACTTAGTTATCCTGATAGATAGCATCAAAAGTACTGTTTTTTCCCAATACCAGAATCACATAGGCATGGAGGCCTTGAGACTATTGACCTTTTCTGACATCTTAGAATGCTTAGGTATTCAGTCTGGGATTTTCCCTTCTGATTTGAGAAAAAGAGTATATTACTAAAATTTACAAGAAAGAATTATTAGAAATATCTTGTGTTAAAAGGTTGGAAACAGATTTTGGAATAATAATGATGTAACAAGAAGTATAATTAAACAATTTGGATCAAGTTACCCTGAAGTTTCCTCACTTCATGCTGGATGGAAAATCATTCAAATCAGTGGGCCCCATCATACGTTTCTGCTGTTCTCTTCAGACTTCTCAATGTATTTATTGGCTATTTTCTTTTGAACAATCCCCTTTCTTGCTAACTCTTCTCTACCCTCAAAGTTGTTTTACAAGATCATAAGAGATTGAATATTAGAAACAAAATCCAAGGTTTTGTATCATTTTATACCTTCCCAGATATCTGTTGTGTCTACTGTCCCTGGAGGATAACAGTGGAACTGTGATAGTCTGGGCTGAGACTTGTGCAGACAGAATGCTGAGTACTCCTGTTACAATGGGCTATTTATAAAGCACCTACTCAAGCCTCTTATGGACAGTTTTTCTTTTGTCTGAGAAGTCTGAGAAAGATTCTAGAGTTAATAGGACTTGGCCAGAGAAAATGCATGATTTCATAAAGTTGGAGTCTAACACTATCACAGTTAGTCCTCTATTGTTATTAAAAAAAAAAACACCATGACCAGGGAAATTTATACAATGAAATATTTAACTGGGGACTTGCTTACTGTTTCAGAAAATTAATTTATAAACCACATGGTTGGGAGAAGGGCAGTAGGCCAGGATGGTGCTGAAGCAGGAGCCAAAAGCTTTAAATCTTGACCTGAAGGAAGTAAACAAAAGAGGACAGAAGAGAAGAGAAAAGAGAGGAGAGGGAGGGAGGGAGGGAGGGAGGGAGGGAGGGAGGGAGGGAGGGAGAGAGAGAGAGAGAGAGAGAGAGAGAGAGAGAGAGAGAGAGAGAGAGAGAGAGAGAGAGAGAGAGGAGAGAGAGAGAGAGAGAGAGAGATTGGGCCTGGCATGGGCTTTCAAAACTTCAAAATCTACCCCTAGTGGTGTGTCACTACATCTACCCCAACAAGGACACACCTTCTAAACCTTCTAAAACAGTTCCACCAAATAACAATCAAACATTAAAAATGTGAGTCTCTAGGGGACATTCTCACCTAGCAATGATGAATCCTGTTCTTAGTCTTGCTTTTCTGTCATGACTTATTGGGGTCAGAAATATTTATTCCACAGATTTGTGTCTTATCTTTTTACCACAGAGTGTGACTCTCATTCTTAGAGTAACTCTGCATTTCCATGGGAGTGTGCTGTGGTGACTTCTTGAATCCCTACTGGGCTCATGGGAGTATAGATCAAACCCAGTGAATTATAATGAAATGAGGAGAGTCACGCACTGTTGGATGCTTCTCCGACCCATGAGTGTGATATACAGCATTAGGAGACTCTTTGGCCAAGCCTGACTCCCAGTATCACAAGGGATGGCTCCACTAATAGGTCAAGGCAGGTCATCCAGGCTGGCAATCCAGAGAAGAGTTCAGAATCTCAGCAAGGCAGTTGGAAAGAACCAGGGTTTGGTTATGCCATTTAATCCAGATGTCCACCATCCCAGAGGATTCTGTGTTGTGTTTAGATGGAGGCTAAAAGTTGTTGGGCCTCTCACTAGGCCTTTAACAATGATCCTGGGGTCTGGTGTAACTTCCTGAGCCTGGCTCGAGTTTGGCGATCTGTCTCTGACCATGGCTTCTGTGTATGAGTGACTCAGCAGAGCCCACGCAAAGACCATCTCTGTCTAATCACTGCTGTCATATCACAATCTCATTGGCACTAAACTCTTCTCCATCTTCCATCACCCAAGACTCCTGCCTGATACAATAAAGCAAGATCCCACTTCAACAAGACTCCCAGTGTTTCTCTCTATATTGGGGAGATCTGGGCCATCAACACTCAGCATCCCACTCAGCCCCAGGGAGTGACTGGCAGACTGGTTCTTCCTCAGCCCTCATCTGCCAGCTAAGCAAAGTATACATGGACGCACATATGTGTGCATGAACACAAAACTACCCTTACACACAAACCTCTAGTTAACTAAAGTATTTAATAAAACTATGACAACTATTAAAAATATACAGTTTTGTTTTATGACTTTAAAAATATGGCCGTTTAGCTGTGTGGTTCATACCTTTAATCTTAGCACTTGGGAGGGAGAGGCAGATGGATCTCTATGAGTCTCAGGCCAGCCTATAAAGCAAGTTCTAGGACTACCAGAACTGTTATGCAGAAAAACTGTCTTGCAAAAAAAAAAAAATGGACAGTTAAGTAATACATTTCTGCTTTGAATGAACCATGCATGACTCTGTAATTTGCGTAATTCTGTTGCTCATTCAAAGATCAAAATTCTCCTTTAAAATTTTTTATAGGCAGATGAGATAATTCCCTCCCCATATTTTAAAAACCGGGCCTAGAGGGAGGATTTTGTCTCTCAGGTTTCTTCTTGGTTTTGTGAAATGTCTGTGTTAATCATGTCTCATTCTTTCCTATCTAACTTTGCCTCTGCTTCCTTCAGGCTAGTGTTAGTTTCTTTAACTTTGACCATATGACATGCTTATTTGGTCAGTAGGAAAGGACCACTAGCTTTTTAGGCGTCCTTTATTGCCTTCTGTGAATCATGAAGAACAGACTTCCAGCTCTCTTGAAGTATTTTTTCTCCTCTCATTAGACAGGAAGGGTGAAGCACTGGAACTATCAAAGCCCCTGGAAAGGGGAGGGCCTTTTTTAATATGTACCTGCACTCTTCTGACACAGTGGGACAGCTCCGAATTTGTACCACCAAAGAATTTCAACTTTCTTCCACTTCATCTCCAGAAATTGCCATTTGCCACTTATAAGTGTAAACCACCAGGTCACAACTAATTTTAATTTAAAATTTAATTTAAAAATATAACAAAGTGACATTTGTTTCAAATGATGAACTTGCTTCAAAGGGAGGGAGAAGTTACTGTGGGACAAAATGGTGGATGAAGAAAAGTAGAATGTTCTCCTGGGGGGACAAATGCCTTTTCCTTACTAAAGGGCTCTCTGAGGAGAGCTGTGTTAAGACCAAAGAGAGTGAAAAGCTGCCCCTCATCTCTTCTGACATAGTTTATAAATGTTTAAATAGTTTTAGTTTCAAAAGATAAAATGACGTTAAAATAATCTACGTGTAATTGCAGACTCTTTCCATCTCAAAGCAAATTTGAAGAGGTTAAGAAAAGATGCTGAAACTACAAGACATGCTGATTGGCTATTTTCTATTGCACAATAGAAAGCTGGATGATGTACACAGAAAGTATTTTTGTTTACTCACAGTTTTGAAGGCTCTGAGAACAGGCTGTTAGAATCACCTGGCTTTTGCTTAGTGGCACATGCTGTTTCAGTATAAAAAAACCTATAAAGGCAGAGCCATCAGAATAACACCTGACTATTCAGTGGAAACAATGAAAGCAAGAAGGTCCTGGTCAGATGTTATACAGACACTAAAAGAGCATGGCTACCAACACAGACTACGATAGCAAAACTATCAATAACCGTAGTAGTTGGAGTAAACATGATATTTCATGACAAAACCAGATTTAAATAATACCTATCCACAAATCCAGCCCCACAGAAAGTACTAGAGGGAAAACTCCAACCCAAGGAAACTAGATGCAAGCAATGAATAATCCCATGGAAGAAAAACCCAAATGAAGGGAAGGTACAACCAAAAATAACAGGCAATAACAATCATTAGTCATTAATATCCCTTGATATCAATGAACTCAATTCACCTATATAAAGACACAACCTAGGAAGATTGATTCAAAAACAGAATCCATCCTTCTGCTGCATACAAGAAACACATCTCAACTTTAAAGACAGGCACAGGCTCAGAGTAAAGGGGTGGGAAAAGATTTTTCAATCAAATGGTCCTAAGAAACAAACTAGTGTAGCCATGCTAATATTTAACAAAATAGACTTCAAAATAAAATCAATCAAAAGAGACCAGGATGGACATTACTTACCCATTTCAGGAAAAATCCACCATGATGAAGTCTCAATCCTGAATATTTATGCCCCCAATACAAGATCTCTCTCTCTCTCTCTCTCTCTCTCTCTCTCTCTCTCTCTCTCTCTCTCTCTCTCTCTCTCTCTCCTACCTCTCCCTCCCTCCCCCCTCTCTCATACACACATTTCTCAGCACCTCATGGAATTTTCTCCAAAATTGAGCACACACACACATACACACTTCTCAGCACCTCATGGAATTTTCTCTAAAATTTCTCTAAAATTGAGCAGTGAATATCAATAGATACAAAAATATTTGGAATAACTCCTTGTATCATATCAGACCACCATGGTCTAAAGCTAGAGTTCAACAACAGCAATAGTCACAGAAGCCTAAAAATTCATGGAAACTAAACATCTCTCAATTGAACCACCTCTGGGTCAAGGAAGAAATTAAGAAAGAAAACCAAGACTTCCTATAATTTAATGAAAATGAATCCACAACATACCCAGACTTATGGGACACAATGAAAGCAGTGTTAAGAGGAAAACTCATTGCACTAGACACCTATATGAAAAACCTAGAGAAATCTCACACAAGAGAATTCACAGTACAGCTGAGGGCTTTAGAACACTTAGAAGCAAAATCACCTAGAAGGAGTAGACAGCAGGAAATAATCAAACTTAGGGATGAAATCAATACAATAGAAACAAATAGAACAAAGAATCAATGAATCAAAGATTTGGTTCTTTGAGAAACTCAACAAGATAGAACAATTTTATCCAAACTAACCAAAACACACACACACACACACACACACACACACACACACACACACACAGAGAGAGAGAGAGAGAGAGAGAGAGAGAGAGAGAGAGAGAGAGAGAGAGAGAGAATAAAAATTATCAGGTCATACTTCAAAAATCTATACTCCACCAAAATGGAAAACCTAAAAGAAATGGACAGCTTTCTGGACAGGTACCCCTTACTATAATTAAATCAAGATCAGATTAAAGACTTAAACAGACCTATAACCCCCAAGAAAATTGAAGCGGCTACTAAAAGTCTCCCAAGTTAAAAAAAAAAAAAATCCCAGGACCAGAAAGATTCAGTACAGAATTCTAGCAGACATTCAATGAAGAACTAATACCAATACTCCTTAAACTGTTACATAAAATAGAAACTGAAGTAACATTGCTGAACTCTTTTTTTATGAGGACACAATCACCCTGATTCTCAAGCCACTCAAAGATGCAACAAAGAAACAGAATTACAGACCAGACCAATCTCCCTCATGAATATTAATGAATAATACTCAATTAAATTCTGGCAAAATGAATACAACAACATATTAAAAAAATCATCCACCACGATCAAGTAGGCTTCATCTCAGAAATGTAGAATAGGTTCAACATACAAAAAACTGTGATTACCATTCATCATATAAACAAATTGAAAAAAAAAACACACACATAATCATTTCCTTAGATGCTGAAAAAGCCTTTGACAAAATCAAATACTCCATCATAAAATTCCTGGAGAGATCAGGAATATGGAAAAATACCTAAATATAATGAAGTAATATACAGCAAGCCAACAGCCAACATCAAATTAAATAGAGAAACATTCAAAGCAATCCCACTCAAATCAGAAACAAGACAAGACTGTCTTTTCTCTCTCATTATCTGTTCAATGTAGTTCTTAAAGTCTGACCTAAAGCAATAAGAGAACACAAGGAGATTAAGGGAATACAAATTGGAAAGGAAGAAGTCAAACTATCTCTATTTGCAGATGATATGATAATATACATAAGTGACTCCCAAAATTCTACCAGGGAACTCTTACAGCTGGAAACAACTTCAGCAATGTAGCAATATAAAAGATTAATTAAAAAAATCAATAGCCCTCCTATATGCTAAGGATGAAAGAGCTGAAAAAGAAATAAAGGAAACATCACTCTTTATAATAGCTGAAAATAGCATTAAATATCTTGGTGTAACTCTAACCAAAGAAGTAGCAGACCTGATTGACTTTAAGTCACTGGAGTAAGAAATTGAAGAGGATATCAGAAAATTGAAAGATCTCCCATGCTCCTGGATAGGTAGGATCAACATAGCAAAAATGGCAATTATACTAAAAGCAATATACAGATTCAATGCAATTCCCTTCAAAATACAAACACATTTTTTTAACAATTGAAAAACAATGAGAGAACAATACTCAACTCCATATGGAATAATAGGAAACCCAGGATTGCCAAAACAATCCTGCTCAATCAAAGAACTTCAGGAGGAATCACCATCTCTGACTTCAAGCTATACTATGCAGCTACAGTAATATAAACAGCCTGGTACTAACATAAAAACAGACTTGTGGATCAACGGAATCAAAACAAATCCCTCAACATTAACCCACAACCTATGAACACCTCATTTTTGACAAATAGCCAAAAATATTTAGTGGAAAAAAGATAGTATCTTCAACAAATGGTGTTCACATAACTGGATGGTGGTATGTAGAAGAATGCAAATAGATCTATATCTATTACTCTCCACAAAGCTTAAATCCAAATGGATCAAAGAACTCAACATTAACCCAGATACAACGAACATGATAGAAAAGAAAGTGGGAAATAAATGCATTGGCACAAGTGACCACTTTCTAAATATAACACCAGTAGCACAGACACTAGAAACAACAATCAATAAGTGGGACCTCCTGAAACTGAGAAGCTTTTGTAAGGCAAAGGACACAGTCAGTAAGATAAGATGACAGCCTTTAGAATGGGAAAAGATCTTCATCACCTCTACATCTGACAGAGGACTGATCTCTAAAATATATAGGGAACTCAAGAAACCCCAAATAATCCAATTAAAAATGGGGTTCAGAGATAAAAAGGGAATTTTCAACAGAAGAATTACAAATGACTGAAAGGCACCCAAAGAATTGCTCAACTTCCTTAGCCATCAGAGAAATGCAAATTAAAGCAACTCTGAGATACCACCTTATACCTGTCAGAATGGCTAAGATCAGAAACACAGATGACAGCCTACGCTGGAGAGGATGTAGAGTAATGGAAACATTCCTCCATTGTTGATCTTGTACATCTACTCTAGAATGCAGTATGGTGGTTCCTTGGTATGGAATCAATCTCCCCAATGATTCAGCAATACCACTCTTTGGCATATACCCAAAGGGTGCACATTCTTACCTCAAAGGCATTAGCTCAACTATGTTCATAGCAGCATTTTTCATAATAGCAAGAACCTGAAAACAATCTAGATGCCCCTAACTCGATTAACAAACTGTGATACATCTACACCATGGAGTACTACTTAGCAGTTAAAAAATGACATCCTAAAATTTGCAGGCAAATGGATGGATTTGGTGCATATCCTTCTGAGCAAGGTATCACAAGCCCAGAAAGATAGGCATAGGATGTACTTACTTATAAGTGGAATTTAGACAAAAAGCAAACAATACCCAAGCTGCAAACTACAATCCCTGAACATCTTGGGATCAGAACGAGAGACATCCAGTGATTCCTCTGGGAAGAGAAAACAGAAGATCACCTTAGCAAATTGTGGTAACTGGTTGCAACCAAAAAGGGGTGGGAACAAACTACAAGAGAAGGAGATGGTTGAATGAGAGGAGCAAAGAGGGAGATAGAAACATATGGATACTTCAATAGAGGAAGCCAATGCAAGGTTGTAAAGAGATCACATGTCAGAGAAACCTCCAAGAACTCACAGAATGTACCTGGCTAAGTCTCTGACCAATAATGGATGGGGTGCCTAAACAAGACTTCCCCTCTAATCAAATGAATAACCAACCTTACTATCATCACAGAACTCACATCCAATAATGAATATAGGTGGAGGCAGAGATCTGTGGCTGAGCACTGGGCTGAGCTCCTTGGTCAAGCTGTAAATAGGGGAGGAGAGTGTGTATAAGCAAGAGGATAGGGATTACAAGGAAAATTCCCCCAGCAATGGCTAACTGAAGCTCTGTAGAGCTCACTGAATCAAGAACAGCCACTGAGGAACCACTGGGAAAAGGAGCTAGGCATTTCCAGGGTAGGCAACTGTCCATTGGCATGGGCAGTATGTGGAGCCTTGAGGGTGTAATCACACTGTGTTCCTGTGTGTGGGCTGGCACATTGGAGCCCATTCCCTGCAGAGGTACACCTAACCCAGTCTTGATATTGAGATGAGGAAATCGTACTTTCGTGGATTGGATGTGCCACACCGAGGTGAGACTTCTTTCCCTTTGAAGGAGGGGATGGAGGAATGGGGAGAGGGGAGGCTCAAGGCTGACTGAGAAGGATTAGGAGGAGATGAAGAGAGGGTGAGCAGGAGGATACATGGAAAAAAAGATTTTTAAAAAATAAAATAAAACGAACATACAAAAAAATAAAACTGTCATATATATTAGTTGTAAATCCAGTTTTTATAGTTTATATAAACAAAATAGAGTAATTAAATAAAAAAAGAAAAAATAGCAGGAGAGTTTGTATATAAAAGAGGTCACTGAAGTCAGAAGTTTTCCTTTCCTGACTACCTGCTCTCAAATTATCAGTGGTTGCTTTTCAAATAAATTACTTGAAGACAATATGAAATATATAAATGATTGGCCAATAGCTCAAGCTTGTTACTGCCTAACTCTTACATTTAAATTAATAGTTCTTATCTATGCATTTCCAGGTCTCTCATAGCTTGTTACCTCATTTTCTACATGTCCTACTTCCTCAGTGGCTGGCTTGTGTCTCCTGACACTGTCCTTGTTCATCCCATTATTCTCCTAGTTGGGTTCTTTTGCCTATAATTTATTCCTGGCTACTGGTCAATTATTTTTTATTAAACCAACTATGTGACAAATTTTTTACAGTGTACAAAGGCATTATCTCACAGCATTCCCTCTTTTGTTAAATTAAAAAATAATGTTCTAATTTTAATATCATAAAATTATATACAATGAAATAATTATTAAAAGTAAGAATTATAGTTACAATATCCAGTCCATTTGTATTTGGCAAAATTAAAGAAAATACTTTATTGTCTATCTTGTCTTTGTGAGTCAAAAATTTTATGCCTAATTTATCTTTTATCAAAACTAATATATATGTTTATATATAAAACTATAATTATCTACTCCTTAACTCTATCAAAGAGCACAGAAGGGTGAAATGTCCCCTACTGACAGGGACTTTAGGATGCCTGGATAGTCACCCAAAGTTCCTCTGCAACATTGGGCATCAAACTGTCCACAGGTTTAGCATATGGGACAGACTTTCCTGTGAAGCAGGGAATTCTGAAAGAACTGTCCTACCTTGACTTGGCAAAGTTTGACCTTTCTTGTATCCTATTGGTCCAGTTTGGACAGTAACTGTCAGAAATTAAGGCAAGGGAAGTTTCTTTGACAATATGGCTAGCTTTTGCCATAAAGAAAACAAACTACATATGGAGTTTCTTTGATGTCCATTATCTTCTCTGAAGTAGATTGGTGCTACCAGGAGCAGAGATGTTTCACTATCATGAAAAATCTTAGGTTATTAAACATATTAAATGCCATATTATGTAGGTATTTGAAATGTTTTAAGGCCATCTGTCTATGGAAATATATGTTTATGACCTTGAAAACATATCTAGGATGATTGTAAGTTTGACTACTATAGATGACTCTTAGTCTGTATTTTTAACTATATATCACATTTTTAAATGAGTTGCATAAGCACAATATCCTAGACAATCATAGAAATGTACATACATTATAACAAAATAACTTTAAATTTGTATCAATATATAAAAATGCATACCAATGTAAAATATTTAAGACTAATATTGGATTTTTTTGGTTTAAAAGTAGATTCAATTATCTACCCTTTTATCCTATTATCTTCATTATTCCCATGTTTTTAGAAAGACATTTTTTAACTTCTTTATTTTTTTCTTGAATATGACCAATGACCATTTGTAATTAACCACCATTTATCATAACAAACATTCACAATCCACTTAATGACCCAAAATGCTCACTCCACCTTTTGGGAATGTAAGTCTCATATTCTTAATTTTTTTTCCTATTGTTTGTGAAGATGGAATTTTAGGACACCATGAAAAACAATTGGGATAATGGTTATATCTTGGCCGGGAGGTCTATAGGGCTTGATCATCTCACCCAGCTGTCTTGAAGCTGTTTTTGATGCTGGATCACTTGGACCATCTGTTTTCATTGCTGTCTGGTACCCCTGGCCTGAAAATAAATAAACTTCAAGGGTAACATCCATATATGCATTAATATAAGGATATACTGTGCATTGTATATAAGTCAGCCAAAGACTTTTTTTTTTGTTATACGTTTGAGTAAATAAAATATACATCATATGTTCTATAGTTCTTTTAGAGTTACTTCTTTACGTTTGTAGTCAGGATTTTCAGGGGGTCTTCCTCAATCAAATTTGATTTTCTTTAATCCAGGATGAATCTACAACTTCTCATTTTCCATGGAAATAAAGGCATAACCTCTCCCCCCTCCCCCGCTATATGGGTCAGGCTTGGACTTGGCAAAGGCTTCTTCTCGTCCCAGTACTAGTGTTTCTGAACAGTTTTGGTCAGTGTGTGCAAAACCACAGCTTCTGCACAACCCATTTGACCCTAGCTTTTCTGTGTCTGTCTTTTCTTCATTTTCTTTCTGTCTCCAGTAAGGTTGTTCCAGTTTGAAGCCTCATGGGTGGTGTCAGGTAAGTTAATGCTGTCTTGAGTTTAGCTGAAGGAAAAATGTAATAGAAAACCCTAACAGAATAGTCCTGACTTTGAAAGTCAAGTCTTAAGGGAAAATGAAGTGCTCCAATCTTGGTTGGATTACTGAATCAGCTAAAAAGCTGTTGCTGACTACACTTCTTAACTTGATAATGAATGCACTTAGCTGGATGAAGAAACCTGGCTTTGAGAAATGTCTCTCCTCACCCTCTGCCTTCCATGTACAAAAATAGGGGAGAATAAAAATTGATCTTCTGGCAAATTAAATAAAAATCACCATGTTTCATTAGTACATTTTGAAGTAAGAATGCTGATGTAAGAGGTTGGCATACATCTCTTCTAGAATTTCTTTTACATTATAAGGAAACACTCAGACATCTCCAAATTTGCTAGTAAAATACCTTGGAATCAGGCTGCACATAGATACTACTTTCTGACCACTTCTAAAAACTGGGAGGTCCTCCATTTCCCTCTGTCAATCTATGGCTCTTCCCTACCTCCTGTAGTCCTACTGTATTTAACTGATGGTAGACTCATAATTGTCATGAGAAAAGATAGTAGGAGCCAAGTTCTATGGAATCTTTACACTGTGCCAAGTACTTTAATCCTGAGATTTAATGTCCGAGAGTGTTATATAAACAGACTGGTCACTTACAGGCTAATACAGACCCAATAAGGCTGTAATATTCAGAGCTTTGAGTTGTTTAGTATATATAATCTTTAATGGCACCATGCTCCACTGTACTTAAGCATAGTCACTGTGTGGGTTTTTGCCAGCTTCGGGGCTGGACTTAATGAATGGATAATAGCAATTGTAATGAGCACCACACAAGGCTTATCAAGGCCAGTTTTCTCTTACTTTGCAATTATAATGTTTGTTGGAAAATTATGGCCAAAAGTGCTCAGAAATAACTGTTCTGTGATGTGGCAAAATTTCTCTCCCATCTTGTTTATAGCATTAATTAACTTAGGAAGCCTTTGAGGCTGTGTAGCAGGGGATAAAATTCAGCCCACTCTCTTTCCTAAAAATAAGTTAAAATACAGTTCTAACATGGCTTCATGTATAAGAATATTGAAGGTGAATTTCCTATTCTTATTCTGATTTCAACACCATCATCACCTTCACCACTTGGTGAACTCTCTCAGCAGATTTTTTTTTTTGTTGATGTCATTCCTATTGAGTGTTCTACTTGAAGGCTGACTTTATAAGTGTAGGAGTGGTGCAATGTATAGTATCTACCATGTGCTCAATACATATTTACTAAATGGACTTGGAGTCAATGAAAGAGGTTATTGAACCACTCCTTAGTGATTATCCATGTGCTCCTTGCAGGAGCTGAGGACCACAGTTAATCATCATGCTGTGAGTAGGTCCTCCTAGCTTCATTAAACAAATTCAAGCTCACTTATTCTGTGAATGGGAGAAATAGAAGCAGGACCAGGTAATCCAGAATGCTATCCCATCTGGTATCATCACTATGCAGATCATCTCCCTTCTCTTGCTTTTCTTCTAGGAAGGGGAGTTCTTTATCAGTTTGTATGGACAGTGAGGAAAAGGAGAGAGCAAGCAGCAGCTGTAGCACCAGACATAATCAGCGCTACCTCTAAAGTCTCACTCATGGTGTCATCTGCCTCAATAAATACCGGCAGCAGTGTCTATCTCTTAAAATGTTTCTGATAAAGAGATTCCTAGTGGTGGCTCTTTGGGAAAATATCTGCATGTAGAATATTTTCAGAATATAAAGTCCCCTGGATGCAAACAGCAAGCTGTGTGCCCTAAAATCTGCAGAATAAGGACACAGTGTTGCTTGAGGACTTTCAAACTCCCTGTGCAGTTTATTCCACAAATTTGTCACAGCTCCTTCAGTCTAGTCACACTCATGGGCAGCTCTGTTTAATTCTATCCCCAGAAATGAATTCTCTGGACTCACATATATACATGGTCTGATCCTGGAAGGGCAGCCCCATTGCTTTCTCTCATCTAATTAGGATGTATAAGTAACAAGCAGAAGTAGTTACCCAGTTGTCATGGGTTCTAATCCTGTCTCCCTGAGAGTCCTGCACCTCCACACTCAAGCACATTGTATCCTTTGCAGATTTCCTTGTCCTGATGCTTTCCATTGTTGCTGAAGGAGGCACAGCTCTTTCTTCTCATGTATTTATTTACAGATTCCTACACACAAATCACTCTATAACTAGGTATTTTCTGGGTTTCTTATTTAAAAGGCACATTTCTTCAATCATCAGAAAACTTAAAAGTGTTGTGTTAAAAAGAAAAGAAAATGATAGCCTAAAATTGAGATGGGAGCCTGGGCTCAAAAGTGGAGAATAAAACATTACTCTTTCATCTGTCCATACTGTCATCTAACATCATTTGTATCATTAGTGGTGGATGGCAACACCCATCTGGACTTGTACAGCTGACTGAGTTTCATAGCTTCACAACTTTATGTCTAAATAATGCTATCTTTTTCCTTCTTTAAATTATAACTGGATACTTTCAATTTGTTTAGTACAAGGCCTGAACACCCATTGCCCACCACTGGAATCTGCTGCCTAGCACAAGGTCTGGCCTGTTAGCTTTCTGCATTTGAAGATCCCCCAATGCAGATCTTGAGGTGTGGACTCTGATTTGTGGGTGTGGTTATGTTGAGAAGCAGTGAACTTGGGGGTACAAGATCTCAGTATGACCTATTGCCTGGTCATCTGGGTTTCTTAGACACGGGGCAAATCCTGTTCTGAGGTCCAGGCTAGTGTGGAGTCTCATATCACTTTTGGCTCTGAGATTTCCCCAGTCTTTCTGGGATGAGATCCCTATCTTTTCCTCGATGGTGGGAGTGCTTCTTTGAGGAAGGCAACTTGAAATACTTTGACAGTGACTTTGGGGATAGAAGTGCTTCTGCTTCTTTGCTTTTGCTGTTGTATTTGGATTCATTTTTTTCTTCCTAGATTTTTGGTTTCCTGTTCTTGTTTATTTGACACTACTGAGCAACTTGACTCAGCCCTTTAAAACAATCTTCACTCATTCATCATTCATTCATTCATTCACTCAATCACTCATCATGCACCCATGTCCTACTGTGCTGCCTTAGCTGCTGTCAGTAGCAGGAGCTCAAGTGGGCCTCCCTGCTTAGATTCCCAGACAGGAAGGACTGGAGTCAAGATCCACCATGCATGGCTCATTGCCTTGCTCTAAGTAATAACTTCCACTCCATTGTTTTCTGCTATCGTCTTTGTAATTTCGTGACAACACACACTTACATTTTTAAGAAAACTAAAGACTAATTGAGATGACCGATTTCTATCCCAGTCAATTCACTTTCTCTTTCGCTAGCCTAATGAATCTCATTGAACAGCTACAGTAAACATAACACTGTGCTGAGTGTTGAGAATGCAAGCAGGTGAGTAAAATGTCAAAGCCTATAAGGACATATGCCTAAAAACCACTGTGGACCTGGCTCAATAACATCAATACCCTATTCCATGGCCGATGCCTAGTGTGGTCTTTCTAGAGTGCTCTGATGCTAGGTACTCTGTGCTGATTTTGATTGTTGCTTTGCCCCATACCTTTATGAGTTCTAGCATCCTGCTCACTCCTTCCACATCTTTGTTTCAGGAGGAATAGATGCTATGTGTTAAGAATGGTTTCGATTTTAAGGCAGAGATTATGTCATAATGTTATTTAATCTTCTTGAAGTGAGAAAATTAAACCACCATAGCCACTTTAAATACACCTATACCCACTGAACAGAATGGGTTAATTGGCACAAGTCAGGTGCTCAGAGACAATATACTTCATGTATTAAAGTCAACAAAAATTATTGTTAAAAGATCATTGCATATTTACAATATGAGGCAGTTGGGCCTAGAAAGATTGTGTATTATATGTTATGTTTTTAAGTATATAGAGAGGGACATAACTTGTCATTGGTGCATATATGTACACACACATACATACATACAGATGCACACACAGATAGATAGACACACTCAGTCACATAAGTACACACAGAAACATAAACATACAAAAACACACAGATAAACAGCTACACAGATAAACACATTTATAAAGATACACACAGAAATTCAGACAGAAACATACATAGAGAAACATACACATATCATATACATTTATGTACTCACACACATACACACAGAAACAGTTACATATACATTCATACACAGACACATAGTCACTCATAGTCAAACAGATACACACAGAGAATCAGACATGTGGACACATGCAGACACATATACATGCATACACAGACACACATTTATAGAAATACACACATATATATATACACAAACAAAAATCAACTGTTAAAGATTGACTTTTCATGATAGTTAATCGCTTGGTTTCCACACAGCGTATCCTAAAGGTTTTCAGCTGTTTGGGCCTTGGGCTGCATTTCTACTTCCTTTGTTAATTAGCAGACCTCTCCTCCATTGATTGTTATCAAAGGGTTTTGGTGGTGTGCAGAGACAAGTTTCTAGTTTAAAAATGTTAGCATGATATAGTATAACAGCTGCATTTAGGAAGCTTCTTCACTAAAAGCATTGCTAAGCACGTATATGTTTAACCTTGTGGAAAGTAATTTTGGAGTGCACTGAACATGGAGCTGGTGAACATTTAGAGTTACTAATTTAGTCATGTAGCAGGGAAAAGTACTGAAAGTAACAAGGAAATGATCCCTCAACCAATCGTTGCAGGCTAGTTGATGGAATAACAGGAGTTGGTTTTTGTTTTCTGTTCTTCAAACAAGGATGACTCATGCTGAACAGAGATCTGAAATGGAATTATCTGCACACTGTATAGGAAATGGACTGTATTTGTGTCCCTGGAGTTTGAGAGGGTTTGCAAGCCAAGCTATTTTCTGAAGTTTTAATGCTATTAACTTGGTGTTATTTTTCACAGTGAATTGTAAAGGCTGGAAAATTTGATTTATATTGTCCCTATTAAGTCCAAAAGACTAAGTGGCTACAGAATAACCTTTAATAACCCAAATATAAAAGATGCTTTTACTTTATTGATTTATTTTATGCAGTGGAAGCAAAAAAGGGTAGAAGCTCATCCTGATTATGTTTGATTCTGGGCAGTTATCTTCATTCCTGGTGTTTATTTTTTCCTGTGTCCTCTCATAAAATGCATGTTTATACTCAGTGTTCCGTACTGTTCTCATAGGTGTACAGTGGTACCACTGTTTTATTTTCAAGTTCTTTTTCAATAGTTGTTGAATATTCTAATGTTAAAGTTACCTTTGTTCTTTCTAGTAGCTTCTGCTACAAAACAATCTTTTTCAATAAAAATAAAATAAAATGAGGGCTAAAAGCTACACTTTGATGTTGGTATAAGGTGTTTAGAGTGTCATTAGAAACAATATTGATTTAGAAAAATGACAGGATCCCTGACCTTACCAGCCATGGGTCTTGAGTAGGTTTATAGTATCAGTCAAGAATTCCCTCCTATTTTTCAGGTCTTAATTCCAATTAGATACCTGTTGGTTACCTTCAAGGCAGAAGTCTCACTATGCTGTCTTTGGAGATAACTTGCCAGGCTGGTCATTGGCTGAAATGCACACTGTATATAGTAAGTAACCGTGAGTTGCTCAGTTCCACTTAGTACATGAGCAACACAATTTGTGCACCTCAGTCTCAGGGAATGTCATAAACAGGGTGTGTGTGTGTGTATATATATATATATATATATGTTTAACAAGGAATGTAAATCAGAAGACTAAGGTGACAGCTACAAGACAGTGTTTTTCAGACTCAATAAGGATGCTAGACCAGTGAAAGCTCCTTAACAAGACCTGCATAGTGACAACACCAGTCCTTATGCCAGCAGGGATGAGAGAAATTTCACAGGTCTCTCTTCCTAAATGAAAAAAATATAGGCAGTCATGGCTGCTGAGTTGGGAAAATAAGCTTTCTTCAGGGATGAGATCCTTGGTAGGTTTGGAAATCTTAAGTGGTGCACTTTGAACACGGGTAAGTATGAGCAATACTTATTGGACTCAGTAGGTGGTATATGAGAGGTCATTAATTTAAGCTTGCGTTAAGAGAAGAGTTGGAGGTGGGAGAGAGTAGGGTAGAAATTATCTAAGGACGGTGTGCTTATGATGAAATTCCCCCCCAAAATTACCAAGGAAATGAAAACTGAATATATCAAATAATTCCTTTGATGACGTTATGCAGTACTCTCCAGGTGAGTTTTACATGCATCCTAGCAAATTTTGTGTTTGATTGCTTGTTAAAAGATGGTTGTGAAACTAAAAATATGTAGAATCTTGCTGTGCTTCCATATGTGTTAAAGCTGAACACTCTCCATTTCTCTCTGGGAAGGCTAGGATTTCCTTGAAAACAGCAAAATAATGCTTTATGACTTCTGAGTCAAAGTTTGGGGGACATAAAAGCTTTCCATTCCCTCCAAAGGCAATGTTGTAAAGCACCATTCACTTCCTTTTAGCTGTGGTGCTCACTCTAAGGCCTTCATCTGCCATGCAAGTGGCCCGATGGATGGTCGCGAGGCTACCATTTTGTGAGGCAGCACAAGCTAGCCATAGAGATACCAGTTGCAGAGGCTCTAGAAGGAGAAAGACCAGAGGAAAGGCATGAGAGATCTTAGTCTCACAGTTCTTGTGCTCCAGCCACCACCTAACCACAACCTCAAAATATCAAGTAATGCATTCAGCTGAGGCCTTTCCCAACTCTGGTATCTGATATCACCACAGTCATGTTTTTCTAAGCTACTTGGTTTTAGAATCAACAGGGAACAAAAATAAATATGTTCTTAGATTTTATAAGCTTTTGAAATAGTAATCATAAACGTTTTTAAAATTAATATTTTATTTGCTCCGGTTATGATTCTTTTCTCAGTTTATACGTCAGGCATCTCATATATTCATACCTGATTCCTCCAAGGAGTTTTTCATTTACCAGCACTGTGCTTTCATCGCAGGAAAAATCCCTAACAACCTCACAACTAATGCTGACATACCTCTTTGACAACCACTAGCTGAGTTTTACAATTTAAGTATTGGAGAAATAGCTGAATATTTCTTGGTATTCTTTCCACTTGGTAAAAATGAGTTAGAAAAATTGACAAAATGCCAAACCCAGTGATAAGAAGTACAAGTGTCATAAAATCACTTACAATGGAGGCAACAGCAGGAGTGTCCAGCGTTGCAAACTGCTGAAAGAGGTCCCACATAAGTCCTAATTGTCTGTGTGAAATTATGTTCAACTGTGAAGGAAAGGAGCAAAATTAAAACACATATGCAGTGTTATGGATGTGACACTAAAGATTCTATCTAAAAGGTAAATTACACTGAGGGATTTTTCTAATTATCTTTTTACTCTGGGCTGGGTAGATCTATTAGTCTACTCTGTTTTAATTAGCTCTGGTACTGGGTAAAAGTTTGGTGAAGATTTTATCAAATAAATACTCTCCTGGATTCCTGTATGGAGAACTTTCTTGAGATAAGGATGCAATAATGAGTGAAAGTGATGTGCAAAGGGAGCTGACAGACTTCAACCTTGAGGTGTCAAATAGCAATGAGTGTCTATTTCCTACTGTGGGGAAAGGAAGAGATTAGCTTTTAGGGTTTAGTGTGAAAATGACATAAGTCCTGCATTTTAATTGCCTTCCTTTCCATTCTCCTAATGATATATCTACTTAATACAACCCATCTTTTTGCATTCTATTCCTTATTCTCATTTATATTCATTGTGTGGATTGTTTGGCCTGATAGTATTTTTCAGAAACATATTACATATAGAAAAGTTATGGGAACATTTGTGAATAAATGATATTTATTTTATGTATTAATTTTGTTAACGAGTCACCTTAGTGTTTTAATGATTTTAGTGGAATATATTGGGCTGTCCAAATTCTTACATCATGTGCAAATAATTAAAAATTTGTTTCTCAGATTTTAATGTTTATATCCTTATTTTCATTGTATTTTAAAATTACTTAATATTTGTGTCTGTGTGTGTGTATGTGTAAATTTACTTAAAAATTTGTGTGTGTGTGTGTGTGTGTGTGTGTGTGTGTGTGTGTGTGTATGAGCTTTTTTATGGGTATGCACAAATAACACAGATGTGAGGAAGCCAGAAGAGTTGTTGGACCCTCTGTAGCTGCTGTTGCTGTTGGTTGTAATACACCTGACATGAGAGTTGAGGGATCCAGACTCTGGCTTGCTGGAAAAACAGTACATGATCTTAAATGTCAAACCATGTTTCATCCCCTACTTTCAATTTGTGATCTATTTGTGTTGGCTGTGAACTAAGAATAATATTTAGACACACAGACCCTTGACCCACAGCTGAGTAAGAGGTTAGTGACACCCTGCCCAGGTCAAGCAGAGACCAATCTCCAAAACCTCAGCCCAGGGACACATCCCTGGAAACCCCACCTTCCCCTAGCTCTGCCCTAAATCCAAGCCAGCAGGGGAACCCCATTCAGGCCCCCAAACCCCAGAAAAACCCAGCCCGTTCAACACAACAGCCTCAAAAAACCACTTCATTTCCAACACATGCCAACACCTGGCAACCTCAGCAACAACCAGAAACCCATAGACCTCTAGCCCACAGCAGACTAAAAGACTAAGAGAAAAAGAAACTAAAGGACTAAGAAAGTTCCTCAGTTCCTATTGGACCAAGAATAGCTAATTGAGACTCTAAGCTTCTCAGCACCCACTGGAACAAAAGCGGTCACATGAAATCCACAGTGTATGGGAACTTACTGGATTAAAAGGGGTCATAGTGACATAGAATACACTACTCCAACTGGACCAAGAACCCAGATTGGGCCAAGAGAGTTTTCCTGAGACAGAGGCACACCCAGTCTATATTGTACCAAAATCAGCTCTGTGAGATTCAAACAAATTCTGCAGTGAACTGAAGAAGCAATGGGTAGACAAGAACACAACAATATAAAGAACAACATGACACTACCAGAAGAAGCTGGTGGTTCTACAGCATCAAGACCTGAGCATGGCAATGAAGAGGAAGCAGAAGGAAATGACCTTAAAGACAACTTTATGAAGATAATAGAAGCTTTAAAAGAGCATATAAAATTCTCCTTAAGGATACAGAAGAAAATACAAAAAATTGGAAAATATTAACAAATCCTTGAAAAAAAAATAAAGAAAACCAAGAAAAAGAAACAAATAGGTGAAGGAAACATTCCAGGAATGAAAAATTAAAACAGAAGCAATAAAGAAGGAAAAAACTGAGGCAATGTTGGAAATAGAAAACCTGAAGAAATGAACCAAAACTATAGATGCAAGCATAACCAACCGTATATAAGAGATGGAGGAGAGAATCTCTGGAGTGTAAGATTCAATAGCAGAAATAGATATATTAGTCAAAGAAAACATGAAATCCAAAAAAGTCCTAACAAAACATCCAGGAAATTTGGGACACAATGAAAATACCAAACCTGAGAATAATCACAATTGAAGAAGAAAAAGAATACCAGCTCAAAGGCACAGTAAATATATTCAGCAAAATCATAGAAGAAAACTTTCCCAACCTAAAGAAGGAAATGCCTGTAAAGAGACAAGAAGCTTAAAGAACACCAAATAGATTAAGCTCCCTCCCGCCCCACAAAAAACCAAATCTGATCACCACACAATAATCAAACCACTAAATGTACAGACCAAAGGCAAAAAAATACTAAGAGCTGCAAAGGAAAAAGGAAAAATTACTTAGAAAGGCAGATCCATCAGAATAATACCAGATTACTCAATGGAGACAATGAAAGCAAGAAGGTCCTGATGAGATGTTACACAAACATTAAAACATCATGGCTGCCAATGCAGACTACAATACACAGCAAAAACATCAATAACCATAGATGTAGTAAACAAGATATTTTATGACAAAACCAGGTTGAAACAATATCTATCCACACATTCAGCCCTACAGAAAGTACTAGTGGGAAAATTCCAAACTAAGAAACCACAAGCAATCTATAATCTCACAGAAGAAAAACACAAAGATTAAACACACACATACACAGACACATACATAGACACACATTAACACCCAAAATAACAGAAAATCACAATCATTGGTCATTCATATCCATGAATATCAATGGACTCAATTCATCTATAAAAAGGACACAACCTAACAAAATGGATACAAAAACAGAATCTATCCTTCTGCTGTATACAAGAAATACACCTTAATTTCAAACATAGACACAGGCTCAGAATAAAGGGTTGGGAAAAGACTTTCCAATCAAATGGCCCCAAGAAACAAGCTGATGTATCTATCTATCTTAATGTCTAACAGAATAGACTACAAACTAAAATAAATCAAAAGAGACCAGGATGGATGTTACTTATTCATCTCAGGAAAAATACACCAAGATAAAGTCTCAATCATGAAAGCTTATGCCTGCAACACAAGGGCAACTACATATGTAAAAGAAACACTACAAAGCTTAAACCTCACATCAAACCCCACACACTAATAGGGGGAGACTTACATACTTCATTCTCACCAATGTATAGGTAAACCAGACTCAACAAAGAAATAAGTGATCTAGTGGATGTTATGACCCAAATGGACTTAATAGATATATACAGAATCTTCCACCCAAATACAAAGGATGTACATATTTCTCAGCACCCCATGGAACTTTCTCTATAATTGACCACATGCTCAGTCATAAAGCAAAATTAATAGATACAAAAAATTGGGAATAACTCCTTGTATCATATCAGACCACCATGGTCTAAAGTTAGAGTTTAACAACAATAAAAAGCACAGAAGGCCTAGAAATACACGGAATCTGAACATCTCTTAATTGAACCACCTCTGGGTCAAGGAAGAATTTAAGAAAAAAATCTAAGACTTCCCAGAATTCAGTGAAAATGAATCTGCAACACACCCAGACTTATGTGACACAATGAAAGCAGTGAAAAGAGGAAAATTCATAGAACTCGATGCCTATAGGAAAAACCTAGAGAAAGTTCACACAAGAGACTTAACAGTACAACTGAAAGCTTTAGAACAATTAGAAGCAAACTCATCTAGAAGGAGTAAACAGCAGGAAATAGTGAATCTTAGGGCTAACATCAATAAAATTGAACCAAAGAGAGCAATACAAAAAAATCGACAAGTCAAAGATTTGGTTCTTTGAGAAAGTCAACAAGGTAGATAAACCCTTATCCAAACTAACCAAAAGGAAAAGGAGAGAGAGAGAGAGAGAGAGAGAGAGAGAGAGAGAGAGAGAGAGAGAGAGAGAGAGAGAATCCAAATTAACAATCAGAAATGAAAAGGAGGATAAAACAGACACCCAGGAAATCAAGAGAATCATTACATCATACTTCAAAAATCTACACTCCACTAAATTGACAAAAATGAAAGAAATGGACAGCTTCTTGGACAGGAACAAAATTAAATCAAGACCAGATAAATAACTTAAACAGACCTATAACCCCAAAAGGAATTGAAGCTGTTATTAAAAGTCTCCCAAGTAAAAACAACAAACAAATAACAACAACAACAACAAAACAAAGCCCAGGGCCAGATGTTTTCAGTGAAGAATTCTACTAGACATTCAAAGAAGAACTAATACCAATACTCCTCAAACTGTTTTATAATAGAAACTGAAGTAACAGTGCCAAACTCTTCTTATGATACTATAATCACCCTGATAATCAAGCCACTCAAAGATGCAATAAAGAAAGAGAATTACAGATGAATTTCCTTATGAACCCTGATGCAAAAGTACTCAATACTGGCAAACCAAATTCAACAACATATCAAAAAATTATCCACCACAACCAAGTAGGCTTCATCCTAATGATTCAGGAATGGTTCAACATATGAAAAACTGTGAATGTCATCCATCATATAAACAACTTGAAGAAATAAAACAACAACATTAGCATCCCCTTAGATGCTGTAAAAGCCTTTGAGAAAAACCAACAACCCTTCATAATAAAAGTCCTGGAGAGATCATTAATACAGGGAAAATAACTAAACATAATAAAGGCAAGTACAGTAAGCCGACAGCCAGTATCAAACTAAATGAGGAGAAACTCAAAGCATTCCCACTAAAATCAGGAAAAGGACAAGGCTGTCCCCTCACTCCTTACCTATTCAATATAGTTCTGGATGTTTTAGTTAAAGCAATAAGAGAACAAGAAGAGATTAAGGGGATACAAATTGCAAAGGAAGAAGTCAAACTATCTATTTGCAGATGAAAGGATTGTATACATAAGTGGCCCCCAAATTCTACCAGGAAACTCCTACAGCTAATAAACACCTTCAGAAATGTAGCAGGTGACAAGATTAACTCAAAAAAATCAATAACCCTTCTATAAACAAATGATAAATGGGCTGAAAAGAAAATATAGAAAACATCTCCTGACATAATAGCTTCAAATAGCATTAAATATCTTGAATATAACTCTAGCCCAAGAAATGGTAGACCCATTTGTCAAGAACTTCAAGTCATTGAAAAAAGAAATTGAAGAGGATATCAGAAAATGGAAAGATCTCCAATGCTCCTAGATTGGTAGAATCAACTTAAAAATGTCAATCTTATCAAACAATCTACATATTCAATGTAATCCCCATCAAGATACCAACACAATTGTTTACAGACCTTGAGAGAACCATACTCAATTTTATATGGAATAACAGGAAACCCAGGATTGCCAAAACAATCCTGTTCAATGAAAGAACTTCAGGAGGAATAACCATCTCTGACTTCAAGCTATACCATAGAGCTACAGTAATAAAAACAGCCTGGTACTGGCATAAAAACAGACTTGTGGATCAGTGGAATTGAATGGAAGATCCTTATTTTAATCCATACACCTATGTACACCTGATTTTTGACAGAGGTAAAAAATAATGGAAAAATAGTGTCTTCAACAAATGATGCTGGCTTAACTGGATGGTAGTATGTCAAAGAATGCAAATAGATCCATGTCTATTACCCTGCACAAAACTCAAATCTAAGTGGATCAAAGACTTCAACATAAACTCAGCTATGCTGAACTTGATAGAAAAGAAAGTGGGAAATACCCTCTAGTGCATTGGCACAGATGACCACTTCCTAAATATAATACCAGTATCATAGACACTAAGAACAACAATCAATAATTGGGACCTCCTGAAACTGAGAAGCTTCGGTTAGGCAAAGGACACAGCCAATAAGACAAAATGACAGCCTACGGAATGGGAAAAGATCTTCACCACCCTTATATCTGAAAGAGGACTGATCTCTAAAATTTATAGAGAAATTAAGAAACTAGAGCCCTGATGTGGAAATTAAAACCTTTTTGATTAGACAGAAAGGGGAAGGTGATGTGGAAATGCCTTTCTGTATGTGTGAATCTCAATCTTTAAATAAAGGAGTTGTTTTGGCCCTTGACAGGCACCGTAGAAAAAGTAGGGAGAGAAATCAAAATAGGTAGGAAAGGAAGAGAAGAGTCAGGGGCAGATTGTGCAAGCCGCCCAAGGAGCAACATGTAAGGAACACAAGTGAGCCATGGGCCACGTGGCAGACAGATTAATAGAAATGGGTTGATTTAAGATGTAAGAGCTAGCTAGCAATGTGCCTTAGCCATAGGCCAAACAGCATGAAGTTAATATAAGTGTCTGAGTCATTTCTGAGGGCCTGAGCAGCAGAGGCGGGCAGTTAAGAGGTCTGGCACGGCAGAGTCTGGGACTCTGGCCAACCGGGACCAAAAAAAAAAAAAAAACCTGCACTACAACAGAGCCCCCAAACCCAAATAATCCAATTAGAAATGGAATTTAGAGCTAAAAATGGAATTTCCAACAGAAGAATTACAAATGTCTGAAAGACACTTAAAGAATTGTTCAACATCTTTAGCCATCAGAGAAATGCAAATCAAAACAACTTTGAGATAGCACCTTATACATGTCAGAACAGCTAAGATCAAAAACACAGATGACAGCCTATGCTGGAGGGGATGTGGAATAAAGGGAATATTACTCCACTGTTATTGGGAGTATAAACTTGTACATCTACTTTGGAATGCAGTATGGCAGGTCCTCAGAAAACTGGGGATCAATTTACCCTATGATCCAGAAATATCATTATTGGGCATATACCCAAATCATATACATTCTTACCCTAAGGACATAAGCTCAACTATGTTAGTAGCAGTATTATTCATAATAGCAAGAACCTGGAAACAACCTAGATGCCTCTCAACTGCAGAATGGATGAACAAATTGTGGTACATTTACACAATGGAGTAATAATAAAATGACATCCAAAAAATTGAAGGCAATTAGATGGATTTATATAATATTCCCATGAGTGAGGTAACACAGACCCATAAAGATATACATGGTACTCACTCAAAGGTGGATTTTAGACAAAAGCAGAGAATATCCAGGCTGCAAACCGCAACCCCGCAACAGCGTTGCATCAGAAGGAACTTAATAGAGACACCCAGGGATCTCCTTGGGAAGGAAGGATACAGAAGATCTCCTGAGTAAATTGGGATCATAACTGATTTTGACCAAGAAGAGGTGGGGAACAAATCATAAGAGAAGGAGAAGGATGAGTGAGAGGAGCAACAAAGAGGGAGAAAAAAAAGAGATGTAGTGCTGGAAAGAGGGTAGGTGCTAGGGAAACCTCCAAAAGTCCATACGATCGATATTCCTGACTAATACTTCAACCAATAGCACAGGGGGTGCCTAAATAGGACCTCCCGTATAATCAAATGAATGACCACCCTAAGTCTTATTGTAGAACCTTCATCCTGTAATGAACAGAAGCAGAAACAGATCCATAGCTGAGTACCAGGTCGAGCTCCCGGTCCAGCTAAAGAGAGATCAAGGAGAGTCTATGCGTGCAGAGGAATAGACATTATGAGGAGAAGTCTTACAGAGATGGCTGCCTTGAACTTTGGGGAGCTCACTGAACCAAAAACAGCTACTGCAGAACCTTCAGGGAACAGAACTAAATCCTCCAAAGGTAGATGGCTGTCAGATGTCACATGCAGTATGTGGACCCTCATGGAGCAGGATCATATTATTTTACTGTTCATGAACTGGCACCTTGGAGCCCATTCCTTACAGAGGAACACCTAACCTAGGCCTAGTAATGGGATGAGGGACTCAGACCTACCCGAAATGGACACATCAGACTGAACCGACCCACCCACCTTGGGACTGACTCTTTGCCCTCCTTGGGGAAATGATGGGGGATGAATTTGGGGGAGGCTGAGGGAGAACTGAGAGGGATTTGGAGGAGTGAAGGGAGGGCAAGAAGGAGAATACGTGAGAAAAAACCTTTTCAAATAAAAAAAAGAGAAAAAAGAAATAAAATCTCCATTAATAGGGGAAAAAATAAACTGAAGATCCAACCACTTTTTACTGCTTCTACAGGTAGCCAAGCACCTCCTGAGGATTACTGCCTTCTCTAACCTTCATTACAATAGCCCTTAAATTAATGGCATTCTTGTTTTATGCCCTTGTCCAATCATAAGCTGCAAGATCAGTGTATAACACTACCTAGATCTTCTTGCTCCTCTGTCCAGAGCTCTGTGTGGACACCTTTCATGCAGGGTGCTGCTGGCTGTAGGCCCTTGTCATACTTGAACTTGAGATATTGTTTTCTCCTCTCTCCCTCATGGCCTTTTGCTACAGGCAGTAGTCTACTTCCTCTGTCCTTTCTTAACCACTCAAAGCTTGCAATTGCTCTGACCTTTGAACTGGCTTCTCTCTCCCACCTCAAATATCCACTGGAATCTGAGCTTCAGACCTTCCTGATACTTACTCTGACCACCTGATGATAAAAGCTGCAACTCCCCTAACAAACACCCTATGCCAGCATTTTTCTTTTTAAACTTTAATGTTCTGAGTTGTTGCTGCCCTCAAATTCTCTGTCCTTAGCTCCTTCCAAGAAGGAAGTTCCTGAGAAGGGATTTCTGTTGTTGATATATCTACAGTACCTAAAACAATTCCTAAGTGCCAATAGCCATCAGCTAAATAAGAAAATGAATGGAAGTACATGAGGCACTTAAATGTATGTTTTATTATGGCTGATGTTGTCCCTTTGTTCTGTTTGCTAGCTAAGAGGGGTATGAAGGCATTTATGTAATCTGATGGCACATTTGCTGGGGACTGCTCTAATACACATCAAGCTAAGAGATGACTAAGAAGGTGAATAGTCTAGTCTAGGTGAATGTGGTGCTGAGTTTACTTAGGACCGCTGGGCCAGGGAACATCAGAAACTGTCTTCAACTGCATCTTGTAATCATGTAAGAATGACTGGATGGAATGAAACTTTCCAAGAGATTCAAGATTTGAAGACTGTTAAATTCAGGCATCAAGGAGATGTGGGATTTTGTCAGGTTCCTAAAACACATTATTATTCAAATGCCAGGAGAAACAAATTGCAGGAATACTTTCTTCCAGTCAAATGATTAGGCTTTTAACTGTGCTAACATGTGCCTCTCAGCAGCACAGCTATGGGAATGTTGGTCCTGGTAGCATAATACAGTGCATAAGTAGAACTCATCTTTATAAACTTAATGTATTTATTATATATTATTAAAGCAAAGATCAATATGATTAATTATATGCACTGACATCCAAACTGACAATTGTACCCTCCCATTGTAACAATGTTTCAACTCCTCCTCCCCAGGTTCTTATTACATAGGGACCACATTTTAAGTCTTCCAAACTTCATCTCTTGAAAAGATTAAAACAACTTCCCAGTTAGTTTCTTTTATTGATTTTTCTCCTCAGATCTTAATAAGAAGAAAAAATGATTATTTGTGTGATTAAAAGATGTCACCCTCTTAACCAAAATAATGTTTATAGCTAAGCAGATGCCTTATAGAATTTAAAAAAAATACAAGAAAATAGACTTCGAGGTTACCAGTGGATAATGCTGCAAATAATCATGGGAGAATACACTGTCTCCATGGAAATTACTCTAGTACCAACATCTTCATTCAACTAGAAAGGTGTAAGTAAAAATTTATGAATGAGGCAACAGAAATAAAGAATTAACGGGAGAAAGAATTTGGTTCAGCTTACATGTCCAAGTTACAATCCATCATGGTGAATTCAGGGCAAGAATTTCAAACAGTTATTTGCATCACATCCACAATAAAGAACAGGGATAAATCAATGAACACATCCTCTCTTACTATCTTGTGCTCAACTGAATTTCTCTGCTCTTTGGCAGGTTTGGCATCTCTGCCTAGGGAATGTCACCACTCACAGAGGAGAGGACTAGGTCTTCCTAACTTAACTAGGTCAGTTAAGATAATCTTCCATAGATGTGCCTACAGGCCAACACAACACACATAATCCCTCAGTGAGACTACTTTTGCCAGGTGACTCTAGGGCATAACAAGCTGGTAATTAAAGCTAACCTTCACAAATATCAGTCTATGTATAGGAACATGACAATTCCCACAGAAAGATCCTATACAGTAGAAAATGTCAGCTTATACCAGGGTTTGTCCAGGAAATGAATGAGGGACAAATTTGCAGATTGTGGCTAAAGGGAACAGCAGGCTTTCACCTTCTGTCTCTTGTGGTGCAGCTTTTAAATAGTCTTGTAGTATTTTGTTACTTAACTGTTGGAAGAAATCCTTTATGAAGAATGCCAGGTATTCATTATTCAGAGCTTTAGTTGATACATCAGACTTTAAGTTCCAAAACTCAAACTGTGATTCATCTGCCAGAAGACAGTTCCAGCGCCTACTGCTGTCTACTGTACTAGTGACATTCAATCTAAGCCTTCTGGCCTCCACATTATTATCCTGTCCTGCCTTCTGACTATAGTTTGTCCTATTGAAACCCATCCAGGCCTCCCTGGCTCGTCAGAGTTATGTGGCCTTCATGGCACTGTCCTTTATCCTCTACTTTTTCTCCAGGCAGAATATGTTCATTCTCCAAATACCACAAATTGTAACGAAAAGTCCCAGGTATTTGTTCTCATATTTCAGTCTTTCCCATGCTGGAAGAAATAAAGTAGGGGTGGATTTGGTTTTGCTTTGTAATTTTCTTATTTTTCTAGAGCTCCTTGTATGCGGCCTTACAGGGAGAAAGCATTCAGCAAACACTGGCTGAATGAGAACACGATGTGTATCAGCTTCCCACATCTTTTCTCAGAATCTCAGTTGACAACAGTATGGTCCTAAAGTCTGAATAAAAGATGGTACACTACTGAAATGAGGAGGTGTATAAATAAAAAGAAAGTATCTCTAGGCACAGAAACACAGTGAGACAGAAAAGTCAACATCAGCATGATGTGATGGGAAGCAAGCACTCGGCCCTACTCAGTGCAGCTTCAGTACAGAGCCAGCCCAGCCTAGAGAGATGGGGCCTTCTCCTCATGGAAACATGGCACCCACTGTATCATATCTCTCACTCTAGGTAGGGGTGCTGCATTCTCACTTTTCCTTAGTCTCTTCCAAGTTCAAACGCACTGGTGATAGTGACAACCTTGTAACCAAAGCATGGCATGTTTTATAGAATAGCTGTACTACCCCTGGTTTCAGCATTGGCTTCACAGGGCCTTCTCTGACATGCAGAGAGCCTTCTGCTTCCCATCATTCCTGTCAATTGTCTGGAATTTGAAATGCAAACAGCATGGAGAAGAGAGGCTGAGCTCCCTCACCCCATGGGCTCAGTGGTCCTGTTCCAGTCTCTCCACACTATTTCCAGTGTTTCTTTCACCTTAACTTTTGCCTTCACTCCTGTATTGGTTGTTAGCTTCCATGTATGTCTCTCTGAAGTATCTTTTTTTGGAAGTGATCATGTCCAGAAATACATATTTTCAGTATAATCAATGTGGAGGGCCTTAGATAATTCCAAATTGTTGTTGGAGCATAGTATTGAGAAGATGATCAAGCCTTGTCACTTTCAGAATGGCAGTTATAGTAAGCTGTGGTCCTAGAAGCCTGGTACTCATGGATATCACTGCAATTCAATCAATGGCTGCTTCTCTGTTCATCATGTCCACAGCTCTTAAGCTCTTGGAGTCCCTCACTGTAAGTAGAGCCCTTTCAATTCATTGTCTTTGTATCATTAGAGACTCAATGTCTCAACCTCAATAAGGCATAAACCACCACCTGATCTTCATTTTTCCAATTGGACAGGTGATTAACATTCTCATAGTCAGACAACTGGCTGAACTCAAATCCAAGTTCACGAACAATAAATGGCATGCTTCTTTACACTGACACCAAAACACAAAATTACAACAAATAGCTTAATTGTCTAGTTGGTTTATATACTCAATTCTAGCATCAGACAACCCTTCAAAATATAATAGATTTACAAAAGCATTCCTAGGGTTCAGAAAAACAAGATGGCTTCAGAGAAAGAGATTAGAGAAAGCAGAACTAAAAGTAGCAGGCAATTTCAAAGCTCTTTGGCTTAGAAGATTCAAGAGAGAGAGTGTCCCCATAGCAGGCTCATACTGCCTTCAACTGCCTACGTTTTATTAAAACTGACCTGTTTCAAAGTTCACCTTGATTTCAAATCATTTAGCACAAGTAACTCCATTTGGGTTTGATCTAGTCTGCTGGTGCTGAGTGCAGCTCAGACCATACAGCAAACTCTTAACTCTCAGCATGCTCCACCTGCTGAACGGTTTTTACAATAATGTGTTTTGTTTGTCTCATTTGTACTGAAGAAAAGATTGACAGCGATGCACACTAGGAAGACTTTGTTCTTTCATATGCCCACAGAAGCACAGAGAAATTTCTAAACTGCCATCCTAAGCACACTGTGGCCACATTCACTCCTCATCTACCTGCAGTGTACCACTCTAAAGGGGCATTGATTTTGTTTCATGTTGTTAAATTATTTCACTTTAGTATAAAAAACGGGGTTAAACCAAATTTCCTAAGTGATTTTTATAAGATATTTCCATTGATTCTTTCTTTGAATTTTAAAATCAGCTTCCTGGACCTCCATTCTAATATCTTTTGAGCTTTTGGAAGACTACTTTCAAAATTTTGTAAATTTTTTTTTTTTTTTTTTAGAAAATTATATAACTTTTTTCCTGGTAAGGCAACTCATTTCTACTCAAGGAAGAAATGGCCCTTTTTACATCTGACTTGCCAGCCAATCTTGCATCATTTTTAAAACTCCATTATCATTTGAAGTGAATAAACTTTGTTTAATAGGGTTAGCATTTTCAAACAATTAATTTTACATCTGAGTGCTGGCATCTTGCATGTTTAACACAATGAACAGATCACTTCGAAACAGAGACTAAGATATTCAAATATATCCTTAGAAACAGTTTCAGCAAAATTATTGCCTCCCAGGGATTCAGGTTGTTAAACATTAAATTGATTCAGCAATACTTCAATAATCTTTAATAATGCTCCAATATATTCAATAAATTTAGCCACATAATAAAAATGTAAAATTACTAATGAAATTTATGTAGAACACTTAAACAGTAGAGACTCTTTGGGTCTCAGATTCCCTACAACATCATTACCAAAAGCTTAGCTAAATCATCTTGAGCAAATCATAATCTTTTTCTCCCTACCTTTGGGATTCAGTTTTCATACATATCCTACAGAGGAATTCTGAGATTAATTTGTATAATTTCTTGTATTTTTCAAAGTTTAAAGTAGAAATCACTTTTAATCAAATCTCAGAGGTATAGCAATAAAATTCATATTTGGATCAAACTAGTAGATAAATGAAGTAGATAACATACTACAACATGGGTCTTCATTATCAGCAATGTCACTAGCACAGATAACATAAAAGAATAAATATCAATGTGCTATCTTTTTTCTTCTCACTTTGTTTTATTTTTAATTCCTTCTTCTGTCCTTTAAAAGATGTTCTCTATTTTTTTTTTTGTTCTCTGCAGCACAATCTGTTTCTACTGTGACCTAAGGGCACATTTCTCTTGTTTCTTTGCCTGAGTAAACATTCTAAGGTAGATAGCTGCAGATAGCGGTCATCCAGAGCAGGCTCCTGCCCAGGCAACATCAGCAGGCAGATGACATACATACAGCCACCTAGTCTTTATTTCATAATATCTAAAGATTGATAAATTCAAAATGTTAAAGTGTGAATCAAAAAATAGTGATTCATATCAATTGTCAACTACTTTATTTCTTGATATGTAATAATCAACATAGAGCAATTATAAATATTTCAAGAGGATGTTTAAAATTTACTGATTACTACTTCCAATTTTCAGTTTAATAAAATTTAAATAAATCAATGGTTATTTTCTTAAGAGGACTTTTATAAAATGTCAATTTTAAATAAAGAAATAGTCATGCTTAATGGGTAAAGATTAGAGATTGAAATGAAGAGAAAAATATGGGTGCTTTGATCATCATTGGCATTAAATATTATTCTTTTTTGTTTCCAAAGATTTTTATTTATTTCAGTTTTTTATTTATTTAAGAAGGGTTTTTATTTTTCATGCATAACCCTGCTCACCCTCCCTTCCCTACTCATAATCCCTCTCAGTCCTTCCTCAGCCTCCCCCAACCCCAATCCTCATCCATTACCCAAGGAGGGCAAGGAGTCTCAAGGTGGGTCAGATCAGTCTGGTGTATCTATTTGAGGTAGATTCAATCCTCTAACCCCAGTATTTAGTCTAGGTTAGGTGTTCCTCTGTAGGTAATGGAATCCAAGATGTCAGTTAATGCATGAGAACATAGTCTGATTCTACTCCAAGAGGCTCGACAAACTGCCAATGCCATTCGACAGTCATCTACCTTTGGGGGGCTTTAGTTCCTTTCCCTGAAGATTCCTCAGTGAATCAGTGAATTTCTGATTCATTGAGTTCCCAATAACTTCAGCCAGCTAGGTCTATTCCTCATGATCCTGATCCCTTTGCTCTTATAAACCCTTCTATCTATCTTAAGCTGGACCAAGATCTCAACTTGGTGCTTAGCTATGGACTTCTGCTTCTGCTTCTATTCCTTGCTGGATGAAAGTTCTATTATATGGGAGGTCCCTATATAGGCATTATAGGCACCCCCTCCACTATTGGTTGGAGTCCTAGCCAGGGACATCCTGTGGATTCTTTGAGGATTCCCTAGTACCTGACCTCTTTCTAACTCCACAGTAGCTCCTTCTATCAAGGTATCCATTTCTTTTGTTTCCTCTTTTTAGCTCCTCTCAGTCACCCAACTCTTCTCATAATTTGTTCCCACCTCTCCTTGGTAGAAACCAGTAATGATCCCAATTTACTCAAGCAATCTCTATATTCTCATCCCAGGGGATCCTTAGATGTCTCTCTTAAGTTCCTTCTGATGCAAAACTGTTGATGGGTTGTGATTTGTAGCCTCAATATTCCTTGCTTTTTGCCTAAAGTCCACTTATGAGTGAGAACACCCCACATATATCTTTTGGTTCCATGTTACCTTACTCAGGATGATACTCCCCAAATCTATCCACTTACCTTCAAAATTTAGGATGTCACTTTTGTTTTTACTGCTGAGTAGTACTTTATTGTGCAGATGTACCACATTTTGTTAATCTATCCCTCAAATTAAGGGCATCTAGGTTGTTTCCAGGTTCTTGCTATTATGAATGATACTGCTATGAGCATAGTTGAGCTAATGCCCTTGGGGTAAAAATGTAAATCCTTTGGGTGTATGCCCAATAGTGATGTTGCTGGGTCATTGGGGAGATTGATTCCCAGTTTTCTGAGGAAATGCCATATTGATTTCCAAAGTGGCTGTATAAGTTAACGCTCCCACCAATGATGGAGTGTTCCCCTTGTTCTACATCCCCTTCAGCATAGGCTGTCATCTGTGTTTTTGAACTTAGACATTGTGACATGTATAAGGTGGTATCTCAAAGTTGTTTTGATTTGCATTTCTCTGATGGCTAAAGATGTTGAGCAAATTTTTAAGTTCCTTTCAGGCATTTGTAATTCTTCTGTTGAAAATTCCCTTTTCAGTTCTGAACTCCACTTTTAATTAGATTATTTGGGTTTTTGGCCTCTAGCTTCTTGACTTCTTTATATACTTTAGAGATCAGTCCTCTGTCAGATGGAGGGGTAGAGAAGATCTTTTCCCATTCTGTAGGTTGGGTTTTTTTTTCTTTGTCTTATTGACCTTGTCTTTTGCCTTACAGAAAGTTATTAGTTTCAAGAGGTCCTACTTATTGATTGTTGTTCTTAGTGTCTGTGCTACTGGTGTTATATTATGGAAGTGATCACCTGTGCCAATGTGTTGGAGGGCATTTCCCACTTTCTTTTCTATCAAGTTCAGTGTAGCTGGGTTTATGTTCAGGTCTTTGATCCACTTGGATTTGAATTTTGTTCAGGGTGATAGAATTGAATCTATTTGCATTCTTCTGCATACTACCATCCAGTTATGCCAATACCATTCTTTGAAGATACTATCCTTTTTCCATTGAATATTTTTGGTCTCTTTGTCAAAAATCAGGTGTTCATAGGTGTGTAGGTAATATTGGGGTCTTCTGTAGTCTTCCATTCAATTCCATTGATCCACAAGTCTGTTTTTATGCCAGTACCAGGCTGTTTTTATTACTATAACTCTATAGCTTGTAGTCATGGATGGTTATTCCTCCTGAAGTTCTTTTATTGAGCAGGATTGTTTGGCAATATTCGGTTCCCTGTTGTTCTGTATGAAGTTGATATTGTACTTTCAAGGTCTGTAAAAAAAATTGTGTTGGGATTTTGAAGGAAATTGCATTGAATACATAGATTGCTTTTGGTAAAATTACCATTTTTGTTATGTTGATTCTACCAATCCAGGAGCATAGGAGATCTTTCCATTTTCTGATATCGTCTTCAATTTATTTTTTCAGTGATCTAAAGTTTTTGTCAAACAGTTCTGCTACTTCTTTGGCTAGAGTTAAGCTAAGATATTTAATGCTATTTTCAGCTATTACAAAGAGTGATATATATATATATATATATATATATATATATATATATATATATAATCATATCATCTACAAATAGAGATAGTTTGCAATTTCTTTGCAATTTGTATCCCCTTAATCTCCTCTTATTCTCTTATTGCTTTAGCTAAAACATCCAGAACTATATTGAATAGATAAGGGGAGAGAAGACAGCCTTGTCTTGTTCCTGATAAGTGGGATTTAGTGGGATTGGTTTTAGTTTCTCTCCATTTAGTTTGATGCTGGCTCTCAGCTTGTTGTATTTGCCTTTTTTATGTTTAGGAATTTTTCCTGTATTTCTGATCTCTCCAGGACTTTTATTATGAAGGGTTTTGGATTTTGTCAAAGGCGTTTTCAGCATCTAAGGAGATGTCTTCAGGTTGTTTTTATGATGGAAGACATTCACAGTTTTTGTATGTTGAACCATCCCTGCATCTCTAGGATGAAGCCTACTTGATAGTGGTAGATGATTTTTTTGATATGTAGTGGATTGGTTTTGCCAGAATTTTATTGAGTATTTTTGCATCAATATTCTTGAGAGTGATTGGCCTGTAATTATCTTTCTTTGTTGCATCTTTGAGTGGTTTGGTTACCAGGGTGATTGTTGCCCACTAAAGAGTTTGGCACTGTTCCTTCGGTTTCTATTGTATAAAAACAGTTCAAGGAGTATTGGTATTAGTTCTTCTTTGAATGTCTAGTAGAATTCTTCACTGAAACCATCTGGCTTTGGGCTTTGTTTTTGTCTGTCTGTTTGTTTTGTTTTACTTGGGAGACTTTTAATAACAGCTTCAATTCCTTTTGGGGTTATAGGTCTGTTTATGTCATTTATCTGGTCTTGGTTTAATTTTGGTAAGTGGTACCTGTCAATTTCTTTTAAGTTTTTCAGTTGTGGAGTATAGATTTTTGAAGTATGACCTAATGTTTCTCTGGATTTCCTGGGTGTGGGGATATGTTTCAAATTTAATAAAAGCCAGTCTGAGATATGAGAGGGATCTACCCACAGTTAGTCTAGGAAGATCAGAGAATGGTACTCACACCTTTAATCCCAGCCACAGGGAATATCTATGAGTGGTGACCTATGCCTTTAATCCCAGAAAATCTGAGTTTGATGCCACTTTAATTTACAGAGGGAGTTCCAGGCTCCCATGCATGCAGCGGTGGTTCCACACCTTTAGTCTTAACCTGGATGTGAAACAACTGAGTGAAGAGGGTATTTAAGACAGGCACAGAACAACAGAGAGGCAGTAGAAGCCAAGAGGAAGCTGGAAGACAGCTGGGTGAGATTTGACTGTGGTGTTTCTTCTCTTTGATATCTCAGCCTTTCCCTGTGATCTGGCTCTGAGTTTCCTTTATTTGTGCAACATGGGTGTTGTTATGTCCCTCTTTTCATTTCTGATTTTGTTAATTTGGATTCTCTCTCTCTCTCTTCTGCATTTTGGTTAGTTTGGATAAGGATTTATCTATCTTATTGACTTTCTCAATTTGATTCTTTGTATTGTTTCTTTGATTAAATTTTATTGATTTCAGCCCTGTTTGATTATTTCCTGCCTTCTACTTTTTCTAGGTGAATTTGCTTCAAATTGTTTTAAAGCCTTCAGCTGTGATGTTAAGTCTCTTATGTGAGATTTCTCTAGGTTTTTCATATAGGCATCTAGTGCAATGAGTTTTCCTTTTATCACGGCTTTCATTGTGTCCCATAAGTTTGGATATGTTGTGGATTCATTTTCACTAAATTCTAGGAAATCTTTGATTTCTTCCTTAATTTCTTCCTTGACCCAGAGGTGGTTCAATTGAGAGATGCTCAGTATCCATGAATTATTAGGCTTTCTATGACTTTTGCTGTTGTTAAACTCTATCCTTAGACCATGGTGGTCTGATACATGATAAAGGAGTCATTGCAAGTTTTTATAAATATTGATGTTTGCTTTAAAACCAAGTATATAATCAATTTTGGAGAAAGTTCCATGGGGTGCTGAGAATTATGCATACTACTTTGTGTTTGGATGGAAAGTTCTATATATAACTATTAATTCCATTTGAGTCATAACATCTGTTAGATCCCTTATTTATCTGTTGAGTTTCTGTCTGATAGACTACACATTGATGAGAGTGGGATATTGAAGTCTTCTACTATTAGTGTGTGGGTTTGATGTGAGGTTTAAACTTAAATAGTCTTCCTTTTGCATATGTAGTTGCCATTGTGTTAAAGGCATAAATAGTCAGGATTGAGACTTTATCTTTGTGGAATTTTCCTGAGATAAATAAATAATGTCCATCCTGGTCTCTTTTGATTGATTTTAGTTTGAAGTCTACTTTGTTTCACATTAGGATGGCTATATCAGCTTGTTTCTTAGGGCCATTTGATGGGAAATTCTTTCCCCAACCTTTTACTTTGATCCTGTGCCTGTTCTTGAAGTTGAGGTGTGTTTCTTGTATATAGCAGAAGGATGAGTTCTGTTTTTGTATCCATTGTTTTAGGTGTGTCTTTTTATTGGTGAATTGAGTCATTGATATTAAGGGATATTAATGACCAATGATTATTATTTCTTATTATTTTTTGGTGGTAGCTTGTGTGTATTTCCCTTCTTTGGGTTTTTCTTCTGTGAGATTATTTATTGTTTGTGGTGTCATGAGTTAATCTGGTTTCCTTAGGTTGGGCTTTTTCCTCTAGTGCTTTCTGTAGGGCTGGATTTGTGGATAGGTATTGTTTAAATCTAGTTTTGTTGTGAAATATCTTGTTTACTCCACTTTCGGTTATTGATAGTTTTGCTGGATATAGTAGTCTGGCTTGGCAGCCATGAATTTTTAGTGTCTGTATAACATCTGATTAGGTCCTTCTTGTTTTTATTGTTTCCAATGACTAATCTGGTGTTATTCTGATGGGTCTGCCTTTGTAGGTAACTTGGCCTTTTTCCTTTGCAGTTCTTAGTATTTTTTGTTGCTCTTGTTGTTGTTCTGTAGGTTTAGTGGCTTGATTATTGTTTGGCAAGCAGACTTTTTGGGGGATTAAGTCTATTTGGTGGTTAGTAAGATTCTTGTATTTTTATAGGTATTCCCTTGTTTAAATTGAGTAAGTTTTCTTCTATGATTTAATATTTGTTGAATATATTTTCTGTGCCTTTGAGCTGGTGTTCTTTTCAATTGCAATTATTCTCAGGTTTGGTCTTTTCATGGTGTCCCAAATTTCCTGGATGTTTTATGTTATGACATTTTTGGTTTTAGTGTTTTCTTTTACTGATGTTTCTATTTCCCCTATTGAACTTCCACTCCACAGATTCTCTCTTCCATTGCTTGTATTTTATTTGTTATGCTGCATCTGTAGTTCTAGTTCATTTCTTCAGGCTTTATGTTTCCATCTTTGCCTCTGATTGTGCCGTCTTTATTGCTTGTATTTCAATGTTTAATTCCTTCTTGTTTTCTTTTTCTTGGTTTTCTTTACTTTTGTTCAGGGATTTGTTAATCTCTTCCAACTTTTTGTTTGTATTTTCTTCTATATCTTTACAGAAAAAATTAAATCTTTTAAGGCTTCTATTATCTTTATACAATTGTTTTTAAGGTCATTTCCTTTTGCTTCCTCTTCATCGCCATGCTCAGGTCTTGAAGTTGTAGAACCACCAGCTTCTTCTGGTGGCATTTGTTTTTCTTTATGTTGTTATATGTATTCTTACACAGGTGTCTGCCCAATGCTTCTTAGGTTTACTCTTAGTCAGCTCTGTGTCTGGAGTCTGTGGGTTCCCTGCTGTTGCATAGGTCCCCTAAGTCTATTTTGTAAGTGAAAGAATGATAGTACCAACAGATTGGATGATGAATGCGAGAAAAACTAGACTCAAGATGAATTAACCTTTGTGAAGTTCAGTTTTATCAATGTAGTAACACCATTTTCAGGACATTATGGTAAAATGACAGATAAGGGTGCACATGAAAACACTTAAGGCATTGCAGAGGAAAGAACAGAAACCATGTAAAAGCCAAAAGACAAAAAGAGGGATACAGAATGCTACCTTTAGGAAATGGCACATTCATTGTGTACATTATCTCATATCAGCTACAGATGCCTGTACTTGACTAAGAGAAGACTGAACTTGTCAAAGGTCGATCAAGGATATGGAGGGATCCTTGGATTCTAGGAGAGGAACAGCCATTCCCTTCAATTTTGTGTAAGCAGTGAGTCTACCAGGCTCACATGTACAGTTCAACCCCGTGGTCACGCAGATAGTCCTGATTAAAGTTAGTGGGTCACAAAACTAAAAGTCATGGATGTTGGATTGAAACCTATCTTGGGGAGTAACAGCAGTAGATAGGAGCTGAGAGGAGGTGGGGGGTATGAGTAAACAGAATGTACTATGTACATGGATAAAATTGCCAAGAAACCAATTTAATAAAATACGAAAACCCACTATCTTAGCCAAGGTTTGCTGTAATCAAAAATAATCCAAAAGCATAATCAAAAAGTAAGTTGGAGAGGATAGGGACTGTTTGGCTTACATTTTAGCTTTGCTGTTCATCACTGAAGGAGTCAGGACAGGAACTCAAACAAGGCAAGCTCCTAGAGGCAGGAGCTGATCCAGAGGCCATGGAGAGGAGCTGTTTACTGGCTTGCTTCCTCAGGCCTATTCAGCTCAACTTCTTATAGAACCCCAGAACCAGCACCCAGGTATAGCACCACCCATTATGGGCTGGGCTCTTCTACTGTGATCACTAAATGAGAAAATAAATACCTAAAAGCTGGATTTCAGCAAGGTATTTACTCAATTGAGGCTTCTTCCTCTCTGATGATTATAGCTTGAGTCAAGTTGACACACAAAGCCTGCCAGTACAACCACTCTCTCTCTCTCTCTCTCTCTCTCTCTCTCTCTCTCTCTCTCTCTCTCTCTCTCTCTCACACACACACACACACACACACACACACACACACACACACACACAGACATACAGAGGCACACACACACACACACACACACTCACACACACAGAGGCAGAGGGATAGGGAGAGGGAGAGAGAGAGAGGTTTCTTTATTAATGCATTGGTTTTTTTCACATTTTGACATTTTAAAATAGACAGAGAACTTCAAGTATCTGTAACCCTAGCAGAAACACTGCTTTGCGTTTGGCTTTTATAATATGAAGCAAGCATCAAATTAACTCAGATCACACTTAGTTTATATAAAGAAATTGTTTTTATGCTTAAGAAAGGACATGGTAATAATTGTCAGTCACAGAATGATTGCAAACATATACCCATTCACAAAGCCAGATTCAAAAGGCCAGACTCTAGAAGGGATTTGTATTAAGAAATTTCATAAAGTTGAGCATTCTGTAACTCAAATGCTGTGATTGAGGGTTTTGGGTTACTGAGTACCATTTTTACTCAGCTTTACCTGTTATTAGAAATTCATGAAGACAGTGAAGCTTAGCAAGACTTTTCAAAATATTCTAGTTGTTACAATTATTAAAATAATATTATAAAATAATAAATTTTATACTTGTACAAAAAGATGATAACAGTTTGGTGTTTAATTAGCTTTGAAGAACAATGCATTTTTTATTTTCTTTTTGCACACCAAGAAGAGCAATGTTAAATATTTCTTGAGGATTCACTTTTATACCATGTGAGTACAGTTGTTAAAGATGACAAACACTTGGATGTCAATACAATTAATAACCTCTTCTTGAAATTAAAGGTTTTTAAAAAATACTTTTATCTTTTAATTGTATGTGTGTGTTTCTGTGTTTGGATATGTACAATTAAGTGTAGTTGCATATGGGGACCTGAAAAGGGATCTGTTGAAGCTGGAGTTACTGGAGTCTGTGAGATGCCTGACTGACATGGCTTAAACCTGGATCCTCTGGAAGAACAGTATATGATCTTCATATATCATTCTCTCTAGACCTTTATAATTAAACTTTAATTTTTTACACACAACAAACTGAAAGGTAATTTAAGTAGTATTGGTAAGCTCCAAAGACAGGAGCTGACTTTGTGGCATTCTTGATATTTTTTTTTTACACCCAAAAGTACTCAACGTGGCAAATGTATAGGGTCTGATAATCTACTAAAAGCCAGTCAGTAGGTGACACAATCTTTATCTTCATATCTCTTGGTGTGACCATGCTTCGTGTTACCTGTGCTTATGGATAAGCCACCGATGAACTATTTATCTCACTTATTAGAGGAATAATGAAGATGCTACCAGTCTCAGAGCCTGGGCTGGTTTTGTCCCCAGAGTTCCTCTTGTTTCTGCTGGAGTGGACTTATCTGAACCCCACCAACAAGAGCCTTTAGGGTGCTTTCCCCAAAGATCTTCTTCCCAAGGAAGGTTTTACAATCTAGTATAGCAAACTACTTATCTGATGGTGTAGAAATAAATCAACTCACACCTGATTCCTCTGTCCATGCCTCTTCGTTCTTCTAAGCTCCCTCTCTTTGCTGTTCTTTGTTCTACCTTTTATTCTCTCCTTATGATGCAAGGTTTTCAGCGTTTATACAAACAAAAATCAAAGGAAATTCTCTGGCACTCAGAAAGTTACAGAGCTTGAATGTCTCTTTATTCCTGAAAGTCTCAAATGTAACTGTTTAAAAGATTCCTTCCCTGACTATGTGTCCTGCCAAGTGGGAAATAATTGTAGGGAGCTGGCTTCTACTGTCTGCCTCAGAGAACAGAGCAGAGATTAGGATGTGGGAACCAAGGTTATTGACTGTGTGACTGTTCCACAAAGTAGGGAGGAGGAGAACTACCAGCATATGGAAAAAATTGTGCCCAGTAATAATCAAAGTATTGATATGTTATGGGAATAGATCCCAAAATTGTAATCAATGGGAGAAGGCTTATGGCTTATAACCAGCCAAATCATTTCAAAGGCAGTAACACCAAGATGTCTTACATTCCTTGATTTAAATCCTCCATTAGAGCCCTTGGCTATGATGGGTTGGCACATGTCACAGTTGAATTTTTCATTCTATAATCCTTCTGTGGCCTGTAGCACCACATTTTATCATTTTAGAATGCAGCACAATAAATTGTTGATTATGGTCATGAGAAATACAAACATCTCATCTGCATTATATATATAATTTTTATTTTATATTACAAACACAATTTGTTGTAGTGGCCCAGCCAACTGTAAAGAATAGCTCCTGAACAGCTTTCCTTCTTTGGGTTTTAAATCTGTTATGTCTGGGAAAACTCCCTCATTTACTTGCTTTCTCTTTGGTTCACTGAAGCTTAAGCAGAAGAACTTTATCCACTTTACTTTGTGTTTCCAACCCAGAGACACTGAAGTCCTACTTGGCTTCCATTTTAAAATCAGTCATCACTTGACATGCTGTTCTTATTTCACTTTTGTGGCTGCATTAAACACAGTGGGCCAGAGGCAACTAACTAGGGATGGGGAGGTGTAATTGACAGTTTCAGGTTGAAGCCTATCATTGCAGGAAAGATACTGAGGATGGAGTTTAAAAGCATCATCTCCATAATCATGAGCTGCTTGATTGCTTCCTCGGGTATTGGGTATCTATCTTCATTCTTATACAGTCCAAGACCTAACCTATGGAATAGTTTTACTCACATGGCCTGCATCAAACATCCTTCAAAATAGCTTCTCACAGACACACTCACAGGCCAACCTGATTTAGACAGTCCATCCTTCAGGCTTACCTTCTGGGTCATTATGTCTTTTGAATGTCAATGCTAAAACTATTATGTCAACTTTTCTCATTGATGTCATACATTTTCTCTGAAGCATGCAGATTATTTTGAGGAGTAATCATGAATATTTTAATTCATGGAGTGGTTTTCAGTCATTTTGAGCTCCCTTTAAATGTGATAAAATAAAATGCATTTTATTATGGGTCAAATTTATGATCATTATTGGCCTAAATTTTTATTTTCAGTGAGCATTGTATGTTTTTGAAATTCTTTTATGAGGTAGGCATATTTATTATGTCGGCATAATTGTGTAATTACCTAAGTGATAACTTCCTGTAAGTTAACACTTGACACTTTGATTTTATCTTTCAAAAACAAAAGCATTTAAGTGAATTTTTCATACAGTATATTCTAGTTATGGTTTACCCTCCCCCATCTCATCCCAGATCTTCCAAACTCCTCCACTCACCCAATTCCATACCATTTTATAACTTTTAAGATATTATGTGCATTTGTGTATGTTTACAATGCAGCTGCAGCTCATGGAGGACAGAGAGAGGCTGTCTAGTCCCTTGGAATAGGAGTTTTAGGTAGTCATGAGCCTTTTGACCTGGGTGCTGAGAACCAAACCCAGGTCTTGTGGATGACAAGTTTATGCTCTTAATAGATGAGTTGTCTCTCCAGGCTACATTCTGCATTTTTAAAGTATTATTGTGCAAAGCAATAGATGATACTGCTATTTAATTTAGTTTTGAAGCAAATGCCCTCAGTGAAAACAACAACAATTTTTAATATAATACAATATATCATTTAATCCAATTTAAATATATAATTTTAGGTCACTATTTGCGTTTGTGTTATCTGCAAATATCACCAATGTCGGAGGCAGCCAGAGTGGACATGAATTTCCTTCCTCTTTGGCACCTCCCACCTATTGCTCAGCCCTGGTTTCCACCATTGGTCTTCCAGCGGTTGTGACAAAAGCAGAAATATCTTCTATATGCTTCTCTGATTAAGCTTTTATTGAGACAGAAATAACTTTTCTTTTCCTCTGTAGCTCATATAAATGGCACTTTTATTGTTATATCATTCCCTACATTGCTCTTCCATTAAGAGAACCATTGTTTGCTACAAATATATAACCGAGGTGAGAAAGGCCCCATCATGTTTCTCCCTTGCTCTTTTGTTAATTAGCCATGGTTATGGTCCCTCCCTATAAAATGAAGATGTTTATGATAGTATTGAATAGAACTGTTATGAAGATTGAAGGAAATACTGTATACATAGATAAATGCCTGGGGCATATAATCAGCACACATAAATATGATAAATAAAAACATATGAAATATGACTTATAAAGTTTTTGGATTGTTTTCTTTCTCGTTAGTCAATGTACTACAGCACTTTCAAGAATGCTTACTGTTTGCCAGAAAATATAGATGTTATTCTGTGCTGGCCACCCCCCCACACTTTGATCTCATTAATAGGAGAATTTACAGCTTGGGATCAGATGAAACTTAAGAGAGACATCCAGAGATTCCCCTAAGAAGAGAAAATAGAGAAGATCACCTTAGCAAATTGGGGGTCATAATGGGTTGCAACCAAGAAGAGTTGGGAACAAATCATAAAGACAGTTGAGTGAGAGGAACAACAAAGATGGAGAAAAAAAGAGATGGATATCTTGATAGAGGAAGCCAATGTGGAGTTGGAAAGAGACCAGGTGCTAGGGAAACCTTCAAGAACTCACACGATGTCCCTGGCTAAGTGTCCAACCAATAGTGGAGGGGTTGCCTGAACAGGAGTTCCCTTAGAATCAAAAGAATAACCACCCTAAGTGTCATCATAGAACCTACATCCAACAATGAATAGAGAGGGAGGCGGAGATCCATGGCTGAGCACTGGGCCTAGGTCTTGGTCCAGCTGAGAGTGGGGGAGTAGAGTCTGTATGAACAAGGGGATAGGGATTATGACAAAAATCCCACAGTGATATCTAGCTGGAGCTATGGGGAGCTCACTGAATCAAGAACAACCACTGGAGATCCACCAGGAAAAGGAGCTAGGCCTTCTAAGGGTAGGTGACTGTCAATTGGCATGGGCAGTATGTAAAGCTTCGAGAGATGGGATCAGACTGTGTTCCTGTGTGTGCACTGGCACCTTGAAGCCCATTCTATACAGTGGAATGCATAAACCAGTCTTGACTTTGGGGTGAGGAAATCGGATTTCCTGGAGTGGATGTGCCATGCTGAATTGATACACCTTGGGACTTCTTGCCCTTTTGGGGGAGAGGATGGGAGATAGGGAGGAGGGAGGCTGAAGGCTGACTGGGAAGCATTGGGAGGAAGGAAGGGAGTGAGAGCAGGGGATACATGGATAAAAAAGAAGACTTTTTTTTATAAAAAAATAAAATGAAGGAAAGAAAAAGAATAGACTCAAATGGATTTGAGAACACTTTTATTAGAGTTTAACGGTGGAAGTGTCACTCTGATGTGGTGATCTGGGAGTAGGAGAATATAAGCAAAAGGTTCTGCAGAGCTGATGCTGTGCGAGTTTGTGTGGCTGTTCAAATCAAGTCAGGGACTGGACTTTCCACAAACATTCAAGTCTTATAAAATGAGAATCTACTTAACAGGTACAAATGCATTTTTAATATTCATTATAATTCTCTTTCAAAGTAATGCTTATAGAATCAAAATACAGTTGTTTCTTTTAATTAAAAATTATTTCATGAATCACTCTTGAAATCTCTGCCTGCATCATGTTTTCCTGAATTTTTAAAAGCTTCTGAGAGTAATTCTTGAGCTACTTTCTTACTACAAAACACATATGTTGTTATCTAAATTTATAAAAGTTAATGATTCAGTCAACTCTTGTGTTGTAGTCTATATTCATACAAAGACTTTATATTACTAATTAAGCATTCCAAATAAATTGACTTTTGAGACACGTCTCAATTTTTGTAATTGAGTTTAAAAATGATAGTCTTCAACTCAACAAAACCCACTGTAAAGGGCCTAATATCAATACCAGAGATAGTGTAGGTTAAAATGTCAGGCAAATAAATAAAATAAGTTGTCCACAGTAAGCAGTGCAAAAAAAAAACTTTCTCATTAACCTCTTAATATTGTGAACAGTTTTATACCATGTTGTACATAGTCAGGGTTTCCATTTGTAGTTTGGGATTCTGCTTAAAAATATTTTTTTTGGATGCTCACTAGAAAATTGTACTCCTTCATAATTCTGGAGCAAGCAGGCTGATTTGTCAGTTACCCAGAGTCACTACATCACTCCCATGTTCTTGGAGTTGTGAAATATAACCACACCAGATCTAATGAGAAATATTGTCATTTTCAATGATGAAATTACTTGTATTCAATTCCTGAGCACCTAGTAAAGCACTTCTGCTTTATACCCTCAGCATGGTGAATTGAGCCTCAGGTCCTTAATATGAGTGCCCTTCTAGCCTTCGACCATTGTGGCATTAGTGAATGTTTACTCAGGAAAGGAAAGCTGACATGGATATTTGCCTAAAGCAAAGAGAAATGTGGAATGAACCTGCTTAAATAAAGCAATGATGCATGATGTTGTTACCTAATAGTTTGAATTATATACAGCCTTCCGTTCCTCTTCCAACCTAGCTAATTAAGTATACTTGCTTGAAGTCATTATTCAAACTCAGCATTTATCTTCTGAAGTTTCTCAGTTCTATTCATTAGAAACTAAAGAAGACATCTTAGTTTCATCCTCAAGTTGAAGTTTTTTATTTTTATTTTTTAAGCACTAATTTAAGGGAGAGAAATGGGACTGAGAAAAAAGGACAAATGAGCATTGCTCTTTGTACTTTAAAATACTAACAATTATCTAGTCTTCATGAACTCGTGTGTGTGTGTGTGTGTGTGTGTGTGTGTGTGTGTGTTGTATTATATAAAGTATATGTGTGTGCTGCATGCACATGCGTGTGCCCGTATATGTATGTACCCATGCACAGACCTTCAGAGCAGACCTTCAGTTGTCCTCATCCATCACGCTCTGCCTTGTTGTTTCTTGAGACAAGGTCTGTCACTGAACCAGAAGCTGGCTGGTCTGGCTAGGCTGCCCGGCCAGCAAGCTAGGGAGATCAACCTATCTTTGTCCTGCATCACTGTGGGTATAGGCAGTCATTTAACACAGATACTGGGGATTCAAATTCAGGGCCTCATGCCTTTACAATACATCTTTCATTTATAAAGCCATCTTCCACACACTTATCTAGACTTATAAAATAAGAATTTTAAAAGACAAGACAGAATTATCTACTGATCACCTTTCAGTGAATCTGTCTTTCAGAGAATGATAAATGTTAGCTTGTGGTGAAGCTGTCTCTTGAGCTTAGATTGAAGCAGTGTTTTAGCTCAGATTCCCAAGTTGGATCTGAGAGAAGGTGTTCTATCCAACTGATTCTTTATAGAGAGAGCCAAGGGAAATACAAACAGACTGGTAGAGTTTGGACAGAAGGAAGAAGAAGCTAAGAAATCTTAGATAAAAGCATACTAGTAACTTCAACTTGATCCTTTGGTAGAATTTAGGGCATGCAGGGAATCTCAACATCATCAAAAACCACAGCAAGAGAGTTTAAGTGACCAAATGAACACTGATTCCCAAGTGCTCTGAGTTTGCCTGAGATGACCCTCCTCCTCCAGTGCTGCACACAGGCCTTCCTAACAGAAGAACCTTAAATTTGATGGTGTAAGTGCACAAAAATGGTTCAGTAAAGACATGAGTGGATGAAGTAGAACACTGATCTTGTCTGTCTCAGGATGGTACACCCAGGGGTTGATGTGTGGCAGTGGACAAACTCTCCTGCCAGTTCATGAAGGAGTAGACAATTTCCCCTGGAACATTCCTATATATTTCTTGTGTGATCTTATATAGTTCTGATTTTATTTGTTAATACAATAGGCCTATATGTAGGCCTGGGGGGTCTCTTTCCTGTCTCCCCATTGTGAGGCAAGACAGTTCTTAGGCCAACCCTGTCTATGAACTTCTGCTATGCTGAATGAATTCACTCTTTCCATTCCATCAAAGCACTGCAGACATAGAAGTATCTCCCTTGGTAAGGAATACCCCAGATGTAGCAATTTTATCATTCAACTCCCAGGCATAAGGCCTTGGAGAGGTGTGACTTAGAGAAAGTACAGAACATTGTAGTCCAGTCTGGTGGACATGACTATCTCACCTTGATATTGAGCTCTTGCCCCTTGACCCCAGCTGAATCTTCACAACCTCAGCTCCCAGATTCTTAATAGGCATTTTACACCCTTTCCCATGGGCAAAGAGAGAGTGAGCAGGGTTCATATAAGGAGTCTGAACTGGTTCAGGGAGGCTTGTTCCTAGTCATTGGTATCTTTGAGGTCTCCAGGATCATGTTTGAACCAACTTTCAAATATCTTAACTTCCACATTTGCCCAAGATGATATTTGATCTCCTTTATAGAAAGCACCTTTTCTGAGTTGTCAGAACAAAGCCATTGCCTATCAGAATATTATGAAATTCCTTAACATAAAACAGCACAATGGGGGTCTTTCCACTTCATGCCCTGGCAACAAATTCTAAGGATTAAGTTTTTATAACAGCATCAATAATGACAAAACTTTCCCTAACCTCCTGGTTCTATGATGTTCTTTCACGGGTTTGAGATGTACTGCAGCAACTACAGGCCTTTCCCTAGCACAGTGATGCCTGATTTTGGCATGTAAACAAGAAATTTGCAAGTGTTATGTCTGACTAATCCTATACTTTGTATTCCAGCAGCTATCACTGTGCCATTTACTCTGTGACATTGATGACTCATGTCATCATGTGCTTTTCTCTAAATGTGCTTTTAAGCTGTAAAGAATTGCATATCCAGATGATAGGCAGTAAGTCTTTAAACGGGTCTTCTGTTCATACTTAGTTTCAGCTGCTAAAAACTTAAAATTATTGTTTAGATTTTTGAAAGTTTCATACATGTATATAATGAATTATAGTCATTTTCAAGCTTTATTCCACTTCCCACTCCTATTTCTCAGCACCTCATGGAACTTTCTCTAAAATTGACCACATACACAATCATAAAGAAAATGTCAATAGATACAAAAAATGAGAATAACTCCTTGTATCATATCAGACCACCATGGTCTGAAGCTAGAGTTCAACAACAAAAAAAACACAGAAAGCTTATAAACCCATAGAAACTGAACATCTCTCAATTGAACCACATCTTGCTCAAGGAAGAAATAAAGAAATCAAAGACTTACTATTACTACAATTTAATGAAAATGATCCACAACATACCCAAACTTATGGGACACAATGAAAGGCGTGATAAGAGAAAAACTCATATGAAAAATGTAGAAAAATCTCTGCATGAGACGTAACAGCACAGTTGAAGACATTAGAAAAATTAAAAGCAAACTCATATAGAAGGAGTAAAGGGCAGGAGATAATTAAACTTAGGGTGAAATCAATATAATAGAAACAAAGAGAACAGTACAAAGAATCAATGAATCAAAGAGTTGGTTCTTTGAGAAAGTCAACAAGATAGACAAACCTATCTAAACTAACCCAAGAAGCAGAGAGATAATATCCGAATTACCAGAATCAGAAATGAAAAGGGGGACTTACAGATACCCAGGAAATCCAGAGAATTATCAGATCATACTTTGAAAATCTATAGTCCACTAAAATAGAAAGTCTAAAAGAAACAGACAGCATTCTGGAAGGTACCCCTTACCAAAAGTAAATCAAGATCAGAGTAAAGACCCAAATAGATGTAAAAGCCCAAAGGAAATTGAAGCTGTTATTAAAAGTCTCCCATGTAAAGAAAGTTTGGGACCAGAGGATTCAGTGCAGAATTCTACCAGACATTCAAAGAAGAACTAATAACAATACTCCTCAAACTGTTCCATAAAGTAGAAACTGAAGGAACATTGTCAAACTCTTTTTATGAGGCCACAATCACCCTGATTCCGAAGCCACTAAAAGATAAAACAAAGAAAAAAAATTATAGACCAATATCCCTCATTAACATTGATGCAAAAATACTCAATAAATTTCTGGGAAACCAAATATCAAAAACATATATATCAAAACATACATTTCAAAAAATCTTCCACCATGATCTAGTAGGCCTCATCCCAGAGATGTAGGGATGGTTTAACATATGAAGAAATGTGAATGTCACCCATCATATAAACAAACTGAAAGAAAAAAATTCACATGACCATCTCATTAAATGCTGAAAAAGCCTTTGACAAAATAAGACACTGCTTCATGATAAAAGTCCTGGAGAGATCAGGAATACAGGGAGAATACCTAAATATAATAAAGGTGATATACAGCAAGCCAACAACTAATATCAAACTAAATGGAGAAACATTCAAAACAATCTCACTAAATCTAGGAACAAGACAAGGCTGTCCTCTCTCCCCTTATCTATTCAATATAGTTCTCAAAGCAATAAGAGAACAAAAGGAGACTAAGGGATACAAATTGGAAAGGAAGAAGTCAAAGTATCTCTATTTGCAGATGACGTGATCATATACATAAGTGACCCCTACAATTCTACCAGGGAATTCCTATAGCTGATAAACACCTTCAGCAAGGTGGCAGGGTAGAAGATTAATTAAAAAAAATCAATAGCCCTCCTATACATTAAGGATAAAAGGGCTGAAAAAGAAATAAGGAAACCTCACCCTTTATAATAGCTGCAAACAGCATTAAATATCTTGGTGTAACTCTAGCCCTCTAACTAAAGAAGTAGTAGAGCTGTTTGACAAAAACTTTAAGTCACTGAAGAAAGAAATTGAAGTGAATATAAGCACATGGAAAGATCTCCCATGATCCTGGATAGGGAGGATCAACATAGTAAAAATGGCAATTTCAGCAAAAGCAATTTGCAATTTTAATGCAATTCCCATCAAAATCCCAACACATTTTTTTTTACAGTCCTTGAAAGAACAATACTCAACTTCATATGGAATAATAGGAAACCTAGGATTGTCAAAACAATCCTGCTCAATAAAAGAACTTCAGGAGGAATCACCATCCGTGACTTCAAACTATAAAGCTACAGTAATATAAACAGCCTAGTACTCACACAAAAACAGACTTGTGAATCAATGGAATTGAATTGAAGATCCCAACATTAACCCACACACCTATGAACACCTGATTTTTTGACAAAGAGACCAAAAATATTCAATCTTCAAAAAATGGTGTTGGCATAACTGGATGGTAGTACGTAAAAGAAATCAAAGAGATCCAAACCTATCACCCGGCACAAAACTCAAATCCAAGTGGATCAAAGACCTCAATAAAACCCAGCTACACTGAACTTGATAGAAAAAAAGTGGAAAATACCCTCCAATGCATTAGCACAGGAGACCATTTCCTAAATATAACACCAGTAGCACAGACACTAAGAACAACAATAAATAAGTGGAATCTCCTGAAATTGAGAAGCTTCTGAAGGCAAAGGACACAGTCAATAAGACAAAATGACAGCCTACAGAATGGGAAAAGATCTTCACTAGCCCTACATCTGACAGAGGACTGATCTCTAAAATATATAAAGAGAACTCAAGAAACTAGAGCCCCAAACCCTAAATAACCCAACTAAAAATGGGGTTCAGAGCTAAGAAGGGGAATTCTCAACAGAATTACAAATGGTTGAAAGGCACTTAATAAATTGCTCAACATCTTTACCCATCAGAGAAATGCAAATCAAAAGAACTTTGAGATATGACTGAACACCTGTCAGAATGGCTAAGATCAAATACACAAATCACAGCCTATGTTGTAGAGGATGGGGAACAAGGGGAAAACTCCTCTGTTGTTGGTAGGGGTGTAAACTTGTACACTCACTCTGGAATGAAATATGGTGGTTCCTCAGAAAACTGGATTCAAGCTCTCCAAGGATCCAGCAATACCACTATTGGGCATATACCCAAAGGATGCACATTCGTACCCCAAAGGCATTATCTCAACTATCATATCAGTATTCTTCATAATAGCAAGAACCTGGAAACAACCTAGATGTCCCTCAACTGGATTAACAAACTGTAGTACATCTATACAATGGAGTAGTACTCAGCAATAAAAAAAAAAGACATCCTACAATTTTCATGCAAGTGAATGGATTTGGAGAATATCCTCCTGAGCATGGGATGTACTCACTCATAAGTGGATTTTAGATTAAAAAAAAAAAACAAAAAACTGAAGAGTCACCAAGCTGCAAATCACAACCCCAGAACATCTTGGGATTAGAAGGAATTTAAGAGAGACATCTGGAGGTTCCTCTAAGAATAGAAAATAGAGAAGATCACCGTAGCAAACTGGGGTCATAATGGGTTGCCACCAAGAATACTTGGGAAGAACTCTTGAAAGAGGGAAAAGGTTGAGTGAGAGAAGCAAAGATGGAGATATAAAGAGGTGGATATCTCAGTAGAGGAAGACAATGTGGGGTTTCCACCCCTATAATCAAATGAATAACCACCCTAAGTGTCATCACTGCACCTACATCCAATAATGAATTGAGGTGTAGGCAGAGATCCGTGGGTGAGCACTGGGCAGAGCTCCTGATCCAGCTGAGAGCGGGGGAGGAGAGTCTGGATGAGCAAGGGAATAAGGATTATGAAGGAAATTCCCACATTGATGGCTCTCTGGAGCTCTGTGGCGCTCACTGAATCAAGAATAGCCACTGGAGATGGATCAGGAAAAAGAGCGAGGCCCTCCAAGGGCAGGTGACTGTCCATTGGCATGGGCAGTATGTGGAGCCTCGAGGGGTGGGATCAGAATGTCTTCCTGTGTGTGCACTGGCACCTTGGAGCCCATTCTTTGCAGAGGAACACCTATCCCAGTCTTGACTTTGAGATGAGGATATTGGATTTGCCTGGAATGGTTGTGCCACTCTGTGCTGACCCACCTTGAGACTTCTTGCCCTTTTGTGGAAGGGGATGGGCAAGGGGGAGGAGGACTGGGGGATACATAAATAAAAATGACTTTTCTATGAAAAAAGGAAAAAAAGACAATAATAATTAATGGCTCGTCTACCCATAATACAGTTATTTTAATTGTAAGAAATACAATGGTTTGGGGCAGGTTTTTGTTTTTGTCTTTACTTAAAACTTGAAATACTCATCTTTAAGAAGTTAAAAGACCTTGGACATCTACAAGTCTAAAGCTTGAAATACTCATCTTTAAGAAGTTAAAAGACCTTTGACAGCTACATGTCTAAAGCAGAAGGGAGGCTCTCCAGTAAAACTTACAAGCAAAGAAATATCAAACTGATTGGTGCCAGTATATTCTACAAGGTAAAATCTCATTACTTAACCTCCATATGTTTTTACTTGTAAGAGAAGTTAAAGTCCCGGTTTAATTATAATTTAAAGCTGACTTTAGAGCTGGAGTATAGCTCTCCTCTTCTTTAAATCCAAGCACACTTGTCAAAGGAAAATGCAAAATCTCTGTTATTGCCATGAGGTTTATAACACTCTGTATTATATCAGAAGAGTCACCTGACATGGGACAGAAAAATAGCTAAAAATAAGGGACTACTCTGGTGTTACTAATTCTATGCTGAATAAATACTTATATTAAAACCTATAAGATTATGTATGTTTGTATAGATGTATTTATATTAAACTTTTTGTCATGACATTGATGTTCATAAAGAATACTAATTATAGAAAAAAGCTTCATTTAGCTCTCTGTACATTGTGTTGGGTTTTAGTCTTTTATCAGTTTTCTGCAATGATCCATGGCAACGCCTAATTGCAAACTTGAATTATCCAAAAGGAAGATGGGGCACCACAATGATGATTTCACATGGATTATGACAAAGCCACTAGGCTGACAAACACCAACCAAAGATTGGATTTGGATTACAAGCTGCTCAAGACAATTTCAAGGCAGCTTGCTAAGATGAACCAGCTTCACAGACTACCATAGTCAGGACTTGAAAGAAGCTGTGCCCTTTCCTGTTATGCAGAGACTGGACAACAAAAGATACAGCTACTTATTTCAGGACTTGACAATTAACAAAACTTTTCATTTTAGGATCCCCTAAAGATGCCATAGCCTCAGACAGCAGGAGTAAATTTAAGAACATGATGCCCACATTCCCAAGAGGTGGGGTGGGTTGTATTTGGTCTTTTGATGGGTTATGAATGATAGGAGACAGTCTCATATATTTTATAACACTTTATGTTTCTGCACTAGCTAGAAATTTCCATTATAAAAACCAGTGCAGATGTACATGTAACACACCCATGGGGACACCACAGTGAGTGCTGTAGAAAGAGTGTAGAAGGCAGAGGATTGTGATGACCAGTACATGACAGGGAGGCTGTGCCATGAACCCTTCACAGTAAGGCTGCCTGCAAAAGAGCTCAGTAATTGACACTCCAGCATGAATTTGGAATGGCTCAGAAAGTTCTGCCCCCGAATTGATGAACAACAGGCAGTGGATGGTGTGGGGATATGTTTTAAATTTAATAAAAACATTCAGAGATATCAGAGGGATCTACCCAGAGTCAGTCTAGGAGGATCAGACAGTGGTAACTTGAACCTTTAATCCCAGCACTGGGAATATCCAGGAGTGGTGACCTATGCCCCTGATCCAATCAAATCTGTGTTTGAGGTCATCTTAGTTTACAGAAGGAATTCCAGGCTCCCAGGCAGGCAGTGGTGGTGCAATGCCTTAATTGAACGAAGAAAGAAAGTATTGAGGGCAGGTATAGAAAGATAGAGCAAGCAGAAGAAGCTGTGGCTCACACTGTTAGTCCCAACACTTGGGAAGCAGAGGTAAGAGAATCTCTGTGAGTTCAAATCCAGCCTGGTCTTCAAAGCAAGTTCCAGGACAGCAAGGACTGTTACACAGAAAACTCTGTCTGGAAAAAAACAAAGAAGGACTGGAAGAGGTGCCTTTGTCCTCTGATATCTCAGGCTGTTTTTATTAAATTTGAAACATATTAGTTGAACTTAGTAAGATATTCATCCATCCGTCTGTCCAACCGTCTGTCCATCTGTCTGTTCGCCTGTCCATCCATCCATCCATCCATCCATCCATCCATCCATCCATCCATCCATCCATCCATCTATCTATCTATCATCTATCTTTACCTACCTATCTACACATACACACATACTCACACAGCAATTATAAAAACAATGTATTTGAGGGTGGGATACAAGCAGACTCAGGAGAAATAGGGAGGAAGGAAGACAAAGTACATATGCTGAAAATGCATTGTACTTCTGTATGAAATTCCCAAAACAGTATTAAGAAATAAAACAGAGAGAAGATATTTCTTTACCCTTTTGAGAAGCAATGCTGGGAAGGGACATCCTTAATCCAACTTTGGTTTTAAGACTTGAGAACATGTTTTTTTCACTGTACGTATTTTTTTATTCTTGGATTTTTTTTTTTTTTTTTTAGATCCTGAGGATAAAATGCAGGGCCTCATGCATGCCAGGCAAACATGAGACTCTTAAGTTGCATCTCAAGCCTTCTGTTGGATTTAATTCCCTAATAATTCCCTGATGAGTTTTACATCTACGTGCATGTGTCTGTAGTTTTCCTTTCTTACAGTGTCTTTATGTGATTTTGAATTATAATAGTGAGCAGTTCATATGAGTTAAGAAGAGTTTATTTTTAAATTCTTGAGAGAGCTTATGAAAGATTGGTATCATTTAAAAGTTCTAAATAATTCAGGAGTGAAAACTTCTGGGCCTGTTACTTTGAAAAATTACTAATTATTAATTTTATTTCTTAAGTAGATGCTGGTTATATTGGCGTCAAATTATGCTGATAATTGTGAGTTTCTGTTGGCTGTCATTCAAGCAATCAGTCTATTGTGATATTTGTGTTCATTGAGCTCTTCATAATATTTCATTATCATTTGGAAATCTGAGGCGAATAGTGGTAACCTTTAATTCCCAAATTAGCAGCCCGTGTCTGTTCTCTCTCAGTTTTCTTCACCAAAGCTGCCAGTTTCACTGATTTCATGTTACTCTCCGTTGCTTTCTTATTTCCAGTTGTATTTATTCTTTGTTATCTATCACTTACATAGTCTCTCTGCTCTGTGTCTATGTGGCCTCTTTCTTGTTCCTTCTGAAAGTCCCAGCTCAAAATGGTTTATTTTATACTTTGCTTCTTTCCTAAGATACCCATTCAAAATTGCAAATTCTTTCTAAGTCTGCTTTTGCTGCAGCTTGAAAATTTTAATAAATTGTATTTTTATTTCTGTAGAATTCAACTAGCTTTAAATTACTCTTTGCACTTTAAAAATCTGTTTTATGCTATGTGTATGTGTGTTTTTCTTGTACAAACATATATGCACTCTGTGCACTGAGGTTGGAGAGGGCGTCAGATCCCCTGGAACTGGAGTTACAAATGATTATGAACCACTTTGTGAGTACTGGGAGCCAAACTAGGGTCCTCTGCAAGAGCAGCAGTGCTCTTAACCACTGAGACATCTTAAGAGCCCCTGCCTTTTGTTTTAGGCACAGGGTCTCACTATTTGACTTAGCCTTGCCTTGAACCCCCAGTTCTTGGGCCTCCACCTCCTGAGGGCTGGAGTAACAAGAATTACCAGAGGCCTTTGGAGAGCTTGGTCTAAGACTTCCTCCAGGTTATGAACAGACAAAATCCATGAATGCAGCAGAACTAGATCCACAGCTTCTGGCAAGTAATGATATTTTAAGCCCAACTAAAAAGTGTGTTTTCTAAGACATCTTTTAAAAAATAATTTAAAAGCGTACTTGTAGGAGTTTTCTGGCCTGTCTGGCTGGTGGTCCAGACCCCAGACCTGTAGTCCCAGACTGTCCACCACAAATAATTACACAAAAGCTTATATTGATTTCATGCTGTTCAGCCTATGTCTCAGGCACATTGTTAGCTATCTCTTTCATGCTAATTCAACCCATTTTCATTAACCTGTCCCGCCATGTGGCCCATGGTTTACCTATTTCATTACATCTTGTTTCATGGGTGGCTCGATGGTGTCTCCTTTTATTCTGCCCTCCTTCCCCTATCTATGGTCTGATTTCCACCCTACTTCTAAGGTGCCTGCCTTAGGTAGGCCAAAACAGTTCTCTTATGTGTGATATGGAGAGACATCCCACATCCCATACTACCCACATACACCAACATGCACACAAGTGTAAGCACCTGTACACATGGACACCTCCTGTTTGTTTTAGACTGAAATATGCAAGCACAACATTGCAGCATGGTGACATTTTGTTTATTTGATAAAAATAGCTTATAATATCAGAGGGCAAGTCACTCTCAGAGCCAAGCCATGAAGGTCAGGGATTCCGAACCACACCTTTAGCCCTATCACTTGGGAGGTACAGATCCAATGAGTTCAAGGCCTAACAGAGCTGGGGAGGTGAGGCACACACCTTTAATCCTAGCTGTAGGAAAGTTGAATCAGGAAGTAAACTAATAATAGGGCAGAGGCAGAGGAGGGAGAAGAAGGTCAGCTTTACCTAGCACTTCCCCTTTTGGCTGAAGACAGGGAGACTTGTGGTAGGAGGATTTATGGAGAAAGGCCTGAGGAGTTGGCTGGGTGAGAATGGTCCTTGTCCTTGATTTGTTATGTCTGTATTCCAGCTTTCCCCCAATATCTGGCTCTGAGTTTTTATTATAATACAAATAGATTTTTTTCAATATTGTAGGAACTTAGTGCTATGAACTTTTCTCTTAACACTGATTTGATTATGTCCCATAAGTTTGAGTTTGTTGTACATTTATTTTCATTAAATTCTAGGAAGTGTTTATCTTCTTCCTTTTTATTTTATTTTTATCCAGTGGTAACCCAGTAAAGGTTTGTTCAGATTCCATAAGCTTGTAGGCTTTCTGTTGTTCTTGAAATCTAGCCTTAATCCATGATGGTCTGATAAGATCCAGGGGTTATATCAAATTTTTGTATCTGTTGAGATTTGATTTGTGTCCAAGTATATGGTCAATTTTGGAGAAGGTACCATGCAGTGCTGAGAACAAAATGAATTATTTTGTGTTTGGACAAAATATTCTGTAGTTATCTGTTAGGTATATTTGAGTAATAGCATCTGTTAGTTCTGTAATTCATGTTTAGTTTCTGTCTAGATGACCTATCCATTGGTCAAAATGGCGTGTTAAGATTTCCCACTATTATTGTGTGGGGGTATTACGTGTGATTTAAGCTTCAGTAATGTTTCTTTATCAAATGTGGTGTCCTTATATTTGAGGCAGAGGTGTTTAGAATGGAGACATTATCTCAGTGGATATTTCCTTTGGTAAATATAAAATGCCTTCTCGATCTCTTTTGATTAACTGGTTAGAAGCCTATGTTGTTAGATATTAGGATAGTTATACCAACTTGCTTCTTAGATTCATTTGATTGGAAAATCTTTCTTCAGTCTTTTGCTCTGAAGTAATGTCTATCTTTGGTGTAGAGGTATGCGTCTTGTATGCATCTGAATGGTGGATCTTGCTTTTGTATCTATTCTATTAGCCTATTTTTTTTTTATTGGTGAATTGAGTTGATTGATATTGAGGGACCATTGGATTGTGAGTTCCTCTTACTTTGTTGTTAGTGGTGATAGTGTTTGTCTGTTTCCCTTCTTCGGTTTTTGCTGGTGTGAGATTATCTACTACCTGTGTTTTTGTGGGTGTAGTTAAGGTTCTGGGGTTGAAGTTTTCTTTCTAATACCCTCTGTGGGGCTGGATTTGTGAATAAATATTGTTTAAATTTGACTTTGTCATGAAATACTTTGTTTTCTCCATCTATAATGATTGACAATTTGGGGGGGTATAGTAGTTTGGGATGACATTTTTGGTCTCTTCGAGTCTGCAAGACATCAGTGCAGGCCCTTCTGAATTTTAGGGTCTCCCTTGAGAAGCCAGGTGTGATTCTAATAGATTTGCCTTTATATTTTATTGGCCTTTCCCCATTACCATTTTTAATGTTCTTTCTTTGTTCTGTATGTCCAGTGTTTTGATTATTATATGGCAAGATGACTTTTTTACTTCATCTATTTGATGTTCTATAAGCTTCTGGTGCCTAATATGCATGTCTTTCTTTAGACTGGGAAAATTTTCTTCTATGATTTTGTTCAATATATTCTCTGGGTTTTTATAGCTGGGTTTTTGTGTTAAGAATTTTTTGATGATGAATCTATTTCCTCTATTGTGTCTTCCACTCCTGAGGTTTTCTCTTCTGTCTCTTGTGTTCTGTGGTAATGCTTGCGTTTGTAGTTTCTGATTGCTTCCTCAGATTTTTCATTTCCAGAATTCCCTCAGCTTATGTTTTCTTTCCTGCTTTTATTTCCATTTGCAGATCTTGAACAGTTTTCTTGGATTTTTTTGGGGGGGGGGATTTATTAATTTCTTATAAGTTTTTGTTTTTCTCAATTTTTAAGGGATTTTTTTTAATAACCTCTTTAATGACCTCTATCATCTTTATAAAGTCTTTTTTAAAAGCAATTTTCTTGTGCTTCAGCTGTGTTATACTGTTATGGTCTCACTGCTGTAAGAGAGCTGGGTTCTGGTGGTGCCATATTGCCCTTTCTGCTATGTATTGTGTCCTTATATTAACATGAAGCATCGAGATTTGGGATGGCTATAGGTGTTGCCTGTATTTGTCTTTGTTGGATGGGTGTTTTGTTCCTTGGCTTCTTTTCTTTTCTCTAGTCTTCTGGCTTAAATAACTAAGAATTCTGGTGACTAGCATGTTTTCAAGTCCAGTAGGGTATTCCCTCTAGAGTTTTGAGGCTTAGGAGGTTCCTACATTTGTCCTGGCCTCTGATAAAGCCCAAATCTTGTTCTAAAGTTGTAGAACAGGACATAGAGATCAGGGAAGGGAGTGCATTCTGCGGTTGCTAGATCAAGTCTGGCCTCTGATAAAGCAGAAATCTTCTGAGGTTGTATACCAGGATATGAAGCCCTAGGCAGGGAGTAGGAGTGCAGTCTGATGTTGCTGGGCAAGCTTTAGGAGTCTTATGAGGAGTGTGTGTGTGTGGGTGGGGGGCATGTCTTCCCTGGGGTCCCTAGGAACACTATGGCCTCTGGTAAAGTTACCAGGTTTGTAGAGGCCAGGGGACGAGGTGGATAGAATCTTCTAAAGCAATAAAGTTATTGATAAAAAAGGGCTATGGGTCATAGAAATAGGAAGCAGTGTATTCCCCCCCTGAGAAAATGAGTTGCCTTTTGACAATTTTGATTGATATAATATGAATAAATAACATTTAAAATATTTATATTTTAGGAGTCTTCTTTCTAAAACCATGATAAGAAAAGGAATTTGAAGGAACATGTTGAGAATCTGACTTTCAGAAGTTAATGTATCTAATAATAACATGGTGTGTTCTTATGACCTTATATGTTCATGCACTTTAACATGGATGTAGTCTTTCCATTGTGAGGTGAGATTTTTATGACCTTATACATTCATGCACTTTAACGTGTGTGTAATCTTTCCATTGGGATGTAGGAGAAGAATAACTGAAAGGAATCGTATGCCCAAATGTCTAGAACATTGAGCAACCAATGAGTACCACAGCTAACCCACTTTTCAAATAACCTCATGGAGTTAAGCAAGTCTCTAGTTAGTACTTACACACACTTCTGATTTCTTTGATCTCTCTTTGAGAGACCCAGTTATGGCTCATCAATAATGTACCTGCATGTGGACATATTTTAGATAGTTATCTGTACAGTGTGATGGGTTGGGGATAGGGATAAATTCGTTTAAGAATTGATGATGCTGCGCTGCATCCCCAGCTGTGATTTGAACACTAATCTCACACTTTATTACAGAGAAGAGAATGGAAGTGATAGGGGTTTACAATAGTCGTTACAGAGTGTGTTGTGGGCTATAGGTCTCCAGGAAGGGCATCGGTCCTGACACTGCAGGCAGCAGGGGGATTGAGCAGATAAAGATCTATAAGGAATTTGATCTCTTTAGGGGAAGTGGCTGTGTGCAAGTCCAGTTCTTTGTATTATCAGGCCTTTTTCTCCAGCCTCTGAATTTTTCACATTATGTTGACTTGTCAGTTACCCACCAATGCCCTATTCACGCTACTGTGATTTTATTCTCATTTAAAAGTTTAGGCTTCTAATTGAGAAATGTTGATGTTTTCAGATACATGTGACAGATTATTAGGCAGCAAGAGAGACCGGCTGTCAATGGGCATCTTGAATTATATGTTTAAAATTGTCTTTGATAACAAGGATGCCAACCAAATTATTCACTTGACGAAAATGTTCTTTGCTTCTCTGAAAATGATGTGATTGAAAACTGTGGAGGTTTGATATCTTTTAGTATGTTTGTTTGGTGAGAGAAATTTTAATAAACTATACTTCTGTGAAAATCATTTTCTGTTGCCTTTGGAGAAAATTAAATAAATGAAAGACTTAGTAGCTTTGAAATTTAGTTTTGAAAAATGTAACCCTTTTCAATCAGATTCAAGTTTTAAGGAATTCTCCTGGATTAGCTCTGTATCAGGACAGAACTTTATTGAACTTTAGTGTGGGGTCTGGCATTGTGCACCCTCAATAGGCAGGTCAGGGAATGTGCATTGAGGAAATGAATAATGGGGTAAGTTCTCTGTGGAACAATACTATTGCTTTTGTTTTCACCCCAAAGTTTTCAGTGGTTTTTAGGGAGGAAATGTATTAAACTCTTGAGCTATTCTTTGAAAGGTTCAGTAGATTCTGACCTCTTATAGTTTGGACTCTTTTGGGGGTTCCTAGCAGTGGGATCAGGGCCTTTTGGGGGCACATGAGCTGGCTTTTTGGAACCTATTCCCCATGTCGGGATGCCTTACCCAGCCTTGATGCGGAGGGAGGATCTTGCTCCTGTCTCAACTTCATATGCCATGCTTTGTTCACTGACAAGGGAGGCCTGCCCCTTTCTGAAGAAGTGAATGGAGGAGGTAGGTGGGTGGGGAAGTTGAATCGCAAGAGATGGGGGAGGGGAAACTCTGGTTGGTATGTAAAATAAATGAAACAAATTTAGTTTAAAAAATACTGTGGAAGTGATTTCCTATTAGAAAATAGTAATTTCCTCAATTTTTAGATTCAAGTAAAATAGGCGTGAATTTTACTATTCTGAGTCTGTGTGGAAATAACGGATTTTAGAAAAAGAGTAAATCATCTAAAATCCTCAGGCCTGGATTAGGAATGCCGTAGTGAAGTGTCTAGTATAATGGCTTCTTGAAGCTGTTCAAATACTCCTGCTATGCCTGCAGAGTGTTGTGACCTGGAACCAAGTGTGAAAACAAGATCTGCAATGCTCAAGTCCACACAGTGGATCCAAGCTGAAGTTTGATCTGAACTGTCTCTGACTACATCTGCGGCTCGGGATGTTGTCTACAAGTTCTGGTGTGAGAAGTCCTGTTATAACAAGGGTTGTCAGGGTAGCTGGAAGCCAACTAGATGTTTCTCTGGAGAAGTCTTCAGGCTCTTCTCTTATTGTCACTTTGAGTATTTCCCATAATATGGCTGCTTCAGAGTCATTAGCTTCTGTACAAAGAGGCTCAAACTTAAGAAAGGAGTGTGCAGGTAGGGCATATTCCTTACACCATATTTACAAGACATATATTATTATTATTATTATTATTATTATTATTATTATTATTATTATTATTATTATATAGTGATTCTTGACATGGTCATCACTGTAAGGGATGCCTTCTCACCCAACAGCTGAGAGAACAGTGCCAAGCACATGTCTAATGAAGTGAAAATGAAGTAAATGCTAGAAGAAAGTCAATTCTATGTAATGTTCTTCACACATGCAGATTCTATTCCATTAGATCAAAGAAGAGGCTGCGTGTGCATGTGTGTATGTGTGCGTGTGTGTGTGTGTTATATGAGGGACATATGTATGGGCATGAATGTGGAGGGCAGGTGACAAACTTGGGTCTTATCCCTCAGAAACCATTTACCTTATTTTACTGAGACAGTGTCTCTCATTGCTTTGGAACTCAGCAAATTAGTCAGTCTGTTTGGCCAGAGAGCCTTGGGATTCATTAATCTCTCCCAGCATTGGATTATCACACTCAACTTCTTTACATGAGTACTTCATGCTTGCCCAAGAGACACTGTATTAGCTGATATATTTCCATGTCTCTCAAGATATTTTTCTTATACCAAATATGTTTTTCATACCAACATTAATAGTAGTTTGGATTCTGCTGATAAAATGAAAGTCTGGTTTACACTGGTGTCAACAAAGAGAATGACATTTTCTTCTTAAGACTCTAAGATATTTCATTTATTTTATGTATTATGTAGAAGAAGACTATGCGCTTTCTTCTAGAACTAAATAGCTCAAAGTCTCCATCAATAAAGTTAGCTGCCATTCAAAAAATGTAGCACCTTTGGTCTTAGACTGCTTCCTATCTAGTTATCATTTTTTCCCAAGAATCCGAAAACAAAGAGATCCATGCAGAAAATTTGCCGTGTGTTTTCCTGTCTATTTCCATTTCACTTTTCAAGCTTTGGACAGTGGTGCGAATTTGAAGAAGTAAAGATTTACTAGTTCCTCCTGCCTTTGCTACTGGTAAATCATTGGTTCTATGACATCATATCTTTGACCCTCTGCCACCATTCATCACAATGGAAGACTTCTGTATAATAGATGAAAAACAAATATGAAAAGTAAGTGTTCCTGTGATGCAATCACATTTCAAAATCAAAGAGCTAAGAAAGAGCTTGGTGAGAAAAGCAGCGTCTCTGAAACGGTTGTTGTTGCGAAGGATGCTTGGGTTTAGGAAAGGAAGCAACTGAGAGCACCTGCTCTTGGTCCAAGTGGAGAAAAGCTGCTAAATGTGGACTTGGCAGGAAGGAAGCTGTGTGTGAACAAGAAATGTCCCTTAGTGGAGGCAGTGACAATCTATCTATTCCTTCTAAATAGACTATGTAGGTTATAAACTTAAATGTGCAGTCTGATTCTTATCATATGTAAATTCCAAAACTTATGCCCATACACCAGCACATATAACATACGTGTACACACACACACACACACACACACACACACACACACACACACACCCCTCAAATCTCACAAACATGGCATGGAAAAATAACTTGATTGATTGAAACACACTCACATAAAAATGAGTGAGTCCTCTGCAGTTGCCTCTGGAGAGAGAAGAGGAATTGGAACAAGAAAAAAGCAAAACCCTTTTATAAAATTGAAGATATATTATTTGTGTTTTTATTTGAAGATTAAAAAAATTATATTATTTTTGTTTGTATAGGAAGTATCATGTACTTGTACAAGACAAAGATGTTTATTTGATATTTGCATTATAGGGGCAAATAATAATATTTTAAACACACGGACAGTTTTATTTAAAATTTTGAGGCTGAAATATAGTAAACTATCAACTTCCCAGCTCTTCAACTATTTATTTCTTTTTGTAACCCCTCGATGTTTGGTTTTGTTTTCTTTTGTAGTTGTTCTGAGGCAAAGTTTCACAGAGCCCAGGTGGTCTTGAACTCATAAACTCTTGATTCTCTTGCTTCCACCTGTAAAGTACAACATTACAGATATGGACTGTTTGGGTTTGATTGTGTGAGCCTCCTCACCAACAACAGCCTCAACAGTTTCAGCTTGAGGGCTTAGTACCAACAAGAGGGGATGCGACTGTTCATCATGTTGTGGGTGTCTGCCTTGTATATGTATCATTTTCCTCTTGTCATCATCTGGGTCAAAACAAGTTATAGGATTAGTGGACAAGGAGAGTTGGAGACACACTGCTGTGTTAGGAGAGGAATGGTGGCTTGTGTTAACATTTGTCACCAACAGTGTATTGTCATTGCCAGGCAGGGTCATCTTTATTTAAAATTGCAAGTATTTGTGGTACAAAATTAAGTGGTTTTTTTTTCCTCAAGTAATTGTTCTTTGACAAGCTCATAACCAAATCAGTGGCCTCATGCAATCCATTTGTTTTTCTTATTTTTTATTGATTTTGAGACAGAGTCTTATATATTCTGTGCCAGCCTTAAAGTTGTGGCAATCCTTACTGCCTCAGCCTTCCCGGTGTTGAGAACATAGACACCATCCAGCTGTGTGTTCTGTAGTTCTGTAACAGTTCTTCTGACTTTGTCAGGCTTCTTCAGCCCAACTGTTAATTTACAGCTTTAGCCAGTGGATTTGCCATCCTGCCATCTTCAGATGTAGGTCAGAATCTTCAAACCTGCCATGTATATAAGGAAATATGAAAGTAGAAAGAGATAGATGTCTACACAGAGAGGTTTTAAGTGACAGATACAGAAGTGGAAGATCCCAGTCACATGATTGAAATCACACTTACCTGCAAGAGAATTTGGAAAATGTGGTCTGGTGATGATGTATCCAAATGACCAGGAAAGGGTTGGTGACTACTCAATGCTCTACACCATAAACTGTCACATAACAGCTCTTCCCTCCCCCATCATAAGGTAAAAAAAGAAAGATATATAGGGTTTTCTTTTTTATAAATCAGTATTATCTGACAAAATCCAATTCCTGTCAGTTGGAGATCTCTGAGTTTCAGTGAAGGGTGAGATACTGAAAGAAACACCACGGAAATTTAGCGAAGGAGACAGAAGAACTTCAGATGTGAAGCAGATCTTCCCCTCTGGAAAGAAGGGCTGAGCGCGGAGGGAAGGTGTTCAGGTGAAATGTGTTAGGCAGATCTTAGGTTGTGGTGGAGAGTTTCTGCAAGGCTGGTCCCCAGTCAGAATCCTTTCCTGTGGAATTCTTGATGCATGTTGTTAGGAATGGGCTTGGGGAGCCTGCAGGGAACATGCACCCACCAAACACTGTGTATCAGGAAACGGCAATCAGGGTTGTTGGCCAATATTGTTTTAATTGTAATTTTTAAAACAAAAACATATTCATGTATAACCTATAATAAAATAAAAACATATTCTACATGATTTTACAAGTAAGCTAATACTCAAAATATTTTATTTTTAATAGATAAACCGTAAGTTGGGTGTATGTGCAACACCCTCACTGGTAGTATTTTCTTGAGCAAAGGTATATGGCTTAATTGTTGGGACCTACCACAGTTTGAGATAAAGAAAACAGCTAGCTGTGCTGAAGAAGGACGGAACGTAACACATCTCATACAGTTTTTCTCAACACTAGGAAATATACCAATAAAATACTTTAAAATTTCCTTGAGACTGTTCTTCGGCTCATGTCTGACTGTGCTCCGAGAGCAGACTCGTTTCTCTTGTTTGTAGCTGTTTTTTGCTGTTCCTTTGTGTTGGAGTCTTATCTGTCTCTCCGAGACTGTGTTGGGGACACGACCTCAGCTATTTTTGTTTCCTCTGGGAGATCTTCCAAGTGCTGAGCATTAAATTTCCCCTTCCTGCCCGGCTGGCAGTTTTTGCACCATTTGAACAGGCTACTTATTTCAGCAGTGAAGAAAGACGAAAAGAGTAAGGAAGAGAAAGAACAGCAGACAACATAATTATAGTCTATTAAGTGGGCATACTGTATGTCTTCCTGGTGTCTTAGCTTCGTTCTGGAGATGGCATGAAGCCCAAATGAGGCTGGGGCTGTGTTTCCTGGGTAACAGGCTATTTTCTCTGAAGACGTCTCTCTGCTTCTGCTCTTGTTTCCAACCATCTCTTTCCTAAACAGCAGCCAGAGTCATCTTTCAAAGCATCAGTTGGCCCATGTCTCTGTTGCTGATCCCTGCTTGTTCCAGATGCTGTAGTGGCTTCTTACCACATTTAAAGTAAAATGTGTAACCCATCCCATAGTCATATTGCTCCTTGACCTCAGAAAATGCCCCTCCCTCTGACAGCAAGTTTCCTATCCCTGCACCCTTACCACCGTTCCTTTCTTCAGAGACTTTAGTTAGCCTGGGAACCTCCTGCTTGACTTTTTCCTTTGCCTTGACTTCTGTTTCTCTCTAACATGGTGCGTCTGGTTCTGCTGCTTTTTTGGGGTGTCATTTCCTTTTCCTGTTTTACAGAACCCTCCCTCCCAGTCTTCCCCATGCCAATATCACACTTTCTGCAGCCAGCATATTTCTACAATTCAATTAACTTTCTCTTAGGGGAGTCTCCTACATAGCACCAAACCATAAACTTATTTGTTTATGGCTTTTTTCTACTGACACAGTAGCTCTGGGTCAGCAGAGGTTCTATAGTTGTGTTTATTGCCGCATACCCAGAACTTAAAACATGGTTAGTATACAGTAAGCACTTCCAGTGAGTGATTGTGATAGTGAAGGGCTGGTTTTTCATATGAAAAATAAGAATATTGAATCCTAAGTCTTGATTTCAGTGAGGTTTCTTCTTTAAGAAGGGGGGATTGGGCCAAAACATTGAACGCATCGTGCACATGGCATACCCTAATGAAGCCCAGAAAGGAGTGCTGGAGTTGGTCAGCCTTTTAGTCCTAAACTGTACTTAAGTGAAGGCAACAGACCTTCATACTTTTGACTCTGAGTGCACACTTCCTCAGTAATGGAATGGGTGGTCTTATACCCCAGTGCTACATGATAGAAAGCTAGAGACCCATAACATATTACAGGAGTTCTCTGTATGTTTGGATTCTGCTGTTATTTCTACAGCCTGGACTTTTGATTCTTGACCCCTGAACATGAAGTAGAGAATTAAAGAAAAGAGTGAGCAAAATCGAACCTGAGACAACCAGTGTGGGACTGGACTCCTGAGTCATCAGGATTGCCAGAGGAGATGGTAATGTGTGTGAAATGATATCATCAGTCTTAAAATCCATCTTCTGTCACCAGAGGGCGTGCCTTCACTTGTTAATCACTGGAGGGTGAAATGCCAGAGCCTGCCTCAGGGTACAAGATTCCCACAAGAATTTCCATATAAGATGTTTTGAGTAGTGCTTTTTCTAACTCGCAAATATTTTGAAGCCAAGACGCTTGGTTCACTTTTCCCCCAGCAACATCCCATTTAAACTGGCATAAGAAAAAGAGAGAAAAAAAAAAAAAACCCACTCTTGAGGTCCTCTGAGACAAAAAAGAGGATCCAGGCAAGGGCAGGGTGATTATAAGACAGTTGGTATACACAGGGCCGGTTAGTCCTCTTTTGCGACTTCAGAGATTCTCTGGGGCTTCAGTTTGCTTTTCTGAAAATTGCCTCTGTCAGACTTCATAGTTATTCGGTCTTATTTCTAGGCTATAGTCTGATTACATTCATTTTCACTGGTAGCGCTCAAATAAGGCCTTGTACGGACCTTACCACTGGGTTATGTTCCCACAGGCTCCACTGTACTGTTTAACCTATTTCAAGCTGTATCAGTGAGATTTAAATATTACCTAAAAACTGAGAGTGCTGAGGTCATAAAGATTTCATCCAGACTTCCTTTCCATCGTGTACTTCTCTGCCCCAACTCCCATATTTGAACAAAGTGTGATTCATTTGACAAAATTTCCTTTTTTCACATAGTTTTGGGAGAGAGAGAAGGAGAGAGGGAGGGAGGGAGGGAGAGAGAGAAAGAGAGAGAGAGAGAGAGGTGTACCAGCATTCTTTGTCAGCATTTACCCTAAGAGGTGTGTCATTTTTAAGTGACACAAGTCAGTCTCCTCTTATAAAACACCTGTGCTTTGTCAGGTTTTCTTTCTTTCTCTCTTTCTCTCTTTCTCTCTTTCTCTCTTTCTTTCTTTCTTTCTTTCTTTCTTTCTTTCTTTCTCTCTCTCTCTCTCTCTCTCTCCCTTCCTTCCTTCCTTCCTTCCTTCCTTCCTTCCTTCCTTCCTTCCTTCCTTCCTTTCTCTCTCTCTCTCTTTCTTTCTCTCTCCCTCTCTCCCTTCCTTCCTTCCTTCCTTCTTTCTCTCTCTCTCTTTCTTTCTTTCTCTCTCTCTCTCCTTTCTTTTTTTTGAACTTAATTCATAGCTCTTATGAATATCCTACCCAATTTTCTTTCTGAAAGAGTCATTGTGTGTGTTAAAGAGTGACAAGGAGAGGTTACATTTGTGTGTTTTTATTTCAGAGAATGAATACACTATCACCTGTGTGCTTATAACATACATAAATAATTCATATAAGTATAAATTTTATTTAAAATTTGTATCAGAAGGTTTTCGTTGTTGCCGCCCTTATTGTTATCAACATTACCTTTTTGGTAGAACTGAAATAGCGAGTTTAAAATATTTTTGCTTGATGCTCAGGATGAATCGACTTGTGGAAACTGCCTTTGAAGGCTCCTCACTGTGGCTGCCATGGAGTTTTGATTGGAGCCATCTGGTCTTTATCAGAGCTGGAAAGTAGAAATTACACAAAGCTCTTCAGGCTATATAAGAAACCAAGACACTTACTGCATATCAAATGATGCTTCCGTGTGAAGTATTTATAATACTGCACACCCTACTTCATTTGGGTGTCTGCTGCACATTTGTCAGAACCCTACAGTGCCGTGAGACCTCACTTTCATTGGTTTAAGTCTTACGGGATCAACAGAGTATCTGCTTTCACTATAACCACTAGGACTGAAGTTAAGTTACTAGAGAGGGTTTAGGCAGATGACACTGTGCATGTTTAAAATTACTCAGAGTGTTTGCTTTTAAGATACCTTCTTAATAAACTTTTAGAACTGAAAATGACTACAAAATGCTATGAAATAGTGAAAACAGTTCACTGAAAAACACGTTAATTAGTGGAGAATAATTAGTTATATTCTCCTTTAATCAACTATCTATGATCTGTACAGATGCCTATTTTTATAATGACAACCATTGTTGGGCCTGCCATTCTGGTTGGCTTCTATTTTAACACAAAGTAGTAATTAGGAAAGTAGAAGACTGTCTTGCATAGGCATTAATCTATCCTAGGATCTTACTGTTTGAATACTAATGTCACAGTACAACTCTCCCTAATTATTGCTTCCTTATTGGGCTTTTTCTATGGTCAAGCTCTAAGCATATTCTTTCCTTGCTCAAAGACCCATTTTCAGTGTTCTTTTTTTCTGTAGAATTGTGTTAAAAGCCTTTACTATGACATTCCAACTCTTTTAATGATTTGGTTTTTATTTCATGCCCCACTTTTTCTTAGAGTGCTGCTTGTCTTGGACTTATTTCTGCGTCCAAATTCTCTGTATGCTTTCAGGGATCAGTTTAAAAGCATAACCCATACAAGGGAAGAACCTAAGTGTTGAGAGGCTGCTTTAAATAAGACTCTGTGAGTAGAAAATGCTGGGACAAGGATTTCCACTGAAGCTGCTATCAGGGAACTCTGAAGACTGAAATCAGGCCACTCTCAAGTGCCAGCAACTTAGGAAGCAGACCCACTCAGCCTCAATCCAGAAGAAATCATCCAAGTTGTGATTGCTGCAGAGATATACTAGCCAGCTGTCTTACCCTGTAGACAATGTCCCCATCTCGGTGAGCCAGGCAAGCAGGTTTACAATCAGAAGAGAAACAAGTTTGAATTGGAAGAATTCATTTTCTTGTATAAACCATTGAAGTCAATTATTTGCTGTTTCTTCCTTGGTTATGGATTGCCCTTTGGACATCATTTGAAAACTACAAGTTAGTGAAATTAAAATAGTTTCAGAATATAAACCAATTACGTATTTTGTTTCAGCGAATCTCAATAGCATAAAAGTGAAACTTCTACCTTATCACAAAGTTAACCTGTTCAACTCAGGAGGAGACTCAAGTCAGGAGCCCTGTGTAAGTTGATTAAGGGAAGTCAATCTGGAAAACACTGGGAGGGCAGATTCCAAGGCATGGGCAGAACTGTGAGAATGAGTGAGCAGGAAGCCACTCTGGACTTACAACCTGGAAAATTATGGTTCTGAGAAGCTTTTAGGTAGTGGCCCCAAACCTGTCAGATGGCCCAGTGACATCCCAGAGCCTGTAACCAACTCTATTTTCTCACTCCTGGTGGACCTTGCTTACAGGTTTGGATCATAGGATCAAAAACAGACAAAGCATTTTCCCTATCAGTGTGGAGATATATATGTCTCTGTTCCAATGGTGTCACTATATGACAGGGAACCTGTAGTGGAATTATGTTGTTACATTGTAAATAATTGTCCTGCCTACTGGTTTAAAAAAAAAAAAATGCGGATTGGCCAAAGGCAGACAGGAAGTATGGGTGAAGCTACCAAACTAAGTAAACTCTGGGAACTGGAAGAATACAGAAGAAATCCCACAGAGTAGCCAGGGAGACACCCCAATGAGACGCCAGCAGATGCAGAGGAAAGAAGTTGAAATGCTGCTCTGAGAAAAGGTACCAAGCCTCGTAGCTAAACAAGATAAGATTCATGGGTTAGTTTAAGAGTAAAAGCTAGCAAGTTATATGCCTGGGCCCCAGATGAATCAGCATACACATACAATTAATACAAATGTCTGTGTGTTTCAGTGGGACTGTGGGATTGTTGGTCCGAAAGTCTAAGCCTTGAGGCTAGGCTGGAAAGTCCAGGCCAGAAGCCTCATACAATAAATGACAGCCCAACGTGGGTGATATATACCCACATAAAGCCATAGAAAGCTTAAAACTGTCTAGAGCACAGAAATGAAGCCAAAAGCAGCTTCTGAGTTGTGTCTGTCAAGTAGGCCATGGTAAAGAGACTGAGTGGTGTATTGGATTAAATTACAAAATTGTGTGTTTGCTGCATGCAACTTAAGCTGAGCAAGGCCAGTTCTTGGGCCCCAATGTAAGCAGGGAGCTCTATGTGTTGGATTTGAGGTTTCAGTTAATAAGGACAAAAAGGAAACAGAGTCAAAGACTGCTTTGTAGTAGTAGCAGCATTTTCTTGGGCAAACTCTCTTTGCTGGAGGGAAGCAGAGGAGAGGCTTTTTAAGAAGAAGCTTCCTGATTCAGCCTTAGAGGCAAAACACTTGTGAGTCTTTTAAGAGGTCCTGCTGTCAAACACTTTAATGGAGTTCATGAGCAGCAGATGGCAGTACTTTACTTGGTGGTTAGATAGACCCTAAAGTTCCCCAGAGTGGTAATTGTGGGTTCCACCAGTACCTAAGCTAAAAAGACAAATCCTATGAAGCTAGACTAGGAGCTGGGTGGAGCCAGTCAGACACCCTAGTGAAACCTTTAGTCCTTAGTCACTCCTGGACAGATTACAGGTGTGGTGAGAAAGGAAAGAAATAGAGGGAGCTTGACAGAATCAGCCACCCTAGCCAAGCCAAGGTGTGGTCAGAAACAGAATGAGACAAGAAATAAGAGATATACAATAAAGACAGATTCAAAAACTCTAAATGGTTTAGAGTGTGTTAAAAATATATATGTAGGCTTGATAGAGAAAAGAAAATGGGAAAAGGATAGCAAAAATTCTTTAAAAAGAAATAGAGAAAAAAAGCAATAGTAATAAGCCACATAAAGATGGAAAATACAAAGTGTGTCTGAATACTGTATGTTATTGTATTGCCTTTAAGTTTTTTGACTGAAAATGAAATAGCAAAAGCTGCTAAAAGACATTTGATTATAAATGCTGTTGGATAATTTAACCTATATTTTTTTATAAATGAGTTGACTTTAAAATTCAAATCAAAAGATATGCTACCTTGAAGAAGAGGTTTTCCTTTCATTTTCTCAGAAAATGAGAGGCTGTGGATTTATTCCTGATTAAAGAAAATAAAAAGTTTGATTTAGGAAGACCTCCTGAAAAATCTTTAATGGAAATGGATGGCCCAGATGATTCAGCATTTCAGAACACCTCTGTTGAAGTTTCCTGAGCTCTGTATCCAGAACAACTTCAAGGAGACTGGCTGAGATGACTCAGCCTTACAGACTACTCCACTAAAGACTTGTGCATAATACTAAATTTTTCTTTGAGTCCCCATTCAAAACAGGACGTAGCCTAAAGAATGATATCCACCTTTTCAAAAAATGGATTATGGATGTTTGTGTTTGTTTACAGTGTTATTTACAAGTTGTTATAGATAATTGGGAAAATGATATTAGATTTGGGGTTCTTTTGTTTTAGAAAGAGAAAAGGGGAAATGTGGTGGAATTATAATGATATATTATAAATAATTGTCCTGCCTACTGGTTTAATAAAAATGCTGATTGGCTGAAGGCAGACAGGAAGTATGGGTGGAGCTACCAGACTAAGAAAACTCTGGGAACAGGAAGAACAGAGAAGAAATGCCACAAAGAAGCCACAGAGACACCATGATGAGATGTCAGCAGATGCAGAGGAAAGAGGTTGAAATGCTGCTCTGAGAAAAGGTACCAAGCCTCATGGCTAAACACGATAAGATTCATGGGTTAGTTTAAGAGCAAGTGTTAGCAAGTTATATGCCTTGGCCCCAGGTCAATCAGTGTAAAGTTAATATAAACATCTGTGTGTTTCAGTGGGACTATGGGATTGTTGGTCTGAAAGTCTGGGCCAAAAGGCTAGACTGGAAAGTCCGGGCCAGAAGCCTCATACAACAGGAACCTGAGAAGTGCCAACACTTTCTGCAGCTGTTTGAACAGACATCAGTCTCTAGAACAGTAGATGATTCATAATGGAGTCCCCTCTAACTGGGGACCCTCTAAATTTGGCACCAAGGCCCAGGGAATTGCCTGCTTCCTGTCCTTTGTAGACATACTGCTGTGTATCATTCAGATTTATTGGAAAATAATAATATGCCTTATCTGATTGGTGATATATGTATGTATATATGCCAGTGAGCATACACACATTAATCCAGATCTGCACCTTGATGCTGGTCTCTGGAGTATGCTTTCTTGGAAGCTCAACTCTGTCTCCCTCACCCTTCCCCCACTGAGTCAAAGGTGAGAGGGAAGAAAAACCCTACAGATGTAGGGCAGTAGACAAAAAGAATTAGGTGGAAGATGAAGGGAGAATGGTGTTGCTACTTTATTTATGAAGGAGCCAGGGAGTAAAAATCTGTTCTGGATTCTTAACCACTATTCTTAATCTGTTAATTCACCACAAGTCATTAAGAAATCACATTATTTCAGTTCCTCTCAGGGCTTCCTTCACTGAACTATGTTGTATCATTAGAACTTTAAAATAGCTTTAAAAACTAGTTATTTGATTATAAAAAAAGGCTAGCACTTATAGAGGTTAGATACCTTGTTGAATCTTAAAATGAATATTCACACATCTATCCATGCAAATTGTACACTGTAGCTGAACTCTAATTATTATAAGCATGAAAGAGGTCCCTGTATGTGATGTACTTGTACCAGAGCTTATCACTGAAGTGTATCCATCTACAATGTTGTAAAGAATTACTATGGTTGTTGATATGCCATATATGAAGTTTCTGGCTACTTAAGAACTACATTTAGAGTTCTTCACACACTTTAAGATGGTAATTATGCACTCTTCTTAAACCATAAAACTGAATGTTACATAGTCACTTCCCCCAAAATAGTAGCTTTGAGAAATAAGAAGAAAAGTAGGCTTACATTGATGCAAAACAAATGCTGTTTATTCATACAGAACTGGAGAAAAATTAGGTACAGAATAAATTCTACATTTTTGTGATCTTCATTAGAGACTTAGAAAGTACCTGCTCTCCAGATAGGCCTTCTAATGGCAGCCATACCTCTAGATGTTTTATTGTGCTAAGCTTCATTGTGGTATTAGCCATAACAAGAAAAATAGGTGGAATTGGATTTTTAAGAAAGATTTATTTATTATGTATACAGGGTTCTATTTGTTGGTACATCTACATGCCAGAAGAAGGCACCCGATCTCATTTATAGATGGTTGTGAGCCACCATGTGGTTGCTGGGAATTGAACTCAGGACATTTGGAAGAATAGCCAGTTCTTTTAACCTCTGAGCCACCTCTCTAGCCAGATTACTTTTTAAAGATACCTACAGTATTTAGTTATGTTGTTTTCTTTGGAAGGAGCAGAAATAAAAAGAATAAATTTAGTGTTTCCAATAAAAGAATATGGCTATTTTTGAATGAGTACATGGCACTACTGTCATTGATTGGAGCTCTAAGTGAGAAGATGTGAGAATGGACACAGCCTGTGAAACAAGTAAGGAGACCATTTTATTAAGAAATATACAAATGTATGATTGGATAAATGGCTCACAGTTAAGAGAACATATTCATCTTCCAGAGGATCCAAGTTCAATTCTATATACCCATGTTACTAACTGTAACTCCAAGTTTAGTGTTTCTAAAATCTTTGGCTTCTATGGGAACTCAAATTCATGTACACATATGCCCAGAGAGATGAACACATATATAATTAGAAGTAAAATACATCTTTAAAAACTTAAAAGAAAGAAATGAAAAGATTGGCATCTTCATGAATGATGCTATTTGCTTATTCACAAGTACTCGAAGTTTTCATTTATTTATAAATAACTCATTCTAATTACCTTAACAATTGCCTATTTCCTGCTCATCAATCCAACATCTTTTCACTTCCATTCATAGATTCATAAGTTCTGTTTTTATTTGGGGACCTATTTATTTTAACCATAACCATCTGTGTGATGATGTGATGAGGCAGAGAGAAGCAACTGTCAGTGAATATAAACATAAATGTTTAGAAGACACCTTATTTTCTTTGGAGGGAGTAGAAATAAATTTACTTGAAGTGGGATATCTTTCTGTACACTGTGAATTATTACTGGATAATAAAGAAACTGTTTTGGCCTATGGAAAACATCTTAGAAGCAGATGAGAAATCTGTACATATAGATAAAAGGGAAGTAGGGCAGAGTCAGACAGAAATGAGCTGCTGCCCAAGAGAGCAAGATCTAATGCAACATAGGTAACGCCACTAGTCTTGTGGCAAGGCATGTTAGTAGAAATGGGATAAGATTCTAGAGCTAGCTAGCAAAAATTATGAGCCATAGCCTCTATAGTTTGTAATTAATATAAGTGGCTGAGTCATTATTTGGGGCTAATAGGCAGCAGGGCTGCAAGTGGGTCCAAACCTTAGGACCAGGCCAAAAGGATGGTCCAGAAACTTCTTACTACATTTACCTAAAGAAGTTCCTTCTTAGAGCCTATTCAATATTACTTCATGTGTGTTTGACAAGGTTTATATTATCTGAAATGGATTCCCTTCCATGTACAGCATTCAGATTCAATCAGAGAGCAGGTGGTTACAGCATACCAATAGTGTCACTATTGCAGAGTGGCCAATACTTGTCTGGCAGGTTTTTATTGTTGCTGGCATGTGTTATTCCTCAAGAGCCATCTCTATAGCACTGATTTGCCTTTGTAAATTATCTTTCCTCTTAATCGTTTATGTAATAATTTCTTAAAGTCACTAGAAGACAATTCACTGTCATCATAATTTATCTTCCATGAGAAACTCCTCCACATCTAGGGCTTACCCTCTGTTTATGATTACTCTTGAATGTAAGGGTAGACTGGATAGTTATGTTGACATTAACATAACTTAAATATCTGTCATAGATGGGGGTCATATGGTGGCTTGACTGATTTTAACTGTAGAGTCTCATATGGTTGGCAGAGAATCAACTGATGGCTTCTCTAGGAAGAACTTAACTGTTTTTGTCATTTATACCCACTTATTAGGTAGCCTAGACATGGTGTCACAGAGAAGCAAAGGAAAAAGAAAGAGAATATGAGCTAATGCATAATCTATTTTCTCTGCCAAATCAACTTTATTATGGCATATATTCATTATTTAGTAACATTTGTTTTATGTTTGTTTGGACACATACTAGGCATTTAATAACATGATTAAATGTAAGTAGGTGGTTGAAAAATTTCTCATAAAAGGCTTTTGGTGTTAGAGGAATTTGAAGTTTGACTTTGGCTCTGAGGGGAGTCTTTAGATTTATAAACAAAAAGTTAATATTTTCATTCAGTATTTTCAAAGATTACATCAACATAGCCAAAATCTTAACTTGTTTTAAGGAGAAACATGCCATGTGGCTACTTAAAATTCCAAGTGAAAAAATGATAGTCTGTATTAAGGAGATGAGCACAGAGAAAGAATAATATAAAAGAATGGAGTCCCCTGCCATGATCTCTAGCATTTTTGTTGATCTGATCGTCTAGATTTCTCACATTATATCATAACAACAAAAACACTAGGCAACAAAGAGAAGAATCCCATATATGCTAATACCTATTTGTAGACACTAAAATGTTAGCAATCCTCTACCATAGTCCTGGAATAGTGTGCATCAGAACACACTAGAGAGGATGTCTACAGTCTTCTAATGAGATGTATCTGTTCTCTAAAGTCACAGAAGAATATGAGCTTTTACAGCAGTAATCTTTTTTATTAAACAGAAATTGATGAGAAGATTAACTCAAGACCTTCCTAGGATACAGTTTTACCTAAGGCCAGACAATACAGGAAAGGGGAGATGAAGGGAACATGTAAGTAATAAGTCATCTTTGCAATAAGACATCAGTGGGATGGCCAGTTTGCCTTATTCACCTGGATTTATTTCTGCTGGCCATGAAGAATCAATCTTAAAAAAACTCCCACCCAAATCACTTCATCAATGCTAGAAGGAAACATTGACTTTATGACCTCTGTGGCCCAAACCTCAATTTAGTGGTAAAAAAGAAATTTACCTCAATAAAGATAAATATCTAAAAACATTTAGAGTGGATTGTATACAATAGTGTTGAAAGACAAAAGGAAAAAATAATGGAAAGATAAGAGAAATTGTCCCAGAGTACATTTAAAAACTACAATTAAATAATCACCTTTATCCCCTAAAGTATTAAATGGAAGATAAAAAGCTCTGAAAAATGTAGGCATAAAGGGTGTTCATTGGCACAAACTTCCCTCTCTTGTTATTTTTAAGCTACAATTATTTGATCAATTTCATTTTAAACTGTGCCTTCTCTTGGGGCTTTATGGTTTTCTATTAGAGAGCTCACAACTGCACATAGGCTGAGCTTCTGAGTTTGTTAGCCTGTGATATGAGTCAGACAATGCCATTTCTAACCTATTCCCTGTTTTCAAGGTAGGGTGGAGTGAAACTCCTGGTCTGGGGACCACTCCTCCAGAACTTAAACTAGCTTTGTGATATTCTGCATTGCTTGGTACTTTGTATTTCTTTTACTCTGGTCTCTTTTCTTTAAGCCTTAGTAATATCCTTTTGTCCTAGCTAGTATCCATCTTTTTTCCCCCAAAACTTTATGTAGATAGATGAATAAATGAGAATGACAATAGGAACTATTCTCAAATCCTAGGTATCTTCAGTTTTCTGAGCCCCAAGAAGCCTCCAGTTGAGACAGATGAAATTTTTTCACTTTCTCAAAAGTTGAGGAATTGCCCCAGATAGGTGCCTTGCAGTGGTTGCCTTGTTTTAGATAATTTCTTGGTTAGTAGAATAACCTACTGTTGTTATTCTGCTTATCAGATGTGGTATAAACAGACTTTGTATGACTTATCATTAATACAGAAACCCACAACTGGTCAAGATACAGAGAATAAGAGACTGTAAATTGATCAGTTGAAATTGGACATCTGTATTACACCTCCTCTCCCCAAATTTCAGGGATTATTGAAGACAAGGAACTGGAAGGATTGTAAAAGGCAAAAGTAAGATGTCTACAAGGTAAAAGCATCTTCCAGACAGTAGTTTCATATATGAGGTCACAGTAGTTGTGGCATTATACAGAACATCCATGCAAGCTTATGCCAGAAAAATTTTCAGTTGAGAGAGGGAAGGTGGACATGAAGTCTACCACTAGATAAGAAGCTACTGGCAATTTATAGCTTCTGGGAGAGTCAGGATTTTTTAAGGGTATGGCCACTGGTAGATTTATGAAACTTCAGTGGAAGGCTGCATACCCAAGAGTATATGAGCAGTACAAACTGATACTTGATTTTTTTAAAGTTTTCTAAATAGGGTGAGTAGAGAAGGATGGTTGGATTTGGGAAGAGTTGGAAAAGAAAGATAAATAATATTATCAATATGCTGTAGATGGATTTTTTTGAGCTGTTAGGTTATAAATAATAACACAGAGACTTCTTATTAATTATAAAAGCTTATCCTACAGCATAGGTTTGTTTCTAAGTAGCTTTTATAACTTAAATGAATCTATTTATGTCTACATTTTATCACATGGCGACACCTCTCTTCCACCTGTTCTGCTTTGTCTCTGCATCCCTTGGCTTCTCTTGCATGCTTAGATTCCTCCTCCTGTTTGTCTTCCTGAAAATTCTGCCTATACCTTCTGCCTAGCGATAGACTGTTCAGCTTTTTCTTACACCAATTTATAGTAAAACATCTTCATAGAGTGTATAAATACCCCACATCATTGCCCCTTTTTTGTCTAAATGAAAAGGAAATGTTTTAAGTCTAATATGGTAAAACTATGCACAGAAAGAACAATTATTAGGTAATATTTACATTCAGAATGTAAATCTAACCTAATTTGTATTTGGCAAATTCAGAGGAAATACTATATTATCTAAGTGACTGCAAAACTTTATATCTAAACCATTTTATATCATAACTTGTATTACCATTATAAAATATTTTTTATAAGTTAAAATAACTTAGGTAAACAATGTAACCTCTTATGCTTTCAAAGTTTACTTCTTTATGTAGGTTTATTTTTTTTCTGAATTTGGTAACAAGGCAAACTATAACTATCTCATCTTCAACTTCTGCAGAGACTTGAGAAATATATAACATTTCCTGAGTAAGCAAAAGTGCAAAATAAGTAATGTTTAAAACTATAGAAATGACAAAGACATTTGGATGCCTGGACAGTCACCCAAGTTTCCTCTGTATCATTGGAGCATCCATCTTTGGACTATATACCTAGAATATCTGACAGACATTTTTGTGAAGCAGGAAATTTAAAGACTTTTCTTCTTGTCATTGTTAAGTTCTGAAGTTTTTCCTTTTGTGTTCTGCTTGTTCAATTTGGACAGCATACTGTCAGAGTTGAGGTGAGAGCAATTTCTTGTTCAGTAGCTAATTTTGCCACAATGAAAGCAAATTCCATATGGAGTTTCTTCAATGCCTATTATCCTTTTTTGAATTAAGTTAGTGTTTCCAGGAGCAGATCTGTCTCATTGTCATGAAGAGTGTTAGGTTAGTAAAACACTATAAATGCCATATTCTATGCCTCTGAAATGTTTGAAGACCACCTGTCTATCTAAAATATATCTATCATTAACCTAACATGGCCACAAATCTGATTGTTAAATGACTACTAACCTGTGTTTTTTAAGTATCCTAAATAGTTTGTGATAATAACTTTCAAAAACTAGAAATTTATATTATATTGTTAAATGAGCTGTATAGATACAATATCTTAAACAGGTAGGAGTATATCCAATATGTTATAACAAAAATAACCTTAAATGTGTATCAATATACAAAAATCCATACCAATGTAAAGTATTTGAGATTAATAGTTCCTTTGTAGTTTAAAAGTGATTCAATAATCTTCCCTTTTTTCATCTTTTTATACACCATTTTTTTCTTTTCAGAAAGATATCCTTGAATCTAACCTCTCTGGTTTTGTTTTTTCTCCTGACTATGACCAAAAGCAATTTGTAATCACCCCCTAAATGATGATAAACACCCATAATCCACCAAATTACCAAGAAACACCCACCCTAAGCCTACCTCCTTGGAATGTGGACGTTGTATTTTTAAAATTACTACCCACTGTCTGTGGCAATGGCATCTTTAGGAAACCAAGAGAAAATTGGGATAATGGTTAAATCCTGTAAAAGCTAGCTACTGTTTGATCTCTGGGATGGGAAAAGGCAGAATTTATCTGAAGTCCTAGCTGGAGTAATCTATGAGGCTAGAACATCTCAATTAGCAGCTTTGAAGATGTCCTGGATGTAGATTTTTGAGGCAACTGTAACAGAGGAATTTTGAGAGGCTGGATCACATAGGATACTTATTTGCATTGTCTGATTTTTTTGTTCTTATAACACAAACTTAAAAAAATAACACACATATCTGCACTAACACAAGTATGGAATGTGTTCTGTGCACAAGTAAGCTAAAGGTGATTATCTGTGAACTTTATAAGTACCTTTGGACTGCATAACCAAACTGTAATATAAATCTCCATCCATGCCATATGAATTGTAATAATAGGTAATGAGGACTCTGTAGTCAACAAGATATTTCATGTCTTATCCAGTTTTAGAGATGTTCTTATAGTAGATGTATCAGCATATATATATGTCTTCTGTCTTGTAGTTTTCTTGGTTTACGTTTTTATGTTTGTAGCCTAAGTTTCAGGCTTTCCCTGATCAAATTAGTCCTTATTAATTTTGAAAAAAAATCCATGTTTTTATTTTCCATGGAAATAAAAGCATCACCTACCTCCCTGTAGCGGTGTATTCAGTAAAAATAGCCTTAAATATTAGAAAGTCGACCACAGAACCAAGTAATGAAGGTCAGTTAGAATAAGCTAAGGATAGTTAGACTGGCAATTGGAGGATTACAGAGGAAGGGCCAGAGAAGTTGGCTGGGTAAGAAGTGGTTATGGTTTATCTCTCTGATATTTCAGCTTTTCCCCAATATCTGGCTCCAGGTTTTCATTAATTTATACAAACCTCCAAACCAGTGGAGGTTTATTAATTTCCTAACCTCCATTCTGAAGCTAAGATATTCTTTAAAATAATAGGCTGGTTTAAATTAGTAGTTTCTTCTACAATCCAGTGTCTTTAAGTGACTAGAGTTTTTTTTTTCTCATTAGCATTTAAAAACTTCAAAGTCTACAAAACACCATATAGGTTTCAGATGCCTTGTGGATTTCCCATCCTTATGTGTCTTATTCTTTTTATATCACTTTTCTCTTTCTTTAAAAACTTTATGACTGTCTATACCTACTTTTTTTTTTCTTTAGCAACTAAGCACACTTAAACATACCTGTTTGGAGGTTTTCTCAGTCTGGATCTGACCATGGATGTCTGCAGTCTTCACACGATCCAAACCTCAACTTGGTATAACCTCTACTGCATGGCTAGCTTAGCACATGGCACTGGTGGTTAGCTCCACCTCCTTTGGGTCTTCAGGGACTGGTAGTAGTTGCTGTACCTAAGCATCCCAGCTCTGAAAAGCTGGTGTGTCCAACCTGAAGCAGGTATTTCTATTTAGTCTCCGGTAGTGCACATGCTGCTCAAGTTCTTGGCTGTATCAAAGGGGCCATACACACCAATTCCATGTTTGGAGGGTTTTCCCCCCAGCTTTCTCAGCTTCTATGTGGATTTATATGCTCATACATTTGGCACCAAGAATAGATGGATTTTTCTTTGAGATGCCAGCTCACAAATAATGGCACAGAGACTTCTTATTAATTATGAAAGCTTGGCTTAAAGTTTAGGCTTGTTCTTTACTAGCTCTTAATTAAGTTATCTTATTTTTATTATTCTACATCCAATCACATGGTTTTACCTCTCTTGCACCTTGCACCTCCTGTTTTCTCTCCGTGTCTCCTGGCTTCTCCTGTGTGCCTCGATTCCTCCTCCTCTTCCCCTCTCTCCCTGGAAATCTCACCTGTACCTCCTGCCTAGCTATTGGCGATTCAGCTTTTTATTACATCAGTTACAACAATACAGCCTCCAGGAGTGTACTAATATCTCACAACAACATGCATTTTGTGACATTCTCAAAGAACTAATAAGAAAAATAAAATAATAAATAACATTTGTGCATGTAACAGCATGATAATGCCCAGATGGAATGATTAATGTTTACCTTTAAGCAGTGATGATGCTGACATATTAACACAAGTGGCAACACCTGCAATTTCAAATTCTGATAAACAGAAATTTACAGGAAGAGGTAACACTGGGTTTTTCTGCTATTTTATTCATATGTCTAAATATTTTAATATTATTTACATATCAGTTAATTTACATACTTTTCCTCTTTTTTGTTCAGAAAGTTTACTGTGTGGCATGAGAACTACAGCTGAGTTTCAGGGGAGAAAAGGATTACAAATAATTACAGACATCTGACAGAGGACTAAAGGAGAAGGATAAGGTAGCCAGTGGGAGCCCTGAGGATGTAGGGGAGAGATGAAACACAGGGAGTGAGAAGCCATAGAAGCAATGGACCAAAAGAGTAGCAGTCAGCTCCTTTAAGTGAGCTGAAACTTGCTGAGTAAATTGGCTTTTCTTCTTTACTGTCTTTACATCTGGGTGAGCTCACAGCTGGTTGATAAGCAAATGTAGTCAGCATAGCAGACCCAGCTCTGGGAAAAGAAGAGACTAAAGATGAATGAGAATGAAAGTATGGATACCAAGAGAATTCAGCAGCAGCAGAATTAGTGTCCGTGTCAGTGGACTTCCCTCTATTATGTGTGGGTTACCACCTACTCACTCCCCTCCCCTGTTTTGGTCTTTCTAAGTAGCAACCCCATGTGAACTCCAGGTACGACAGAAATATTCTTGCATCCAGACCTTTTAGGAACTCTTCTAAGAGGTATCTACATGCCCCTGTTGTCTCTCTCTTTTTGGTGTCTGCTAGGGTTGCTAAGAGGTACCTATACTTCTCAGATGAAACCATGCCTTTCCCCTTTTGCGATGGTGTGAATGAAATTGCCCTTATCCCAAGGCAACCTTTTATGCATAAATTTTGAATCCCTGGTTATTGGATATCTTCCACTGATGATGTAATAAGCCAATCAAGCTGAATGGATAAATCCAGGTTTAATGATCAGAGAAAGCAACACCTGAGCGACTCTTGTGAAGGCAAAGAAAAAAATAATATGGCAGATATGATGACCCGGTCTTAAATAGCTTATAGGTATGGTCTTGAGCAGCCCTGGGGGAGGAGCTGATCTTTGGCAGGCTTTCTGAGAGGGTGTGATTTAGAGGGCGCAGCTCCAGGAGATATCCCCAGTGCTTATATGTATGAATATTCTCCATATGATAAACACTTTATCTCCATTTGGAAATATTTGGAAAAGGTTAGGAGGTATATAGGAAGATAAGGCCTATAAGGCCAAGAGATAAGTCTGCCTAAGGGCCTTGTAACAGGTGCTGTCAGAGGTCTGGTCTTGCCCTGCCAGTGTGGGGCAACCATGTAATGTCACCAGATCAGGATACAGCCTGGGTACTGGGAAGAGGGTATATAAAGTTCACCCCATTGGTATATAAATGAGTCTGCTGTTTGCTTTTTACCTGACTCCCAGTGTTTATGTTGTTGACTCTGAATCTTCTAATTACTCTCCCTCCACCCCCGGGGAGCCATTAGAACTCAGCAGCAGATGTGTTAAAGGAATATGTGTCACTGAGGTGAGCTTTGGGGTTTCAAAAGACTTGGGCTCTTCCCAGTGTCCTCTCTCTCTGCCTCTTGCTCATGAAGTAAGATGTGATCTCTTAGCTGTTCTTGTTTCTGTGTTTTTGCTCTTCTGATATTTACTTCTGAAACTATAAGTCCAGTTAAATGCTTTCTTTTATACGTTGCCTTGGTCATGATATTTTGTCACAGCAACAGAAAAGAAACTAAGATGCCTTCTTTCCTCTTGGAATCAGAAGCAGCCTGACTGTGGTCATACTGTAACTAGCATCACTGTCCTATCCAGAGTCTTTGTAACTCCCACAAGTCACACAGCACAGGTCACATGTTTCCTCCTGATCCAGAGTCCCTTCATTTATTTCCCTTATGAAACTTTTAAGAGTAGAGCTAGACCCAGGAAGATAAATATGGCATGTACTCACATAAATGGATTTTAGACATAAAGCAAAGAACAACCAGGCTATAATACACACACACACACACACACACACACACACACACACACACAGCCCACTCTCAGCAGCTAGGTAATAGAAGAAAGTTAAGAAAGACATCCATAGATCACCCTGGGAAGAAGAAATAGAGATTTCCTGAGGAAATTGCAAACTTACAGGGAGAAGGAGCAAGGGGCGGTGAGAAGCGAACATGAGAGAATGGGATGATAGAGCAGTGTGGGGGGCATTGGTTCAGCTGAAGAAAGGAAGAAGAGAAGAGATTGCATGAGTAGAGAGATTAGGATCATGATGGGAAGACACTGCAATCGAACCAGTCTATCCTGGGAGCATGAACTAATGTTGCAGAGCCCATCCTTAGTGGGGAACACCTTTCTCATCCTTGGTACATGGGGGAGGGACTTGGTCCTACCTCAACTGGTTATGCCAGACTGAATTGACTCACCTTGGGATTCCTCACCCTCACTGGGGAGTGAACAGGAGGCTGGGGTAAAGGCGGGGGGGGGGGGGGGGGGGGGAGGCTAGGGGAGGGCTGGGAGAAGGGGCAGGAGGAAGAACAGTGGTGGGTATAGAAAAATTTTCCTTAAATTAAAAAAAAAGTTTAAAAAGTAGAGCTCTTTTTTGTCTGGTGGCTCTGAGAGTCTTTTGAGGCGTAAGGAAGACCCACTCCCCGGCGCCGCAGGAGTCTTTCTTATTAAAATCCCTGCTGTGATTGGAATTATTAAATACTTTTGGCTGAAAAAGACACCCTCTGAGCCTCCCTTTTCTTCCTTTCTTTAAATCTAATCCTCATGAGTTTCATTTGGAATGACTTCTTCGGGAACTGGAGTAGAAGCCATGACTATTACATTTCGGTCAAATAACAACAACAAAAAAACCCAAAACAAAACAAATCTTTGTTTTTGTCTGTAGGCTGTGTGGAATTTGATCTTAAAAGCAAAGGGTTAATTTATCTAACATAAAGCAACCTACCACCTGGGCTATTCCATATGTATTGTACCTTTGTAGTAAGTCTAAAGTGAAAGTTTGGAAGGAAACTCAGTTCAAAAAGATTTGAAAAGTTTTCAGATTGCTCAGAAAATATATAAATTTTAAGTTGAACACAAGGAAAGGCTGTTTGTTAAAAGTAGGGGTCATTAAAATGAAACCAAACATTTTTGTTTTGGAGATAGGTAAAAAGCCTTGAGCATATCTCAGAAATTAACCAGCTCCTACTCATATCTAACTAAAAAGTTATATTTGTATACTTAATAGCATGATAATGTCCAGATGTAAAGGTTCAAATGACTGGATCATTCTATTTATTAATAAGACTCAGGAGTCAAAGGCTCAGGCAAAAATCTGTGAGCCCAAGGAGGTTGAGTAGCAACTAGCTGACCTTGCTTTTTGGCCAGAGACACATCTCTTTCCTTGTCCCAGAACCAAAAGGAAGCTCAAACTATAGTCCCCGCCCTCTCCTTCCTGTACATCTTCTCCACCCAAGTTTCTGGCTTCTCCATGGCTAATTCTTATTAGTTAGTCACTGGCTCCACCCCCCTCCTTCAAGGTAAACTTCATTTGACTGTTATTTATTTAACAGTCTTACAGTGTCACAATGCATTCAAAATATCCTATTACAAGCCAATGTCCGTGAAATGTTGGTTTTACAGGCAAGCAGAAGATAAGAGTTGTGGCATTATGGAGGTTTCCACTCATATTTTCAAAGAAAGGCTGGAGGCCAGGAAATGTTGCGCATGTCCAGTTTTCCCATGACAGTGCCTAAAAAGACTGAAGCTTTGAGGGTGAAGATGAAAAGGTCTAAGAAGTTAAAGGTTCCAGGAAAGTGTGGAGGCCTTGTAGGGCAAAGCTATAGGCTTTAAACCTAGACAGTGCACAAAGTCAGTACAAGATATTGCCAGAATGGGCTTTAAATGGTGAAGACAATAGAATGCTTCTTCCCAAGACCTCTGGAGCTCATATCACACCATCATGTGCCCCACAAGCCGGACATACAACTGCAGGGATTAATATTTACCTAGAGGAGTTTGGATTTGCTTTGACCCTATATATCCTTGTTTTCTTTATTGCAGGATGGAAATTTATACTTTCTGAGGCTGTATAATCAAATGCTATTATTTTCTCTTCATTATTATAGAGACTCACAGGTGGTAATTTGTCTTGGGTCTCAAAGGAAATTTTAATTTTAAACTTTTGAGCAATATTGGTGAGTTAAAAGCTCAGGGGATTTTGGAAATGGGAAAAAGGACTTTTTCCATTATGATACAGTGGTAGGCTAATGACAGAAAGTGGCAGTTTGAATGGTTCATAGTGTTGCTAATTTGAGAAACGTTAGAAAGTTTAGGGAATGAGTTTCACCTAGGTTACTGGGATATGTCCCATGTCCCTTCCTCTCACACTTTCTCTTTCCTGTACAAGAAGTGAGCATCTTTGTCCAACCTTACAATCTCACCATAATTCTGTTCCTCACTGTGAGTCTCAAACAACAAAGTCAGGGACCATACACTGAAGCCTGTGGTCCATGAGCCAAATCAACTATTTCCTTCTTTAAATTATTTTTCAAGTACTTAGTCACATGGCTGAAAAATCTTACTTGGATTTGTTAGCTTAATATATATTACTTTAGAAGAGAAGTGAATTTATATAGCAGTCATAAATACATGTAGATAAATGAATTAATTATAAATCTTGAGACATGGATATTTACTAGGTAAAACCAGCTATTTTGTTCAAAGTACTGGACTCAACACACTTATATAAATGAACTAATTTCCCAATAGTGTCTAGAGTTTATAGTTCTGGAATTTTTATTCTCTCAATGTATATTAACTAGTCATTCATGTATTATCTATTAGTCTCTCCTTTCCTCTTAAAATTGAGAGTTAAGGGATAAAAGTAGATTCTTAAAAGTATGTTAAATGTTCTGATCAGGGACATGTACAATGTACAGGACATGTGAAGATAGGTGACTTACATTTAAGTAGAGTGAGAAGAATCTGTAGAAGAATGACCATCAATGTAAGGCAACCAAGTCAGAGCAAAAAAGCAAAGAAGGTGATGGGAAGAGGGATGCTAACATGATGTAGTATGTGACAGCATGGGAAAGCTATGAGGTTGCCAAAATGGCATTCACAAAATTCAGTGTGAAGAAACCATAGTCCTTCACACCATAAGAATGGCAAGTGTAATGGCTGGAGCAGGACCTACTTTTACATGCCTTATGTTCTTTCTACACCTTCAAATTAGCTAGTAAAGTGGAAATCAGGGCCCTGAAGAATGGCATCAGAAAAGACTTTTAGGCTAGAGATGGGGAAGAACGGAATGGAGCTACTTCATGGGGTATTAAAGACAGGCAGCTCTGAAAAATGTGAAGATAAGAGGTCAGGGGAGCTTGGATAGAAAATTCATTCTGTGTGAACCAGGGCCAGCTGATTCATCAGCTTCTCAAAGTATTTGATTTGAAAACTGATGTGGGAATGCCTTTCTGTATGCTGTGAATCTCAATCTTTAAATAAAGGAGCTGTTTTGGGCCATGATAGGCGCCATAGAAGAAGTAGGAGGAGATATCTGAGCATAGGTAGGAGAAGAAGGGCGGAGTCAGGCAGATCGAGCAAGCAGCCTAAGGAGCAACATGTAAGGAACATAGGTGAGCCACGGGCCATGTACAGACAGATTAATAGAAATGTGTTGATTTAAGATGTAAGAGTTAACTAGCAATGTGCCTGAGCCACAGGCCAAACAGCATAAAGTTAATATAAGCATCTGAGTCATTTCTAGGGACCTGAGCAGCAGCAGCAGGCGGCTAATTGGTCTGGAGTACACGTCTGTGGGTCTGGGCCTCTGGCCGCCTGGGACCAAGAAACCCCACTGCAACAGGAAAGAATGATTGTGTCTATGACAATGATGGTTTGGCCATTTTTTTTTTCTAACAAATGCATGAAGAAGAAGATAAATGTTAGCAGTCAATGGGTAGATCTCTAGCTTGGCAGTATGAAGGTTTTCATGGGCTTACAAAGCAGAGGTAGAATGGTTGGGGAAGGTCCAGTGGGGGAAGGTATGGTGGGTGGTGGGAGGTAGGGTGGGTGGTGGGAGGTAGGTTGGGGGAAGGTAAGGTGGGTGGTAGGAGGTAGGGTAGGGGAAGGTAGGGTGGGTGGTGGGAGGGAGGGTGGGTGGTGGGAGATAGGGTGGGGGAAGGTAGGGTGGGGTAGGAGATGAAGGTAGGGTGGGTGGTGGGAGTTAGTGTGGGTAGTGGGAGGTAGGGTGGGAGAAGGTAGGGTGGGTGGTGGGAGGTAGGGTGGGGGAAGGTAGGGTGGGGTGGTAACATTTTCTGACAAATTTGGAAGAGCAGATACAAAGGGAGAGGGTTCTCTGACAAATTAAGAAGTTTCATTTTTCAGAGAGCTGTAGGAAGGCACCAGGAGGCACTAAGTAGGGCAAAGGTCTTTATGGTTTTACTCTTAGAGAATCACTGTGGACACTGTGGAAAAAGAGATTGAGAGGGGAAAGTAGGATGGACAATGTGGGAGCTCCTGGGAGTAGCCTGGGCAGGAAACTGTTAGTTTGAAGTAGGGTGATGGCTGTGTGGTTGGGGCCACATCACTAACTAAGGAATGATAGAAATAGAACTGTTGGTTTGGAGATGGACTGGACACGTGTTTGAGGATGAGGAGTTATCAGCAATCAAGGATAACTTTAAAAGATTTTTGCAGTGTCAGTACAAAATCAACTCATTTTAAAGCGGGAAAAGAGTTTGGTTGGAGCCAAGTGTGTGTGACCATGGAACACAGAAGGAGATTACTCTAAATTTTATATTCTAATGTGGTAACAGGTAAATACCATTTTTACAGGTAAGGAGAGTCAAGGCACTTTTTAAATACAATGGAGGATACCTTGAACAGAAGGTCATAGCTAAGTGAATAAATAGTTGTAGATGCCCCTCCTAACCCTATGTTTGGAGGGAACTTGGATTTTATTTCAAAACATTTTATTTCTTAGTCATAGATTTTTATATCAGACTAAGAGATTAACAAGGAGTGCCTATTTAGGGGGACAACGACATTATGACATAGCTGTCATTAGGCTCTGGACCTTTGATATTCCAACCTTTCCATAACCACTGAAGTTTGATAAGTTATTGAGCCTTCTAACAAGTTCAGTGGAAGGTGTAGCTTCTTTCTGATATTCTGTTCACAGGAGCCAGGTTCATGTTAGTACCATTCTGTAGCCAAAGTCCATGGTACTTTCTACAGGAAAAGATCATGAACATGATTTAGGGCTTGTAAACTGGAGATGCCTGCTTAATGCCCCCAAACTTTGAAAAAATGAGGGTTCTCTTCCTACTATAGAAAACAATACGACATTATGGACTTTCTATTATTGATCTCTGCTCTGTCTATTGATTCCTCTGGTCCTTCAGGAGACTCTGTAATAGATCTTAGTACTTATGTCTTTTCTTTGAAAATCTGCTTTCCATGTGTGTGGATTTGCAGGTCTCGGAATAAGTTCTGTTTGTGATTTATATTATATACCATGCAATTTATGTCTTCTAGTCCACCATGTGCTGTTGGGTGCCATGGCTTTAAATAAAAGTTAATATATTTACAGGCCTTTTGTCAACTTTGTTACCCTATTAAGGGACCATCCTAGTTTGTTTTCTATTGGTGTGATAAAGACCATGACCAAAGAGCAATTTGGGAAGTATAGTCTTTGTAACAAGGGGGGGGGGGAGTGGATTAAAGCAGACACCAAAGAACAGAGTATTTAGATACTTTCATCGGTTTCACCGGTGTCATTAGACAAGGAACCAAGCTGAGAGTTTTTTTTTTTTTTTTTTTTTTTTTTTTTTGCACAACAGTTTATTTCTTTTCGTCTCAGAACTGTGTGAACATGCCTTTTATTACCTCAAAAGCTGGAGTTTTATGAAATTGTAGCCCTTCGAGGTCACACAAAGTCATAAAACTCAGAGTTGGTGTCCTTGGTCACAAAGACCAAAATCAAAAGATCCAGCAATCCCAGCTCCCCTTCCCCCACCTGGGGTCTAGCTTGTATTAACATGAAATTGAGTATTACCTGTTGAATTTCAAAAATCCCCAGAGTCTCAAGCATTAAAACCTTGTCCCTAGCTGGTGGGACTGTTTTGGAAAACTTTAGAGGTAGAGTTTGCTAAAATAGGTAACTTATTAAAGTTACCTTGGAGGTGTCCTATGTCTACCCTGTGGTATAAGATGAGCTGATTTTGGAGCACTCGAGTGGCTCCATGATGCTCTGCTTTGCCAAAGACCTAGAAGAAATGGAGGCAGCCAGGACACACTAAGCAATTTGAATCTGCGAATCTAAGAAAAAAAAAATCTCTTCCCACCTTCCCTTGCTTGCTCCCCCAAATGATCCCAATTTACTCAGGAGATATTCCCTATTTCCCCTTTCCAGGGGAATCCGTGGCTGAGGAATCTTCATGGAAGATTAACCAGAGTTAATTCCTGGTGTATGAACTGGCTTATCAGAGCTCATTCCCTACAGAGGAACACATTGCTCAGCCTTGATATTAGGGGGAGGGACTCTGTCCTACCTCAAAGGGACCAGCTTGTACTACTTTTCAATAAACTTTGCTTTTGCATCTCAGAGAGTTTGCATCCCTGGTCTCTTTGGAAGGCTCATGGCCAGGGCACACAACATCAACAACACAGAATTGAACCCTCACTGAACTTCTTACTATCAGGTATTTGATAATAACAAGATGAATCATGGAGACTTTCATTGTCACTGTGGTGGTTTGAATAAGAATGGCCCCATAGACTCAATTATTAAAATGCCTGTTTCCCAGTTGTTGAAACTTTTTGGGAAGTTGTTGGAAGATGTGTGCTACTAGGTATGAGCTTTAAGGTTTCGAAGGCCCTTTCCAGGCTGATGTCTTTCTCACCCTGCCTGCTATCTTTGGATCAGGATGTAAAGCTCTCAGCTACTGCCCCAGTGCCATTCCTGTCTGCTGTCTGCTATCATCATGAAACCTGAAACTTGAAGCAAGCCCCCAGTTAAATACTCTCTTTGAAGAGTTGCCTTGGTCATGATGTTTCTTCACAATAAATAATAAAACAGTAACTGGGGCATTCACGTAGTCTAAACAGTTATGGTAGACTTGGCTAGACAACTGGGACACACACTGCTTTAGCAAGGACAGTAAAACACAGTTCATGAGAATCACAATGATCTTTTATATAGAATACTCATATTTGCCTAGATGCAGAAGATTCCTTGCTTATGTTGACTCATCTGAGAGTCTGAACCAATGCTCTAAAGACTTTGCTTTTGAACTTCCTTCCCAAGGAACAACAAACTTTTGATAAACTTGCTTTCTCTCTAGGGTAATGATGCCTAATAGAGTTGTCTGTGATGGTAGAAATTGTCTATATATTCACTGTTCTAAATGTAGACTCCAGCAGTGTGAGGCTGCTGAGCACCACAGTAGGTAAAATTGAGGAACTGATTGTAAATGTTAATTAATGAATATTTGCACCAAAATAGGTATTGCACATGTATTTGCTGGTTCATTAGAAGACAGAACTTCAGAACAAATGATTATGAAATTATTATCTAGTTTCTGCCTTTGGACTACCTCAGTGCATCTTGGGGTATTAGATAGGATCCTCTAGAGGAAAATCATCATCTTTGAACACATCTTTTGCTAGTTGAATGTCTAAGATATGCACCTGTAGTAACTCATTTCATCTTCATAGAAATCCTATACCCAGTCACATTTATTATCTTATTTAATAAAGAAGGTTCAGAAGTTGTTATATAGAAATTCCAACTATCCCTTCTCCTTTGTATCAGGGCATCAGTGAGAGTGGTCTGTGTGTCAAGTGTCTAATTGTTGTTTTCTGGTTTAGGGTTGGACCACCACATCTGAAGGTTACCTTGGTGGATGATGCTTCTAGAGGGAGAGCAATGAGCACATAAAATGTCAAAAGGCTAGTAAATGAAGACAACATTTTATCTCTGTGGTCACAGTGGAACCAGCTCTCATGAAGGGACTTCCTGTCTTATGGGTTTGAGACTAAGAAACTACTTTCTTAGACAGTTGATTTTTCTATAATATCCTGGGCTGAGAGATACTCTCCCTTCCCTGGAAACATCTGTCTTGATATTCTGGTCACTATTTAACTATATAATTCTGTGCCTTACAGAATGAGGAAGCAATATCAGAAAAACAAACAAACAAAGCAAAATATGAGTTGGGGTTTATAATCCAGTAAGATCCTAAGTGTGCCTGTGGGACTGGCTGAGGGTCTGCCTCTGAAGAAGCAGAATCAATGCCATCTTGAGAAACAGGCCTCTATCCTGAGACAACTGGTGACCAATGGCTGAACTCAAGCCCCAAGAAAACAGTAAAACAATAGGGTTAAAAAAATATATTCTAGAATTGGCAAAAGCAGGAGACAGGCAGTAAAAATATTTACAAAAACCAGATATTCTGATAAATATCTCATATTCTGACAAATCTTATAGTTTCTCTACAGACATCCTGAAAAGCTGTTAACAGACATGTATACTGACTTCTCCAATAATCACTTAATCTTTAACTTCCTTGTTTAATCACAGAGTGCCAAGACACATTATCACCAGCTGTATCTCTGTCCTATATAAAACCCTTATAAAAAGAGCTCAGGACCTTCCTCCCTCACTGGCAGCAAAAGGAGTGGCAGACGAGGTCCCTGCCTTGGCTTGAATAAAGTAACTTTTTGTTCTAGCATTGGAGAGTTGGTTCTGTGTCAGTCTGGTTGGGGGTCCTGAGATGCAGGCATGGCACATCATTATTGTAAAAGAGAATATTTTGTTCCATAGGGTTATTTTGGCCAGTAAATGAGGTGTAGGAAATAAAAAGAAAATCCAGGTGCCAGGTAACAGGCAAAGATTTAACAGGAAATAGCTATTGTTCTCACAGATAGAAGTTTTCAGTTTGTATTTTTGCTCAAGATTTAGTCCCCAAGGAACTTAAAGGAAAAAAATGGCATAAGACCATAAATAACTACAATATAACCAAACATTTCTGTTTGATGAGTATTTAGTAGCAAGAAAGGGGCTACCTTTAGCAAGTTCTGCGCAGAAAGAACTGCGCAGAAAGCAATACTGTAAACAGTTGCAGCAGTCTAGTTATTGGAACACAGCAGTTCTCTTCCTGCCTTCCCAGCCCTTCTGTGAATTTCTGCATTGTGGATGAAAGAACACACACACACATACACTCTTACTGGACCTTCAATAATAGGGTCCTTCCACATGAGTGCATTTTATTTCCCTGACAGAGAAATTGTGGTGTGGAAAAGCAAAGAAACTCTGGGGATTTCTACATCAATGGTCCATGAGAGGACCGGAGATTTTCTTTGATTCTTCCCAAGAGCTCTGTCTTAGTTAGGGTTTCTATTGCTTCGATGGAACACCATGACCAAAATGCAAGTTGAGGAGGAAAGGTTTTATTTGGCTTACAGTTCAGCATTATTATTCATCATTGAAGGAACTCAAACAGAGCAATATCTTGGAGGCAGGAGCTGATACAGAGGCTATAAAGAAGATTTGCTGCTTTTGGCTGGCTTCTCATGCCTTGCTCAGCTTATTGGAAGCCAGGACCACGAGCACAGAGATGACACCACCCTCCACCGGCTGTGTCTTCCCCCATTTATCACTAAATGAGAAAATGTCTTACAGCTGGATCTCATGGTGGTATTTCTTCAATGCCTTCTCCTTCCTCAGATGACTCTAGCTTTTGCTGAACTGATACACAGAACCAGCCAGTACAGGCTTTATGCGTGAAAGATCGCTTACCAACTTTCAGAAATTCTTCACACAAGCATCTGAAGTGTTGTGACTCCTGGAAAAGGCCATGTTGTGCTAACAGGATTTTTTGTTGTTTATTAAACAAATCCAGTGTTCTTTGATCAGTTTCCAGTGAGCCTCCTATAGTGTCTGTGCTTGATTTGTCAATACCTATAGCTAGGACATTTGCCTGCTTAAAGTGGTACACTTATAGTTAGTGACCACCACACCAGTAATGTAGTCATCGTAAAGACAGCAGCTATTTATGCATGTGCCCAGTCAGTTTGCACTGTTTTCATTCAGAAAGCACAAAGAAGCTCTCCAGGTTTCCAGTATAGATAGCTTACCAGATGTGATGGCTAAACTTGATTTCTAACATGATTTCATCTGGAGTTAATGAAAGCCCAAGCAGCTGAGAACACTTATGTGAGACTTTTATTGATGAAATCATTTGAGACATGCTGACCCGCCCTAAATCTGGCCACATCTTCTTGTGGCAGCTGATAGAAAAACACACAGAAGATAAAAACGTGTTATTTGCCTGCTTACTCTCATTCTAGTTGGCAAGTTCTTCTGTCCCATCCATATGCTGAGAAATTACTTTGTTGATACAAGAACATCCTTCATTAGGAATCCAATGTAGACTCAGGACCAGCTGAGACATCCTTGTCCACAAGGTTCAACCTTATGAACAGAATCTTGCACTTCCAGTAGGAGACAGTCTGGACCATAGAATATAAGTTACTTTACTAAGTCATGTGTGTGTGTGCCTCTGTGTGTGTGTATGTGTGTATGTTCATTTTATCAGTTCTGTTCTTCTAGGGAACCCTAACATATCAGATATGACCATGATGTAATGATGAATCTAGGACTAAACAAAGAGCAAGTATTGATGTCAGACTATGTAGTACTACATGCTTGTGGCAATGATATTGAGTTTAATCATCTCACTTTTGTACAAAGTAGCCAATACAGTAGCTCCTGATATGCTGAAAACCTGGTTATTGTATCACTCTTTATCCTTTAGGACCTTTTCCAGAACATTTAAAAGGCCAAATCTGAGGTAAGAATGCAGTAAAAACTACTGTAATTAGTGTGCATTTTTCAGACAGTCAATGTGAAAAATCAGTCACTGGATAACACAATCTCTTTTTGTTGATGTGAGACAGTTTTTTTTTTAAAATAGTTCTGGTTGTCTTGGTACTCTCTCTGTAGATCAGGTTGACTTTAAAGTCATAGATCTTCCTGCCTCTGCCTATGTTGATATGTAATCTATTAAATAAAACCAGTCTGGAATATCAGAGAACAAATATAACCACAGTAAACCCAGGAGGGTCAGAGAGTGGTAACTCACACCTTTAATCCCAGTATTGGGAAACACCTGGAGTGGTGACCTACACCTTTAAGCCCATAACTCCAGAGACGAGACATTTCTGTGTTTCTATGAGATCAAGGTCTAACTACCAAATAGTATTAGCTCACATCTTTACTCTTAACCTGGATGTAAAATAACTGGGCAAAGAAGGTATTTAATGTGGACATAGGAAGACAGATTATTCTTCTATAGAATCGATAAGCAGTGAGGCTGAGGAAGCTGAAATATAGCTTGACTGGGTAAGATATGACTGGTCTGTTTCTCTGTCTATGATATTCTAGCTTTCCCCTGATATCTGGCTCTGCGTTTCTTTTAATAACAACCTGAATTCATACAACATATGCCTCCAAAGTACTAAGATTAAAGGTGTACATCACATGCACAGCTGAAAATATTGCACAACTTAAAAGTATTGTTCTAGACTTTATAGATCAGTTATACATGGCATTCCTGGGAGGGAAAAATCACTCTATCAGTCAATCAGGTATTTCATAAAGGGACTCTCAGCATCAATAAGAAGAAAATCCAAGGCTTATCTTGCTTTTAAAACTAAATTCTGTAGGATAGAGATATGTAATTACTTATTTGTTATAATAATATTAAGATCTTGATCTTCCAGTCAGAAAACATTCTCTGACTTTACTATGCACTGTCTTTCAGAATCACTACATGGGGAGATGTCAGTGTTAAAGATAAACTCCAATTTACATAATCAAGACAAATTATTGATGTTTCACTCCACAATAATATATATATATTATATAAAAATATACATATAAAGCTTCTACCAGTTCATAATGACCTGTTTATAGACCTGTGTCCTGTGTTCTGTTTGTTTACATTTAATCCTGTAGTGCTTTGAGAGAAAATAGCTCCAAAGGGACCAATACTATTAAGAGATCTTGTCTGAATAAGTGTGATCTTGTTGAAAGAATTGTGTCACTGTGGAGGTGAGGTTTGATGTCTCATATATGCTCAAGCAATGAATGCCCATTGAATCAGACCAGTCCCTGTTGCAGAGGGGTCAATATGTAAGAACCTTCAGCTCCTTCTCTAGTACCATATCTGACTTCATGCTAGTTTGATTTATACCACAATGGTAATAAACTAAATCTCTGAAACTATAGGCACCACCTGAATTAGATATTTTCCTTATAAGAGTTTTTCGTGGTTATGGTTTCTCTTCACAGCAATAGAAACCCTAAGAGAGTCCCCAAGGTCTTCTTTATTACAATAATTGCAAAGAGGTGATGATGATCCTAGAGCACAGAAGACAACTGTAGGATGATAGACATAATGACAGCATAGATTTGGTGGAGGATTCATCAGGGCATACTTATGTATATATTTTATATTTAAATCTAAACTCATCAAGTTATATACTCTGGATATGTACATATTTCTATTCAATCACTTTTCAATAAAACTTTGTATCTCCAAGATGCTCACTAATTTTCCACATGAACAGACTATGTAGACACTGATGACTTCAGCTGAAAGTGATGGTTGGATAACATATTACTATTCCTGGATCTTTAGATGCATCTCTTGGAGGTGCTGACTGAGATTTATGGATCGCTTAGTGTATGAACTGTAAAAAATTTCATCAACTCTTGAAAGTGCTCTAGAAATAAGTTTCCATCATTAATAATGATATATATATACATATATATATATATATAATGCTTCTGTGTCTATGGAAATTTTATGAGATTGTAAAGCACAGCACACTCCTTAGCCCTTTATCCATATTTCTAAAAAAAAGATAAGTGTTACAAAAATATACAAGTCTTTTCAAGAAAATCTATGATGTGTTATTTCTAAGAAGTATTTTATGAATAATTCAGAAACAGACCCTATAAAATATTCTAATTATATTGTATCAAAAGATGATGATAGATGAAGCCACTATACTAGAAGTCACTCAGACACATACCACATATAATTTACACACTTTTACACATACAAGCATACAACATATATTCATATATATGTACATATATGCATGCATATGCATACATGTACACATGCATTCATAATACTCCTGCACACATATACAGATACACACACTCATACACAACAAATACTCATACACACAACAACCACATATAGAAAATTTATATATATACTCACACAATCACATATATACATACACACATATATTTATATTCATGGATATGCACATATACACAAATTACTGACCACAGACAAATGGACTAACACAGTTCTTTATGTCAGCTTCCCATTTTTGTGTTCCTTTTGCTTTGTGCTTTCTTTAAGCAGATCTCAGAGATTCAGCCTTTCTGTTCATCTTCATTTAAAAGGTGTTTGCATTCTGAGGTTGGAATTTTGCTGAGACACAATCACCCCTATGAATTCCCATCTCACTGTAACTCCCAGAGGCACACAACACTTTCTGTAAGCTAATCATTGAGAGGGGGCTTGATCTAACTACCAAAGTAAAAAGACACGGGAAAAGAATGATTAGAGAATATTCTATCAGTAATTCTTATCTGTATATAAAGGACATAATTGGACAGTTTTAAGTCTAAACACACTCAGGTTACAGACCCTCCATGAGTTTCCTTAGAGCACAAACTTACAGTAAGTAGTTTCTGGACCAATCTTTCTAGCATAACTCGTAGGTTCAGACTTGCTTGCAACCTCACTTCCACTCAAACTCAAATAATCAGACAAAATTTTATATTAATTCCATTCTCTTTGGCCTATGGTTCAGGCATATTGATAGCTAGCTCTTGCATCTTAACCTATTTTTATCAATCTGTCTTTCCACATGGCCCATGGCTTACCTGTGCTCATTTACATCTTCCTACTTAGCAACAGCTCACAGCATCTCTCTCAACTCTGTCCTCTTTCTGCTTTTTCCGTGCTAGGATTTCCTGCCTGCTTCTAAGATGCCTTGCCACAGGCCAAAACAGTTCCTTTATTATTCAATGATAATTCACAGTATATAGAGAGACATCCCATATCACAAACTCACCTGATCACACAATGCTTACAAAACAGATATAAATGGAAAGGATGAACTCTTGAATCTGGTACTTGTACGGGATTGTGTTGTATCATGGTAAATAATTGTCCCACCCACTGGTTTAATAAAAAGCGCTGATTGGCCAAAAGCAGGCAGGAAGTGTGGGCGGGGCTACCAGACTAAGAAAACTCTTGAGAACAGTAAGCACAGAACAGAACGCCAGAGAGAAGTCAGAAGAAGCAGAAGACAACTATGCTGATCTGAGAAAAGGTACCAAGCCACATGGCTGAACAGGATAAGAGTCATGGGTTAGATGAAGGGTAGAGAGCTAACAAGTGATATGCCTGAGCCTTAGGTCGATCAGCCTAAAACTATAGTAAGCATCTGTGTGTCTCTGTGGGTCTGCGGGTCTGCTGGCCTGCAGGTCTGCGGGCCAAAACCTTGAGGTTAGGCCCGAAAGTCGGGGTCAGAAACCTCCTACTACAGGAACTGAAGATGAATTTACACACACCTAGGCTATCTGTTTGCTTTGTCTTAACTTTCTTAGGTGGCATGGATCATACTCCACAAGCTCACTGTGAAGTCACGTTATTTAATTTTCTTAAATAATATGAGTTGTACTTGTTGGACAAAACCAAGACCCAGTGCCAATAAATTTATTTTAAGTTTTTGTGCTGGAAGTTAGGAGACCCTTGGGGAAAAGCTTTTTTGCTTTAAATTCATAGATTCACCAACAGTTCCTTAATTGTCCCAGCCCTCCCTGGGCGTCTTAGAATGCCTGTTAAGCTGAGTTGCAAAAATCCTTGAAAGGGCTATGAGCTACCTGGCTTATAAAATGAGAGTACTAACTACTTTCAGTTGGCAGTCCTGTTTTGTTCATCAGTGTATCATCTGTACTGGGCCAGTGTCTGGCTCATAGCATGCGTAATGAGTATAAATTAATGTCTAACAAATGCTACCAGGGAGAAGGATGTTTTTGTCAGTTCCCAAACGTTGAAGGGAATCAGACCCTCTCTTTTGCTCCCTCCCCATCTTAATTCTCTTCAGATTTCCACCCTTCTTTGTGTTAAAATATTTCATGTTTCTTTTACAAATGGAAATTATTATATGTGAAAATTACTACATATTAACGAATAGGTGGGCCTCTTTATTTTTTCTTTTACTTTTAGGAAGTGAGGTATCAATCTCATTACCACTTCCTGTTTCTGCAGCCACAAGGTCAGGGGTGGAGGCAGTGAAGATATTTTCCTGTGATTGAAAGGTGACAGATGGCTCAGCCCACTCAGGCTTTATTGTAGTGAATTCTAACTTTACTCACTTCTGTCTCCTGATAACTGGCTGATCTCATTGGAGTCTGTAGCTGATTTTCAGTATAGTTGTAACTCTGGTGATGTTTTAAATTAACATTACAGCTTATGAACAAACATTTCTTCATTGAAAATACTTTGTTTTCTTTGCTGTCTTGTTTCATATTACTTTTCAAAGAGCTGATATCAATTTACTATGGTTATAAAGTCTGTTGAGTTCAAGCATGAAAAAATGAGGTAGAATAAAATAAACAGAAAAATTCAGGGTTTATGCCATCTATAAGAACAAATACTATTTAGTGAATTGAAGACAGAAATTCTCTTTTTATGCCATCTATAAGAACAAATACTATTTAGTGAATTGAAGACAGAAATTCTCTTAAAATACACCAATCCAAGATTAATATTTATTAAAATACAAGGCAACACTTATGATACAGGTAACAGCTTATATAGGCTCCTGATAGACTGGATTGTCCACGAGATGGATGATGGATTCAGAACTGGTCTCTCCAGAAGTCAGGAACCAGGAAACAGGGACTCCCAAGTTCCCAGCAGCCCCTTATGAATGAGGTTGGCCACTCCCTCTTCAGAAGCCCAGGGCCCTGGATAAGTGTCTTCGGACCTTATCAGCTGACACCTGAATCCCACCACATCGAATTTATTTCAATTATACATTGGCTCTGTTATTTGATGTACTAATATGGATACTTAATTTACAGTCTAGCATTATGTGGATAACCAAAAGCCCAATTATTTTTAATACATGTAACAGTGACACACCTGAGGGTAAAGTGTTCCTATTTGGTACAATGTGTAGCTGCCACCACCTCAATTCTTCACAGTCCATAATAGGCCATAATAGACATTTTGTATATGTTAATTCTGCAGAGAAATGCATGTTCAAAATATTTGTGATGAATGTGTAATATCAATCTTGTATGTTTAATGTTTTGTCTCTTCAGCATTTAGTAAATTGTAGAAAAGACTGTGATATTTTCATATAAGGTCATCTAGCTTTTTATGCATAAATGTGAATTGTGTTGTGGGGAATTCTTTAGAACAAACAGTTTTATCTAGGATTCAATTTAATCTGTTCCTTAAATCTATTTATGTATGGCCCCAGAGAATATATCCCTCAAACCTATTGCTAATACCACGATAAAGTACTTCAGGTACTGGCAGACTCTTTGGACTGTATGCATATGCAATCACAAGCTTTTATTCATATTCTTTCTGTGGTGTATTGAACTACAACTTTAAATGGCTCTTGAACCTTTAAAATTTACATTAATTTATGTGTGCATATATATAAGCTTGTGTATGCATATGGGTGCAAGTAGAGGTCAGAACGCAGCTTGCTGCAGTCTGCTCCCATCTTCTACTTTGTGGTGCCTGAGGGTGCTCTCAGGAGCCCAATCCAGGTACTCAGGCTTGGTGGGAAATACCTTTGCCCACTGGGCTCTCTCCCTGGCCCTTGAACCGCTTTTAAACTTGCTTTTGCTGTTGTTGTTTTGATTCTGATGTTGATACCTGAGTTTCTATGAATGACTTGCTGCTCGGGAGTTAACTATTTCAATAGTAAGAACACAACCAGAACACCACATTATGGTAAAGCTTTCTGAGTGGGAAATTCAGTTGATGTGTATTCAAAATTCTCTCCTTATCACCAAACTACTCTATTTGTTGCTTTGGGAAGAGAAAAGTAATTTGTTTTTATTGCTATATTGCTTTTTGTGTCCTACAGAAGAAATTAGTCATTCTATGCTGTAATCTTTATATTATAATTTTGAAATGTCTTTGTGTGTTACAGTAAATAAATAATAATTTGAGAATAAAAAATCCAACAAGAACAACAAAAATCCCAACCTAAAAGATTTTACATAGTAAAACTCATTTTCACTTGGTAATGCAGGCTCTGTTGCCCCTTTTTGGACAAAGTAAAATGGATGAAGAAAGCTTAAGGAAGACCATTAAAACTATGCATCCCTGAAACTCCTCAGAAAAAATAACTGGAAACCTGTAATTTAATGTCTCCAAATAATCCAAGTGATAATGTTTTATACCGGTTTGTTACTGTTGAAAAAAAGCTCATTAATAAACAAGTGAGGTCTTTTTTTCCCAACTACTGAGATTCTGTGCCTTTTTTGTTATAATATTTCAAGGTGATTTGAGGCTATTGGAGCTGGAAAATCTGCCCTAGGTTATCTACAAGGGCACTCTTGTGGACCCCTTCAGGATTGATGACTGTGTTCATTCACCCTATGTAAACCAGTTTCTGAATGCCTTCTGTATAGTGTGCACTGTGGGGCCAGCCAAGGGCAACTCTGAATGCCTGCTTGTCTCTTCTCACTTCTCTCCAGGTACAGTTTCCATGATCATATGGAAGACATCCAAGAGAAATATCAACAGCTCTCATACATGCTGAGGTTGAACAGGTCTTCAAAAGTAAGTGCATGCACATAAATTCAATGCCTACTGGAAATCACCTAGGAGTTAGTATTGCCCTTAATGGACCTTCATATTTGATGCATTACCTAAAGAGTCATAAGCACCAAAGCCTTTGGTTTTAAGATTCTTTGAAGCAGATTCTGTCTCATTCACCTTTGCAAACATGGGCACATATTTTGAGTGGTGGTAGATTTTAAGTTGATGTTATCTACCAAAAGAAAATAAAATGGAGCCAACAGTGACGTTTGCATTTACCAGCTATATAATTAAAGAAATAGTGTTAACAGGCTGAGTTGATCACCAAGTCTCTCACTTGTTTTATAATGACACTTTATGGTCCCCTCCTCACAGAAATGATGCCGTCTTCTTAGTTGCTTGGCTTGATACTGTGAGAAACAACAATCCTCATTTCATAAGAGCACTCACATATCATAATAAGATCAAATATATAGAAGGCTGTCTGCCCAGGTTTTTTCAGAGAGCAAATGAGATGACCTGGAGGTCTGCTTTTAGCCAGATATAGGCACTACACTGGTGTTCCTTGCCTGCATATGATCTTGACTTCTACCTAGTAACAGCAGGGAGCATACCCATACTTCTGTTGTTTGTCTTATTTATTCTGTTTTTGTGTGTTTTACCAAGCTGTCTCCAGCTAATAGGTTATCAAAGCTCACTTTCTCTAAGTCTAAACAAATGGAAGTGCTGGACAGTTCAATCTTTCTTTGCCTCAGCCATTCTCACAGTGACTCCTTCAAAGAGATGAGCCTCTTCTGGGGTGAGGGTCATTACTGCATAGGCTTTACTTTGGCTCCTGGGGTTTCCAGTAGAGTAGGGATGGAGAGTGACAGCTTGTGCAATAATGGACACTTTATTGTCTTCTCACCTTCCTCCCCTTTTCAACGCTTCCCCATTGGTGCTGTTTAAACCAGGAAATCAAGTACCTTTAGCTCGGGGCTATTAAATCAGCAGCAGCTTGTGACTTGAATCCAGCTCATATCAAGAAAAGAGGAATCCCTGTTAAACAGTTATCATCACGTAAATTTTTATTACTTTGTAATTAGACAGGTGTTATAAAACTGCAGAAAGGTGAACTTGGCCAGTTAGCGCCAAAGAGCCTTAGGGAAGCACATGACAACTCACTGTGGGAGAGAGAAGGGGGAAGAGAAGGGAGTGATAGAAAAGGGGGAGAGAAGAGAGACTATATAGAGGGTAGGGAGGAAGTTTAGAGCGCGGAGGAGAGAGGAAAAATGGAGAAAAAGCAAAGAGAAGAGACGGGAGAGAAGGGAGAAGAGAGAGTAGAGATATGGAGAAAGGAGAGAGATAATACAGAGAGAACAGAAAGAAAATACAGGAGAAAAACAAGATAGTAGGAAGAGAAGAGAGAGGGGAGGGGAGGAGGAGGGGGGGACTGAGCAGAGGGGGGGGGGAGAGAGAGCAAGGGAGGAGAGAGAGGGAAACGGGAGAGAGAGGCAGCCAAGAAGAGAGCGGAGAGATAAAAGGAAAAGGAGGAGAGAGACAAGGAGAGAGACAAGAGAGATGAGAGGAAAGACAGAGAGAGCTGAGGGGAGAGAGGAGAAAAGAGGACGGAGAGGGAACAGAGAGAGATAGGAGGGGGGAGGGGGGAGAAAGAGGGGGGAGGGAAAGAGAGGAGGGAGAGCAAGAGAAAAGAGAGGGGAGACAGAGAAGAGAGGAGAGAGCAGAGAGATAAAGGTTAGAGAGAGAGGAAAAGGAAGAACAATGGAGAGAGAGAGAGAGGACAGTGAGGAGAGAGAGTGGAGACATAAGAGACATAGAGAGAGAGAGAGGGAAGGAGAGAGAGGAGACCGAGGCCTGAGAGAGCACAGAGGAGCCAGGAGAGAGAAGGGACAGCAGGAGAGAGAGGAGAGAGGGAAAAGAGAGAGGACAGAGGAGAGAGTGAGAAAAGGGCGAGGAGAGGAGAGAGCGGGGAGGGGAGGAGAGAGAGGGGAGGGGAGGGGAGGGTAGGGGAGGGGAGGGGTGGGGAGGGGAGGGGAGGGGAGGTTCTTCTCTAACAAGGGATTTATGGCACATGTATAGAGACTACCCATTCCTGCAGAACATGCGCAGTCTACAGCCTTAGGACCTAGGCTGTCTAGGTGTTTGCCAGAATGTTAGCAAGTTCATCTTGCTAGGTCCCCAAAAGTTAGGCCAGGTAATGTCTAATTGCTAACAACAGGGGGAATATACATTAAATGTTTTAAATACACAGTACCAAGTATCTGTGAAACACACAAAATTACTCTAGGCAATGTGACAGAGTTTTTGTTTAAACCTTTAGATTTAAGAGTCTATGTCCTCTACTAGGAAATGGGATGCTTGCTTTGTGAATGTAATCTTTAGGATTATAAGATGATGATGATTATTATTATTAGGATGGTGGTGGTGGTGGTGTTGGTGCTGGTGTGTGTGTGTGTAGTTGTTCTTTGTGGCCATAAGAGGGAGTCAGATTCTCTGGCCTTGGGGTCGCAGGCAGTTGCAAGCAGCACGATTGGGTGCTGGGAACTCCAGGCCTGTTCAGTGAGCAGTCTCTCTAGCCTCGGGATTATTGGGTTTCTTTGCAGGCATGTTAGAATAAAAGCATGGATTTACTTGTGAAAGGTGATGTGGAAGTGGGTCAGTTGCTTACAGGAAATTAAAAAAACAAAAACAAAACCAGTAATGATGTAAAATTGTGATCAAACTGTGTTTAAAATGTCAGTAGGGGAGTCCATTCCGTGCAGAGGAACACCTAACCCAGTCTTGTCTTTGAGATCAGCAAATCGGATTTGCCTGGAGTGAATGTGCCACGCTGAGCTGACCCCACCTTGACCCTTCTTGCCCTTTTGGGCAAGGGGATGGTTGAATGGGGAGAGGGAAGGCTTCAGGCTGACTGGGAGGGATTGGGTGGAGGGAAGGGAGAGGAATTAGGGGGACGCATCTATAAAAATGACATTTTTATAAAAAGTAATAAAATGAAAAAAATAAACATATGGAAATGCTTTAAAAAATGTCAGTGGGAATCATCAGCTCATGCTTGTGTTCAGTTCTCAGCCCAGCAGTTTAAAATCGCCTGTAATGTCAGCTTCAGGGGATCCAGTACCCTGTCCTGTCCATCATCGGTACACACAGTCTCTCTCTCTTTCTCTCTGTCTCTCTCTGTCTCTCTCTTTGTCTCTCTCTCTGTCTCTCTCTCACACACACGGGGGGGGGGGGCAGGAGAACAGACTTTGGAAAACAAATCTACAATGAAAGAAATCATTTAAATAATTTTCAAATTCTATCTTGTTTTTCTATGTTTCCAGATAGGAAAGCATGTGCCTATAGAGTGAATGCAGTGTCTAATTTCTCTGTGCTATATTGAAAACAATGCTAGCATATATATATATACACTCCTGGGATTGGGGCTGGCTGTGCTCACTCACAATACAGAAATAGATTTGGCCTTGGCTCAGAACTTTAGTACCTGCCATCTTCTCTAGGGGAGAGCAGTGACGATGGATAGTAGAATAAGCAGGAAATATATCTCTGGCATCTTTGTTTTGCTAAATGTATTCTCTCTGCAAGGACCAAGGTAGCTCTGAGCTGCTAATGGTATGCAGCACACTTCATTTTATATGCTAGCTGATAGCAGAATCTGTTCACCAGTGCCCCGAATCATCTTCTTGACTGATTTTACTAATTGAAGAGTTTATCTGCTTCTCTAGATGCATTGAGCCAAAGGACAACCTACTCATCTGGAATCTACTTATAAAAGTGTTTCTAGTTGAAGCAGAATGGCAGAACGGCACCCTTTCAGCTCTTCTTTACTCCTTTAACCTGTGATGGTCTCTTGAGTACCACTGTATTGACTTAAGTTCATGCATGACTCCTTCATGGACATGCAGGAAGAATGATTGACACTGTAGCACACTCAAGACCATAATTACTTTTCTCTTTCTTCCTGTGTGTACCTGTGCATGTATGCATAGTACATGTGTGGAGGTCAGAGGACAACTTGGGAAGTCCATTCTCCCCTTCTACCAAGTGGGGCTTAAAGATGAAATTCAAGACTGTAATTTTAACAGCAAGGCCCTTTACCCAGTGAGCTGCCTTGTAAGCTCTGATGCTCAGGCCATTTTTAAACTATTAGTAACAAGTACAGCTCTTTGACTTGGGCTTGAAACAAGTCTAGTGTTTAACTTTTGAATTTGTCGCAGCTTATTTGGGAACGCCTAAAGAGATTCACTTATTCCACTCAAACCTAGTGTCTGTGCATACACTCATGTTGCAGAATTAACGTGCATCTATGGCCTAATAATTTTACTTTAATAGACTTTCTTAGGATTAAAAATCCATTTGTAAATAAACAGTTTGGATGCTGCCTCCTTGGACAAGGGTAGATCTCATTTTTATGACATTCTAGACAGTTCCATGACTGTTCTGCTTCCTCATCTTACTCCCGAGTCAGCACAAAGTGAGAAAAAGAAAAGCAGAGAGATAAACCGTTAGCACCAACCCCAGCATGGAGTTGGGCAAATGCAGAGAGAACTTTGTGAGTGTGGTCAGTGAAAGAGATAGGCAGCCTGCCAAAGTGAAGTCTCCACTGCCATGCACTAAGAGTTTCTCCCAAGCTCAAAGTATGCCAAATGGCAATGTGCCAATTCTAGGGTTGAGATAGTTGGAAGGGAGCCCATAAAAGTGACTGACACACATCACAGGGCTGGTCCAGATTCTGCTGTAGGAGAGTTAAAGGGTTTGCTAGTACAGAACAACTGAAGTCAGAAGCAGTACAGACCGAAAGCTGCAGTAGATGTTAAGTATAAATTTCCTTATATCTGGTAGTTGTGCTGCCCCCTCTGGTAGACCTTTAGCCATACAACCCTCCTTAGGCCTCCATTAGGACCCGACCCTCACCCCTAGTTGCTGCTGCCAGAAGGCTGTCTTCAACTGTCACCCTCAGGGAGAATGAGCTGGAAAGAGCTACCCCACCCATGTTCATGCCCTGATTTTAGAGAATTCTACCCCCAGGGCAGAGGGTGAAGTAGTCGTGCTTTGATGGTCAAATGCTTAACTTTGAAAATTTGTAAACATATTTGCTATATTTTACAAGGTTTATTTCTTTATTATTTTCAATCCATTTGGATGGGTTTTGTGCAGGTTGAGGTAATTTTATCCCCACATGGGTATTTTCTTGTCTCAGTCACACTCATTGTCTCGAAGACTGTCACACATCAAATATTGCTAACAATTATTTGAGATTTTCCTCCACTGGCAGATGATGCGCACTTCATTTCAGCCCCACTGTGCCTCCATCGCTATAGTCTGAATGATCCCTAGTATATGCATTAGACAAGGGTGGGGCCGCCTGCTTATTCTTAGTCAGTCTTCTCACTTTTATAAATCCTCGCACATCCAAATAAAATTTAGAGGAAATGTTTGAGGTCTGTTAAGACCCTATTGAGATTTGACAGGAATTAATTTCAATTCTAAAATATAGCTAGAGGAATAGACAACTTTACAATGTGATCTTCCTTTTTATTGATGTAATATATCTCCCTGGTTACCCTGGTCTTTTGTAAAGTCTTTTAATCGGCTCTATAATTTTCTCCTTAAAGATCATACACATTTGTTAGATTTATTCTTAAACTACTTACACTTTATGCTACTATAAATTCTTCTATTTATTAACATCCTTTTAGTTTATTACTGCTGATTAGAGATATAAATAACTATTGATTTGCTGTGTATTTGCCTGGCTGAGATTACCACTTAATTCTTATAACTGTAGATTCTCTTGAAACACTTTTACAGACGTGAAAATTATCTGTGAATACAACCGGGTTTTCCTTTGCATTTTATCCTTTCCACATTTATTTTCAAATTATTTATTTCAAATTTCCATGCCTAAATCAGAGTTCCATCAAAATGCTCACAGGAAGTAAAGACCCTACATCCTGTTTTGTTCCTAATTTTGAGGTAGGTACTTTGAATACTTTTTAAGTATACATCATAAAGGTTCTTTGTACACATTTATACACAGTAAGATGTTTCCCCATGTGTTATTCAATAAGAGAAACAATGCTGGTTTTTATTGAAGATTGTTTTGTAGACTCACTATATCTAAAATGATAAATTATATTAGTAGATTTATCTGTTGTCAAAATTCAGCTTAGTTTCTACTCACAGATGTGTTTTGAAGAATCTGCAGAAAGTCCTTGAACATTTATCAAAATTTTATTCAGAAGAAAGACCACTGTTGTCATGTTATAAGTACCAGTCAGTTGAGTGAATTATGAGAAATGGTTTAGATTTATCTTTTTGTACTTGATTTGCAGTAACATTTAGCCATCACCTCTCCCCCTACCTCAGCTGCTGTGTATCAAACTAATGATGGAGGCTCATGTTCCTGTGGGCGAGCATGTCGTTTATTCATATAACACAAGTTCAGGTGCTCAACTCAGTAGCACCTTAGACACAGTTAGATCTTAGCCAGTCTCCCCTCAAGAGGGGTTTGGGCCAGTCTTGAAAGCCAACATTTCCTCTTCCCAACTTACCTACTCACTGGGGGGATGCCTTTCTATATTCAGACCTCAGTTCCAAAACAGTGAATTATTGAGTAAATTGAGCTGTAATTTTATTTTTATTGCCTTTGTCTAGTTGGAATACCAAACTCAAAATGGACTAATTCAACACTTCCTTCAGGAAAGCACATGAGCACCATGAGGGTTATCTGGCTTAAGAACTCATCTAAAAACCTGTGGAGGAATTTTCTATCAGTTTTGGTAAAACTGTGTATTGATTATTATTATTATTATTATTATTATTATTATTATTATTATTATTATTATTTTAGTGACTTTAAGGTGACCTAGTGTAGTCAAAAGTTTCTCTGTCCTGCCCCTCTGGTCCCATAGCCACGTATGTAAATTAGAAGCTGCTTGACCTATGGCTTAGGCATGTTACTTGCTAACTCTGACACTTTAAGCTGGCCCATTATTCATACCCATGTGGCTTGGTACCTTTTCTCATTGGAGCATTCACATCTTGCTTCCTCTGTGTCAAGATGGCATTTGCTGTCTGCTCTTCCACTTCCCAGAGTTCTCCTAGTCTGGTTGCCCTGCATCTACTTCCTGTCTAGCTTCTGTCAAATCAGAGTTTTATTAACCCAATATTTACAGTGACAGATATTTACAGTGTACAAGAAATATAGTCCTACAGCAACCCAAGTTATAATTCCATTTTATTATTTCCAGCCAAGACACTTAAATACTGAGGCATCTCTTTGTAGTAAACACCATCGTAGGAGAGAGGTGACTCATATTCCCATTTATTAAGCCACATCAAGAGATGAAAATATGAAATGATTATAGTACAATATATTTTCCATACCTGTGGTGGTCCTCAAAACCTCTCATCAAAATTTGCTAGCCTAGTAAAAATAAAACCACATTACGTTTCAAAATAGAAACCCACACTCTCTGAGACCTCAAGAGATTCCAATGTAGGGTAGCCTGTGCAGCTGGAGTTACAGAAGGATGTATTTGCATATCCTATCATTATGTAGCAGGAATGAAAACATCGGTCCAGTCAGTGTCACAGCAGAGCTCAAGAAGACTAAGTTGTCAGCAGAAGTACCCAGTTACAAATGATTGAAGCTCTCCAGTATATGAACTGTGAACACAAATGCTGAATGGCACTTTTTTTAATGATGTGAAGTGTTTTGTCATGTTTAAACTTTTTTTTCCCTCAAATGATAATAGTCTATTAAGTAAAATTAGTTATGCAGTGTGGTCTAATTGTTGTCTCCATAAAAGTCAATGGAGCTCAGGCCGATTGTCCACCCACAAATGAAATCAGCAGTGAAGTAATTTGAGGGAAATGCAGCAGAAATGCTTCTTGATGCTGGATGGCCTTAGAAGGGAACTGACCATGCTTTATGGGCCATGCATATTGTATTAGGCCTGTAGACAGATAGTAGGCCTGTGAAAAATCTACTTCTCTATATACCAAGCCATAGTATAAAAGAATTTATCTAGCAAACAAGTAGAAATTACAGTAAAAGAAAAATGTTCTAGCCAGAGCCTATGTCACTCCTGTGCCTAAATATCTGGCAGAAAAGAAGCTAAGAGCAGAATCTTGATTTAGCTGGTATCTTTAGTCTATCAGCTGCACCTTAGAGCAAAGATGCTCACCTTGTGGTGAAGAGGAAGCATAGCCATGCAGTAATAGGAAGGCTTTAGGGTAAGAAACTGTCTTTAAGGACAAACTTCACTTCCTTCCTCCAATCAGACTCTATCAGCCACAGCCTCAGCAACTTCAATAGTCTTTTCAAATCCTGAAGTCCTCCGTGTACTCAATTTTTCAATAGTTCAGAGTACTGAAAATTTGTATTTTAAAAAATCTGTTTGTATCTATTATAAAGGGTGATGTTTTCTTAATTTCTTTTGCAGCTCATATATCGTTTGTATATTGGAGGGATATTAATTATTTTGAATTATTCTTGTAGCTTGCCACTTTACTTAAGATTTTTATCAGCTGTAGGAGTTCCCTGGTAGAATTTTTAAGATTATTTATGCATATTATTCATATCATCTGCAAATCTATGACTTTTTCCTTTTCACTTTGTGTCCCCTTGGTCTCCTTTGCTTGTCTTCCTGCTCTAGCTAAATCTTTAAGTGCTGCATTAAGTAGATATGGGGAAAGTGGACAGCCTTGTGTTTTCCTGAATTTAGTAGAAATTTAGTAGAATTTCTTTGAATTTCTCTCCATTTAGTTTGATATTGGCTGTTGGCTTGATGTATTTATTATGTTTAGGTATGTTCCTTGTATTCCTGATCTCTCCACGACCTTTGTCATGAAGGGAAGTTGGAATTACAATATGGTTTCTTGCTCCCGGGTGGCCAGGGGTCCGGACTCACAGACTGGCAGTCCCAGACCTTATAGCTGCCTGCAGCTGCTTAGGCTCCCAGAAATGACTCAAACACTTATATTAAGTTCATGCTGTTTGGCCCATGGCTCAGGCACATTGCTAACTAGTTCTCTCATCTTAACTCAACCCATTTTCATTAATCTGTCTGCCACTCGGCCCTTGGCTCACCTGTGTTCCTTACACGTTTCTTCTTTTGCGGCTGGGTTGATCTGTCTCTGACTCCACCCGCCCTTTCCTATCTATTCTGATTCCCCCGTCTACTTTTTCTATGGTGATGTCATGGACCAAAACAGCTCCTTTATTTAAAGATTGATATTCACAGCATACAGAGAGATGTTCCCACATCATGTTGGATTTTGTCAAAGGCTTTTTTCACAAGCTAATGAGATGATCATGTAATTTTTTCTTTTGTTTATATGGTGGATGATATTGACATATTTTCATATGTTGAACCATTTCTGCATTTCTGGAATGAAGCCTATTTAATCACGGTGGATTTTAAAATATGCTATTAGATTTGGTTTCCTAGTATTTTCTTGAGTATTTTTGCATTAATGTTCACGTGGGAAGATTGATCTGTAATTCTTTTTCTTTATTGTGTCTTTGTATGGTTTGTATATCACAGCTACTGTAACTTCACAAAAAGTTTGTCAATGATCCTTCTGTTTATATTATGTAGAACAATTTTAGGAGTATTTGTATTATCTCTTTTTTTGAAATTTTGGTAGAATTCTGCACTGAAACCATCTGGCTCTGAGCTTTATTTATTTATTTATTTTTAATTCACAAAATTGTCCATTTCTTTTAGGTTTTCCAATTTTGTGCAGTACAGGTTTTTGAAGTATAACCTAATGATTCTCTGTATTTCCTTGCTCTCTGTTGTTATGTCCCCCTTTTCATTTCTGATTTTGTTAATTTGATTATTCTCTCTCTGCCTTTTGGTTACTTTAAATAAGGACTTGTCTATCTTGTTGATTTCATCAAAGAATCAACTCTTTGGTTCATTGATTCTTTGTAGTGTTTTTTTTTTGAAATCTTTTATTGATTTCAGCCCTGACTTTGATTATTTTTTGCTGTCTACTCTTTCTGAGTGCATGTACTTCTTTCTGTTCTAGAGCTATCAGGTGGGCTGTTAAGTCACTTATGTGAGATTTCTTCAAACTCTTTTTGTAGGTGCCTAGTGCATTGAACTTTCCTGTTAGCATGGCTTTCCCATGTCCTATGAGTTTGGGTATGTTACAGATTCATCTTCATTGAACTCTAAGAAGTCTTTAATTTCTGTCTTATTTCTTCCTTGACTCACAGGTGGTTCAATTGCAGGTTGTCTGGTTTCTATGAGTTTGTAGACTTTCTGTAATTTGCTTAGTGGTTGAACTCTAACTTTTAGCTGGATGGTCTGCTAGGATACCAGGGGTTGGCTATTCTATTTTTATCTATTAAAATTTACTTTATGACCAAGTATGTGGTCAGTTTTAGAGAAGGTTCCATGTGATGCAGAGAAGGTATATATTTTTTTACATTTGGGTGGAATGTTCTGTATATATGTATTAAGTACATTTGAGTCATAACTTCTGTTAGATTCCTTATTTCTCTGTTACGTTTCTATCTGGTTGGCCTGTCTATTGGTAAAAAATGGGGTGTTGAAGTCTCCCACTATTAGTGTATGAGGTTTGCTGTGTGATTTAAGTTTTAGTATATGTGGGTGCTCTTGAATTTGGGGCACAAATATTTAGAATTGAGACTTCATCTCGATGTATTTTTCTTGTGATTAATATGTAATTTTCCTTCTGACATCTTTAGATTGATTTCAGTTTGGAGTCTATTTTTTTAAATATTAGGAAAAGATACACTAGCTTGCTTCTTAGGTCTACTTGTTTGGGAAGTGGTTTCCTAACCCTTTTCTCTGCAGCAGTGTCTGTCTTTGAAGTTGAGGTATATTTTTTGTATGCAGCAAAAGGATGAATCCTGTTTTTCTGTCCATTCTGTTTGCTTGTGTCTTTTTTTTTTAATAGAGGAAATGAGTCCATTGACATTAAGGGATATTAGTGACCAGTGATTGCTAATTATTGTTATTTTTTTGGTGTGTGTGTGTTTCCCCTGTTGTGTGATTAACTATTGCTTGTATTTTCATGGGTGCATCTAACTTTTTTAGACTGGAATTTTCTTCTTAGTTCTTTCTGTAGGCCTGGATTCATGGATAGGTTTTGTTTTGTTTTTTTTTTTTTTTTAAATCTGGTTTTGTTATGGAATATCTTGTTTATTCCATCTGTGGTAAGTGAGAGTTTTTCTGGGTATGGTAGAATGGGCTTGCAGCCACAGTCTCATAGTGTCTGCATAACATCTGCCCAGGACCTTCTGGCTTTCAGAGTCTCCATTGAGATGTTAGTGTTATTCTGATGGGTCTGCCTTTATAAATTAGTTGGGCTTTTTGCTTTTAAGCTCTTAATATTCTTTCTTTATTCTATATATTTAGTGGCTTGCAGAATTTTATTAGGTGGCAAGCAGACTTTTTTGGGAGTTTATTCTATTTGGTGTTCTGTAAGCTTCTTATAGCTTCATGGGCATTTTCTTCAGGTTGGGAAAGTCTTTTTATGATTTTGTTGAATGTATTTTCTATGCTGGTAGTCCTTCTCCCCCTCCTCCTTCTTTTATTTCTATTCTTAGATTTGGTCTTTCCATGGTGTCCCAGATTTCCTGGACATTTTATGTTATGGTTTTGACTTTAATGTTTTCCTTGACTAATGAGTCTAGTTATTGGACTAGAAATTCTCTCTTCCATCTCCTGCATCCTGTTGGTTGTGTTTGTATCCGTAGTTTCTGTTCATGTACTCAGATTTTCAACTTCCAGCTCTCCCTGGGGTTTTATCTTCTTTACTGCTTCTATTTCAATTTTCAGGTCTTGAACTGCTTCCTTCCCATGTTTGGTTTCTTTTCTTTATTTTCTCTAAGGGATTTGTTGATTTCATTCAATTTCTTGTTTGTCTTTTCCCCTAAGTCTTTAAGGGAAGTTTTCATTTTCTCTTTTAAGCCCTCCATCATTTTCATAAAGTTGTTTTTAAGGTTGCTTTCTTCTTCTTACATTGTGATATTCAGGTCTTCCTGTTGGAATACCACTAGGTTTTTGTGATGCCATACTGCTATTTATATGTTGTAGGTATTCTTGCACTGACTTCTTCCCGTCTCTTCCTTTAATCATTACAAATAATGTCTCTGTCTCAGGGAGCTGTTGTTGATCCAGTCTTTTTTTAGCTGCTTCTCTGTTTTGGGGAGCTACAATGGTCTAATCAGCACACTTTGTCCAATAAGAGCTGGTGAGTTTTGTGACACAGGTCACAGGGGATAGATGGGTTTGAGGGATGGAGTGGAACTTGTAGATTGCAGGATCCAATGTGGAGTGTTGGTGGGGAGATCCTGTAGGATTCTTCTGTTCTGGCCTGCAACAGGGGAAACAATGGGTAGGGTAGATGAGCATAGATTGTGTCCCTATGCTTAGGTCCTAGAGACTGGGCTCTCAAGCTTGGCTGGGAGAGACTCACTCACCTCTTGATATGATAGGAGCTAGTGAATTCTGTGTATCAGAAAGTTGCTCTTGGTCTAATGGGAACTGGTCTAGAATTATTCTTTAGGAACAGATAATTATAGACCACAATTTGAACACATCTGTTTTATTTAAATAAAATACAGGTGTTTTAAAATTTTTATTCTTGAAAAATTTATAAAGTGCTGCTAGAATGTTACTTTACATATGTGTTTACATGCATGATAGTGTGCATTGTGTTGAACAATCCAGCAGAAAGAAGCAACAATATGTTGCATATGTCCACTACAATGTAGGGTGTATACTTCTTTTTACTTTTTATATAAGGTCTATTATCCCAGTTTTTGTTTATGATTACAAGATCCTATTAACTTGGTAAATTTTAAAGTAAAAAATACTGATTGAGTTCTCAGTTCCAAAGGTTCAAAGACATGGTGCTGATATCTGTACTGCTCTACTGAAAGCTACATGGTGACATCATGGTGGATGATATGGTAGTAGTGTAGGACATCATGGTAAATGGCATCATTTTCAGTGTCTTCATGGTAGATGACATCATGGGGAATCCAAAATGATGATACAATCATAATGGATGGCCTCATGCTAACAGTGTCATGATGGATGGCAGCACAATAAATGTACAATCTTAGTGAAGGTATCCCAGTAAAAACATAATGTTATATAACATCATAGAGATTGTTTGCACTGGTGCATTTTAGGTTTGGTTTGGTAGGTGATACTTGGACTAGAAGTCTGATGAGTTATGTGATTTTCTGTTATAATGACACTTGATAAAAAAAAAAAAACTCAAATATATTTGTTACTTTAGCCAAGTGCTATGGTTTGAATGTGATCTGTTATGTGTTTTGTAACTGTAGTTTTGGGGTGGTGTTTAAATGAAAGAGGTCACTATGGAAGGAGTCATACTGGACAATATAATGGGGAAAGTATCATGATAAATTATATCATGGTGAAGGTGTCATGGTAAAGGCATCATGATATAAGGTATAGTGAAGATATCATGATAGATTACATCCTGGTAAAGTCATAATGGCAAATTTATGATGGATTGCATCATGGTGAAGGCACCTTGGTAGACTGCATCACCACCACAATGAATGACAGTATGGTAGATGGCATCATTGGTATATAATGTCTCAGTGAAGGCATTAGGATAAAAAGATTATGGTGTTACTGTGGGGTAAAATCGTCTTGGTGGATTATATTGTCATGAAGGCATAATGATGGATAACATCATGGTGGGTGTCTTCACAGTGGATGGCATCAAGGTGAGAGCATCATGGTGGGTGTATCATGGCGATATAGTGGGATTAGGACATGAAGGAGAATCATATCAAAAGACAAGAAGACAAAATGAATAAAGGAGAAAATATGACCTCTTCAATATAATACTGCTCTGAAGCTATAATTCCAAAACAGATTACATTTAAGCCATAGCATTTAGATGAAGTACTCAATTTTAGGGACAAAGCTAGTTAGCCTTCTAGTTCAAGTGTCACCTGCCAAACAAAACCTAAAATGCACAAGTGAAAACAATCCAAGTAAGAAAAATAAACAAATAAATAAAAGAACCATGAGACAAGAATGGCATTTATATTCGAAGTTCCCTAAATGGAGTGTATTAGGTGATTTAAGGTGTAGGCAAGGGGGATTTAAGTGTTTTAATGAGTTGGGGTTAACTTTTCTAAAACATACTGAATAATTGCAGGGGTTTATTAGTTTGGAAAGATGGAGCAGAAAATTTCTGTACAGAATGAAAGACATATGCAAAACCATCAGTGAAAGGCAGTACAGAAGACGTCATGCAAAGTTTGACTTGTGTTTCACGGATAAGGGGAAATATAACATAAGATGACATTTTACAGGGAGGTACGGGCCCGACCTTAGTGACAGTATTGTTGGCCTGGTTTTGATCTCTTTGTATTGCCCTGAAATAATTTTTAATATTCCTCAGCATCACTACCACTACTCACACATGCATACACACATATGCGCGCGCGCACACACACACACACACACACACACACACACACACACACACACACGTGTTCATGCACATACACACACAGATAGGAGACAAAGAGATAGAAAGAGAGACAGAGATAAAAAGAGACACAGAGACAGAGAGAACCTCTGTTAAATGTGTCTTGGGCTTGCCAATACATTAGGGATATTTAATTATAATACTATTATTGGGAGTTTTAGTCTCTGAGAACAATGGGTAATTTTTGTTGGTTTTTTCTGAATCAGTAGCGTGTCACATTTACATTGGTACTTCCTAATGGGAACGCTCAAGAATTAAGACAGAATGGAACTGATTGCCAAATGACGTAGTAGAGAATATCATTCTATGGGAGATACAAATGACAGGCTATAGGAGGAAAGCTCATTAGTGAAAATGTGAAGAATGGCTGAACCAATGTTAAATTCAGAAAGCCACTGTATTAGCTCATGGTGATAGGCAGCAGAAGCTGCAGGAGAAGCAGGTATTGGAGATTGCTCTTGTGTTTCTGGAGCTGTAGCTTTTCCTGGATAAAACTAGTGAAGAAAGACCATGCATGGGACTCATGTTTGATGGGATAATCTTAGTTTGAGATGACTTGGAAGCATTCACACACGAGTGAAGAAAGCTGACACACCTGTTAGAATTACAGCTCAGGGTAGAGATGTGACTGTGTCATCAGTGCCACCGAGCCAGGAATTTTCCAGTCATTGCCAAGGACAGAGTCTCTCTGTTACAGGGCTACCGACAGTTTGGACTGGATAATACTTGTGGAGGACTGCCCCAACCCTTCTACGACATGTAATGGTTCTTAGATGTTAGAAGCTTCCTTCTCAGCTTTGATAACCAGAAGTGCCTCTGGATTCTGACAAGCCATCCTGGTGATGGGGTTAGTGGTAAAACTAGGGAGAAAGAGCTCCTAGGGTTGAGGATTGAGATTTATATTAGCTTAGTTGGTAAGTAGAAAAAAATAAAAAAAAAAAACTCAGAAAGAGGTAGCCAAAGGATTAAGAATATGTCATATAATAAAATGCCCTGTAATATTCCATTTTGGATTGAATTGTGTCCTCTAAATTTTGTGTTGAGTTCTGACCCCCAGCATCTCAGAATATGACTCAGGTACTGAGCCTTCCCTTCCATTGACTTTGGCCTTATCAAATTATAAGCCACTTAACTTAGTACCAGTGCACTGCTACTTTTAACTCATTATATGTGAAAAATGTCACTCTGAGAAAGTCAAGAGCCTAGAAATATGAGCAACACAGTTCCCATGCTGGAGCTATGGTAAAGGTTTAAGTGCAGAGCAGTGTTCAGTATTGGAGAAAAATTCACTGGACCTTTCACTACAGTAAGAGAGTCAAAAGGGTAGGAATTTCAGAGAGAAGAGCTTGATTATTACTGTTGAACAACACTGACAGCTTATGGATCAAAAATACCCACTGGACTTGGCACTAAGAGGTTAACAACTAAGTTAAATTTAGCGTGGAATTTTGTGGTTATGTGGAATAATATAGGTTGAAGCTGAAGCTAAAACCAAGACTGAACAGCTAAATCAGACGCACACATACCAGACTTCAGCCTTTCTCTCTTCACTGGCCATGTGCTTTCCAGTTAAGAGTAAGAGTTTAGGCCTCGTGCAAGAAATTACTACCTCACACAGCAGAGAACGCTGCTGCTGAAAATTTTAACATGGTGATGTTTACACAAGTTCCTAGTATGCCAGGGCAGCCATTTTCTACAGATATGTAGATTTAAAAATTACTCCAAGTCTTTTTAAATAGGGGTCTGTGGTGATATATTTTATATTTGATAAAATCAGCCTGGAATATCAAAGAACGGATTCACCTACAGTCAAGCCAGGCAGAGGTGGCTCACATCATTAGTCCCAGCACTAAGGAGGCAGAGGCAGAAGGATCTCTGTGAGTTCCAGGCCAGCCTGGTCTACAAAGCAAGTTCCAGGATAGCCAGGACTGTTACACAGAAAACTCCTCATCTCAAAAAACAAACAACAAACAAACAGAAACAAGGAAGAAAAACAAGGCTGGAGAGGTGGCTCTGTCCTCTAATATTCCAGGCTGATTTTATTAAATATAAAATATATCTATCACCACAGGGATCTTCTGATAAGGCTGAACATATAAAGACCATTAGAAAACATTGTTAGTCTGTTTATCCAGAAGTGAAGTTAACATTAATTTAGAACAGCTCACTTCCCCTCTTTCTCTCCCTGGGAGGAAAGAGAATTAGTCTTGGTTAAACAGATGAGACAGAAAGATCTCGCCTGAACCAGAGGGAAAGTGGTGATCTGACAGAATCACACTGTATCCTTCTTACCCACTGGCTTTAAATTATGTTCACATTGAACAGAAGCTTTACAAATATTTGTCAAATGTGTTAAGGCAGGAGTCAATAAATTCATGCATGCATACATGGATAGATGAGAATAAATGAATGTACATGTGCGAAGATGAATAGTTCTGGGAATTCTGCCATTCGGTCCCATAACCAATTGAATGTCAAGGTTCTGCCCAATGGAGGGGTCTTCTCTGAAGATATATGATCCTTCAAGAACCCCTGGAGGGGAATCACTGGCTCTCTTCGAAGCAATGGAGGAAGTGCTGCTTGGTGATCTTCTCTATCACACCCTGGGAGCAAGCAGTGCTTTCTGACCTGTAATGTTTGGGCTCAGATTTTGTTTATTCATTGAAGGTAACACATTTACCCAAGCCTCTCCCAATAGTGAGTGAAGCTGGTGTTAGCATTTCCCAAAAGCATGACTAGAGAAACTGGGCAGGAGGTGGGTAATGTTAGCTGTCCTTGCACTCAGTCTGGAAGACCACTCAGAGCATAGAGTAAACAAAGCCATTTAAGAACAATGGAATAAGTCATGTGACTAGGAGAGAGTAGAAAAATCAGAAAAGGTGCTGCAGCACATGCTGGCATCCTGAAGGGTGACAGAAAAATCTCAAAGTTGGCAGGAAGCTGGTTTCTTATTCTTAAATCATAGGTCCTATGCTGGAGAAGGAACTTTTGGCCAAAGCAGTGTTGGGACTTTCATTTTAGAGTCTGACTGAGGGAAGGCTGCCCTCATAAATTTCATGTCCCTTTGTAGAGACATTCTAGTTATGTTTTCCAAGTTCCTAGTCATGAGCAAGAAAGAGAAAGGAAACTTGACCACCAGCTTGTATTTTGAGCTTGTATTTTGTTAATACCCTTTTACTTAAAGCAAGTGGTATCTCTTGTCTTAAACTAAGTATGTTTTTTTTATGAAGTATTAGATAAAACTTTTCTAATACTTTGCTTAGTTAAAGTTTAAAAATCCTTCCAAACACACCAAGTTTTTTTTGTGTGTGTGTGTGTGTTAAGAGCACTGTTCTTTTATCTGAGTTGCTGTGTATTAGAAGATGGTTTTATCTTCCCAAATTTTTGCTCTCTTGAGTACATCTCAGAGCAGGGTTAGTTGTACTCTGAGGAAATGTACAGAAGAAATATAATGCGATCACAACAGTAAGTAATCAGCACAGAAATCAGCAGAGTTGAAACTCTCTCATCTTTAGCAGATTTGGCTATTTGTCTTTGGCCTCCTCCGAAGTCCTTATCTCCTTTGTTTTGGGGGCCAGTTGTAGGGAGATAGAGCTGAAGTATACTGCATGACTAAACAGTTTACCCTAAAATTTGCTTTTGAGGCGTCATCAGAGCAATGAGAGAAACCACAACCAGTGTAGACATGTGTACTCAGAATAGTGCCTTCTCTCCTCTGAGGGCTTTAATGGATGCCCTTCTGCACCATACCAGTTCCAGCCAAAGTGCAAGAAGCCCATTGCTCCATTCTACAACCCCCAAAGAATGTATTTATTTAATAGGAAGCAGTAATGGCTCTTTTTTGTGGTCTTAATGAAAGGGCACATTTTTTTTTTGAGCTGTAAGTATTCTCATTTTCTCTCTATGGCACTTTAAGGGTTGGTAGATGATGTTTGACATTTGGAGACTCTGAAAAGGAGAAACAGCTGTAGGTCAATGTCCCATTGCTTCACGGGCTGCATTGATTTTGAAACTTTAGGAGGATAATGAGCTTTCATTGACTTCAAGTTGCCAAAGAGAACATCATGTAGTAATTTTCTCCTACTGTTACCTAAGATACATTTGGATTATAGAATAATTGGTTGCTACTTTTAGCAAAAAAAAATCAGATTATAGTTAATTTCATTAAAGTAAGTGGTAGTTGCAGACAATCCTCTCTCTTTACAGCTAATGCAGTACCAGGAGGCTCTAAATTTAATTCAAGTCCCCAAAGGGCACATAGTATTCACTTCACTAATGGCTGTAGTTATTCCTCATCTGTGGGTTTCACCTGTGTTAAGTCCCGTAAGAGCATCTTGTTCCATTTATGACTCTCTATGTGTGACACTTTTTCTCATACAGAGCCTTGAGATGCCATGGATGCAGTAAACTTCAAGGCAGTGAAGTGATAGTTACCAAAGGCTGTAATGGGTCCCCCACATATTGTCTGAAGTTCCAGTTCCCTTTGAACTGGAACCAGGAAGGTTTTGCCCTCATTCCCTTTCTCCAGTCGTTTCTTTTCAAATCTCACCATATTCCGAAGGCCAAGGATGAGTTCTTGGTTCTTAGAGTCAATTTGATTGCCAGTTCCTTGAAACATGCTATATTTGGGGTGTCTGAGTCTTCTGGCCACCAACCTTTGCTTGGTTTCCATTCATTATGTTTCTTACTGGGCTTCTTTGGTACCTCATGTCCCTAATGCTGGATTACTTCCTTCATTTCTGATGAAGGTCTGGTATTGGCATCCCATCATTTTGGCTGTGACTGTGATGGATGAGATGGCAACCAATAGTTTATGTATTCTGCTCTACTTTTTCTGACATCAAGTTTGTAAATGCTGTTGTTTATGCTAATCTTGTTTTATTTTCCTTTTTAATGTTTGTCAATTACATTGGTGCTGATATATATATATACATATATATTTATGTATAAAATATAAATATATATGTATATACATATATATTCTGACATTTAGAGTCATTTCCTATTTCCTTTCAACTCCATCTTGCATTGCTTAGAAAAGATAGTAAGAATTTACCTCTTTCTATACTACTGCAGGTGCATTTCAACCAATTATCCTTACACTCCACAACTTCCTAACTGTACTCTGTTTTTCTGTTTACTTATGTTTAGTCAACATTCTACATTTTGACCAGGATAATCATGCATGTTAGTATATGGTATCACTACCTTTCAAGTAGTTCTTGCCTACCTAGAGCATATTCCCAAGCCAAATAATAGTCATTGCTGTGTATGACTTCATCCTACATGCTTCTTTGCTATTTCTCAGAGAATTACTGTACCTTCCTTAGATCTTGTGTAATTGCTGTTTCCGAGAAGCCCCATGCCTTTCCCCCTGTATCTCAAGTGTTTACTTTTAATGATTTCTTACTACAGAGACTCCAGTGTGAAGCTCAAACCTTCCCTTTACTGCCACTTCTCCGTTAGCACATACTACCCTGTTTCTTTACCACGTCATCTGTCATGGTGAAGCAGGAGTCAGCTCCTCATAGTCAATAAAGGAAAAGATCCATTGTAAATATACCTCTCACATAAACATGAAAGCCAAGAGAATATTATTTAATATCCAGCAACATCTGTATGCATAGATGTCTAAAAATACCAAGTGGGCTGCCAGAAGATGAAAAAAAGTCAGCAAAATGTCAAACACTGACAAAGAGGAGCTTCAACATGAGATCAACATTCCAGTTGGATAAGTACAAGATCGTCTCCTTGGTTGGAACAGAAAAGTTTGTGCAGAGTGCGTGGACCCATCATTGGCTCAATCCATCATATGCACAGAAAACTAACCCCTCTCTATAAACTACGCCATTCTTTGTTCAACTTCTGCTATAACACTCATGAAAAGTCTCTACAGCGTTCCTTGTGGCAATCCCCCAGTACCCTATTACAATAACAGCCTTAAGCTTTTCTGTTCTGTTCCTAATAAATTCGGGTTTTCTTTCTCATTCCTCCTTAATAATCATCAACATGAGACAAAAGACCTTTCTGTCTCAGATTGGCTTTTGGTGACCATTGGTTGCCTGGCACCTTAGCTCTTTTCCAAGTCATCTAGGCCCTGTCATCTCAAATATCTGCATCAATTCCAAATACTCCATTAATTTTTTTAGTATCTCTATCTTCTTTGTATAAAACTTGTGATTTTAGGAAATATTTTCTCATTTGCATATTACCCTGTCATTCTGCTTAGTGTAGTGTTCTCCTTTTGGATAGAACTTGATTTATATTTATGAAATTAAAATTTGGATGAAAGTGGGCTTTAAAAATGTATATAATAATATAATAATGTATATAATAGTTAATGATAACATCTACCTATCTCTTAGGTCTTTCTTGGGTTGGTAACATGAGTAGCATTCTAGGAGAACTGGGTGGGACTTCTGTTTTCATTATTATGGGAAGGAAAAAGATGGAAGAGACTTGGTTCCAGAGACTGGATAGTTCAAGTGAACTGGACAAATATAGAGACAGCTATTAGGAAGAAACTCAAGAGATGTGGTTCCTCTCAGAACCACAGGAATAAAGAATCAGAGGTGCCTCTGAGTGTCAGAAAGACACAACAGGAAAGGGAAGAAATAGATTTGAACAGCTGGTCTACATCGTCAAGACCCTGATCCAGGTGGACCCATCTGTAAAGCAGGTTGTCAGAGGCACAGCAGTAAAAAAGTGCAGTGGAGACATAAAGATCACAGTTGTGAGTTTCTGTGAAGAGAGAAAAGACAGTATGTGAAGTTTGGTATCAAAGAGAGTGATGTAAAGAAGCAGGATGGGTGGGCATTGTCAGAGGACTAGAAGTAAAAGGGACACTGTGTTTGTCACAAGTGCTGGTGGACCATCAGCTTCAGGGTCATGCAGGGTGTTTATTTAACATACAGCAACCTATGAGCCAAATGAGCATGTTAAATTCTGGTCTGCTCCACTGGCTTTATAAAATTCTTCAATAAGGCTCGTACCCCTTTGATAATAAAAAAGAATGAAGTAGGAAAACACACTGGATGCAACTGGATATTGAAAGACTGTGAGGAGAAGATTTGGAATGTGATACATTCTATGAGTCTTTTTTTACGTGAAGAGGGCTTGGAGGGCCTATTTACTGGTAGTTAAGAATAATATTTCATTTTATGAATACTTTGTATTCACTCTCTTTCCACCCCTGACAACGGTTGAATTATATACATTTCATTTAGACCTATGTACATATATAAATCTCCCTCATGCAAGAATTTTTTTGGAATGACATTTAAAATTCTTATTTATTTATTTATGTGAGGCACATGTCACAGCCTGTGAATAGAAGTCATATGAGAACATTGTGAAAGCTGATTCTCTCTAACTACTCCATGGGTTCCAAAGAATGAATTTAGGTTGTCAGGCTTGATGGCATGTATTTTCCCCTCGAGTCTTCTCGCTGTCCACTAGAATGATATTATCTTCTCTGTGTGGTACAGATACAATTATTTAAAACTCACATGTTTACACTGTACATTGAAAAAAAGAAACACTGTGGCTGTTTCCTTACCAGAAGCTAATGGCCTGGCAGACAAGAATGACCTGTAAGCCATTTATTTTTTGAACAATAAACAATCTCAGAACTTTAGAAATATAAATTCATTAGCTTCTTCAAAGTTTAAAAAGGTCTCATTAAATATCAGGTTTCCAGCTACTGATACAGCTCCATTTTTGGCAAAGCTACTGTTCAGCCTTCATAAGTGACCTAGGATGGTGGCTGCCTGCTTTGTCCCAAACCTTTCTTCTCCAGCTTGCCATGGCTTTTCTCCCCCTTCCTTTACCTTTCTTATGTGAACAAACCACTTCTCCTTGAAGGGGCTACTTACCAAGGCCACACTTGTGATGAAAATAATTCAATCCAGAAAATTGATGAATGGTTTGTCCAATAAATTGGTTCCCTCGTTCAGAATGGATGATTTAGACTGATACACACATATCATCTAATTCACGTTCTTGACAGCCTTTTCAGTTGAATGCTCTATTGATTATTCTGCTTTTGGCCTTTAAACAAATTACATAAAAGAATCTTGTGAAAATATATTGTCAACAGGAGTTGATTAATATATCAGCCTCTGACTAGAAAAAAAAAAATAAAGAAATGCCCCAAATGAACCTAATGGATGGGCAGATTATATTTTTTTCTGGAATAACATGCATTTTTTATAGACATGCCATGAAGAGATGTGGAGCAAGCATATCTAGGATCTTATATTAGATGGTCACTTCTGTTAAGCCGTTATGAATTTTGTCAATCTCTTTTTTGATGAGCATAATATTTTTAAAGTCTCACAAACTCTGAAGGGTGAAAAGGAGAATAGACATAGCTGGGTCATCACCCATAAAAGTCTTTTTATGGACTTATTTAAATGGACTGACATGTACAAGAAAACCACGATCCAGTTATTGGTCATTATCTTACTTAGAGTGATGCTAATTATATCAGACTGGACTGCATATATCTATAAAAACCTTTTGATACAATGCAAAGAAACTGTGGATATAGATGAGCCAAGACAATGGAGGGTGCTGCTCATTTCTGCTTTCTTATGTGGAATTCACAGGCTTTCATGCCTGCTCTTCAGAACTTCTTCCTAACCTTAGTCTGTGATTTTCTGTGAGCTGAGGCTGATTTCAAATCTTCAATAATGTGTTGAACTTAAGATAAAAAGAAAAGGAGCTGGGAATGGTAGAGATCCATTATTAGCTTTAGAAATCAAAGGTGAAAATGAAGTTCAAAGCCTGACTTAACTAGAGTGAGTTAAAGCCCAGGGTGTGCAACTTAGCAAGATTCTACAAGAAAAAGAAAGAAGCAGAAAAAAGTCTGCTGTATAGCAAAGAATGCATGAGCCCTGGGTTCAATCCAGTATCTTAAAAAGGAAGTTTTAAGGTTAAAACTGACAGCAAGGTCTGGCCAAGTCTTACACAGAGATGAGATAGAAAATGTATATGTCTATTTCTTCCATAAATATATCTGTTAACTGGAAACACAAGATTCAGTGTGTGGTGCTTTATTGGTCTATCAATTCACCTTTAAGACTTCCTTAGTCATTCCTGTTTATCATCATTTATGAATGAAGAACTAAACCAAATTTATATCTTGCTAAAACAATTGATGTTTTCCTCAAAAGAACAAAATAATTCTTTTTAGTATGAGAATTAATGAATTAGCCATTTGTGTAGAAAATGCAATGTGAAAATAGTATAAACCAAAGTAATATGCTTCATAGCCAGTCAGTTTAAAAGTCTGCTTTAGAAAAAGAACATAAAACCAGACAGGCTGTAAAGCTGATAAAGTGAAATCTCCAAAGTAAAAGTAGAAGAGAGACTGAAAAACTCCTCTACTCACACACTGTTGGATGTCATGTGATATGAACAGAGTCATATCATGGAAGAATTAGGGTTCCTAAGTTCATATCAACAGACATTCAGAGAGGGGAAACTCCTGCTGTGGGTGATTTTATCAGCCTTTCCCAAGGCTGATGACTCTTTGTTCTATTTTTCATGAAACACTATGGATTTAATTGTGTGTTTTAATTTTGTTTATTTGCTTAGTTATAACTTAGTGGCTTCTTAGATCAATAGACAAAATAGGTCCTGCTGTGTACATAGGAGGGAATTTTACTTCCCAGAGAAAGGCAGGCAGCAGGGGCATTCATCCATAGGACACATTACTTATAGAAAATCACTGGCAATGAGGATGCTGATTTTTCATTTGTTTTCAAGCAAATGGTAGGTTTAGAACGCTTGTTTTGCTTCCATTGTGAGTGAAAAAATAACCCGGTTCGAAGAAGAAAAATATATGTGTGTTTTGTTTGTGCTAAACAGACTTTCTTTTAATAAAAGCTATTTTTGGTTCCCCAGAAAACTTAGTGATACATATACGTTCTCCTATGGCATTTACCCTACAAACACAGCCTCCATCTGTGAACATGCTCTCCACAGCTATCATCTGCTACCACAGTGACCTTCCAAAGACAGCTAGATCCTTGTCTACCTAGTCTACAGGTTGCTCCAGTTAGCCCATGGGTTCCCACACCCAATGAGGACAAGTGAGGGCATTAGGTCCTCTGGAGGCTGGAGTTTTAGGGGTTGTGAGCCATCTGCTGTAAGTGCTGAGTCTTGGGACTTGAATCCAAATGCTCTGCAAGAGCAACAAGCTCTCTTAACAACTGAGCTATTTTCTGAGCCCACTTCCCCCATGGTGATTTTAAGGAGTATATTATGAAGTGGTATTTACCCTGGATTCTAGGTCCATGTTTATGTCATTGCTACCTTTGATAACAATGTGCATAAGTTTGAAATTTTTAAATTTTTTAATTAAAAACAATGCTTTTTTCCCCATGTATTCTCCTGCTCCCCTTTCCTTCTCTTCTCCCAATCCCTCCCAGTCAGCCTTCAGCCTGCCCCCATACCCTCCCCCCAAAAGGCAAGAAGTCCCAAGGTGGGTCAGCTTAGTGTGGCACATCCACTCCAGGCAAGTCCGACTTCCTCATTCCAAAGTCAAGACTGGGTTAGGCATTCCTCTGCAGAGAATGGGCTTCAAGGTGCCAGCCCATGCACAGGAACACAGTCTGATCCCAACCCTTGAGGCCATGTTTGAACTTTCACACTTAGCAAAAATAAAGAGTCATGAAATAGACAGGCACTGCCTGGATCTGAGTCTGACTTGTCTTATGGCTATGGAGCTGGCTTGTAAAAAAAATATGCTGAAAGAACTTTACATCATCACAGTAAACAGCAATGGTGACACTAGTCCACAGTGTGGCATTGTTATTATTAGAAGCATTTAAAAATAATCTAAAATTCAATCTTTCTCTTTGCCAGTTGTTTCATAGATGCTAAAATCTTCAAAAGCACTGTCATGGATAGCATGCCAAGTTTTAGGTGTGAATGTAGCCGCAAAAGGAAAGGATGACAGAAACCAACCTAAATTAATCAACGAATAAGAGAGTGTGGCAAAACTTCAAAGTGGAAGGTGTTTGGAGGGTACAGACATCTTGCACGAGTGTGCTGTATCATTCAGAACCCTCCTATAAAATGCTGGCCTACTTCTGGCCGTTGAAGGCATTCCTGGGCTGTCCTGTCCAGCTGAGTGTTCTCATGCTTTTCTAATTGTTTTTAAGCCTTTATTTCTTAATGTCCTTAATGGCATCATTCAATCTGAGGTGATATTGTCTATTCACCCATCAGCATCCTAAGTGAAAGCATGAGGCCATTCAGTTCTCTTACATTTCTGTATGTTTTCCAAGGCTGTTTTACATGCTTTTATTTCAAGGAGAAATGGTCTTAAAACCACATTTCTGCCTCATTTCTCTCCCCATTCTTATGTGATCAGCTGCTCTTAATCCTCAAGAGACAAAGCACTCTCCATGGAGAGAGAATCTCCCATGTGGAATCTCCCAATTCCACAAGCTGAAATGGCTGGGACTTTGAATTATATTCTGCTACTTCTCTGATTTGAGCACAAGCTCATACCAGCATGGATCATACATGTATTTAATCCATAGTAATTGATTGTGCCTCTTAAGGAGGTAGAGATACATTTTCTTTTATTTATTGAGTCTGCTTGATGCTATCAGCCCTATACCACACTCGTTATCTACCATATTGTATAAGCATGGAGCATGAAGTGTCAGTTCAGATCTGCTGAAATGAGCCCTCTCAGATACCCCATGTCTGGTATTTCACTGATAAAATAGAAATAAAATCACAATTTAAAGCCAACTATATTCTGTCTTTGATCTACTTGAGGAGATGCTGCTCTTGGATCACATTTCTTGCTACTCCCTTTACAAATAGATAGTTTTACTAAAAACATACTAGGAAAATTAGAGTAGAAATCTAATGCCCTGACAAAAGCAACTTTACTAGACCTTACTAAGAGAGTGAAGAAAAGGGGTTCAATTATATTTTAGTTATTACTTGCTCTTAGAAGTAACAATATATTAATACTTGATTCTGAAAGGAAAATGTATGTCAGTTTGGGGACTTTTCAGTATATGTGTCAAAGGCTGCTCTTTCAGATAGTTTTGTTACCACAGTGACTTGATAAAATCCATCCGTTTAAATTCTAATAAACCTGTAATAATTTAATAGTGTGTATTCTCTGCTGAAATTTCCTTTTTCTTGTTCAATTTACTCATTTTTCTCATATCATAGAATTGGTATAAGCTATTGTTGGTTGTGCAGTGATTTGGATACAACAATTAGTGATCTAACTATAGTGTTAGAATTATTTAGGTAAATCTATATCATTAAGTGTGTTTGATGAACTTCAGCTCATATTTTCCCCTCAGTCTCTTCCTTCTCTCACATGCAAAAGAATAAAGTAATCATTAAATCTCTTGTAGAATGAAAAAATTAAGTCAATATCCTTACTCTAAACACGGAAAGTAAAAGATATTAGAGTACACTAACAGAGACACATAGTAATACATGCTGTCATACACATGCACAACGGTATAAAATAAACAATGATAAAGTACGTATGAATTGGAAGCTATGACAACCCCACATCCCTGTACATGTTCAACCTTTTCTGTCACAAACCAACAGGTAGAGACTACCATAATTTTATTGTCTGGGAAATTTTATTCCAATTATCAGAAAGAAATGGAATTACTTCTCCATCTTAGGACTGGAAAAGCTGTATCTGAGATTCCTTTCCCAAATATGTCTGATGATAGATCGTGTCAACTGACAAGGGCAAGACCACCACCACTTTTTCCCACTAGAATGGAGTTTGAAAATGTTGTAATTACAAACTTATTTTAAGAAACAGACACAGAAATAACAACTGAAGTTGCTGGGATTCACGTCACTCAATTACCTTTAAAAATTTTTTTGTTACCTTTATGCTAAGAACTCCAGTATTGGCCCATTGTACAAGGTTTGGGATAGCATCTCTGAGTAGAAATTACCCTGGGATACCTTTTTGTTGGGTACCAATCATTTTCTATGTTGAGTCAGGGATTTCTTTCAAAGGTTGTCTTTGATTTCCACTTTCTGGACACCTTTGGCCAAGAAGGTGCCCTTCTGTAGATCAGCAGGAGTGCAAAGAAAGGGATATGAGTTTTTGGTCTTCTGGATGGGGTTACCTCTAAGTAGATATATGACTTTGTTAAGAAATAAAATCTGCTTGGGCAGTGGCGGCACACACCTTTAGTCTTAGTACTTGAGAGGCAGAGGCAAACAGATTCCCAAATTCAAAGCAAGCCTGCTATACAGAGAGATCCAGGACAGCCTGGGCTAAATAGAGAAACCCTGTCCTGACAAACAGACAAACAAACAACAACAACAAAAATCTGATGTCTCATTTACAAAGGTTCTTTGAGCCAATTTAGGTATAGATACAATTGAGTCGACAAAATCAGACCCCTACTAAAGCCTGCTATCTAGCTCTTAATCCCCTACTCAAACTTTGCAAGGCCACCACACACTCCAACTGGAAGCTTAGAAGAGAAAATTGACAGCCACTCTTGCATGCAAGATTGTGTGTTTGATAAACTTTAAAACACATAGGATCTAAATTGTGGAGATGAATCCATGCACTTTGTTTTGAATTTAATTTTTAAGTTTTTGAGAATTTCATACATGAGAACTGTATTTGCATGATTTATTTCCTTCTTCTCCCTTGAAATTCCACCTGTGCCTCTCCAGTTCCCATCAAATTCACTACCTCTTTTAAAAAATATTATTACTGTTACTCACATACTCATATGATGTGGGAATGTCTTTCTGTATGCTGTGAACATCATTCTTTAAATGAAGGGACTGTTTTGGCCTATGGCAGGCACGGTATAAGTAGGAAGAGGAATCCAAGCATAGGTAGGAGGAGGGTGGAGTCAGAGAGAGATGAGCCAGCTGCCCAAGATTCAGCATGTAACGTAACACAGGTGAGCCACGGGTCATGCAGTAAGACAGATTAATGGAGATGGGTTGAATTAAGATGAAAGAGCTAGCTAGCAATATGCCTGAGACATATACAAAACAGTATGAAATTCATATAAGCATCTGAGTCATTAGGGGAGGGGGTCTAAGCAGCAGTGAATGGCTAGGTGCCTGGGATTGCAAGTCTGTGGGTCTGGACTTCTGGCTGGACAGGGTCAGAAACCTCTTGTTACACTCATATGTATAAGGTTGAGTATTTGGGATTGGACATTGTGTAAGAGAGATCACCCTGCTGGAGACAACTGATTCTCCCTGTCTCCGCATCCATTTATTGCCTACAGTTTTTCATCTAGGCCTTTGTGAAATTTCCTCTATGCACACTGGCATGCTGACTGGTGTCATTATGCACATCTTGTTTAGGTAACCATATTTTTGAGATTTCATGGGTGGAGAGGCTCTATCACCTTTATGCAGCAGGTGCTCCTCTAGAGTTAAGAAGCAACATTGTATGGGGGAATTTGACTTTAGTTGTGACTTTAGTGCAATATGGGTGAAGGTAAGTGTTCAATCAACAGAAACTAGAATTCCTATGATAAATGGATATATTTATTCCTGGGTAGAACTTTGCTCTTGAAGATGGTTACATCAGTGATCCAAAGTATAGTCTCAACACCTATCAAGTGGCTGTGAGCCAAGGTTATTTTTAAATTTCTTAGATATTCTGTGTCATTTCTATCCACATCCACTCAAATGTGCAACATGCTTGTGATAACAGGTTGACAGGAAATGAGGACAGAAAGCAACTATCTTTTATCAGCCCACACATTAAGGGAATTTGTAAAAATTTAGAGTTATAGCAGTTTTCTCACTATATTAAAATATCACCCATATTACCATATATCATTTTACTTTTGTTTTAGAATAAGTTGTTACCTAACAAAATGATCAGTTTTGATTTTTAATTAAATTGAGAGTGCCTTGAAGTCTTTGATAGTTTTGAGTCTTTTTTTTATTGTCCAAAGACAAAAGTTACAGAACCTCTTTTATACACTACTCTTTTTTGAGATTAAAAATCTATATTTCATTTACAAAGAATATGTTTCTTAACTTGGTTTTGTTCTCATGTATGACATAGTCATGATTCTATTAAGAATCTCTTAACAGTCTAAGAGATCTCTTACAGTCTTAACACACTAAGCAAATGTGTCAGAAACTTGATCCCTGGGTGACTTAATGGAGACAGTGAAGGCCACTTACCCTGGAGTTCTCTCTATATCCTGTCATTCAATAGAAGTGGGTATGTGAGTACAATAGAAATGAGTCCTCACTGTGGAGTCCTATATTCAGTTTTCTCTGCAAAGATATGGTGTGAGATGCTTGTCTGATTCTAGTAGGAACCTTTGAGATCCTGAATTAATAACATCTTTTTAATTGGATGCTTCAAGTATTTCATTATCTAGACATAAAGTCAGCAATCTACTTCCATGTGTTAGTTACTTCTCCGTTGCTGTGATAGAATGTCCTGACAAAAACATCTTTGAGGAGCAAGAGTTTGTTCTGGCTTACTACTCCAAAGAGATACAGTCCATCATGGTAGGTAGTAAAGAATTGTAGGAGTATTCACTGGCAATTGAGTATATAAAAGATTAATATTTATTAAGAAGTTTATATAAAACACTTGTTGATTCAAGATTGAACCTTAGGGTAATTCCTGGAGGGCTGAAATGTCCCACACAGTGGCAGCAATCTTCCCTCCAAGAACAGGGGGAAGGGAGTTAGGGAGTGTGTGGGGGGAAAGGATGAGAAGGGCAGGAAATGCACAACCAGTCTTCAAAGGGGGACTGGCTATGCCCCATACAAGGGTCGTTAAGACCTCAAAGCCACATCTTCTAGGTCTTGCCTAAATGTGCCTGAACCCACCACAGAAAGTCCAGGGACAAGCAGCAGGAGGCCAGTCCATCACATTTCATCACCACACAGGAAGCAGAGAAAGAGTAGGAAGTGTCACCAGGCAATAAACCCTATGTGTCTCCTCATGGTGATGTACTTCCTTTAGAATATCTTCTTGTACATCTGTAGACTCTACCTGCTAAAAGTTCCAAACCTCCTAAACACATGAGCCCATGGAAGTCATTTTATATTCAAATCATAACAGTTTGTTCTTAATGAACTACTCATACCAATTTCTTCACAACGGTGAATATTGGAAGAATTATTTATTTATTTAGCAGAGTTTGCATCTACATTACAAAGACGGATTTGTGATAATTGCTAGGAATAAGACAAGAATGAAATAGATGTAATCTCTGCAGCATTTGTGTTACATTTAAAGTCTAAAAATATACAACAGGTAATTACAAGAATATTAATTATTTATGTAAGAAGCACATGAAAATAGTCTGGGATTCAGGGAAAGTGAATAGGGTCCCAAGGAGGTAACACTTTAAGGATGCAGCAGCAAGAGTCGGAGGAAAGAGTTTTTCTGTATATGTTTTAACAAGTAAAGCTTTTCTGAAGATGAGAGGGTGGAGCTAATTAGTCATAGAGACTAGGCAGTGCTCGTGCACACCTTTAGGCCCAGCACTAGGGAGCCTGAGACAGGAAGTGATGTGCATGAACAGAGATAGAGGCAGGAGGGAACAAGAGCTCAGTCTTTCCACCCGAGGGTTTGGTGGAGGTAAGAAAATTCTCTCCCAACTATCTCCTTTATCACTCTGATCTTTCAGCACTTACCTGGATATCTAGCCCTGAGTTTTTATTAAGACTAATTAGGATTCACACTCCAGTAAAGAAAGGGTGACAAGGATGAGTCTAAGATTTACTAGATGTGTTAACCCATTCAGGCACACAAGGAAATATGCACACATATTCACAATCACATGCATTTTACCTGACAGAATCAAGTTAGGAATACTTTAACAGCATTTTAGTATTTAATGTCAAGCCATAGGAGATAAATTATAAAACATTATTGCAATGTTTGTACTTTTTAGTAGCACATTGTAAACACTGTACACAAGATTGGCAAGTAAATTGATGAGAGAATTTTAAACTGTTTTGGGTTCATACCCCCTCTCTCGTTTTCTCTCTCTGCACACACACTCATTGTGTAGATATACAGTTTTAGTGAGTAAATGATTTTAGTGAATAATCCCATCACCTCAGAGGTGTCTTTTCACTATATTTATCTTATTTCATTTACATACATTTATGTTTGCACTTATCAGTGTACAATTCTGTGAGTTTGGGCAAATATATGCACGTAGAACATATCTGTGGTCTCAAACATTTCCCTCACACCTTACTCAACCCACTCTTATATCTAAATCCTAGAGACCACTAATCTACTCTTTGTCCTTGCAGTTTTACATTTAAAAGGAATCATCTACCATGAAGTCTTAGTAGTGTTATGTTTTTGTTAGGCATAATGCATCAGAGATTTAGCCTTGCTGCTGGAGGTGAAGGTGTTCTCTTTTGATTGATGACTTGTATCCTCATGAATTGATGCATCTTGATTTATTTAACTGTTTTTATATTGAAGGACATTTGTGTTATTTACAGATTTGATGATTATAAGAAATAGTGCTATACACAAACTGTGAGCTTTGTGTGAATATAACTTTTTATTTCTCTAAAGCAAAAACTTAGGAGTGGGTTTGTTGAGAAATAAACTAATTGTATGTTGATCTTTGTAAGAAATTGTCAAAGCATGTTACAAAGTGGAAATAAATTTACACATTCTAGGTGTTGGGTATATGGTTCAATAAGTGATGTGCTTGCCATAAAAGTATGAGGATATGAATTCCATCTCCACCCATTTGAAGGTGCTGTGCATAGAAGTGTGTGTCTGTTATTCCAACAGTGGGAAGGCTCAAGCAGGTGTACCCTGTAGTCTAGCTGAATGACTCTGACTTCCAGCCTCAGTAAGGGAACATGCCTTAGAACTTATGGTGGATAATGACTGATGACGATACCTGACCAGACACACACACACACACACACACACACACACACACACACACACACACACACACATATACACACACAGACACACACAGACATACACACACATTCACACACACATACACACATACACATACTCACACACACACACTTATACACACATACACACACATGCTTATACAGACACACACACATATACACATATTACACTCACACACATACACACACTCACATACATACACACACTTATACACACACATACTTGTACAGACACACACAGACAGACACACACATACACGCACATATATATATCAAAAATATATATACCAAAAAATTATATTTCCACAGATGCATATGAAGATTCCAGGTGCTTTATTTTCTTTATAAATTTGCTGTTAGTTTTATTCCATTTTTAAAATAATGTACATATTAGTACTTTGTGAATTTACTTAGGATTTATTTCCTTAATGTATAATAATATTGAATGTTTCTTCTTATCACTTTTGTTACTTATGTTTTTAATGAAATGTTGCTGACTATGTTTTACTCATTTTATTGAGAGTATAATTTATATATGCATTTAGGCACATTTCCATCATATGTATATATGTGTGTGTACATGCATGTGTGTGCTTATATTTTACTTTTTAAGTAAAAACTGAGAAATATTCACAGCTTCTCATAGAAATTCAGACTTAATGCAGATTCATTCATGTTTATAAACTTTAGGAGGGGATGGAAGGGATTAACTGAGAAGGGATAGGAACAAATGAGGAAGGCCCCTGTGTTAAAAGACATAGATCTCCTTGCAATTAACTTCAAATCTTCCTTCTACATTTTAACCAAACTATTTGGAATCTTATAATTTCAGAGATCTCTAAATTATGATTTCTGTGATTTTAATGCTATTGTTTTCAAGGAAATATGAGACTTTGGAGAGAAATAAGTTGTAGGAAAATTTGTAAATATATTAGTGGAAGCACAAGGATTTGAAAAAATGTATGAAATGAGAATTGTAACAACAAATAGTAATTGACATGTGTATATTTCTGTTATATGAATTCCACAGTAGGGTCACCATCTGTCTCCTGCTTTCACTCTCAATGACGGGTTTGCGTTCTCATTTCATAGAAGAGCTGTCAAAAGAGAGGAAAGGGGAATTTGTTCAAAGCCATACAGTTACAAATAATGGCACTGTTTTTAAACCTAGCTCATCTGAGTAGAGAGAATATATTTTAGGTACTATGCTAAAAATAGGATTAGCAATATAATTATCAGTGCCTCTATAGTCAAATGTCAGACAAAGGTAAAAGCATAAGAAGTGAATTTCAACCAACAAATATGCATTATTTACAATTAGTGGATGGATTTTTGAAAGTAGGTCACTAGTTCTTGTGAGAAATTTTTTTTAAATGGGACTTGACAACAATTACTTTGCAACTAAAGTCTCTTTCATGACTTTCCTATTTTAATGTTACCTGCACATTATTTAATTGGTGGAAAGCTAAGTTTGCCTAGTATATATTATCCATTGTGTATTGATTAGGGGCATAGTAAGTATCTTATTATTGATTAAGGCAACATAATTCTATCTATCTAGTATTATAAGATTAGTGAGTTGTGTCTGCTTCATAGTCCTATTGCTGAATGATCCACATCACAGGGAAGTGCTAGTGGACAGGTGACATAGTATAAAGCTCATCTTGTTAGAAGAAATATTTACTATTTCATAGGCTGAATTTGTACAAAACTTGAAACTTCTAAATAACGTTAAGTATTGCCATCAGTAAAGATTCTGTAATGCAGAGTTCATTTTAAGAAATACCCAAACATTTTTTTTTAGAAATATGGATTATTTAATTATTTTTAAAATCAATAAACTCCATAAGGGTGGCCAATAAAATGTCTCAAAACTGTTTCCAGAACAGTGCATTTAGACCCTGACTTAAAAGATGACAATATTTCTGCTCAGTGCACAGCATGATGATAAGCTTCTGCTTTGGTAGTTAAGGCAAACAGGGAGAAATACACACAGGTTTCTTTAATAAAAGACCAAGGGATGGAATTTGTTTTAGATGTAACTGGATATATGAACAGAAATGAATGGCATCATGATTATGTGTATGTAAGTATAATTTGGCTTCACATTCAAACAAGCTTTCTTTATTTAAGTCAAAATAATTACTGGAATTTTAAGAAATATTTTGGCTTTGTAGCTCATTGTGCCAGATGACCAGGATGATGGTTTCAGGAGAGCCATAATAATAATTTTGATCCTTCTGAATTGATATTCCTGTTACTATTTCAGATTGAATTTTGCTTGTAATAGGAGGCTCTGATTCATTAGCTTGTATTATGTGCCTACCCATTTTATGTAGCTAGAGACATGTTATTGAAGAAATATCACACAATATAAGGAATAAAAGAATCTTTTTATTCAATGTCAATTTGACATAGGGTAGTTTTTCATCACAACTATTATCTAATAATCCAAGAATGTGTGTGTTCCTTGTATTGGCTAACTGTGTCCACAAAACTAGTTATTCTGCCATAACAGGATAAGTCAGGGACCTAAGCAAATAGCAGATATGGTCCATAATTGCATTTGTCTTTCTTATAATCAATTCTTTAAAAAAAATTATTACGTGTGTGTGTGTGTGTGCATGCATAAATATGTGCACAAGAGGTGCTGTAGATGCCAAAACAGGAGATTTGATCCCCTAAAAACTTGGTCCTCTGGAAGAGCAGACAGCATGTGTTCTTAACTTCAGAGCTATCTCTCCAGCCATTCATACTATTTCTTCAATTTTCACTTAAGGCTTGCACACAAGGCTTGCTAATTAGGTGCATCTTCCTAAGACTTTTGACTTTGTGGAATGCCTTTCAAACTTTTGTAATTTCTTACTACTTCTTTGGGAGTTTCATACAATCTGTTTTGCTCGTAATCACCCTCCCCTCTCCCTTAACTCTTATTAGACCGATCCCCTTTCCTGCCCACTCAATTTTTATTTTATTTTTTTTTAATCTTTTAAGATCGATTTGTGCAGCCCGAATGTGGTTGACTTATCGGCGGCTACCCTCTTAGAGAAAACCATCTCTTACTCTCCCAGAAGCTAACAGTTGTTAATAGCTCCATGCCTAGGGGTAGGATTATGTACTCTACTTCTCTCTTAATATTGGGATTTGGTCTGGGTTGAACTTATATAGATTTTTGTATGTGCTGTTTCAACCAATGTGAGCTCTTATGTGAAGTTGCCCTGCTGAGGCCAGAAGATAATGTTTCCTTGTAGTCATCCACCACTTGTGAATCTTATACTCTTTCTGCTCCATTTCCAGAAAAGCCTTGGGAATGTGTGTTTCTTTCTCTCTTTCTCTCTCTCTCTCTCTCTCTCTCTCTCTCTCTCTCTCTCTCTCTCTCTCTCTCTCTCTCTCTCTCTCTCTCTCTCTCCCTATTAGTGCTTAACATTCTGAAGTCTCTTATTCCCTGAATTTTGTCCAGATGTAGATCACTGTGTTACTTACTTTTTACTGCAAATAGAAACATCTCAGGTGTGGGTTGAGAGACGCACTGCTCTATGGACATAATGATAAGTCACTAGGAGTCTGTTAAACCCTTTGTTGACTAAGCAGTATAATAATAGGTTCTCCTCTAGTGCTTAAGATCTGTCCAGCATAGGTGCTCAGATCAATTAGTTCCAGGTGGGTTTCATCTTTTAGAATAAGACTTAAATCCAATCAGAAAGTGGTTCATTATTCCCATGATGTATGTATGTATGTATGTATGTATGTATGTATATATATGTGTATGTGTATGTGTGTATGTGTCTGTCTGACTATCTATCTGTACATGTACACATGTAGAGGTCAGAAGACAACCTCCAGGTATCTTTTTATCCATCTACCTTGAGAGTCTTAGGGATCATAGTCAGATCATCAGGCTTGGAGGCAGGAGTCATTATCTGATAAACTGTAGCACCCTTATCTATAAACCAGTACTACTTATCTTTAAAGACTTTCCCCCCTTTAGCCTTAGGACACAAATGTAGGAAGAAGATATGCCTTTTGAGAGTAATGTAGATTCAGGAAGGCCTGAAGGAAGGGTGTACAGCATTCTCCATGAGCAATATGTCTGGGACCTGACTTTGCACAGTTTTCAAGTACTTTGGTTTTGTTGGAATCATAAATTTTATTGCTATACAAGTCTTATTTATTTCTTTTATACTTTTCAGTATATTTTCCTTATGTGAATCTATCAAGAAAATTTTATTAATTACTAACCAAGGAGATGGAACATTAAAATTGTCCAAATAAAGTCTTTAATGATAGGCTTTATTATTTTGCAATTGCACATTCCAGGTGAATATTCTAGGTAAAGCAGACAGGATTTTTCATGTTGTTTTGTTGATAAAACCCAGGTCCTTGTACTTGATATGTGAATATTCTGTCACTAAAATAGAACCCCAGATCTCAGACAAGAATTTGTAATGATAATTAGAAGATTAAGATGCACATTAAAAGGAAGGCAATGAGAAGAGATTACATAGCTATGGGACTTCTCTTTCCAAAAAAGTGTGCTACAAGTTAGGTTGTTGGAGGGCTAGGAAAGTAGCTCAATGCTCAAATAATGCTCACCTCGCATGTACAAGGCCCCAATTTTATCTACAGCACAACGAGGAAGAAGGGAAGAAAAGAGAAAAGAGAGGAAGCAGAGGAGGCTGTTGGAGATTTTGTAAGACAGGACTGGGTGATTTGTCTAGTGTGAGTTGTATACTGAGTAACCATGCCTGTCAGTGGGCAGAGGTCATGAGTACTACCCCAGTCTGCATGCACCATGGGCATATCGAGAAAAGATTCAATCAGCTGTAGCTTAGAAAAGCACAGTCTCACCCATTCTCTCCCTTGCTAGTAGAGTAGCTGCTGCTTGGTTTGGAGTAGTCTGGTATCACAGACTTTTGTAGACCCAGGGTGAGCATCACATTCATGTCAAAAGAGAATCTGCTTGGGAGCCATTTGGAATCCATCAAAGAGTTCCTTAGAAGTTTCACCACCTCTCTAGTGAGAAAGTCAATAAGCATATGGCTGAGTCCAAAGAGCCTCACAGGAGCAGTAAAGGGTAGACTTTAACTATATGTCTGAGTTGGGAAATCTCAGAGAAAGGCATAAAATCATTTAACAGTGAAAATGTCAATCTCAAAGGTATGCCAGTTTCAGGGCTTATGAAGCCAGCTTATAGCATAGACAGTCAGGTGAGGTCTTCCTTGTTTCATTTTTATGGGATGGCTTTGACTATGGTGTTCTCTAACACAGCAATGAGAAAGTAGCAGAAGTTGGTATATAGCCAGAACTAGTGAAACATTATTCAACTGTGGGTCAGGGCTAAGCTCTAGACTTTTAGATACAGACTTAACATGATGATAGTTTGAGAACATGCAGGGGCAAAATATCTCATTGGCAGGTTTAAATATACCATACAGTAGCTGCCATGAACACATGTCCATGAGGCATATTGATTTAATTTATGGTTATGTTCAATAAAAATTGAACTTGAAAAATCAATACTGGTCAACCTAGTTTTTGAACAATACTTTTCATTAATATATTATTTTGCTTCTAAATTGTTCTTTGTTATAGCTTGAATATGAAGTGTCCTTTGTGTGCTCGGGTTTTAAATGCTTGCTTCCCAGTTGGTAGCACTGTTTGGGAGGTTATGAAACCTCCCAGGTTGAGCCTGGCTGGCAGAATTAGTTCACCAGGGTTGGTCTCAGAAGCTGATGCTGTTTGGCACTTAATTCTGCTTCCTGGTCTTCTGTGATATGAGGAACCTCAGCTACATGCTACTGAAACTTTGAAGTTTGAAAGCTTTCCTTTCTATGATGACCCTCTCTCTCAAACGGTGCATCAAGACAAATGCTTTGCTTTTTTTCCTGTCAAACATTCTGTCTCATTGATGCTAAGGCAATAAACAGTCTATGTTTTATGTTATGTCTGTCATTAATGTCAAGGCTTAAGTGTTCATTTAATAACATTCTTACAATATTTCTAATATATCTGATTTTTGGGGATCCAGGAATTTAAGGTCTACATAATAAGGAAAATGTGGATTTTTTTTAAAACAACAGCCTATGCAATATTGCAAAATGTCACAGGGAGAAGAATTGTTTATAGTCATAAATGTAGTTCAATTTAGAGAACTTTTTAAAAACATAGAATATTCAACAATGTTTTTTGCATGATTATTTAGCATTTGTTAAAGTATAGTTAAAATTTTTTAATTAAAAACTACTAATATCTAATTCATTTGTATTAGAACAAATTACACACAAATATTTTATGTTATAGTGCTTTGAGGTTAACATGATGCCCCCAAAATATAAAGCAACACTGGAAAAATTAAATACAAACACAATAACTACTCATAAATTCTAAGGTCTGTTTCAGGTATATGAAGATAGATATTACTTAAATCAAGATGGTACTTTTATGTTTAATGATATTAATTGAAACATGAATAATTATTGAACATGGCTATTCTCAAAGAAATGCTTAGTGATGCAAAAGATAAATGCATGGTGTAAAACAGAATTCCTACTCTAAAGAAATGAGTGTCTTATATGAAGAAGAAGATATGTATGAAAGCTTATCTATACATAAGATCCTATGGAATGAGCCCAGGAAAGACGTACATGCTATGTCTGGGTTATTAGCACAGACTCAATGCCATCTAAAGCAGGTGATTTTATTCTTAATACCAGTCCTGACTTCTCAGTAAATTCCATTTCCATAGTTTTGATGCTTCCACCAATCCTCTCTAGAATTTCACACAACATTCTTCCAACGAAGGCATCACTTTCCAAAAGCAACTTAGCCTTGCTACTGTTCTTTTTTGTCTGTAGAAAAGAGTTATGATTTCCCAATTGCCAGAAACTTCAAAGGTGCATTTGGACACTCTCTTTCCTGCAGAGCTCCATGTTTAGATGTTTAAACGTCATGAAGTCTGTTAGGTCTTTCTAGTAAAGGCTAATGCTCCATTCATCTTGGACTCCCTAGTGCCTTGTGCTCCTACTGACTTTGTTTTTTTGTGCAGGAAATGTCGTAATTGGTTATGATCGTCTCAGTTTCTTCTCTGTCATTTCCCTTCCACTCCTCTACCATCAGACCAGATTAGTCCATAACACAGAACGATTCATTTCAGCCTCTGTCACAAAACCCCATCTTCTCCTTTTCAAGGTCATGCTGCCACAGCGTGCTAAAGTTACAGCATCATAGTTTTTCTTGTATCTTTCAAATACACAGTGCTGTAAACACCCTACTATAATAGACACCAAGAAGAGAAGAGTCTGGGCTTACCTTATATATTTAGCAAGTTGGTACTTCAAGCAATAGTAACTGACCAGGTGCATTCTCAATATAAAACAGGTTTTCAGGATCAAGCCATGAACAATACGCACATTTGTATATAAAGCTTTAGATATAATCCATGTTGTGGGGAAAGTATGTTACAGACTCAGAACACTAATCTCTTCACTGAAATGATGTGAGAAAAAAAAACTGAAGACAGTAAGTGAGCCATGCTGGATTCTAGGGAGGCCATTCTGGATATAAGGGAGAGCCAGTCCCCAAACCCCGAATTCATTTGTCACTCTCTGTTTTGTTCAGCTTGCTGGTAAGCCTAAGGGAAGAATGATTAATTTTATTATCTTACTTTTACTTTCCACTTTATACTTTTTATGGTTCCACCTCTGTTGAAATTAAGCATACATTTAAGCAGAGTGACTGTCTTTTCTAAGACATCATTTACATTGTTTGCATCTTCTTCACTCCATTAAATGTTCTCATTTGCTCATGGGTCACCTTACAGCTTACTTCTCTGAATGGCTTGGTTTGTCATATCATTCAGCACACAACTTGTATAAGGCACAGCAGGAGTTGAAATAAGTTATACTGCTACAGAGCAGTCCCATTCTGCTCCTGACATGCTATTGACACTCTGGATTATCCACTTTGCCATTACACAGGCCTGATATTTCTGACATTCTCCCAGGTCTGGCTCACCACCACCTTCAGGGCTATGAGTACTTGTGCAATCACATGTACCCCTCTGTTTTCTGGCCAGCCTCTGTTTTCATTGACTCTCTGCTGAACCTTGCATATGCTCCACATATTGCTCCAGCATTATGCATGTCATTATCAACTTCCTGCAGCATATACCTGGAAATAGTTTTCTGGGTTGAGGTCTATGTGGTGCCAGAATCTTGGTTCACCTGAAAGTAGGCAGCATGGATTCTTCTCAATTCTTTTTCACTGATGATGTATTTCTGTGTGCCCGTTATGGAAAAAGAATGTGGGGCACTCAACAGTCCTCTTGTCTCTTCTGTTCCTTATAATACTGTTAGAACTATGGTTGAAAGAGGAGGTGCTTTGTGTGTAGTTCAAGATGCTCCCTGAAAAGATAAAACAGTTCACATACATCACAGAGATTCAGAAAAATCACATTAGGGTCCTATGATTGTTCTACCATTTCAAGTGGACATGATGATCTTGCTTTTGTTCTAGGGTTTTGTTGGATGACCCATTATTACTGTTATTGTAACTTACAGGACTTTTTGTGAACTTGAACTAGTCTGGGACAGGTTATGTTAACCAGCTTAAACAATTAAGTAAAGCAATTTGTGGCAGTTTGGATTAGAAATGCTCCGTGCAGTCTTATATATTTTAATGCCCCCACTTGGTAGTACTGTTTGGGAAGGTTATGGAAACTTCAAGACATGTGATTTTGTTGTAGGAGGCATGTCACTAGGGGTGGTCTTTGAAGGTTTTTATCATCACAACATTCCTGCTCTTTCTCTGCTTCCTTGGACAATCTAAATGAGACTGGCCAGGTTCCAGATTCTGTCTGCATGCCATGCCTTTCCGGTCGTCATGGACATCGGATATCTTAGCTTTTTATTACTGTGTAAAACACCAGGACTAAAACTAACTTGGAGAGAAAGGGTTATTTCACATTACACTTCTAGGGAACTCAAGAACTCAAGGCAGGAACCGAAGTCCTGGAGTAATGCTGCTTAATAGCTTTATTTTCTCTTGGCTTGCTTGGTCTTCTTTCTTATGCTATCCAAGACCAGCCAGCACTGGCCCTAACCCTGTGGAATGGATCCACCCACAATAATTATTAATAAATAAAAAGTCCCGCAGGTAAATCCAGTGGGAACATTGTTTTTCAATTTATGTTTCTTCCTCTGGAATTACTTTAGCTAGTATGAAATTGACACGTGCTATGTCAGGTAATAGAAGCCCAGATCACTATGAGGAAAGCAGGAAATCACTGGGACAATTTGGAAGTCACACAACTCAATACCAAAAGACTATCACTGTATTGGAAATGTGGGTAGAGTTCATGGTGACCCAGGAGTTGAGACAAAGACTTGACAAATGGGAGTGGATGAAATTTCCAAGATATCTGGCCACCAAATGCATTCTGTTTCTCAACTTCTGAAGACCAATCTGAACATGTATACAATGGAGTACATCCCATCAAAAGAAACTGGTATAGAAAGATGCTCACTAAAATTTATTTTGTTGGAAAACAACATGCGAGGGCTTGATAAGTTACCAGTTTAAGATGTAGTGCTAAAATATAGAAATAAATCAAGAAGCCTATTAAAATAGATCATGGTACCAGCTGCTTCCAGTGACTGTCATTTATAGGCCAGCTTTTCAGAAGCAACATGAGTTTTCCTACCAAGATGTTTCAAGTATAACTAGATGATTGTAAAGTGGCAGCTATTCATAAACTCATGGGTGGTAAGGAATTCCTTAAATCTCATTTCTCCACTCAGTGTAGCCTGTTAACTTCTTTAGAGGCCGCTTTATCTTAATAATCAACACCGGCGCTGAAGACAGGTGGCGCTGCTGTCCAGCACAGGCTGCTCAGGGAGCGTGCCTGCTACAGAGCTCTCCCTCTGTGGTGACTACTCCTTCAGCTAGTTCAAAGACACTAATATAAAAGTAAAGAATTACAGCAAAAATGGAATGAGTTTTAAAAGGTCAAATTAAAGGCTATATATCCTGTACCCAACACATCACTGTTCCAAATTAAATTCACTGTCAGCATTTTAAAGCTGAATAATTACACAGGGGAAAAAAATGTTCCAGATTCACTTCCTCGTAGAAATAGGAAAATGACAGTGCTGGAGTTGAGGCACAGGAGACCATAGCCACTTATTAGTGTGCTCTTTTTAAGAAGGCTGATGAGGTTCCCCTCCCCCTTTAGCTTTGTAGCCTTGCGGGTCTCCTTTATGTAGATGCTGTAGATGTCTGAAGGCTCAGTTAATAAATATTGCTTGCTTTGGAATAGGAGATGGCTAATTAGTATTCACTTATTATTTTTCTAAAGCACACACCCTAAATATACAGAACCAAACCTTCATGGTATCCTTTCTCCAAGTCTTTTTGCCTTGTGTCTGTGGTTCACTATCATTGAACAGTATTTGATTGGACTCACTCTGGAGAGATGTGCAGGAGAGAAACTGTGCTCTTGTGCGCCTGTGAATGTCTGTCAGCCTGTCTGTTAAGTGGCATGAGGCTATCTACTAAAGCTTGGCACAGAAAAAAAAATGATCATATTAACATTCTCTTTTGACTTGCTACAGCCCTTTCCCAGGGTATTCTCTGGAGTTTATAATAACCTTTAGAAGCATGTGTGTCCTTTGACCTAGTGATTTCTTTTCAAGACACTTATTTGGAAGAAACAACATATTTTTGTTATGATATTTATAATTGTGAAAGATAAAGGCAGAATGATCTAACTACTAAAGAATGGCACACATTGTGGTGCGTTACCATGGATTTAAACTATGTAGTCTAACTGATTTTTTGTAATAGCAAGAATACTCAATGATAATATTATTCACACCATCATAAGATTGACAATGGGGGGGGGTATGCTGATGCTCCAAAACACACAGCTATAGACTGAGATAAAATACCTGAATCTTTTCACAAAATCTATTGATGGTAGTTATTTACAACAATGACTTTGTCACTATATTCTTTTCTATTATTTTGAAATTTCAGACCAAATAATATAGCTTGCTTTTCTGTTGCTCTGACCAAAAGGAACTTGGTAAAGAAAAGGTGTATTTATCCTGCAATTCCAGGCCACAGTCTATCACTAATGGAAATCAGGGTAGAAAGTCAGAAAGGCAGGAACGTGTGCCAGAGACCATGGAGGATTGCTGCTTATTCACTTGTTCCTTGGTTCATACTCATTTGGTGCTGCCTGTATTGGACTAGCTTCTTCCACATAAATCATCAGTCGAGACACTCTCATGCAGACATGAACACAGGCCAACCTAATCTGGGCAATTTCTTAGCTGAGGCCTGCTCTTACAGGTGGTGCTAGGTTGTATCAGTGTGAAAATACAAGTTAATCAACACAAATAAATATAAATTTTATAATTTGGAAAACATTGCATACTCTAAAATCCCCTTCTGGTGTTCATGATAAGTTTTCCAAAAGATACTTCAACAACTAGAATTAGGACAAATAAGAAGGTTGGAATGGCCACCAATTGATTAGAGAACCTATCGAGAGCTGGGCTGCTGGTCTTCAAACTGCAGTTCAGACATCAAACATACTAAGCGTGGCAAGCTCTCCTCCAAGCTCACCTGAAGAACTGTAAGTATATGCATGCCACAAGGCTGTTTAACATCAAACGTGCTACCAGGAGGACCATGAAAAGAACATTCACAGATCCTTATGGGAAGAGGAAATGGATAAGATCTCCTGAGTAAATTGGGATCATGGCGGGGAGTGAATAAGGGGAGGTGAGAGAACATGAGGGGAAATGTGATGGTTGAACTAGGGCAGGGACACAGAAGGAGAACAGGATAGATACCCTGATAGAGGGAGCCGTTGTGGGTTTAGGGAGAAACCTGGTGCTAGGTGACTCTAGAATCCACAAGGATGACTGCAGCTGACACTCCAAGCAATGGTGAAGAGGGTCCTGAACTGACCCTTCCTCTGTAATCAAATAGATGACCACTCTAATTTTCACTATTTTCATTCATTAACTGATGGAAACAGATGCAGACAACCTCAACTAAGCACTAGGTTGAAATTCCAGCTCAGCCAAAGAGAGGGAGAAGGTTATGAACAAATGGGTCAAGTGAGCATGAGGAAACCCACAGAGACAGCTGACTGAGCTATTGGGAGCTCACTGACTCTGGACTGACGGCTGAGGAGCCTTCGTGGGACTGAACTAGGCCCTCTGAATGTGGATGACAGTTGTATGGTGGGGGCAGTTTGTGGGGCCTATGGCAGTGGAACAGAACTTATCCCTATGCACGAACTGGAGGTTTGGAGCCCATTTTCTACAGAGGGATACCGGAAAGGGATTTGATCCTGCCTCAACTTGATATGCTGGACTGTATTGACTCCTCCTAGGAATCCCTACCCCCTCTGAGGAGTAAATGGAGGAGCTGGATGGGGGGAAATTCTGGGATGACTGGGCAAAGGGGAGGGGGAACAGGATTGGTATGTAAATTTTTTAAAAAATTAAAAAACAATTAAACGTGCTAATATTTTAAAGTATTCACACCAGTGACTTGTATGGTTTTGAAGAGATAAAGTTGATAAGGAGTTATGCAATGGCATTTTGGTCTTTATGTTATAAAAGTTTGAAGACATTAATTTGTTCCCATTCAAGATTTGAAGTGACTGAGAGCAATCTGTTCACTGTGCTTCACAGAGGGGTAGGAATTACTGAAAGTATTGGTGAAAACATACTGATGTCTTATTCTGGGGATTTCCAGACCAAGGCAAGGGATGATTGTTCAGGTTTTGCTACACAGCTCCAGCTGTGAGTGATACAATTCAACAGACATTAAAGTGAGCAGCAATTTAAAAGAGAGGGTTGCCTTTAACCAAACTGTCAGCATCCTTTCCATCTCAAATGGCTCTAGAGGTATAGAAGTTTGTCACTGCATAGTGGTGCCCTTGACCAAATTACATTTAAAAGTGTAAGAGATCCCAGTAGCCACATATGAATTTAACATACATGTCTTACTCTGTTGGAAGTATGAAGTAATATACATGTCCCAGTCTTTGGGAAGTAGATTCTTTTACCATAATGAAAGTGTGTATTTTCTTACCCAACATATACATGGATCTGAAGCATCCCAACCTGAAGGATGTTAGAGCAACATCCTCAGTTTTCCTTGTAAGCTATCAACATACAATTATTTTAACATAGGAGGACAGACATAGCTATTTTAGACCTAATAACGTAGATAAAATTGTTTTATATTTTAAAACTCCTAAGCATATACATCCTAGCTTTGATATTTGCAATGTCGCATCATTCCTAAACATATAGCAATTTGACTCAGTCTCCTCACAGATCCTAACACAATTTTAATTGTAGGAGACTGCGGCTAGTATGTTTACCTCAGCATCATGGCTAGTTCTAACATAGTTTTAAATGGTAACTTCTTTTAAAACTTTCTGCGATGAACATTACGTTGGTAAATTACCATGTATTATTTTGCTTGATAAAAGCAGATCCCTGGAGCAAGAAATCTTTCTTCACACTTTCCAAAACTCCGTGTTCTTGGCAGGCTGGTGCCCTTAGTCTACACCAAGAAGTAAGGAAAAACAGCAAACAGCTAAGGATACTAAAAATGTGTTCTTGAGAACAGATAGAAGATAAACTATTTCAAAACATGGTTATCATTGATTACCCTATAATATAAAAATGCCTGCAATGAAAATGACAGACTGGAGCAGACCCTCTGCCCAGAACTCTCAACTGGGAATACAGGAGGACTGTCTCAGCTTCTCTAGTCAGTTTCTTCTGGATGATTGTAAATGCCTAAGCAATGGTGCTATCTATCCAGTGATATGTGTGTTTGTTTTTGTTTATTTGTTTATTTTTTCATTTGGAAGCCCTAGGGGCACATTCTTCTCTGCCCAGGATCCTCCACTGTGAATTCTAGCAGATAGTTTAAAGGGGTCATCAGTTGTCAATTTCTGATAGGTTTTAATCTTCCAGTCTGATGACCTTAACTTATAATTACTCTCTTATTTTGGCTACTCCAGTGGTCCCTTATGGGTACTTTGAGCACCTGTTTTGATGATGTTTTATTATTTATATGCTGCTCCTTTCTATCTGTGACTTGATAAGTGTTATTTTATTTTAACTTGGTTTATTCTTTAAAAATTCACCTGTTTAGTCAAAATCCATAGTTTAGTCTGCACACTACCAATTGGAAAATTTTTCATGCAACTAAAAACAATTTTTCTCATATATGTGATAATATAATTTCATTTTATATTGTGTATATGGATATTTTGCCTACAAGTATGTCTGTGTACCACTGTGTGTCTGGTGCCAGAAGACATCAGATCCCCTAGAACTGGAGTTACATATTTTTATTAATCACAGTGTGGATGCTAGAAATGGAATCTGAATTTTCCGAGGAACACGTACTCTTAACCATTGCACGGTTTCTCTAGACACTTTATATATTCCAAACCTGGCTTCAGTTTTGTCTATGGCATTTATAATCAGCTCTATGAAATATTGAATATTTACTTGTTTGCTTATTGCTGAGTTTTCTCTGGAAGGATGGATGATTCCTGAACACGAACATTCCCTGTTGTCTGTATGTTTGGCACTCAGTGCAGATCTTGAGAAGAATGGGTGTTAATTTAATATCTGAGGAAAAAGTGGACTTGTATTGAGATCTTAATGTGTTTTGGTTTATTCTAATGCCCAGGAGACATTAGCTCAAATTATCTTCAATAACTATAGAAAGTAAAAATGGTTTTCCTTTTTAGAGACTTTACAAGCAGAGAGGAGAAGCAGCCATTGAAGCCCATATAAGCAATAAGTTGTGGTCCTAGTCTTATCCACTTGATGTCAAAGCATGTATTACGGCTGTCAGTGGCCATTTCTGTCCCTAAGGACAGTCTCTGATGTGGTCAAAATCTCTACAGGCAGAATGGTTCAGCATCCTGTTTTATCACCACTAATTTCCAGTTTTTTATTTAAAAAGTTTTTTTTTTTCACATATACCACTGCTCACCCCCTTTTTCTTACTCCCAGTCCCTCCCAGTCCTCTCTCAGCCTCCCCCCACCCCATTCCCCATCCATTCCCCAAGGAGGGTAAGGAGACCCAATGTGGGTCAGTTCAGCCTGGAATAACCATTTGATGTAGGTCTGAGTCCCTCATCCCAATATTATGGCTGGGTTAGGTGTTCCTCTGTAGGGAATGGGCTCTGAGATGTCAGTTCATGCTCCAGGAACATAATCTTCCCATGCCATTTTACAGTTGTCTGCCTTTGTAGGATTTAGTTCCTTTCCATGAAGGCTCCTTGGCGATCATTTCAGAGTCAATGAACTCCCAAAAGCTCTTGTCATCTGTCTCTGTGGGTCTCCTCCTCATGATCCTGATCCCTTTGTTCATATACTATTTCTCCTTTCTCTCTGTTCAGCTGGACTGGGAGCTCAACCTGGTGCTTAGCTATGGATCTCTGCTTCTACCTCTATTCATTGCTGGCTGAAGGTTCTATAATAACAATTAGGGTGGTCATTCATTTGATTATAGGGGAAGTCCTGTTTAGACATCCTCTCTACTATTACTTGGAGTCCTAGCCAGGGTCATCTTGTGGGTTCTTGGAGGTTTCCCTAGCACCAGGTTTCTTTCTAACCCCACAGTGGCTCCTTCTGTCAAGACATCCATTATTTTTTCTCCCTCTTTGTTGCCCCTCTCACTCAATCATCTCCTTCTCTCATGTTTTGTTCACACCGCTTCTTACTTACTCCCCACTGTGATCCCAATTTACTCAGGAGATCTTCTCTATTTCCCTTTCCCAGGGGGATGGATCCCTGGATATCTCTCTTAAGTTCCTTCTGTTTCCAAGTTGTTCAGGGGTTGTGCTTTGTAGCCTGTATATTTTTTCCTTTATTCTAAAATTCACCTATGAGTGAGTACATGCCATGTCTATCTTTCTGGGCCTGTGTCACCTAACTCTCCAAATCCATCCATTTGCTGCAAATTTTAGGATGACTTTTTTTTTTTCCTGTTGAATAGTTCTCCTTTGTGTAAGTGTACCACAATTTGTTAACTCATTCTTCAGTTGAGGGACATCTAGGTTGTTTCCAGTTCTGGCTATTACGAATAATGCTGCTATGAACATACTTGAGCTAATGCCCTTAGGGTAAGAAAGTGTGCCCGTTGAGTATAGCCCAATAGTGGTATTGCTGGGTCATTGGGGAGTTTGATTCCCAGTTTTCTGAAGAATCGCTATATTGTTTTGCAAAGTAGCTATGCAAGTTTACACTTTCACCAGCAATGGAGGAATGTTTCCCTTGCTCCACATTCCCTCCAGCATAGGGTGTCATCTATGTTTTTGATCTTAGCCATTCTGACAGGTGTAAGGTGGTATCCCAGAGTTGTTTTGATTTACATTTCTCTGATGGCTAAGGATGTTGAGCAGTTCTTTAAGTGTCCTTCTGCTGTTTGTTCTGTTGAGAATCTCATAGTTAGCTCTGACCCCATTTTTAATTGGATTATTTGGGTTTTTGATCTCTAGTGTTTTGAATGTCAGAAGGGTTTTGGCTGAAATTGGTATAACATTTTGGAAGGCAAAGTTGTAACAGCCGTCTTGAAAGTCTGGAGTACTCTGGTGCCTGGACATGACAAGAGATCAAGGAGGTTCTGATCTCTCTGCTGGGTGTCCAGCTCTGCTTGACCTCAGGCCTCTGGGAGATACTACTATAAATTTTTAGCAATAGCAGTCTTATACTAAGCTAGTACTGTGTCTTATCTTCCTATATAGCACATGGATGCTAAGCTTCCAAATATTAAGAGAGGAAACAGCTCATGCTGTGCTTATTAGTGATTTTTCTCCTTCCTTTTAAATTTTCACCAGAGCCTCTGAGCCCTGGTTAAGATCTGGATTCTGTAATAAGTTCCTGCTGGTTTTCTCATGGATCCTGGCTGTTTCTAAATGACAAAGTCCAGAACAGTAAAAAGCTGTCTAAGGCTTTCAGCCAGGGTTTGTTCCTTCCATGGTGTTTATCTGTCCTCTTTATCAGCCAAGCTTATTAAATTCCTGACTATGTCTTAGAATTACTTTTATTTTATTATTTTATAATTGATACAAAACTAGAGACTGCTATTTGTTCTCCATTTGTGTGTTTGTGTGCATGCCCATGGAGGCTCAAGGCTGATGGTGTAAATCATATGTGTTAATTTTCCCATGATATTCATTGAGGCATTATCTGTTGATCAAACCTATAGCTGTCCTATGTGCTAAGTCTCAGAAGTCAGCTTGCTCTGGGATTCCTGTTTCTCCCTTCAGAAACAAGATTTATAAGCCTGCCATTAAATGCACAATGCATTCACATGGTCCTGAGCACAAACTACAGTCTCCACACTTGCTTGGCAGAAGCTTCATCCACTAAGGCATTGTCCAAACCTGACCACACTGACTTTGATTTCAGTCTTCTCGACCCACAAAAGGACCAAGCATAGTGCATTTCCGGCTCTATGTTGTCTCTTGTACTGAGGAGGGAATGTTTGGAGATGTTGGATTAGATGTCACACTGGATGATGAGTGGAGCTGTAATGGCTGAGAGAGTCCCTTTTCCTGCCACACTGCTGTAGTCTTTACTCCAAAGCTCATCTGGTATGTAATCATGCAAATTATCCCTTCCGAGCCCCTCTCACACCAGAATGTTCCTCCTTCTGTGAAGTTTTCTCTGGTCGTTCCAGATGCAAGTTCTCTTTATTTAATCTGAGAGATGCTTGATGGATCTGTGATCAAACAGGCCACTTGTAATAATATTTCATAATATATGAGTTAAAAATTGAATACAAATGTTTAGATTTCTGTGTTAGAGTTCCTTTTATATATATTCATATATATAAATATATAAATATATATTTATAAACTTAGAAACAATTTGTCCTTTTACTTTTCACCAACTTCTTGAACTCTGAAATATAGTGGTACTTGCTTGTCTGGCATACTAACACTTTTGAAATATAAGCTTCCATTCTTCACATGCTGTTGCTTAAGTTTTCCTTTTCCTATTTGTTTCGTGTGTTGTGTGTTTAGATAAGTTTTGTGTGTAAGGGGGGGGGGTTGTATGTTTGGGGAAGTGTATTATTAAAGAGCACACTGATGTCAGGAATCATCCTCAACTACCTTTCCACCTTCTTCACCGAGGCAGGGTCTCTGAATCAAAACCAGAGTTCACTGATATGCCTCACCTAGTTTGCCAGTTTGATCTGGGATTCTCTGTCTCTACCCTCTGGAGCCGCAATTACAGGTGGGCTGCTTCAGCCAATGGAACACATGGGATATGTGTTCTAGGAATCCAAACTTTGATCCTCATGTTTGTGAAAGAAATTCTTTACCTATTGAGCCACCACCCCGAATTTATAGTTGGCTAAAGTTTTTTCTTCATATATATGAATCTGCTCAGAGAAAATCTTCTGGTTTATCATAACTACATAGGGCTTTGATGTGAGCAGTAGATTTCCAAATCATTCTTTGGGAATGAATAAACATTAAGATATACTGAGTGGATCAGACAAAAGTGCTTCATCAGAAGAGAAAACAAAATGCCTCTCTACATGCTTCCTCTAGACATGGATCTAAGGTTCAAACAGCTGAAAGTGTGCGGATTGCATTCTACAAAGTGTTTTAGATTGACAGTACTATGAACTATTAAGGTCTTTGATTGATCTCGTGCTGTGTTCTCTGGCCTTGCACTCAGAACCCTGCTTTTACCCACTCTGGGCTATACCCTGCTGGTATCTGTTCTACCAAAGAAAACGAATGTGTTTATTCATAAATAAATGAGAAACTCTGGCTAGATTTCCACCCCCCCCACACACACACACAAGATTTTTTTTCCAATGTCTGATTCAGGATCCTTTCCTGAAGAGAGAAAAGACGTCCTCACAGTGAATGTTTTGCATTTATATTGGTTGCTTCTGACATGTGTCTTAATTTACAGGGATGTGATGTCTCAGTTATGAAGCTGACATCTGAAGAAATGATGTGAAATGGGAAGCCTGACAGTCTCTGCCTTCTCCCCTGCTCAGTGAATAATAACAAATTCATAGTGGAGACAGATATGGACCTCCTTTTCCTGTCAAATACAGAAAAGTGCCTAGAGGTATGTTAATGTATTTTCCTCTTCTTTTTCTCTAAGCTTTAAATAATGTAACTCTTTTCAGTGTTATCTTAATGTCCTTAAAAAGAGGGAAGACAAGAGATAGCCAAGGTTTATTCTAGCCTAGATTTAGAAATGATTGCACAGAGGAACCTTTGCAGCGGATGCAGCAGTGGCAGATATGAGCTGCCATTCATGGCTGGAGGAAGATCTGCTTCTCCATTTCATGTCTGTTCCTCCTTCATCACGCTCCTACTTTTTCCTTTCCCCTACTGCCTCCCTTTCCTCTTCAACATCAATTTGTTTCCTTCTTAATCCTTTTTCTATCTTCTGTACATCTTTCCTGTTTTCTTCCTCTCCCCTTTTATCTTTCTTCCTTCTCCTGTTTCTTGCTCCCCTATTTCCTATTTTACTTTTGATTTGATAATCTGTCCTTAGCAGGAAAGAAAGGTATCACCTCATCTCCTTTCAGTGTATAAGCATAATGTCCCTAGACTTGTAGTTTCAGAATTTCATTTGAGATCATCTGACAACTCTAGTTCCCTCAGCCTTTCCTTTTCTTCTCTGTTTATAATGTGCCCCATTAGGATGACAAAGTAGATTTTTGTTTCCCAGAGTGTAAACATCACATTGAACCTCACTGTGTTTCATTCTTCACTTTGAATTACAGCTTTATGACCCATAAATAAAGTTCCACAAGGAGAGTTAAAGCCCAGGAAATGAATACATAGCATGTCTAAAATGGGGTTCCCATGTCCTAAGGAGGGAAATATTTATTGACATAATGTACTTTTTATAGTGTAATTTCATTTTTGTTTATGGGCATAATTGTATCTCCCCATATTGACCTGTCAACATAGATCTGCCACATTTACCTTAGTTAATGTAGAATCACTGTGCATTTCATGTAGGAGGGCAGTACAGGATTATCTTATAGAAATTGGCATTTTCCTTAGAAGCCATCTGCCTAGAATTAATGGATGGCCAGAAGTGGCAGCAAAAGCGTTCAGGTTATGTATTGCTGGTGATGATAGTCAGGTTGTTTATTATCAGCAAAGGCTGTCAGACAGCAGGAAGCTCTGGGTTAATAAGTTGTGCTGACTGCAGTGACAATAGGATGAATTTGAACCTGAGATCCACTGTCACAGTAATTTAAGCGCAAGTGCCAGCCCTATTTCCTCGCTGCTGCTTTAATTCGCTCTGGGCTTTCACTTCTCCAAATGTAAGAATATGCAAAATAGTGAAACAAAGCCTTTCCCCAGAAAAAGAATTAAGAACGTGACATTTTAAGTTTGTGATAAACTTCAGATGATTATGTCATTATTAAACATTGCTCAGAATGCAGTACTCATAAGTAGATGCCCTCTGTTCTCTCAGGCTTCCTTGGTGTTTAGGGAATCTGTTTCTTAACTGAATATTAGAATAAGTATTGTTTATTATTTATTTGTTTTTTTCTTTGTTTTCTTTTTTTGTTTATTTTTATGACAGGATCTCATTATATAGCTCTGTCTGTCCTGGAAATCATTTTATACACTCCAAATTCTTAGAAATCCATCTGCCTCTGTCTCCTGAGTGCTAGGATTAAAAGTACTTGTTACCATTCTTTATCAGAACATTTGCATTTTTAGTCATTGAGAAAAATACAATGCAATTGTGGGGAGTAGGTCACAGAGACAGAGATCTTCGCTGTCCAAATGATATGAAACTAGTTTAGGGCACTTATTTACTATCCACACAGACAGATAGCCAGTCTAGTATCCATCCATGTACCCATCCATCCATGTACCCATCCACCCATCCACCCATCCACCCATCCATCCATCCATCCACCCACCTACCCACCCAGCCACCCACCCATCCACTCACCCAACCTCCCACCCACCCACCCACCCAACCATCCATCCATCCATCCATCCATCCATCCATCCATCCATCCATCCATCAATCCATCCATCCAGTCTATTGTATTTGGATGAGATCCCCTTGCTAAACCTCAGGTTTATCATTGAAATCTCCACAAGATTAAAAGCCCATTTGTTAAGATTATCATAATATTCTCTTGCTTTTTTAGTCTATGAAGGATGCAGATAATTGCTGAGAGGGGGGACAGCCCACATCATAACCAGTGAGGGGGTATGTTTACATTAGTGGAGAAAGGTGGGAGAATAAACATTTTATTGACTAACTTGCTCAGAAGGAGGATATACTTTGATGGTGCCAAAACACATAGTTAAAAATTAATTTTAAAATGGTAGAAGTCTTCATGAAGTAGACATAGACATTTCATGCATATAACAATAGCATTTATCACTATTGCTTTCTTTATTAAAGCAATACAAGGTCATGATATTAAAAATGCAGAGAAAAGCCTGCTGCAGAACTGTAGAATTATGTACATTTTCAAACCGTACCTTCATGGTTTGTTAAAGTGCCAGTCCTTCCTCCCTCCTGTCTTCTGTTCCTTCATTGATCTTGCTTCCTTTGAGGACATATGCATACTTCATCTTAGAAAGAACCCAAGATCAGAATCTTCTGTTATAAAAGCCCTTGTTATTGTACATCTGTTGCTTGGCAGACAGGACTGAATTCTTTGTTTACTTGGACATCCTGGTAAGTATTGCTATTCTTTTATTCAGAGAAGTTAGAAGAGATCTGTAACTTTATCTCCTACGTAAGAGAAATAGAAGAGAAAAATTATCCAACAAATAAATGGATGCCTGCATTAGAACTAATGTTATTTTTCCTACTTTTTTTCTGAGATCATAATATACTTACTATTTTACCTTCACTTTTGACCACCAATCCTTCCAATATATACTGCTCCATAGCCTTGTTTTATTAGCTGTTGCTACATTAATATATGTGTATGTATACACACATGTATTTACAAATATATTTCTAAGTACAACCCTCTTAGTCTATACTATGTTATTTGTGTGTATGTTTATAGGATGCTCATTTGATACTGGATAAGCGATTGGTATGTTTTTCCTCAGGGAAGACCATTTATCTCCCTCTCAGCATCCCCTACTTGCTTGGAGTGGATTTAGGCTTCCTGGGTTCCCTGGCAACCCCAGTCTACTTTAGCATGTCTGGTGTTGTCCTTGCCCTTGACAAGAAGAAAGTTTTGTGACAAGAGAGAATTCACTTTTGTTGTACAGCTTGAAGCTTTTGATTAGACAGGAAGTTACACAAGTGACTAGAGAGGGCTGCTGACTGACGGAACCACGGGAGGAAGTTTCTCTGAATGGCTGTTCAGACTCAGAGACTGGTGAAAGAACGACACATTAGAGAACAGAAACAGGGGAGGGCAAGAGCTGAAAATAGTGTTTCCTTTCAAGCTTTCATGAGAATCGAAGTCAACATTTTCGTCATGAAACCCCAGTTTTTTAAGGTAAAAACCCCAGGCAGGAAGGGGATGAGGAAAGGAGGAAGGTGAAGGAGAATTGAACACCAAGAATTTTGACACAATTAAAATCACTGGTGAGTGGGGAATCTCTCAATGAAAAGGCTGTCTGGTAATGTGAAACACTGGGACATAGTGTGGCCAGTGCTTCGTGTATCCGAGGAATCAGTCTTTCTGTTCATTTCTTTTGAAGTGGAGACTAAACAAGAGTACATTTATGTTTGAGTTTTTATGTGCATCCTATACCTTAAATACAAAATTAATAAACAGCAAATAGGCAGTGTTTAGTAGAACATTCTTTTCTTTGAGGGTTTCTGTTGTCTGGAAAATATATCTACTGTCAACTTGACACACCCTAGAGTTGTTACCTGAGAGGATATCCTTAGTTAAAGAGTTGCCTCGCCAAATTAGTCTGATAGTTTTGATTCAGAGGGACCTATCCCAGCTTAGTCAGTACCATTCATAGGCAGGGATGGTCCTGAGTTGTAGGTGGAAGCTAGCATAGTAAGCTGCAAGCTATCTTGCAAGTAGCAGCCTCCCTGGTTCCTGATGTACTTATTTAGTTTTGAAGTGAGTTCCTTGAAGTAAGACTATGTGGAGTAGCAGCCAGGCTTTCCTTCAAGTCCTTATCCTGACTTTTTTGAATGATAAACTATGATCTGAAAATTTAAACCAAATAAATATTTTCCTTCCTTAAGTCATTTTTGGTTCTAGTGTTCGTCACAGCAATTAGAATACTCCTATTTTGAGATTCAGCAGAGATAGTTTTATCAATATAAATCTTGATTTCATTTGCTCACAGAATGGTCCCTGTTCTGCCTGCAGCTTGCCTATACTGGGCATGAATGAAGAGCCAAGAAAAGTTAAAACCATTCACCCATATGGTTCAGTAAGAGGAAGCCATAGCTTAAACTCTGACAACCAATTAATTCATTTCTTATCCCGTGGATTTTTCTAAACCATTTACAAGGTTACAATGCTTGTTCATAGGGCTTAGAACCTGGGAATGTTCATATTTTCTGACTTCGCATACCTAAGCAAAGCAAACTCAAATGGCTTTCTCCCCCAATATTCTAAAGCTCTTTCTCTCTTTCCTTCCTTCCTTCCTTCCTTCCTTCCTTCCTTCCTTCCTTCCTTCCTTCCTTCCTTCCTTCCTTCCTTCCTTCCTCCCTCCCTCCCTCCCTCCCTCCCTCCCTTCCTTCCTTCCCTTCCTCCCTCCCTCCTTCCTTCCTTCCCTCCCTCTCTCCTTCTTTCCTTCCCTCCCTCCATCCCTCTCTCCCTCCCTCTCTCCTTCTTTCCTTCCTTCCCTCTCTCCCTGTCTCCCTCTCTTATTTCCTTATTCTTCTCTCATACATTCATTCCAATAACAGCTTCCTTTCCATCTCCTCCTCTCTTCCAGATCCACTGTTCCTGTTTCCCCATCAGAAAAGAGCAAGCCTTCCAGTGGTATCAACTGAATGTAGCTTAACAAGATTTAATAGACTAGGCACAAACCCTCATATGAAGGCTGGACAAGGCAATGCAGTATGAAAAAAACAGTTCCATAAACAGGAAAAGAGTAACCTAGCCTCACTCCCATTGTTGGCAGTCCTGCAGTAGGGTGTCATCTATCAGTTCTTATAAAACTTTTGAGAACTGAATATGTTCTTCTTCTGAAATTTCAGAGATTGAATCTTTGTTTCATAGTATTGATATAAGGACCATGCAAAATAGAAGATGAAGTGCTTAAAAGTTTGCAGGAAAGTGGTACTCAGTGAGTCTAGCTGCACCTATTATTTCCAATCTACCCTTCCCGACAATACTTTGGGTCTACATAAATTAGGCTGTGTCAGAGGAGCATGGAGTTTTCCCTTTATGGATAAGAACCTATAGCCTGATTTTTTTCCTGGGAAGCTGTGAAAAACTATCTATTTACCCCAGACTGGGCACTGATGAAGTCCAAAGAGACAATTTCATCCAAATTTCAACTAGTGAGTTAGTTGTATGACAGCCCCACTTCAGTATGAGTGAGAACTACTGCTAGCTGCATTCTGACAGAAATACCACAGGCAGCTCCTCTTAGACTGTCTTCCTTCCTCAGAAACTATTTATGTAGCCTTAGTGGAGGATATTGGGTCATGTACTTTTCTGAGCTTCCTAAGTTCTATAAGCATCACAGATTTTCTGAGCTTTGTGAGTTTCCTCCCTCCCTGCTGGAGGGAGTGTTTAACTTTGGAGGAAACATCTGCACAGCAGAACCTGAACATTATATCCATGGGAACTGTGGCAAGACTCATAGCAGTAAAGACCAAGGGAAAACAGTAACCTTCAGCAGTGGGAGGTAAAAGATAGAGAGTCAATATTGGCCATGTTCATGGTTGGCATCTGTGGTGAACAGGAAGCTAGAAGGCATTGGCAGTGCCTCCATTCCCTGTGGCAAACAACACGAGAGCACACTGAGATGATGAAACAGAATAGAGAGCACTTGCCTTTCTGACACTTTCAGATTTAGGGTTTCTCAGCAATCAAACCTCAGATGCCACAGATGAAGGGAATTAAACGTGAGCACAGGGAAAACTGGGAGGCCAAGGAGAGCAGAGGGGATGAATGGCAATTGGAAAAGCTAGGAGCACGTGAAGCGCTGTTCATTGGCTTAAAATAAGTTTGGTGCAAGTGCTTCTGATTTAATTGGGGATGAGTTTGTGACTTAGGAAATCAACTAATCTCTACCTGTTAAAGGGCAGAACAAAATCAGAAAGAGAAAGAGAGAGAATTCTGAAAAAGTTCTATAATGAGGACGAAGCCTCAGACATTTGGATGTATGTGTAAATGAAGAAGAAAGCCTCCAAGATGAAAGATCTGGGTAAGAGAAGAAGGACAGATAAAGACTGAAAGAAGAGGAAAGAAGAACCTCGTCATTGCCACCAGGAAGAAAAAGTTACCTATCAGGAGAAAGACCCAGAATGCTTTTCTCTCTTCAGTCTGCAACGGCAGAGTCTAGAAGGATCTAGAGTTATCTACTGTATCTCCTAAGAAAAGAAGCACTACAGATCATCACATTGACAACAGAAGGCCTGAGAAACCATTATCCAGTGGGACTCAGCTGGAGGGCCAAGCAGGTCAGCTCAGATCTTGAGGAGATGCAACGCAGAAGAGATTCTAAGGAGAAATGAGAGCCCAAGCTATGAGGCCCAAAACGGAGGAGAAATTGAATAATGAATCACAGAAGCAATGAGTGCTGTGCACTTACTTAGATATAGCATTTGTAATGAGGAATATTGATGATGCAAAGCCCAGTTTGCGGAATAAACCAATTAGCCAAGAACTAGTCTGCCCTGACTTAAAGTGTGCAGAAAAACAAAACAAATTGTGAAATATGTAAGAGGATCTTGTTAACACAAATACAGTTATTTTAATGTCTGAATTGTAGGTACCTTGTCCATAAAAGTAAAGTAATAGAATAAGAACATGAGTGTGAATTAATATAGGGGAGGCCTTTCAGTTTCTTTCATGAGAATATGCTTTACTCTGCAATATCATAAGTTATCAGCAGAATCAGTAGTTCCAGGATATTTTGGAAATAATAGGTTATACAGATTTCCTTTTATAATCATACTAAAACTGTTAAAGAAATTGAATAAATAAATTATTATACATAAGGCGCAAGTGGAATGAAGGTAACTTCAAAACATTCAGTTCATAAAATTAAGAGTATATTTCTAGGTAATTGCTTAAGGAAACAAGAAATCAAAAAATTTTTGTGCTGCTGTTGAAGCAGTGCAGACTGACGACTCAGGTAAAACTACATTCAGAGATGAGAGAATTTCATTTGTTAGCATTTTTAAAAAAGAAATGTATAGCAATTAATTTGCTGTCTATTTCTCTAATAAAGAGCATGATGAAAAGTAATTCAGGGGAGCAAATGGTTTATTTGGATTACACATCCTGAGACATAGTCTGCTGAGGGAATGAAAGGCAGGAATTAGATAGGATTCTGAAGGAATTTTGTACAAGATACAACATATGTTTCTAGTTTCCTTTTTTGCCCATATATGACCAGTAATGTTTTTGATGATGCTGTCTTATCATCAGAGTACATTTTGTTCTCTTTGTCAAAAATTAATTGAATGTGAGACAATGGGCTTTTGAACGGCCATCCCACCAGCAGGATTCTATAGATTCAATACAATCCTCATCAAAACCTCAATAAAACTCTTTACAGAACTTACAATAATAGTGTTAAAATTCACACGGCAATCTAAAAGACCTAGGGTAGTCTAAAGAATCATAAACAGTGGAAACACTGCAGGATGAATCACTATCCCTGATTTCAAATTATACTACAGATCTATGGTGATATAAACAGCATGTTACTGGCACAAAAACAGACACACTGATCAATGGAATTCAACAGAGAACCCAGAAAGTCACTATTTTATTTAGGCTAAACTAGCCCATAGAAAAGGATAGAACTATTCCTGTTTTATTTAAAAAAATAGGGTAACAGTATTGCAAAACTTGATAATTAATAAAAGCCTAGATAATAGTCTAAAAATGAAAAATGTCGTGCATAGAAATAAAGTCAAATTTTAAATAGGATATCAGTAAAGAGAATTCCGTGATTTATCAAAAAATTATAACAGCATAGATAAATGCTGCTAGTGCAGGAAACAATGGTCTCAATATTGTCAGCACATCATATTAAATATATATTTATATCAAAATCTGCTTACATAGTAGCATTCTTTTTATAAATTTTAAAAATATGAAAGAATCCAGATGCAACTAAAATCTGTTTAAAAAGAAATGGAAGACTGGAGAGGTGGCTCAATGATTAAAAGTGCTTCTTGTTCCTGCAGAGTTTGGTGTTCAGCACCCAAATCTGGTATCACACAACTTTCAGCAATCTTAACTTCAAACCAAAGGCTCTTTTCTCTTGGCCATCGGTTCATGGTCTCTCTCTCTCTCCCTCTCTGTCTCATACACACACACAAAGAGAGAGAGAGACAGGCAGACACACACAGAGTGTGTGTGTGCGTGTGTGCGTGTGTGCATATGTGTGTGTGTGTGTGTGTGTGTGTGTGAGAGAGAGAGAGAGAGAGAGAGAGAGAGAGAGAGAGAGAGAGAGAGAGAGAGAGAGAGAGAGAGAAATTTTCTTTTTGGAAATAACAAGTATCTTAATATTGAAATGCAAACATAGCATTAACATTGCTGAAGTCAGGACTATGGAAGACGACCCATCACTGCTATTTAGCTATTCCATATTTACTTCAAGATGTAACAGAAGGAAGGGGTCAGGTTTCTAGAGTTTGCCATAAGAAGGAAAGGGTTTTGTGAACATTTTAGGGATTTAGTGACTTAACACAATTTCTTCTGCTAAAATGTGATTGAATGTTCAGAAAGCTAAAGAATAAAACATTGAACAACTCTGTCAAGGTGGCAGTGAACATGGCCTCTAACTCTGTTAGCATTTTGAAGTGACACGGATCTTCTTAGAATGATAATAAAGTCTATCTCAGGAAACAATTTTGTTCCAAAAGACACAGGAATTACATACCAATATTAAATGTCTGATGTACAGAGATATATCCCAAGCTAAAGAGCTTTTAAATACTTTAATTTTGCAGATTAAAAAGTAGAATAATATGGAAATTTTAACTCTTCCTTTAATGAATACATGAAGTAAATGCATTTGATATTAGAGACACAAGTGTGATTTCAGGAAAAATTATTAATAAACATTAACTTTAATTTATACGTGTACAATACCCAACATATATATATAATATGTATAATTAAGATTCTTGAGAATGTACACTCAAAATATAGATGTTTTAAGCACAATTGTACTAGATAGAGCTATTTCCCTTACCATTTCCACTTCTCTCGTTGTGACATTCTTGCAGTAATTATTTTTTACAACTGACTAAAAAAACTTTGACCAATTGTATTTGAGGGAATATTCTCATGGAAAATAATCACCAAATATACCATCCCATTTCCTGCCTAGCCAAATCTGTCCCTGAGGACAAGTGCACTTAGAAAGAAAATGTAGCTTGCTTTGCGATTTTACTTAGTTCTGCTAGCTCTTCATGAGTTACTAGGTGCCTGTTGTCTTTGCTGTGAATATTGTTTTCTGGTTTGTACAGTTGGAAGCAGTGTTTTTCTAGGAATACATTTGTTGTTCCCTTCCAACACCCTGGCACTTGGGCATAATTTTCAAGTAGCCTAAAGCAGATTTCTGCCTCATTCTTTGTGTAGACTCTAAGGTTTCATCATTTATCAAAAAGCTTGTTAAACTAGTTGCCTGGTTATTGTGGATGATATGAAGGCTGTGAGTAGGCTCTGGGATTTTCTAACTTTGAATCAGCATGTTTAAGGGACTGAGAATTGCCCTGACCCTCTGTAGGCAGTCAGAACATGGTTCTATTATTTTCCTCTCATCCGGCTTTTGGGTAAATATCTGTGTGTCTAAACATTTTCCACTTCTTCAACTGCGAAAGTATGTTACCAAGTTTGTTTGTACTATTTTTAATGTGAGAAATAAATTACCATGGTGCTTAGCCTACATACAACAGCATTTCCTAAATGCTTACTCAGATCTGCTTCCTTGATATATACATAGAAATGAATGTTCTGGCTTTCTCTATCAGTTTTTTTTCCAGTTCCTAGTTTGTTGCTATGATAGATGGCCTTGAGGAAATCAGCTTAGGGGAGAAAGGGTTTATTTTAGCTTATACTTCTGCATCATGCAGGGGAAGCAGGGCAGCAGGTGGCAGAAGGCATTTGTGACATCCGGAAAACAGCGGAAGAGAACAGGAAGTGAGGCCAGGGTATAAAATCTCAAAGCCCACTCCTAGTGCTATTTCTCATTTCTTTCCTAAAGGTCATAAAACCTTCCCAAACCACCCCAGCAGCTAGGTATCAAAAGCATGAGCCTATGGGAGCATTTCATATGAAAATTATAAAGTACCTATTGCTGTGTAACAAACTGACTCAAACATAGTGGCATACAATAAAAAAAAACGTTATGATTATGATCCATGAATTAGCTGGGGTCTGCTCATTGCGACCATATTGTTGTCGCTCTGTCAAATACAGCTGACACTTGGGATGGCCTTAGGCAGATCTAGAAGGCTCAGTTGTCTATGTTCTTACGTGTCTGGTTTGTGGTGGGAGCATCTGCAAGTCTACACAAGTTTGTTTCTTGCCCTCCCCTTTACAGGTCCAAGGCCTGTCTGAGCTCCACGCAGAAGAAAAATCGGAATCCTATGGTAGAAGCTCAGAATTCAAACAGCTCCATGAGACCAGCTTTAGCACTAAGTTCCTTAAATTGCTGTTTACTTATGGTTACAGTTGTTTATTTATAGTTTCTCATCTCCTCTCTCTCTCTCTCTCTCTCTCTCTCTCTCTCTCTCTCTCTCTCTCTCTCTCTCGTGTGTGTGTGTGTGTGTGTGTGTGTGTGTGTGTGTGTGTGTGCGCGCGCGCGCGCGCGTGAGAGAGAGAGAGAGAGAGAGAGAGAGAGAGAGAGAGAGAGAGAGCACCATGGCATGCAGGTAGGGGTCAGAGGTCAACTTTCAGAATTTTACTCCCTTCTACTATGTGAAACGCAGTGACTGACCCTGAGTTCTCAAGTCTGAAGGCAAACATCTCAACCTACTGAGCCATCTTGTAAATCCTAAGTCTTATAAGAGTCCCACATTCAGTGTCCTAAAATTCCACATTTTAGCATCTCAGAACTAGCTCACATTTATTATAGCTATGTTCAAAGTTATAGTAACCAGAACTCTTACATTCATGGCTAGGCCGTGGGAGAAATTATAGCCGTGAAAAGTGATCTCTCCCATGTTGAGTCTTGTTGGTGGAGTAATTCATTTTTCCTAGCTAAGAGACTCTCCGATTTTCAAGGCTCTATCCCCCATGGTAGAACAGAACTTCTGCTTTCAGACTGGGGGTTATCCATAGTTTAGTTTTCAGATTTTAATTCTTTGATATACAGATATTACTCTTCTATTTTTGGGTCATCTGTATTTATATTCATCCTGTGCTTAGGAAGCACCAACACTCCATTTCACTGTTGACAATGCATGAGAAATTGGTCTCTGCCCTGAGGAGTTTATTTCAGAGCAATTCAATCTGGCTAAATCAGTGTCAGGCTCTCAACTTTGAACAGACAGCTGTGGAGAGGAGATAAGCTTTGAAGATGCACCAGGCATGGCTTTATAGGGGGGAACGAAAGAAGGTAATTGAGAGAAGTGTGGATTATATACACTTGCAAAGGGAAAGCAAGGTAGGTAGAAAAAAAAACCATTTGAGGTAAAGGGGAGGTCAGGCCAACTCAACTTTACCCTCTGAAATTTCAGAGGTCCTAGGGATTTAGACTCCAGCTGAATTTCTGATGTGGCAGGCATACCTCTTAAAGTTTATCAGGCTTTCCATCACATACGTGTTTATGGTACTGAGAAGTTTCCTGTGAGTGTGGTGAGTTTCTCTTAGCCCCTGTGGACATGCTGTGGATAGGACTGATACCCTTGTGATTTTCCTACTTGGGTCACATCTGACTGCAGACTGAAGGAGTAGCACCCAACAGATTGGAATTTGAGAATTTCCACTAAACTATTTTCTTTAAAATATATTTTTACAACTAAATTCATTCTTACTTGGTAGTAATAAATTAAATGAAAGTTACTCTGTGTTATTACAAATGAGGATCGCAAGGAAAAGTGTGATCCCTTCCAGACAGTGCCGCACCAGGCAGATGTATAGCAAGTGATTTGATGGAAGGTCCAGGCGGGTGCAAAGTCTTTTTGATGCTGTGGACTATCCTGTGCTGCAGTAGCTGACCTTACCACTTTTATCTGAAGCCTCTATGGTAGGCTGCTCTTCACATCCCCGCTTCCGTGTGGTTAGGCTTTGGCAGTCTGTGAACCTAGAGGCAGTGTTCCATCCTCCTCTTCTGCAGTGGACTTTGACTGTGTTAGAGTGGAGAGGCTACCCCCGGGGTCCCTCAAATACTAAGTTCTGTCATGATCACTTGTAGACCCAAAGACCCTGATAAGTTGATTAGGGAGATTGTCCTTGATCCTATAGACAACACAACTCAGCTGAAAGCTTTTGAAAGCAGAGACAGTTTTCTTGAAAAGAAGGCACTCTACTCTGGGGCACATTCTCTATCCCTGTTTTCCTGGATGCTTGAGGCCTACAGGGTGTCAACTTCAACCAGGGACTCATAAGCTGTGCTCACAGCTGTGAGCTGTGCTTTGCCAAATTTTCCTCTATTCCTATTCTGTTGCTTATGCTTCTTTAACTGATCCTTGCGGGATCCATCGTTCCACCTGTGTGTTCATGTGTGACATTAAGAATGCTCCCCAGTTCTTAGTACCCTCTTTGGTAGACCTTTACTTCAACTGCCACAGTCAAGGTGCATGTGTGAACCTGAGACTTAGCTTTGACAGCAGGTGACTCTGTAGCTTTTCCTGAAGGGAGTCAGGTATGAATCAATAAAATCACACAAGCACACATAAAATCCAGATGTTGTGAGGTTGTTTTTTTTTTCCCCATTAGATCTGTTTTAAAGGACCTGGCGTTATTTTCTTCTTCAATTATTTCTCATATATGTCTATCCCCGCTATTGTATCTTTTCCATCTATTTTTCTATCATGGTCTTACAAGAAAACAGCAATCACTGCCATATCACTTTCAGTACTTGAAACAACAAACCATGAGGGCACACTTGCTGAAGGCTTGAAATGAACATTAGACCCCATCTAAATGCTGACTTTCAGAATATGTCCAGACATAACGGCCTGTGCTCCTGTGTACTTACTCATTGGTATCAAGACCCAGGATAGGTATCTGTCAGAATGTCACGAATTTCTGACTGATATAGTGTATTGAATCATGGAACATAGAGTTTGGATTGGCCTATAGGTTGAGTCAGGCAAATGTGGAAATCCAAATGAATAAGAAAGACAGCATGAAACTGCAGTGCAATTGCTGCCAAAAAGAAAGACCAAAACCATGAATCACAACATGAACCATACATGAAATGTGTCCAGGGTGGATCGTAGCAGAGGACGAGAATAGGGATCTAAGAAGGCTGTGGAATAGTGAGAGGAGGCCAGCAGAAGGGAAGATGATTTTCTTAGACAGTTGTAGGGAATAATAATATGCGACCTAGGGAATGGAAAGGATTAGAACCCCCAGGGATGTTCATATTCAGTTCCCTTCTGGTGAGATACATTGACGTACACAGGGAGAAGAAAGACACATCATATGAAATAGGTTGCTAATGCCTCAAATGAGCCAAATGGATCTTCCAAAGAGGAAGAGAGAGCCCCAAAGAAAACAATGTCCTGATTGGTCTGCCTCATTATTTCAACTATGTCCATAGCAGCATCATTTGTAATAGCAAGAACCTGGAAACAACCTAGATGCCCCTCAACTGAAGAATGGATTAACAAACTGTGGTACATCTACATAATGGAGTACTACTCAGCAGTAAAAAAAAAAAAATGACATCCTAAACTTTTTAGGCAAATAGATGGACTTGGAAAATATCCTCATGAGAGAGGTATCACAAGCCCAGAAAGATAGGCATGGGATGTACTCACACATAAGTGGATTTTGGACAAAAAGCAAAGAATACCTAAGCTGCAAACTGAAACCCCTGAATAGCTTGGGGTTAGAAGGAATTTAAGAGAGATACCCAGAGATTTCCCCTAAGATGAGAAAATAGAGGAAGATCATCTTAGAAAATTGGGGTCATAACAGGTTGCAACCAAGAAGAGTTGGGAACAAATCTTGAAAGAAGGAGATGGTTGAGTGAGAGGATCAAAGAGGGAGATAGAAAGAGATGGATATCTCAATAGAGGAAGCCAATGTGGGGTTGGAAAGAGACTGGGTGCTAGGGAAATGTCCAGGAACTCACAGGATGTCCCTGGCCAAGTCTCCAATCAATAGTGGAGGGGGGCCTAAACAGGACTTCCCCTATACTCAAATGAGTAAACACCCTAGGTGTCATCACAGAACCTACATCCAACAAAGAATGGAGGTAGAGGCTGAGATCCATGGCTGAGCACTGGGCAGAGCTCCTGGTCCAACTGATAGCAGGGGAGGAGTCTGTATGAGCAGGGACATAGGGATTATGAGGAAGGTTCCCATGGTGATGGCTGGCTGGAGCTCTGGGGGACTCACTGAATCAGGAATTGTCATTGGAGATCCACTGGGGGTGGGTGGCTTTAGACTGCCCTGAGTGTGGGATCAGACTGTGTTCCTATTCATGGGCTGGCACCTTGGAGCCCATTCTCTATAGAGGAACACCCAGCCCAGCAATGACTTTGGATGAGTGAATTGGACTTGCCTGAAGTGGATGTGCAGTGCTGGGCTGGCCCACCTTGGGACTTCTTGCCCTTTTTGGGGAGGGGATGGGTGAATGGGGAAGGATGAGGCTGGGGGCTGGCTGGGAGGGATTGGGAGAGGGAGCAGGGGGATATATTGATGGAGATACTTTTTTAATGAAAATAAAATAAAAGAAAAAGGGGAAGAAAGGAAAGAAAAAGAAAACAATATCCAAGGAATAACAGATACTGCTGCTTTTAAAATGGAAGGAGATGGTAAGCTTAGAAATGCATGTGGCCTCTGGAAAATAAGTTTTTGCATGAAGTCTACCAAAGGAAGAAGTCCACTGGGAATGCACCCAATTCTCATCTGAGGAAATGAAACAGGATTTTAATTTATATTGTATTAAAATGATAAAGCATGTGGATAGCTCATAGTAGCTACTAAAAACTACTCATTCCTTTAACTTATGAATGCAGACAAAGCAGTAAATGAGCCCATTTGTTAGCCCAGGACTTGGTAGAAAGCAACCAAATAATGTCCCCAATTTTTTGAAAACAAGGTGACCTTCTGCAACATATTCGGCCTTTCTAAAAATGTATGCACTTCAAACATGTAGCATGCCACCTGTACTGCATTGCGTGGGCAAACTTTCATACCTTGAAAGAACACAATGTCTCTTAGCAGTCATTTTTCTTCAATATTATTTCCTTACTGTCAAATAACCACTATTCTGTCTCCCATTTTTATTGATTTGACTATTTAGACATAGCATGCAAGTTGCTTGCCTCACTCCTGCTAATGTCTCCAAGTCCATTTATGTTGAGGTGGGTATTACTGTTCCATTCTTTTTTTATTGCCAATAATGTTTTTATGCTGTGGCTATAACACATTTTATTTCTCCATTTTTTAAAAAAATATGTGTATTTTCATTACACTGGTAGTGAACTTATCAAAGCTCTATTTTACACCTTGATGCGTTGCCATTTGATATTTTTAAAGATTCTGCAACAGTTTACATTCTGGCCAGCAGTATATAAAAATAGAGGTGTTCATTCATGCTACATAGTTAGAGACATTTATTACCTGTGTTTTCACATCTGTTTAGTGAGTGCAAAGTGGCATCTCATTGTTTGATTTTCATTTTACTGATGGATAATGGCATTGATTTTTTGTTCCTGATAACCAGTTATCTTCTTTGTAGACATATCCACACTCTTGACCCTTTTAAAAATGTTTAAATTTTATTAATTAATTGATTATTACATTATAGTGAAAAGATTTTATTGCTTCTAGATAAGTTCTAATTGGATATTTAATTCTCAAACATTTCCTGGAATAGCTTTCTTTCCTTGCTGCTGCAGCAGGTGCTCTGGACTGTGAGCCTGAAGCAGCAGCTGTTTACTTTCCACAGTTCCTGGGGTGGGAAGTGCAGGATCAAGGTGCTAGTAGATGTTTTTCTGGAGGGCATCTTCCTTCCTGCTGTGGACTCACATACATCTGCTTCCCATCACTTCCCATCAGGATACCAAATCTCTTCTGACCTAATTACTTTCCCAGAGCCCCATCTCCATCACATTGAATTAAGGATCCAAACACAGCATTCTATCTCTTTTTATTTTTTTTAATCTTTATGTCATTATTTTTATGTTTTTGAAAATAAGCTATAGTTACATATTAAGGTATACTAGTTTGTAGCATCAGAAGTGAAATTATGGTAGGATACATTCATGTTATAGAATATGAATGTCCTATTTTTAATGTCTCTGCCACTCAAAGTTTGTCATTTCACAGTTTTATTCCATGTCTTTGAGGAAGCTATTTCTTTTTCTTTTGAAATCAGATTCTTTTCTCATACAATACACGGTGATCACAGTTTCTCCTCCCCCAGCTCCTCCCAGCCTTCCCTATCCCCTCTCTAGTCCTGATCCACTCCTTCATCTCCTTTCAGAAAACATCAGGGCTCCAAGAGGCAGCAGCCAAACATTAACTCTCACACTTAGGCTGGACAAGGCACCCTATGGAAGGGAAAACAGTCCCAAGAGCAGGCAAAACCGTCAAAGACACACTCAGTGCCACAGGTAGGTGTTCCACAAAAATACCAAGCTAACTGCCACAGCATGTACTCAGAGGATCTGGTACAGATGGCTGCAGCACCTGTGCTTGACACTTCTGTGTCTGTAAGCTCATCTGCACCTGCTTAGTTGCTTTAGCCATGTTCTTCCTAGTCAACTCCATCCCGTCTGACTCTGACAATCTTTCTTCCTCATGTTTTATGGGGTTACCTAATCTCTGAGGAGGAGAACCTGATGGAACCCTCCAATTAAGACTCTTTCTTTGAATAATGTCTGGCCATCCGTCTCTGTACCTGTTTTCATATTCTGCCAGAGGAACCATTTCTGATGATGACTGGACAAGGCACTGATTTATGAGTATAACAGATTATCATTTGGGAGCCCCCCTTTCTCTATTTAATTAATTATTTATTTATTTGAATAGTCGTGTTTCATTATACTCTAGGTCTCTGGGTAATCTAGTCTCTGGTTCTCAGCCTACTGGGCAGTATTGAGCTTGGGCTCCCTCTCATGAAGTGGGCCTTAAGTAAAACCACGCATTGCTTGACCACTACCACAGGTTTTATGTCACCATTGTCCCAGCACATCTTTCAGACAGGAGAGATTGAAGGTCTATGGTTTTGGAGCTGGGTTGATGTCTGTGTTCTCTTTAAGTAACCTAGAGAGTACCACACCAAAGAGACTAGAATGTAGGAATGAAGATTCCACGTAGGTATCAGCTTGACCTCACCACATTTAATGGGCTATGCGGATGTTGTTCTTATCAATGGGGTCCCACTGTCAGATTCTGGAGTGTAACCCTCTGTCCTAGCATTAATCTGTGTTGACCGGGGATCTTTACAGGAGCCCCCTTGGCCAACAACTCAACTGAATGCCACCTAACAAGAGATGGTCACTTTAGACTTTGTATCCTCCATTACTAGATTTCCTCACTATGATCACCCTCATAGATTCCAGAAAGTTTCCACTGCTCCAGGTTTCTCACTGCTCCCCTGTTCCCTCCATTTCCAGCCATTTTATTGGCACTTTCTCCCCGATCTTTTAACTAACTTTTCGTTCTGTTTCCCACCCCCATCTATGCCTTCCAGTTTATCTGCAAAGCTATTTTAACTTTCATTCCCCAGGAGATTTATGCGTTACTGTTAGGGCATTTCTCTTTCTTAACCTTTCTGGGTCTACAAATTGTAGCTTGATTATCACTTACTTAACAGCTAATGTACACTTATATTTGAGTACATACCATATTTGTCTTCCTGGATTTAGGTTACCTCACTCAGAATAATTTTTATAGTTTCATCCACTTGCTTACAGATTTTATGATGTTCTATTTTTAAACCACTGAGTAATACTCCATTGTATAAATGTGCTACAGTTCTACAATGTATAAATGTACATTATCATGTAGTATAAATATACTACATTATCCAGTCTTCAGTTGAGGGACATCTAGGTTGTTTCCAGTTTCTGTCTATAATGAAGAAAGCCACAAAAAACATAGTTGGGTAAGTGACTTTGTGATAGGATGAATGTCCTTTGAGTATATGCCCAAGAATAGTATAGCTGGGACTTGAGGCATACCAATTCTGAATTTTCTGAGGAACTGCTATATTGAAGTCCAATAGTGTCAATATAAATTTATACTCCTGCTACCAGTGGAGCAGCGCTCTCTCTCCTTGCTCTCTTTTCCACATCCTCACCAGCATGAACGGTCCCTTGTTTTATTGATCTTAGCCATTCTGACATGTATCTAGTTTCTTAAATTTTTAATATATTTTGAATATTAGTTTTCTATCGGATGTGCAGTTGGTAAAAATCTCTTCCCATTCTATAGGCTGTGGCTTTGTCCAATTGATGGTGTCCTTTGCCTTTGAAGCTTTTCAGTTGCATGAGGTCCCATTTACTACTGGCTGATCTTAGTGCTTGTGCTATCCATGTTCTGTTCAGAAAGTCTTTTTCTGTGCCAGTGAGTTCAAGTCCCATTATATGTCGACTCTATTTAGATTTATTTTACATATTAGGAAGCTTCTATAGAAGTAGTTTTCACAGGGTCCTCCAGTGTCAGCTGTGCCCCCCTCACATCCCGCTTTACCCTGTTCTCTCAGCCCCCTCTGTATGTAATCACCCTATTCTACTTTCCTTTTATCTCTCTATAGCCCTATATTCTCTTTCCCCTTTCTGTGAGATCCTCTCCTTGACACTGGTCCTTTACTATGTACTTACTACTGCACTAACTCTAGTTAGCATAATGAAGAGCTGGAGCCAGATACTGGGGGAAAGCTGGAATATCAGAAAGAGAAAACAGACCACAGTCAATTCTCACCCAGCCAACTTCTCAGGGTAAAAGCTGTCTTCAGAGTCCTCAGCCTGGCTGGTCATTTCTACAGAAGGAATGAATTTCTTCCTTCTCCTATCTTATATATCTTCCTCGCCCAGCTGCTTTACTTCCTGGCTCAACTCTGCATCATAGTCCTTTAGTTAGGAATAAAATTGTGAGCTACAACTGGTTGGCTGGTAGGCCTTGAACTCACACAAAGCCAGAAAGGTCTTTGTCTTTTAAGTGGTAGGATTAATGGTGTGGGTCACCACTCTCTGACCTTCATGGTTTGACTGTGGGTGATTCTGTTCTCTGTGGGAGATTGTGTTGTTTCATTGTAAATAATTGTCCCACCCACTGGTTTAGTAAAAAGCCCTGATTGGTCAAAGGCAGGCAGGAAGTGTGGGCAGAGCTACCACACAGAAAACTCTGAGAACAGAAAGCACAGAGCAAAATGCTGGAGAGAAACCAGAGGAAGCAGAGGACAACCATGCTGCTCTAAGGAAAGGTACAAGCTGCATGGCTGAACAGGATAAGAGTCATGGGTTAGATGAAGGGTAGAGAGCTAGCAAATTATATGCCTGGGCCTTAGGTCAAACAGCCTAAAACTATTGTAAGCATCTGTGTGTCTCTGCTGGTCTGTGGGTCTGTGGGCCTAAATCTTGAGGCTAGGCCGGAAAGTCAGGACAGAAACCTCTTACTATAGTTCTCTGATATTCCAAGGTGATTTTATTAAATATACAATATATCACCACACTTAATCTCTGTAGTTATTTGGATTGTAACACACATAATAAAAGCTTAAAAATCTAACATATATTTATAAGAGAAAACACTCAAAATCTGTCTTTTGAGGTCACAATCTCCTCATTCTGGATGACTATTTGTAGCTCTGTCCATTTACCTTAAAATTCCAAAGCTTCATTTTTATTAACAACTGAATAATATTCCACTGCATAAATGGACTGCATTCTCATTATCAGCTCACCAGTATGTGGACATCAGGGCTGTTTCCAAATAGTGGCTATTATGTAGAGAGCTGTAATGATCATACATTATCAAATTTTTTTGTGGTAAGAAATAGAGCCATCCATTCTGGCAAAGCAGCAGCCTACAACACGAGAAGAGATCTTTACCAACTATACTTTCATAGAGTATTATTAACTAGAATACATAAAGAACCAAAAAAACCCAAACATCCAAAAAATCAGCAAACTCAAATTAGAGTATAGACCTAAGCAAAGAGTTCTCAAATTTTGAAAAGCAAATGCTTGAAAAAATACCTTAAAAAATAGTCACCATCCTTAGACATTATGGAAATACAAACTAAAACAATTTTGAGATTTTTTTCTCATCCCAGGCCTAATGGCCAACATCAGTAAAACAAATGACAGCATATGTCACTGAATGAGGATATGGGGAAATGTGAACAATTAGTCATCTTTAGTTGGAGAGCAAACTGGACCGACCATTGTGGAAATCAATGTGGTGGTTCATCATGATCTGGCAATAGTTCTAGCTCAAGATCCATATATTGGTATAAATCTTTTAAGGACATTGTTGCATGTATTTATTATTTGGGGTGGGGTGCACCAAAAGTAGAACACAAACTTCCTCATAATGTAGACTTCATTTCAGTAGTGATTACTGGCTGATCTTTTATTTCTAATTACCTATTTAGATATTCTCTCTCCCCTTGTGAATCTCCTTAAAGATTGGCAAAGATTTATCTTACTTTTAGAAATTTGACTTTTCACTGTATATTTCTCCCCCCAGAGCCTCCCTTGACCTCCTCTGAAGTTGATAACCTCTTTTTCTTTTGTAAAATTTATTTTTTATGTCTTATTTTTTTCCATATCCACTACTGCTCCCTCTCCCGCCCCCTTCTCCTGGTCCTCCTGCAGCCCCTCACCTCCCCTCTCTCCTACACCTCTGCCTCTTCACTCCCCAGAGAAGGCAAGGAATCACAGGGTGAGTCAGTTCAGTCTGGCATATCCAATTGAGGTAGGATCAAGTACCTCTACCAAGAATCAAGACTGAGAAAGCTGTTTTCCTTCTAGACATGAGCTTTAATAAGCCAGTTTATGGAACCAGGATAGACTCTTGTCCTAGTGCAAGAAGCTCCTCAAACTTCTCATGCCTTTTGACTATCATCTGCCTTCAGAGGGTCCGGATCCTACAGATCCACTCCATGAAGGTTTTTCAGCAGTTATTTCAGAGTCCGTGGGCTCCCAACAGCATGGAACTGTCTACTTCATGAGTCTTCCCATCATGATCCTGATCCTTTGCTTATGCAATCTCTCCTCCCTCTCTTCAGCTAGACCAGTAGCTCAGTGTTTAGCTATGGATCTCTGCATCTGCCTCCATCAGCTGATGGATGAAGGTTCTATAGTGGCAATTAGGTGGTCATTCATATAATAAATGGGAAAGGCCAATTTAGGCACTCTCTCCACTATTTCTTTGAGTCCTATCTGGGATCATCTTGTGTGGGTTCTTAGGTGTTCCCTAGTATCAGGTTTCTCTCAATGGCTTGCTCTATTGGGATATCCACTTTTTTTGCTCTCCCTCTCTGTTGCCTTCCCCTGCCCCTACTCACCTATCCCATTCTCTCATGTATTTTCACCTCCTCTTGCTACCCCCACTCCCTGTATGATTGCAATTTTCTCAGGAACTCGTCTTTATTCCCCCTTATCAGGGATAATGTACAGATGTTTCTCTTAACTTTCTCCTGTTACCTAGCTTATGGGGCAGGGAGTGTGGATTGTGTGGTGGTTATCCTTTGCTTTATATCTAAAATCCATTTATGGGTGAGTACATACCATGTCTATCTTTCTGTGTCTGTGTTACCTCACTCAGAAGGATATTTTGATTATAGGGGAGTTCCTATTTAGGCAACCTCTATACTATTACTTGGAATCTTAGCCAGGGTCATCTTGTGGGTTCTTGGAGGTTTCCCTAGTACCAGGTTTCTTTCTAACCCCACAGTGGCTCCTTCTATCAAGATATCCATTATTTTTTTTTCTCCCTCTTTGTTGCTCCTCTCACTCAATCATCTCCTTCTCTCATGTTTTTTTTCACACCTCTTCTTACTCACTCCCCACTGTAATCCCAATTTACTCAGGAGATCTCTATTTCCCCTTTCCAGGGGGATGGATCCCTGGATGTCTCTCTTAAGTTCCTTCTATTGCTCAGAGGTTGTGCTTTGTAGCCTGAATATTCTTTTCTTTATTCTAGAATTCACTTGTGAGTGAGTACATACCATGTCTATCTTTCTGGGCCTGTGTTACCTCACTCTCTAAATACATCCATTTACTGCAGATTTTAGGATAGCATTTTTTTTTCTGCTGAGTTCTCCATTGTATAAATGTACCACAATTGTTAATCCATCCTTCAGTTAAGGGACATCTAGGTTGAGCTGAGTAGTACTTCATTGTGTAAATGTGTCATATTTTTAAAATTCATTCTTCAGTTGAGGGGTATCTAGGTTGTTTCCAGGTTCTGGCTATTACAAATAATGCTGCTATGAACATAGTTGAGCTAATGCCTTTGTGGTGCGAATGTGCATCGTTTGGATATATGCCCAATAGTGATATTGCTGGATACTTGAGGAGATTGATTTTTGGTTTTCTAAGGAACAGCCATACTACTTTTCAAGGAGGCTCTACAAGTTGACACCCCACCAACAATGAAAGAGTGTTCCTCTTGCTCCATATTCCCTCCAGCATAGGCTGTCATTAGTGTTTTTAATCTTAGCTACCTGATTTTTGACAAAGAGGCCAAAAATATTCAATGGAAAAAGACAGCATTTTTAATAAATAGTGCTGGTATAGCTGGATGGTAGCATGTAGAAAAATGCAAATAGAGCCAAATCTATCATCCTGTACAAAACTCAAATCCAAGTGGATCAAAGTACTCAACAAAAAACCAGTTAAACTGAACCTAATAGAATAAAGCAGGAATTACCCTTGAGTGCATTGAAACAGGTAACCACCTCCTAAATATAACACCAATAGCACAAATACTAAGAAAACAATTAATAAATGGAACCTTCTGAAACTGAGAAGCTTCTGTAAGGAAAAGGACACAATCAGTAAGACAAAATGACAGCCTACAGAATAGGAAAAGATCTTCACCAACCCTACATGTGACAGAGGACTGATCTTTAAAATATACAGAGAACTCAAGAAACCAGAGGTTAAAAAACAAAACAAAACAAAACAAAACAAAGAACCCAATTGGAAAATGTGGTACAGAAATAAAGAGGGAATTCTCACTAGAACTCAAAATTACTGAAAGACACGTAAAACAACTTGCTCAACATCCTTAGCCATCAGAGTAATACAAATCAAAACAACTCTGAGATATTATCTTACACCTGTCAGAATGGCAGAATGGTTCATAGGTGTGTGGGTTAATGTCAGGATTTTCTCAATTCCATTGATTCACAAGTCTGTTTTTATGCCAATACCAGGCTGTTTTTATTACTGTAGATCTATAGTATAGTTTAAAGTCAGGGATAGTGATAACTACTGAAGTTCTTTTATTGAACAGTATTGTTTTGGCAATCCTGGATTTCCTGTTATTCTACATGAAATTGGGTATTGTTCTTTCAAGGTCTATAAAAATTTGTGTTGGGATTTTGATCAGAATTGCATTGAGTCTATAGATTGCTTTTGGTAAAATTGCCATTTTTTACTATATTGATTCTACCTATCCAGGAGCATGGGGTATCTTTCCATTTTCTGATATCTTCTTCATTTTCTTTCTTTAGTGACTAAATTTTTTGTCAAACTGGTCTGCTACTTCTCTGGCTAGAGTTATGCCAAGGTATTTAACACTATTTGCAGCTATTATAAAGGATGATGTTTCCCTTATTTCTTTTTCAGCCCTTTTATTTTTAGTTTATAGAAGGGGTATTGATTTTTTTTGAGTTAATCTTGTACCCTGCTACCTAGATGAAGGTGATTATCAGCTGTAGGAGTTCCCTGATAGAATTTTGGGGGCCACTTATGCATATGATCATATCATCTGCAAATAGAGATAGTTTGACTTCTTCCTTTCCAAACTGTATCCCCTTAATCTCCTTTTGTTCTCTTATTGCTTTAGTTAAAGCTTCACAAACTATATTAAATAGATAAGGGGAGAGAGGACAGGCTTGTCTTGTTTCTGATTTTAGTGAGATTGCTTTTTAGTATTTCTCCATTTAGTTTGATGTTGGCTGTCAGCTTGCTATGTATCACCTTTATTATGTTTAGGTATTTTCCCTGTAACTCTGATCTCTCCAGGACTTATCATGAAGGAGTGTTGGATTTTGTCACAGACTTTTTCAGCATCTCAGGAGATGATGTTTCTTTCTTTCTTTCTTTCTTTCTTTCTTTCTTTCTTTCTTTCTTTCTTTCTTTCTTTCTTTCTTTCTTTCTTTCTCTCTCTCTTTCTCTCTCTCTCTTTCCTTCCTTCCTTCCTTCCTTCCTTCCTTCCTTCCTTCCTTCCTTCCTTCCTTCCTTCCTTCCTTCCTTCCTTCCTTCCTTCCTTCCTTCCTTCTTTCTTTCTTTCTTTCTTTCTTTCTTTCTTTCTTTCTTTCTTTCTTTCTTTCTTTCTTTCTTTCAGGTTGTTTATATGATGCATGACATTCACAGCTTTTCATATGTTGAACCATCCCTGAATCTCTGGGATCAAGCCTACTTGATCATGGTGGATGACTTTTTTTTTTTTTTTTGATATGTTGTTGGATTCAGTTTGCCAGAATTTTATTGAGTATTTTTGCTTCAATGTTCATGATGAATATTAGTCTGTAATTCTTTCTTTGTTGCATCTTTGAGTGGCTTGGGAATCAGGGTGATTGTGGCCTCATAAAAAGAGTTCAGCAATGTTCCTTCAGTTTCTACTGTATGGATCAGTTTGAGGATTATTGATATTAGTTCTTCTTTGAATGTCTGGTAGAATTCTATACTGATACCATCTGGCCCTGGATTTTTTTTTTTTTTTTTTTACTGGGGAGACTTTTTAATAAAGCTTCAATTTTCTTTGGGGTTTAGGTTTGGTCTGTTTAGGTCTTTAATGTGATCTTGATTTAATTTTGGAAGTGGTACCTGTCCAGAAAGCTGTCCATTTCTTTTAGGTTTTCCATTTTAGTGGAGTATAGATTTTCAAAATATGACCTGATAATTCTCTAGATTTCCTGGGTGTCTGTAGTTATGCTCCCCTTTTCATTTCTGATTCTGTTAATTTGGATTCTCTCTCTCTCTGCTTTTTGGTCACTTTGGATAAGGGTTTATCTATCTTGTTGACTTTCTCAAAGAATCAACTCTTGGATTCGTTTATTCTTTGTATTGTTCTCTTTGTTTCTAGTGCATTGATTTCAACTCCAAGTTTGATTATTTCCTGTCATCTACACCTTCTAGGTGAGCTTGCTTCTAATTGTCCTAAAGCGTTAAGCTGTCCTGTTGGGGTTCTTATGTGAGATTTCTCTAGGTTTTTCATATAGGCATCTAGTGCTATGAGTTTCCCTCTTAACACTGCTTTCAGTGTGTCCCATAAATTTGGGTATGTGGTGGATTCAATTTCATTGCATTATAGGAAGTCTTTGATTTCTTTCTTGACTTCTTTCTTGCCCCAGAGGTGCTTCAATTGAGAGATGTTTAGTGTCCATGAGTTTGTAGGCTTTCTGTACTTTTTGTTGTTGTTGAACTCTAGCTTTAGACCATTGTAGTCTGATATGATATAAGGAGTTATTCCCATTTTTGTGTCTATTGATATTTACTTTATTACTGAGTATATGGTCAATTTTAAAGAAAGTTCCATGGGGTACTGATAAATATGCATATTCCTTTGTGTTTGGTGGAAGGTGCTGTATATATCTATTAAATCTATTTGGGTTATAACATCTCTTAGATCACTTATTTGTTGAGTTTCTGTCTGGTTCACTCATCCAAGGGTGAAAGTGGTATTGAAGTCTCCCGCTATTAGTGTGTGGGATTTGATGTGAGATTTAAGCATTAGTGTGTTTCTTTTACATAGGTCAGTATCCTTGTGTCGGGGGCATGTATGTTCAGGATTGAGACTTTATCTTGATGATTTTTTTTTCTGCTATGAATGAGTAATGTCCATCCTGGTCTCTTTTGATTTACTTTAGTTTGAAATCTGTTTTGTTAGATATTAGGATAGTTACACCAGCTTATTTCCTAAGTCCATTTGATTGAAAAATTCTTTTCCTAAATCTTTACCCTGAGCCACTATCTGTCTTTAAAGTTGAGGTGTGTCTCTTGTATGCAGCCAATATTCTGTTTTTGTATCCATTGTGTTAGCCTGTCTATTTATAGATGAATTGAGTCCATTGATATTTTGGGATATTAGTGACCAGTGAGTTTAAATTCGTGTTATTTTTTGGTGGTAGTGTTTGTTTCCTTACTTAGGATACTTCTTCTGTGTTACCTGTTGCTTGTGGTTTTGTGGGTGCATCTAGCTTCCTTAGGTTGGAGTTTTCCCTCTCGTGCTTTTTGTATGGCTGGATGTGTGGATAGGTATTGTTTAAATCTTGTTTTGTTGCAAAACACCTTGGTGATTGATAATTTTGATGTGTATAGTAGTCTGGTATGGCAACTGTGTATTCTGATGGTTCTGCTTTTATAAGTTACTTGGCTGTTTTTCTTTACCTCTATTAATATTCTTTCTGTATTCTGTAGGTTTAGTGGCTTGATTATTATGTGGCCAGCAGGCTTTCGGGGGGGGGGGTAGTCTATTTGTTTTTCTGTAATCTTATTGTATTTTTATAGGCATTTCTTTCTTTAGATTGAGAAAGTTTTCTTCTATGATTTTATTGAATATTTTTTTTGTACCTTTGAGCTAGTATTCTTATCCTTCTGTTTCTATTATTGTTAAATTTGTTTTTTTTTTTTTTTTTAATGATGTCCCAGATTTCCTGGGCACTTTGTATAATGACTTTCTTGGTTTTATTGTTTTCTTTGACTGACGTATCTATTTCCACTTCTGAATTTTTACACTGGAGATTCTCCCTTCCATCTCTTGCATTCTGTTGGTTATGCTTGCATCTGTGGTTCCTGTTTACTCAGATTTTTCATTTTTAGCATTCTCTGGGTTTGTGTCTTTTTTATTACTGATATTTTAATTTTCAAAACTTGAAATGTTTTCTTTACCTGTTCATTTGTTTTTTCTTGGATTTATTTGTTTTCTTTGAGGGATTTGTTAATCTTTTCCATTTGTTTATCTGTAGTAAGAGGTTTCTGGCCCTGACTTTCGGACCTTACCTCAGCGTTTAGACTCATAGACCCCCCAGATGCGCAGAGACACACAGATGTTTACAATAGTTTTCAGCTGATCGACCTAAGGCCCAGGCATATCATTTGCTAACTCTTTTCCTTTAATCTAACCCATGTCTCTTATCTTGTTCAGCCATGTGGCTAGGTACCTTTTCTTAGAGCAGCATAGTTGTCCTCTGATTCTTCTGGCTTTTCTCTGGCATTCTGCTTTGTGCTTCTTGTTCTCAGAGTTTTCTTAGTCTGGTAGCTCCGCCCACACTTCCTGCCTGCCTTTGGCCAATCAGCGCTTTTTATTAAATCAGTGGGTGGGACAATTATTTACAATGCAACAATATAATCTCCCACATTTGTCTTTTTCTTTATTTCTTTAAGGGAATTTAAAAAAATTCCTTTTTTAAGACTTCCACTATCTTCATAAAGTTGATTTTAAGGTTATTTCCTCCTTCTTTTTCTGCATTGTCACATTCAGGTCTTGTTGCAGAACCACCAGATCCTGGTGGTGCAATATTGTTTTTGATGTTGTTATATGTATTTTTGCACTGGCATATGGCCAATCTTCCATTGGATCACTGCAGGATTTGTCTGTATCTCAGGGAACTAATTTTGGTGCCATCTGTTTTGGCTGTGTGTGTGTCTCAGCAAGCCTTTCTTGGTCTTCTGGGCTCTCGGTCTAATTGGAGATAGTGTATTCTGTGTCACAGAAAGCTGTTTTTATTGCAATAAGAGCTGGCTGATTTTATGTCTCAGTGATTCACTCTTGGTCGAGTATAAGCTCTTGATCAAGATGGAGCTCTTCATTCTATAGGAGCTTTTGATCTACTAGGTGCTGCTGAATTTTGTGTCTTAGACACCTCTCTTGATCCAATAGGTGCTAACAAACTATGGGACTCAGGTAGCCACTCTTGATCCAATAAGTGCTGAGGAACTGTCTCAAGGAGCTGTTTATGATCCTATAGGTTCTGGGGAACTGTGGGTCTCAAATAGCTCCCGATGTCACTTGGTGACAGGGTGAGTTGGGGGTTTGGTGGAATTTGTAGAGAGGTGTGTCCATCAAACTGGATTTTATTGGGGAGTTCTGGCCTGCAAGGGATTTTCATGTTGGCCTGGATTTAGGGGAGAAGGATAACCTCTTTTTCTTTACTATTGTTATACACAGAGACAGACACAGACACACTCACTGTGTATATGCAGTTATATAAATGCAATGTGCTGAGTCTTAATTTTGGTTTGTGTGTATATGATTTCAGGGCAGTTTTGTTGATCTTTCAAGGAATGATCTGTTGGTTTTCTGTTTCTGTTTATTTCTTTCTGTTCTAATCTTCACCATCCTTTTTCTTCGCAACTTGTCTCTTCGTTCATTCATATTGGTTTAACTTGACCTTTCTGGGTTATTGTTCCTGGAAAATAATTGAAGTTAGTAATCTGAGTTCATTATATGTGCATATATATACATGTATGTATATATATATATATATATATATATATACTTTATTCTTATGGAATTATATATAAGTCCTATATATGTTTTACATGTATTTATATATTAATTACATGCATATTTTTATTCTTATATGTTCATATATATACACAAATGTATTTACAAGTGTGTCGTTTCACATTCCATGACCATTTGAGTTCCATGAATTTCTGAGTCATGGCTAATTTATTTATATTATGTTCATTTTTTATTGAGATTCGGCTCACTCTCCTCAGTTTTGGAAGTGGAATAATAAGATCTCAGTGATTATTTTTTAATCCTGTGTTGCTATTTAAAATTTTCTTATTTTTGTAATGATTTCCCAGGTATCTAGGAACCATATTAGGTGCCCTTCTACTTGTAGCTATTGACTATTCATCAAATTAGGATTTTTGTCATTAATGTTCTTTCTTATCTAATTTCTTTTTTTGTGCATTTTGAGCTTTTTAGAAGAATTACTTCAGGCTTTAAGGCTATGGGTTGCATGGGCTTCTCTTCTTTTGCTTTTTTTCCCCTATTATATCTTTGAACCTAAATCATACCTCCTGTATTTACTATACAGTGGGCTCTTTTTTCATTTCCTCTTCTATTGTAAGGAGGAAACTGTATTTAAAGTAAATCAATAGAAAATGTCATCACACAGTTCAAGAGATCAGTAGGCCACCTGAATGAAGATACTCAAAGATGGACTTTGTTTTCTTAATGAGTCGAAAAGCTTATTCTTATTTATTGACTGAATTCAGTCATGTCAATGTTGTGATTCATGCTGTTAGGTTTACACCAGATGGTTTCCTTTTCTCCTTTCAATGTATCATACATTATGAGATTCTCTAGTATTTTATATATTTTTCTTTTGGAGTAAGATGCACTACCATTGTACCATGAGGTTGTTAATGTTTTATAACTTTTCATACATTAATAAATTTCTAATCTTTGTCTTATTTTCATTGTGGCTATACTCGGTCTTATAACATAGGTTATTACTTTTTATTTAAGGTTGATGTAGATATAGTTTCATTTAAATATAGAAGCTTTTCTATCATGTAGCTCTGATCTCTTCACTGTTGCTGTTCTACTAAAATGTGATGCTATATTGCAATTTTTATTACAAACCTTGATTTTAAAGAACACGAGAGAAGAAAGGAGTGCAAGCTTCTACCCACAGAAATTGCTTTGTAAATCTTACTTTATGCCTCGTTCCCTTCACTATTTCTTGTGCATTTAACTTGTGTCTTCTGTCACTCCCAATATTTCTTACCAAACACCAGCTTATACTTTTATTGAGGTTCCATGTTGCATGGTCAGCCAGTTTGTTCTTAGTGCTTCACGATTTTCTCTTTTACAGTCAGAATTTTCCAGTATTGTGTGTTTAGATATGGCTTTTTCACTGTAACTCTAGTATAAGTATATTGACTTTGTGAATGTAGGCTAATGCTATTTTAAAGAAAGTACTGGGAATCTCTGGTGATTGTTTACTTAAGTATTATGTCTTTCTTCTCACTTTCTAGACCTATACATCACCACATCATGATTTGTATAGAAAACATTTTTTTTTAATTTCTTTGAGGCGATTCTGATTTCTCATCCTACTTTCTTTGCATTCTTTAGACCATGTATACCTTAAAGTTCATTGATTTCCTCCCAGTTATTAGAAACAAATATCATCTTCCTATAATTTTTATTTATTAATTGTACATGTCTACCTTTAAAAATAAATGATGATTAAATAATCTCCCCCTTTATTTCTTCTCTCAAACCCTTCCTTGCCATTTGCCACTTACTTCCCCTTAAAGTCGTGGCCTCTTTTTCTTTGCTTATTATTATTTACAGACATACATACACAAATACATAAATACAACCTATGAGTGCATCTACTGTTGCTTGTATGTGCATGATTTCAGGAATGACTACCTGGTATTGAATGAGTAGTTGGAGAGCTCATCCCTGGGGAAGATTAATTTTTTCTTATTGTTCCTTATTTGCCTATAGTTCTTTGCTAGGACTGGGCCTCATAACCTTCCCTTCTTCTACTTTACCTTGTCTATTGGTGTTTTTCTTATTTAGTCATCCATATTGTTACAGTATAATGGGGATGGAATAGTTTCCTGCTGTTTCTTAGAGATATGAACTCACAACTCACTTTCTGCTTCTCTGGCTCTTACAATGTTCTCTCTTCTTCCGTGTTCTTTGCACATTAAATATTGGGGTAGTGTTTTGTTGTGCATTGTTTTATATGTTTTGTCTAATTTGGCATTTTGTAGTAGTCTCTGTCTACTGAGAGAAGTTTTGCCATGAAAGGTGATAGCTATCCTTGTCTGTGAGTATAAGGATAAGTATTTAGAACATGGTGAGAAATTAAGCCACCAAAGTGGTGATTGTAGGTTCTCTTCTAGTATCTATGACTTCACTAGCCCTGGATAGTTGGCTAGGTTCTGTACCGGGCATCATTTATCTCCCATTCATTGGGCCTTAAGTCCAATTTGACAGCTACTTGTTGTAGCCAAGTTGTGAGTATAACTGTTACACCTTTAGAATTATCTTGCAGGACTGGTCATTGTTGTGGTTCATAAGTATCAGAACTAGGTAGGACTATTGACTCCTTCCCATTCTGGCAGCTTGGAAAGCACCTTTTTGGTACTATGAAAGCTACTCTTCAAAGAGGAGGCTTTCCAGTCAAATCCAGCTTGAATCTCCAGAGTCCTGTGTCTAAGGTAAATGTTATCTTCAGAAAATGGGATTTACTTTGAAATTCTGGAAAGAACCAGGGTTTTATTGTTATTAGATGATTGATGCCTTTCAGAAGGAACACAATTTTAGCCCTGTTGGCATCACTTCATTTAATATATGTGAGTAATTTTAGAAAAAAAAATGCAATCCCTCAAGGCTTTTCAAATATCTATGTTACAAGTTATTTTTTAATGTGGTACTTTTCAATAAATTTATATTTCTATTTACTTTATTTCATGATAAGAAGTGGCAATGATGTTTTCACTTAAGCACTTTTAGTTACTTTTACATTCTTAAAATGCCTTCTAAAAAGTCACCATGCAGATTTCTTCCAAAGTAGTTTTCTTGCCTGATTCTTCCTTGTGTGTGTTTCTATGTGAATTTCATAGTATTTTGGCTGAAAGTAGACAATTTAGAAAACACATTGCAGGGATCCTAGACACTAATGTCCTGTTGTCAGTTTTCTCATTTGTTTAGTTACTTGGCTGAACTAAGTCATTTTTTTCCTTAGGTCTTACCTGCAGTTGAGGTCCCGGAAAGGGCCCCTAACAGAACCGGAAGGAAGTCATACAACACACAGACAGGGCTTACTGCAGTACTCTGTTACTTTTTTTTTTAACCAATATTTAGTAGATTTTCATAAATGGATGTGTCTCTATTTGACATATTCCTCAAAGTAGTCGGAAGAAAATCAAGTTGGAGTTTTAAAAATGTGATTTGTTGTTTTAAGATAAAATCTTTTTATTGCTCAAATTGGTTTAAAGTCACTGTGGCAAAGCTTATTAAACTACTGTTTTTGATATAACTGAATGTGGGAATCAGATAAAATTTGACAGTAGTAAAAAGTTTCCAAATACGCAATGAACAAAAATTAATTTAAAATTCAGCTTCTTGTGAATTGAATGGGTTTCTGCCAGTTATGTGATAAAGTTGCATCATATCCCTGCAGTGCAACCGAGGTCGGGAACCCACAACAAGCACACTGTGCCCTGAGCATATCTCGAAGCCGCACCATGCAAGTGAATGTTTCCTGAAAACCAGGTTGGATTTGATGTTAATGTCTGTTGTGAAGTGAAGCATTTGTGCTGTACAAACAAAACTTATCTTCTCATAGAAAACTGAACTTGTTTAGTTGTGCTAAACAAAGGCTTTAATGCTTTCCTCTCATCATTCCTCATTGTGTATTAAATTCGTATATTTTGTGATTGTATTCTGTTAGAGCATTTAATTTTATGTAATAATTATTTATTCATCTATGTGTGTGTTTTGTTGGTGGTGCATACACGTTTGCATTCAGTTCTGTGTGTCTCTGTGCTTACCAGATGAGGAGATTAAATGCTCTACCATTTTCCATTCCCACTTTGCATTTTTTTATTTGAGAAAATGTTGCTCACTGTAACTGAAGCTCACTATTTCTGTCAAGTTGGCAGGCCAGCAAGCTCTGGAATTCCCCTCTTTGTACCCCCCTGCACTGTGTTTTCAGGCTCTCCTGGCCATGCTGATCTTTTATGTGAGTGCAATAAATCTGAACTCTGATCCTCTTGATTTCACAGCAAGGGCTCTTATTTACAGGGTCATCTTCTCACCCTGAACTTTTGATACTGAAACTGCTATTTGATTGCTAACCTGAATCTCATTAAAGGAAGCAATGACTTTTAGTTTGACATTAGGACAGAAATTCCAACAATTTCTAAAATTGCCCTGAACAATTGTTTCTGTTGCCTTGTACTATATGTTTATGTTAATGTTATCAGTATGGATGATTATGGAATAACCAACTGAAAAAATATGTCAAAAATATGCTCTATGCCTGCTTCACATTGTCAAATGTTCAGCTAATATGTTATCTTTATGTAAAAATAGTGATACTCACTTCACTGATGTGAAAATTTGCTTTAATTGTTAATAAATGTTAAAATTGCATGATACTCAATGTTGCTTGAAATAATTTCTTAATTATTATCAGTAAATATTTGATTAGTATACCTACCCCCCAACACACACACTTCTAGTATCATGTAAAATTCCCAGGATGAAAAGGAGTTTGGATGAATATATTTTTAGTTGCTCTGCAGTGCATAGTTCAACTAGTCTTCAGTTCAGGCTCTCCAGTTTGTGCTTGTGAGTGCTAGGATTACAGGCATATGTTATTACAATTGGCTTCAGTAAAATCATTTGCCTGGGAACCTCTGTTGACTTCCTCATTCTGCTGTTCTGAAACTCCCGAGTCTCTACTTTAATATCATTTTATCCCATAATTAATTTGGAAATATCCCATTTCCCTTTAGTAAATAAATAAAAAATTATTTCTGTGCTCTAGCTCAGCATCAGCTTTAATAACCGAGGATTTCTGAAATCTACCAAACATGGGGTTGAGAATCCTTCACAACAAGCTAATTTATCTCCAGCAAGAGTGCACATCTGTGGAGCGGCAGTGAGGAAGCCTTGCAGATGAGGCACTGGCTTCAAAGGTGATTGATTGTGGCGTCTGTTTAGATATCTTTGGAAAAGTCTGACTGCAGAGTTGGAGATATAGAGGTCTGGTCTCCCAGAGGTATCTGTGGGAGCTTAGTAGAATTGCTTTTCATCTAGTAGGGAAAAAAGATGATAAATGAACTAACAAATTGAACCTTCAGATTTAAAGTAAAAACCTGAAATGTCAACTGAAGAAACAGATAAAAATAAGAACAGCATTGTGGTTGTAGCAAATAGTATATGTGATTATTGTGGAAACAAACACAGTTTGAGAGTGCTCTGAAGAAGGGGGGGGGGAAAGTGCCAGAGTGATAAAAGAATATTTTTAAGCATTATTTGGCCAATGTTTGTGAAAGAGAGATGGAGGAGAAGCAAAGAGTGGGGGGAAGAAGAGAGGTAGAAAGAGGGAGAGACAGCAAGAAGAGAAGGATAAGAGAAGGAAGGGAGAAGGGGAGAGAGAAAGAGGAGGGAGGGAGAGAGGGGGTGAGGGCACTCAGGTTAGGCTGGTGGGAGGTGTGTGTGTGTGTGTGTGTGTGTGTGTGTGTGTGTGTGTGTGATATTTGATAGGCAATGAAATAACCTTGTTCCTCATGAGTGCTTCTAATAACTAAAGAGTAGATCTTTGGTTCTAAATAGATGGTAATGTTGAGAAGAGTTGGTTGCTTTTGCGCATTCCCACAAGGATAAACAGACTGAAGCTTCCATAATAACATTGAGCTAACCTTAGCTGAGAGCCTGCTTCAAATGGGTCCCATCATAAGTACTTTAGGTACATAGTTCCTGTTCCTCTGGGAGGTGGAACCAGCTGAAATCTGCAGACCCAGCACTCACAGAGGACAGTTTTCCTGGATTTCAGTGAAGATCGATGGAGTATTAAACTAAATTTAGAAACCATGCTGTGTATGAGAGGCAATCTGGGAGGGTAGACTGTAGATCTTGGAATGTGGCTTATGTAAGGGCAATGCTATGATTACACTTGTGTAAATAGAATGAAAAGAAGACGTGGCAAGTGTCAGGCTTTGCTGTATTTGAGCACAGCCAGACTATGAGATACTTTTCATTGTGGTGAACCTCAATGAACACATTTGTACAGTTTGGTGTCTCCTTATTTATTGATTGCTTATTCTGCAAGGTATGTGCTATTTCTGATGATTAAAGTTTGGGTATTGGTTTTCTATACAACTAAGTGTAATGGAGAGACATCAAGAAAAGGAAAAAGCTATTTCAAGCAGCATCCAAGCCTTGTCCATTATGATTTTACTGTCCTCCACATGAATGTCGATTTCTCAGGAAGAGCTTGGCTTTCTAACAACCAAAGCAAAGGTGCCCTATTTATTCCCAAGCATCACAGTAGCCAAGCATAAATCCTGGCTCCATACCATTATCCTACAGCCTGTCTTATGAAAGAAAGCTGGCAACTTTATGCCTTGTTCCTCTCTGTTTTCTATTTTTTTTTAATTTCATATTTCTATGTAATTATTTTTTATTGCCACAAAGGATTACCATTAATTATGGCATTTTTTTTTCTCTATGTGTTTTCCCACCCCATCTTCCTCGTGTCCACCCCCTCCAATCAGTAGCTTCATTTTTTGTTGTCATGATGTATAACTTGTACCTTTTCTTCCTTTGTGATCACCTCCTGAATTTCCCCTCATGATCTCCCACAGTGTTTCATAGTCTGCACCCACCCTCACAAATGTGAACTTGAGTAACACACCCATTAAACCTTAGCGTTTGCATATGAGACAGAACAGGGGGATTTTGTCTCTCTGGCACTGGGAGACCTCACTTAATTCACTACTTTTCACTTTCTTCCAGTCCCTGAAATTTTCATAATTTTGTTTTTCTTAACTTCTGGCTAAAATACTACGGTGTTTCATATACACTCCTCATTTCCTTCCTCTTGTGAATAAAGTGGAGGAAGGGAGGGAGATGTATTGCATGGATTCTAGTTAGTATATAATGAAAACCCAGAGCCAGATACTGGGGAAAAGCTGGAATGCCAGAGAGAGGAAACAGACCGCAATCAATTCTCACTCAGCCATCTTCTCAGGCTGAACAGGGTCATTTGCCTGGTTGCTTCTACAGAATGGCTGCATGTCTGCCTTCTCCTGCCTTGTGTATCTTCCCCACCCAGCTACTTCACTTGGTTCAAGTCTGCATCATAATCCTAGAGTAAGGATTTAAGGTGTGAGCTACTACTGTTTTATTGTTAGGCTTTGAACTCACAGAAATCCTGAGTGGTGGGATTAAAGGCATGAGTCACCACTCTGTGACCTTCATGGCTGACTGTGAGTGATTCTGTTCTGTGATATTCCAGGCTGATGTTATTAAATATATATTACCACAGAGATGAGCTTTGTCAGGGCTTAGCCTCACACTGAACAGCTGGAAGGTACCTTAATTCTGCTCTGTGAGCTGCAGGGCTGCATGCTCTGTGAGGAGACGTGTGTAAAAAATTACAAAAGTTGTACCATGAACAAAAGTCCCTTCTCTGGGAAACTCTTTCACCTTTTTGAAAGTATATAGAAAGTTGAGTGGTACCATTACCCAAAAGCCTACCTGTGTCCTCTAAATTTGAACTTAAGCATATGGATCTCAAGATAAAATAATTATAGATTATTCCATCTAGTGCTAAAGTCAACAACATGTGTTTCTATAAGGGACACATATGGGAGAGAAAGCACATGGATACTTGAACATGTAGGCCTATATATAACTGATAGTGCCACAATCCAACAAATGCCTGGAGCCCCCAGAAGCTGGAAGTAGCTGAAAAATACTCCTTTTCAGGCTTCTCAGAGCCTTTGGAGAGAGTACGAACTTACTAGTATCCACCAATACCTAAGTGGATTTTAATGCAGAGAGCAATAAGAACTGGCATGAGAGGGCGCCAGCTAGAGAGGAAGAATATGGAATGTGTAAACCCAAGGGGGAGAGAAATGAAGAGAGAGAGAGAGGGAGAGGGAGAGGGAGAGGGAGAGGAAGGGAGGGGGAGGGGCAGGGGGAGGGGGGAGGGGCAGGGGGAGAGAGAGAGAGAACTATCTATAGTTCTACAGTGGAGTAAAATAGGGACCCTCTCCAGAAGGTATGGCTAGTTAGGGGTCATCAGTGCTACTAGCTGTGTCTCCCATCACGGTGGTCTGTTGGGAGCCGCTGGCCCCAGCTCCTCAAGGTGGCGCCGATATCTGGTGCTGGCCAACCCGCCTGAGTCAGTAAACAAAACAAGAGCGCATGCGTTTGATACTCTCGCGAGACTGGTCTCTCCGCCTCTCCCGTGGCGTCATGTGGGATAATGAGCTGCAGCCTATAGAAAGGTGACACGTCCAAGGCAGAGGCCTTTGGTTTATATAAAAGTTGGGCTTTCCTACCTCGTGATCTCTCCATTTTCCGTATGCTAATGCTCTCCCTCAAGACGCATTAAAGCATTGCTGCAGAAGGATCCTACGTGTATCGTGCCTTTTCTTGAGGGCGAGAAGTGGGCGTGGGACAGTGGTCAATGATGCTCTAAGTGTTATGAGTAGAATGACATCAGACAATAAACAGGAAAGTAGAACAGGAGCCACAGAGGTGAGCTAAGTTCATGGCTAGTCTAGTCTATAAGGTGTCCTCACCTTTGAAAATAGGAGTACAGAGTAAGGACAAAGAGTGACATTCATTGAATTCAGAGTCAGAGGCAACTGCTATTATTTCCTTTTAAACAAATGTTAAAGCTGAATTTAAGAACACTACAGATGGAATGTTCAAATGGGAGGACATTTTGTCCACAAGTATTTAAAGGTTGGTAGACATAATCGTATAGCATTTTCCATATTTACTTATTTTCATTATTATTGCTTCTGTGAACATCATATTTCCATCAGTATAGACATCAGTGGACATATTTTCTAAGGAAAATAGCTGAAAACAGCTCTGACAGGAATATTACTCCTTTGGGAAGTCTACGGCTGTTATATAGATACATTTTGGAAGACAGGCAGCTCAAAATTGTGGTAAGGGGAGGCAACTCAGCAGAAAATATGAGACTAGCATTTTCTCAGCAATCCCAGATGGTAGAGACAAGCCAGTAACAACTCTTAGTTTTGTAGTTTTGGATAACTGAGACTGGGGGGGGGGGGTAAATTTGTTTTTACCAAAATACAACTTTAGTTAAAATGGGCATATTAATTAAATGTCTAATTAATAACTCTCAGGATGCTGGATATTTCTAAATGACAATGACCTTGGGTAAAGATGTGCTTGTTACTGTGCAGAATTTGTGAATGCAAAGGACAAAACTTAATAATTCTTCAACTTCTGAAGGGCAATGACTCATCTGTTGCTGCACAGTTGTGGAGGCTAGATCAGATGAGTAATCCCAGGATTGGGTGGCAGTGGCTGGGAGAGACCCTGGACTGGAACACTGTTAACTGTCCTTGCATCCTGTTCTCTCCAGAGAGCCTATGCCAACACTGGCTTGCCTCTGTGAGAGTGTGGCTCCAGATCCTTTTGTAGCATTTGGCTGCTCCTCCTTTTTCTGGTTGCCAACACATACACACACACACACACACACACACACACACACACACACACACACACACACACACACACACACACTCAGACACCCTACCTCTTCACCACACATAATTTCTGCTTGAAAGAATGGGCTAGGGGCTCAGCTCAGCTACTTTATTATCCAGCATCAGGAGATCTTTTACTCAGAGTTTCTCTTCTCTGCTCTTTTCATAGAATCTTGTACCAAATGTCTATGAATGTCTTTGGGCCAAAATAAATGATATGAAGAAGGCTTATAAAAAAAAAAAGCCTACATGTTCTTTATACGAATAACTCAGAGAGCTGGTGTTAAATATTGGTCCACATGAACCTAGACTTGGTACATGGTAGGCAAGCTTTCTACCACCGACTTCTAAATCAGATAATCTGGTGAATAACATGATATTTTACTTGTTACAACAAGATATAATGAGAGAGGACAGGAGGAGGGAATGTTGGACAGAAGAGCTCAGGTCTGAGATGGTCCTTTCAATATTTTACTAACTTTTCTTCTCTGAATCCCCTGAGCCTTTGGGCACAGGAGAAAGTCCCTGAGGAGTTTCTATGTGGGTGTGTAAAAGTATCCGGAAGATACTCTTTCACCACGCTGTCTCCAAATCCAGACTCTAGAGGCTGAGGAAGAGGATTGCCGTGAATTCTATCCTGGATTACTAAGGAGTCATTCAGTACCTCAGGCTGCCCAGACTGCTTCAATAACACTCTACCATCCAGAACAGAAAACATAAGGAGACTCTAAGGGACTTGGGCACAGTATGCTAGTCTCTGAAATCCAGTAGCTTCCTCATTTCCTTTACATGCTTCACAGCTTCTGCTGAGAGGTCTCCATCCCCACAGATCTGGATCACAGATGAAGACCTAGGAACCAGAGCAGATTACAAGGAGGAAGGTCATTATAATTAAGATTTAGCACTGACTTTTCTTGAGAAAGTGTGATCTCCAAAGAGGGTATTGTAGAGTTCTACCTTCTACCAGCAACAGACCCTTGCATTTTTCATTAAATACATTTCCTTGTAGAAAGTATATGTGGATAAAGGAAGGTGGTTGAAATGACTGACAGTCTCATTATCTGCCACATTAGGTATCATAATAATTCTATTTCTATTTGAACTACTTATTGTATATATTATACATGTATGTTTATACATATGTATACATATATGTATGTGTCTTGTGTGTGTGTGTGTCTGTGTGTGTGTGTGCTCCACCATCCCTACTCTTTCCTCTCTAGCTAATATGATACTTCTGGTAACACTAGCTCATCACCTTTTCCTCCTTGTGAAACTGTCCTTATCTTAGTCACTGATACAGTATCTTACAGTTTTTAGACTTCTTGTTTCTTAATTCTGGGGTAAAACTTTTTCAGATGCTCACCAGTTTTCTTGTTTACTTAGATGTTTCCTTCTCTGTTGGAGCTCACCTAATTAGCTATAGAGAGAGTGGCTTCCCTCTTTGCATATAGACATGAGCTAGGGGATAAGTATTTCTAATATAGTGGTCATTTCTTGTGACTGTGGGAGTTTAATTAGAAATCTCCATAATAATACAAAATAATTCAATTTTAGATTATTATTAATATTTTTTCGGTAATTCCTTTCCATCCTCAGAAAAAGGAAGCACATTATTTCTAACCATTGCAGCAAAACAGCAAATCACTCTGAGTCTCTCTACTATAGGCATGTTAGTGTTTTACTTAAAATAGCCTCTGTTATACAGTGAAGATTAAGGGACATGTGAGGTATAATATAAGAAACTAATTTAATAGAAGCCTTCTAAAATGTGTACATATATGAATGTTACCTAAATGAAATAATCAAACAATGGCATCAGACATCTCTTGACACCTAATGAAGGTTCCAGTATCAGAATTGAGTTATATCTAATTGAGTTGTTGGGTAGAGTGGTCCCATGGGAATCCCCAAACTCAGCTGTTGACAAGACTATAGGTTGCTCTCCACAGACTGACAGCAAGTCCCCATTGCTGAATATAACACATACACAACTCACTGAATGTTGAAAAGTCAAGCTGATGCCTATAGAGTGCCTTTACCCCTAAGTTCTAATATCTTTGGTATAGGAAGGCACTCTGCAAGCTACCAATGGAGAAATGTAAACATCAACTATACCAATCCAGCCACAAATTCTTGATCTACAATGGTGTCCTGCCTACAAAATATGCTATGGCACTAACACACACACACACACACACACACACACACACACACACTACACAATAGTGTGTAGGCTGAAACTATTGGCACAAAGCTTGTGGGAGTAGTTAACTGTCTGATTTTATTTAAGACCTGCTCCATGATACAAAACCCAATTCAACTCTGCTCAGGTACTCAAGATCCTGAGACTAGACAGCCCATATGAAACCAAATGCTGCTGTTCTAAGGGAAGAAGAAGAAGAAGAAGAAGAAGAAGAAGAAGAAGAAGAAGAAGAAGAAGAAGAAGAAGAAGAAGAAGAAGAAGAAGAAACAAAGAAAGAAAAATATAACCATAACATGACTACTATTGGTATTCGACTCTACTCACAGATCAGTTTTCTGTTTAGCTGTCATTCCAGAAGCTTTTTCCTACAACAGATAGACATAAGGTACAAAGATTCATGGCCAGAGATTATGAAAAAAAATGAGAAACTTAGAACACTTAGCACTAAAAGGGATGACTCCTTCAAATCTCTTCCCTCAGGGCTCAGAAACCCTGGAGAAAAGGAGGCAGAAGAGTGTGAGAGCCAGAAGCAATGAAGGGTACCAAGCAAGCAAGCAAACAAACAAAAACACCCCAAACAAAACTAAACATACAAAAGGAACAACAAAATCAAGGTCTTCCAAATTAACAAGACTGATGTACATATGAATATACAGAAATTTAGGTGCATGCACAGTGGCTGCACTGGTCTGTACCAGATGGGGTCCTAGAGCTGAAATGAGAAGTGGACACATGCTGTGGGAGATTATGTTGTTCCATTGTAAATAATTGTCCCACCCACTGGTTTAATAAAAAGCGCTGATTGGCCAAAGGCAGACAGGAAGTGTGGGCGGGGCGACCAGACAAGGAAAACTCTGGGAACTGGGAGAACAGAGCAGAATACCAGAGAGAAGCCAGAAGAAACAGAGGACAACTATGCTGCTCTAAGAAAAACTACCGAGACTCATGGCTGAACAGGTTAAGAGTCATGGGTTAGACGAAGGGTAGAGAGCTAGCAAGTGATATGCCTGGGCCTTATGCTGATCAGCCTAAAACTATTGTAAGCATCTGTGTGTCTCTGCTGGTCTGTGGGTCTGTGGGCCTAAACCTTGAGGATAGGCCTGAAAGTCCGGGCCAGAAGCCTCTTACTACAACATGCCCTCATCCCTGACCCAGATAACCACTTGCAAAAATATTTAGTTTCTTCCAAAGAAGTCTCATGAAGAAACTGACTACCCAAAGGATGGACTGCATGATCAGCAATAGTCAACAAAAGCGTGAATTCAATGGCCTCTTCAGAGGTGCTTTGTCTCACAATGTCATCTCAGGTCCTTCCTTCCTTCCTTCCTTCCTTCCTTCCTTCCTTCCTTCCTTCCTTCCTTCCTTCCTTCCTTCCTTCCTTCCTTCCTTCATTTTCTTTTAAGATTTTATCTTACTATTTTTTGTTTTATTTTATTTTTTTCCTTTTTTATTTTCAACTGGAGAGGTTATTCGCATACATATGATGGCTTCAATTTTAATGCTTCTATGGGATTCCTGGGTGTGCATCCTTAATGAACTTTCAGATTAGTGACATGAGTCCTGTATGAGGCTAAGGTACTTGATCCATTTATAAATATATTGAGAAGAATTTAAGAAAAGTAAAATCAATAATCTGCATTTGTGGAAAGTTTACACCCCCCTCCTACACACAGTCTTTATTAGAGAAACCATTTCTTCTGACTTAAGTGCCTTCATCAGGCAATCTACCATTCTTTATAGGGCTCCTCTCTCCAGTTTTCTTGAATCATCAAAATATAGAAGAAACTGTACTCAACTTCACAACATTGGTTCTGATAGCCTGGGGCTGAAACTGTCCATGGCCTTTGGATGAAGCATATCTCAAGTGTAACTGGGCTGAAATCTCTTGAGCATCTTCCTCTGCTGCCTGTGTCCTAACCACAGCTTCTGCTGCTACTGCTAACTCACATTTTGAAGAGGTTTCACTTATTGAGCTGTACCAACCTTAGCCTATATTTCTACAGCCTTTTGAATAGTCACATGGGGATTCCCAAATGTCATGCAACAATCAAGCAACTCAGACAGAAGACAACAGTATTATTGGACCATCATCTGTATATGTCATATCTGCAATGATACTGTGTTGTACTTCTAGCACATTGGGAATGATGGAGGAGAAGCCCAGCACTAATTCACAAGCATTTGTGTATGATTTTTGTTGTTGCTATCACTGCTGCTATTGAGCTACCATAGTCTTGACCTTTCTTGAACTTCCAATTCTCTAGTCGCACCATCAGAGTATTGCAGCACTAGTTCCAGGGGATCAATAACCTTTCCTGGGTTCTGTGACTTTTAAATTTTTCTGTAACTAGTTACATTGTCCTTCTGGAGTCCAGTGGAATTCAGCATTTCTTTCTTTTTCAAGGGCTGTGCAGCTCTCCCATCTCTCTCTCTCTCCCTGTACGTGTGTGTGTGTTTTTAATGCATGTATATGTCCTAGAGAGAGGGGAGAAGAGAGAGAGAGAATGTGTGTGTTCACATGTGTATAAACATGATTCTGGAGCTTGCTAATTTGACTCAATCAGCTAGGCAGCAAACCCTAGTGGTTGTCGATTCTCTGACTCTTGAGTGTGTATCATTCTGCTGGCTTTTTATGAAGATGCTATGGATTTTAACTCAGGTCCTCATATTTTTACATAAAGTATTTACTGACACCTACCTCTCAGCCTGCTTCTCTATTTTTTGTGATATTCTTTAGTTCCATATACAAACCTCTAACTTTGCTCTTGTCATGTTCCAACAAGCATTCTAAACTCAACATTTTACTTTTATTGTTTATCAGAACTTTTTTAATGTTTAGTTGAAGTTTTTTTTTCTTTTATTGAATGTATTTTTTCCATATAATATACTTTGATTTCAGTTTTCTCTCCCTGTACCCCATCCAGATCTTCTCTACCTTCCCTCCACTAAAGATCCAAGCCTAGCCCTCAAAATGAGCCCTAGGCATTCAGTGTAATGTCTTGGATGCGAGGACACACTGGTAAGCTTTTCTTCACAGAGTCTTTCACAGTTCTCTTTCTGACATCTCTACCCATGTAAAAGCAACTACAGGATGTCTACAAATGAGCCAAGCATATTCATGCTGGGACTTGGTGATGTCCATCTCTGCATAGTCCTGCTAAGACCCTTGGCCTAGGCTTTAGTCTTCTCACTCCCAATGCACTGATTACTGAAGCACAGAATCCATACACCAGTATCAGTTTAACATGAAAACTTAATAAAAATTGAAATCACACACTTCACCCATTACTCTATTGGCCAAAAACTCTCAAGTGGGACCATGCAATGAACAGATTAACAAGCTCTTTTGTTGATTTTACAGTTCATTTTGATCATTCTCTATCTCCTGATATGAGTTTTAGACTCCCTTATACTCTTATTCTACTGAATAAGAAATCAGAGGTTTGGTCCAAGAGAAAACAAGTAGAATAACCCAGAAAGTCGCAGGGAGGTAACACTTTCAAACAATTGCATTGAGGTAATGGCAAGAGTCTCTGGAAATATTTAGGCTGAGTTAGCTCAGTTTTCTGGTGCATGATGCTGATAAAATCTGAGTCATATGAGTATGAAGATCTATCCTCAGTGTATCATTCTAGAACTGAAGCAATTTGTCTGTCTGTCCCTGATGACTGAGTCTGATTGCTTTGTTAGTTAGCTCTACAAAAGTCTGAACTGTGCCATTAACATCTTAACTCAGAAACTTTTAATGACACTGAGAGAGCTGGAGTACCTAGTACTGCACTCTATAATGTGTCGCTACATTCTCTAGTGACTTAGTGAGCCAGCATGCAAATCTCACAAATCTCATAGGTAGATGTACAACAAACAGCCTATGATTAGAGAGGTTCTGCTACTGTTTTGGGAAAATTTTCCAGTATTTTTTAATGCTGTTCAGATTCTTTTCGTTGCATGAAGTACTTGCTAATGACTCTGATCACTCTGTCATATTCCTTCATTTTTCCCTTGCTTTCCTTGTACTACAGACTGTCTTCTAGATCACATCAGCTTAGCCCCACTTCTTTTACCTCCTTCAAGGCAATGAGCATCTTAGACACAAGGAGCACCCTTTGCTGTTCTAACAGGACTTCAGTCAATGCTTAGTATGAACTGTGGTCTCAAAGCTCACATTGACTAAAAATGCCACCATGTCTTTTGTGGAAAGGATAGTGATAGTTTATGCTGCAGCCAAGTAAAACCAACACATGGTACTCCATGGTCAGCCACTATTGCCATACTTTCTTGTGATGTCATGGTCTGGTTTTCGTATCAAGATAATGGTGATTCAAGCGGTGCCTCATCAGTTGATGGCAAACCTTACCTCTTCTGTTTACTGAAAACAAAAATTTACTTTGGATTTTTCTTGATCTTAAATGTTTTGCAGAATGTACCAATAAAGTCATATGACCTCAACTCATTTTATGGAAATGATTTTAATTACTAATTTGTTTACCTGATGTAGGTCTGATCAGATTTTCTGTTTGTTTAAGCCTATGTTGTGTTTTTCACAATTTGTGAAATTGTGTCCTATCCATCTGAGTTGCCTCATTTTTCTACAATGTTACTTTCATAAAACATGCTTATAAATCTCTGTGACTCTTACGCTTTATGATAATATACACTGGTTTGTTTCTAAATTTTGAAATTTGCACCATCAATCTTTGTTTTGTATCCTTAAATTTCTAAGAATTTTGCTTTTCAGACAACCATGTTTGCTTTGGCTTTAACCTTCTTTCTCCACAAGACTCAAATATCCTTAGAAAGCTTGACAAGCTAACAGGAAGGACACAAATCTTGCTTTGTTAAAACCCCAGTTCACAGAAAAATTATGCATAATTATATTTTAAATTGAATTGGCTTCTTGTCATGGACATTTTGGGAGTCTTCATCCTTGAACAATAGAAAGGGTACGTAAAATGTTTGCAAGTCATCTGCTTAATACAGTAATATTTACTTTAAATATTTGCTCAGTGAATGTTGAAATGTATTCCACTATTGTCTGTTTACTTCCTATCTTTAGTTGTCCAGTTAATATTTGTCTGTCAGAGATCTAAATATCATGAGCCTTTCATCATCTTTACCAACCTGCCCTACAAAACACACATTATTTTCCCCAAAGACTCTTTCATCAGGGTTCATACTGATGAAGCAGCAATTGGTGGAAACCACTATTGTTCAGTATGAAAATATCAGCTACAGATATTCATTTCCTTTCCTGAAGGTATCCCCATCTCTATTCTTGTAATACTTCATTTTTCTTAGTGAGGAATATGACTGAGGTATATAGATGAGGAAAAGAGATGAATGGGGAATGCTTTCCAGTTTCTACATTGATTCTGCTATGTGGTATCACACACTAAAAGCAACACAAAAACATGCTATATAGAATGAGGCAAAACAAAATGCTTAATTTTTAGCTAAGTGAGGCTGGCATGAGAGACCCAAACTATTTATTTTTAAGGATGCATCAAGAATGACTCTTTCTAACTCAAAAGTCCATTAAGAAATTAGCAGATACCAAGATAAGTGTGTGCTCTGTATCCACAGTGAATGATGAGGAGGAGACAAGGTCTATCAGAGATGTTTTTTCTGCATTTTTGAACTGTCACTAGTTCCTTGGCTTAGTGATAAGTAAATTATTTATAAATAAAAGTAAATTCTTTGTAAATAAGAATTTCATTATGTTTCCTCTTTAAAATTCAAATATTTCTAAACATTATTAAAAATACAAAGGTATCATATAATGGCAAAATATACTGAATACTTACGATACATCTAAAATTAATCAATATTCTGACTCTACAAAATGCATTAACTCAGAAAAGTCTTAGTTTCATAATTCATCACCCTCTGCCTTGAAACAGAATTTGAGAATAGGCTTAAGTTGTGAAAATGATTTGAGAAATGGTCACCAAACTTCTGCTGATTTTACTTTGGCAGTTTTACCCCATCAATCCTAAGCATGGCCATGCAAGTTCCAGATAGCAAATCATACATTCTTAGAAAAAAAAACACCCAAAAAACAAACAAAAAAAACCCCACAGGCTTAGAAATCTTAAGTAATAATCTTAAAAATCAAGTGGTTAGATTATCATTAGCTATATCTTTCTATATCAGACTCTATATTTTTTATTTTGTTTTAACTCACCTTTCCTGTTATTAATTTGCTAAGTCTGATTCATATTTGACAAATGACAAAATACATTTGCTCTTAGATTTGCTAGTAGAACTTTCTTCCTGTAGATACACACACAGATATAATGGTAAAGTTTGTGATGCCTAATACATACCTACTGTGATAGTTCATCTTGGTTTTCAATTTGGTTGGATCTGAAATCAACTAAAATACAAGCCGTTGGGCACTCCTATGAGAGATTTTCTTGATTGTATTATTAAAGGTGGAAAGAGAAACCCTAAATATTGTCAAAACAGTCAGTAGATGTTCCTGTTTGTGTGTTTGCACATGTGGAGCATCCTAGAAAAAAGGTCATGGTATTGGGTGTCTTTGCTTTTTGACTGTTTGCTTTCCATTCTCCTGGCAAGCCTTGTCTTCTCTGTCTGTATATTTCCTTTCCCAGTATGAAACCCAGCTTCTCTAGGCTCCCAACATAGACAGGAAACCAGCATCCTTCCAACGATCCTCTAATCTTTCATTAGCAGGTGGAAACTGCTAAAATATCCAGTCTTAGGGACTGAGCAATTTCTGGGATTCTCTGCCTCAGCCATTGTTGGACTACCTGGACTAGGTCTTGTGAGCACTGATAATGTATGTATTCATCCTACCAATTTCATTTCTTTGGAGAACCCTGATTAACCCACTAATTTATACAAGAGATTTGTAATCATCTTTAATGTGGGTGAATATTGATGCAACCAGGTAAAATAGTGTTTAATTTTTGGTTTTACCAATGAGAGATTCTGATATGTTCTAGAGTAAATATTAATTTGTCTAAAATTTCATTCAGCCTGGATAACAGCCATCTATTGTAAAAGTGGGTTATATTTCAAAAGACCAGAAAGATAAATAACATGACCAGGAAACTACACAGAGTACTTCCTTTAGAATGTCTGTACAGGTTGCTGTGTTTGCAGAGGGCAGAGTTGCTATGAGGTGATTTATTGTATATTTAATAAAATTAGTCTGGAATAATAACCTGTGTTGTGGCTGGGAGAATGAGTCATCTCATTGGAACTGTGGTGTGTCTGGGAGGAATGAGTCACCCCACTGGACCTGTGGTGTGGCTTTGAAAGATGTCACCTCATTAGACAAGAGGTGAGGCTTGGAAACATTTCACCTCACTGAACCTGTGATGTGCCTTAGGAAATATGCCATCTCACTAGACCTGTGGTGTGTCTGGAAGGATGTTTTATCTGACTGGATCTGTGGTGTGACTGGGAAGGATGACTCATTGCATTGGACCTGTGATATGGCTGGGAAGAATGATGGTAAGTAGGGAAGTATAGAGAGAGCTAACAAAGACACAAAAGACAGAAGTGTGAGAAGTATAATAATGCATTGATTTGGGATTTTATATTATTTACTTGAAAGAGAAAAAAATATTTAAACATTGTGTGTGTGTGTGTGTGTGTGTGTGTGTGTGTATGTGTGTGTCCGCGTGCGCATTTGTATATGCATATGGGTACCCAATGAAGCCAGAGGATGGTGTGGAATCCTTTGGAACTGGAGTTACAGGCAACTGTGAGCTGCCAAATGTTGGTGATGAAAATCAAATTTGAATCTCTACAAAGGCAGAAAGTATTTTTCGCTGTTGAGACATCTTTTCAGCTTTCCAGATCCAAAAAATAAAATTTCATAAAATTTTAGCACAGAAGGAGATCCTAAAGTGTAATTAGAGTTCCCATCGAATCCAAGAATTTCTGCTCCCAAATCTTCCTTCTTCAAAGCCATATTTCTCCTGTGGCTTTTTATATGTAACTCATGTCACTGACACTTAAAAAAAAATTAAAAGAGGAGCTCCAGCTGAGCACATCCTACTGAAGCCCTGTGCTTCTTTGAGAATTCCCAGTGCTGCACAGAAGTTGGTGAGGGAAAAAGCAGATTTGCAGTATATAGGAGCTGACTGCCAGATCAGCACCCTGGAAGCAGTTCAATATGAAACATAATCATTTCAGTGACTGCTTTGAAATCCAGCCTGTTCATTTCTGTGACATTTATTAATGCTGAAGGACATGCTAACTGAATGCACAAGCAATACGGGCAGCTGAACCCTGGAAAGCTTGCACAACATGAAGGAGTCAAAAATGTTTGTAGGTAGGGTGGCTGCCTAGATAGTTTGCTTCTGGTGGAAATTGCACACATATCCTTATTTGCCTAGGGGTAGTCTTAAGGTTGCTGAGGACTAATGGTACAAGGTACATCTAGTTAGGTATATGAAAACTACTTTATATTCATTAAAAAATAGCTTAGAAGTATAAGAACTTTAGAGCTTAATAAACCTTTATCCAGTACTTTCTTAGACCTCTTCTTCATTACTGTCAAGGAATTTATAGTCTCCACTATTTTTTCTTTTTAAACATTATATGGTGGTTCACTTCAAAAATATTACTGACCATAAGGCAGTTCCTTCATGCTAATCAAGCTGAAGGTTTAGAGTCATTTCTAGACATAATGTTCACAAGTGCAAGGATCAATTGTGCTTTGTTAAAACAATACAGAGGAAATGAAATGAGGTCTCTATGGCCTTCCTCATTGATATTTTTAACAATATTTATTTATAGCACTCCATAGTGCAGAGGGAAAGTGTACTAGATGGCTCTTATGGAAGGAAGACTATTTTCTTCAGCTTGTGGCCCAGAGCAAGATGTCCATGCTCCAGTAGATAGCACCAGAATGTACATCCAAGCAGCATTAAGTGGATCTTGTCATATAAGTAGATATGGCTCCTTAATGAATATGCCATTATCAGGTCTGTTGAGATGTTGTTTATCTCTTGACTTAAACAAACAAACAACATTTTGGAATCCTATAGTTCATTTTATTCATCTTTTCTATTAGACATTTAATTTATTCTGAATATTTGTACCTCTCTAATCAGGCATGCATGGAGAAATCAGTGTTTTATAAAATGGGCCTTCTTGCCCCTTCTGACAAGTGACAACACCAATAGAAGGTTCCAACTAGGAGCCAAGAAACAGGCCTTACTCACACAATATACATATGCTAGCACCTCCAGAATTAAGGGATACAAACTTTTGCTGTTGATAAATTACCAAGTTGTGGTACAAGCTACATTTAATCTGAGTGGATTAGCATAATTTCAAATATTTTATTTTTATATTATATGAAAGATAAATATTAAAAATATTTAACTTTAAAAACAAGAAAAAATACATGAAGTTGGGAAAGGAATGTAGGGTAACTTCAGGAGGAATTGAAAGACACTGTGAACACATGTAATTACGAGAAATAAATTTAAAGAAAATGCTTCCCTTGTGCTGAATAGATTTTCTAGTTTGACTTACACCCTGTATGAATAATAAGCAGAATTTGGTGTGTTATCAATGATGCTAGTATTTTTGCCTTTTATTGAAAACATCTCCTTTTCTTACATACCATATTCAGTCATAGTTTCACCTTCCTGTACCAGTTCTCCCAATTCCTCCATCGGGAGCCATCCCTTTTGTCTCTCATTAGAAAACAAATAGGCTTATAAGAGATAATAATAAAATAAAATAAAAACAAAACAAAAGATGACTCATCAGAATAGAAACAAAAAACACAAGAAGGAAAACAGTTCAAGACAAGGAACACGAAGCAGATATAGACAGAGGAACCCACCCATAAACACCTAGAAATTTTGTGAAATCACTACACTGGATTTCATTATATATGCCTAAAGAATATTCTTTCTATTTCTTCTTCTGCAGGGCTCCCTGAGCCTTGAGGAAAGGGATTTGATAGAGACATCCCATCGAGGCTGAGTGTTCCCATGTATTCTCATTCTCTGTAAAATATCCAGCTGTGGATCTCTGCATTTGTTCCCAACTGCTAAAGGAAGAAGCTTCTCTGATGATGGCAAAGAAAGGACCTATTTATGAGTATAGTAGAATGTTATTGGAGTGATTTTATTTTTAAATAACAGTATTATTTGGTTTTACTCTAAGTCCCTAGGCTATCTAGTCTCAGATTATTGGGTACCCAAGTAGTGCCTAGTATAGATTACATCTCATAGAGTGTATTTAAATCAAATTGGATATTGGTTGGTCACTCCCATAAGCTTTGTGCCACCATTGTACTATCATATCTTGCAGATGGGACATCATTGCAGGTCAAGGGATTTGTGACTGGCTTGATTTATCTTTCTCTTTGGTAGAATCAAAAGCATTTTCCTGAATAGGTGATAGAACATAGGGGTAAAGGCTCTCTGAAGGCATCAGCTTGATCTTCCCATTTCTGAAGAGTTGTATGAGTGTTGTTTTCATCAATGAAGCCTTGATGTGAGTTTGTGGAGAGCAACCTAGTCTTGGCAAAAGCCTGAGCTTTTTGGGGACTTCCATAGAATCCCTTTGGCCAACAATACTATAGTCTGAATTTTCTCTGTCATGCCTGGGACCTCAATCCAAACAAATTTTTCCCACCTGAGGTCCTGAAGCTGCTTATAAAATGATTGACTCAGATGTTTAATACTATAGTAACTGCTGGGTCAGTAACTCAAGCATATTACTAACTAGCTCTTATATTTAAATTAACCCATAATTCCTATCTGTACTTAGTATGTAGCTTAGTACCTTTCTGCTCAGTGCAAATTCTTATCTTGTTTCCACTGCATCTATCTGATAACTACTACTCTCTTTTTCTTTTTCCATAATTCTCCTTGTCTGATTATTCACTTATACTTCATGGCTTGCCTACTGGCCAATCAGAGTTTTATTAAATCAATACAAGTAAAAAAAAAAAAAAATCTTTGCTACATTTTTCTTTTTGTTTTTTTAAAACAAGGATGGATATCAAATCTAATCTCCTTTGTATAGCTTTTTTTTCTGATCATTATCCATAAGAACTTGTCATCAACACCCTAAAGTAAGACAAGTATTTGTAATCTGTTTGGGAGGAATGTGGGTATAGTTCTCTAGAATACTTTCTCCTTATTGGAGAGCTGGTAATCTTATGAGACCCAAAGAAAATTTAGAATTGTGGGAAAGTCTTGAGTGGGGTAGTCTGTGAGGTTAGATCATCTCAGTCAGAATCCTTGAAGCTGTTCTGGATGCAGAACTCAGAGGAAACTGCCACAGATGTGCTCTGACACATTAAATTATCTGGGCCATCACTTCTCGTTGGAGATTTTTCACAGTGTCTTCCTCAATCACACTTATTTTCTTTAACTCAGACTGAGTCTACAGTCTCTCATATCCTGTTGAAATAAAAACAAAACCTTTTCCTCAAAGTAACATATCTTTTGACTTAAATGTTGAAGTCAAGGCATTTTCAAAATATATAGGTTAGATATCTAGCAATATTTATAATCAAATGTCTTTTATTGCCTGTTGCTCATTCCTTTGGAATCAAAAACTCAAATAAACATAATAACACATAATATCCAGACTCTGTGTATATTCCAACTTTATGGGACTTATTTTTACTTTTTAAAGAACTTTATCCTTTTTTTTTTAATACAAAGCCTATGTATATATTTGAACACACTGTAAACAGTTTAGAGGTTTTTTTTTTTTAAATCAGAATCTTTCTTTATTGACTAACTCTATCTTTTTCTGACCACACCTTTAATCTGCTAAATTCTAGGGTTAAGATTAAAGCCATGGCTATGGAAACTAGTTCCACATAGCTCCTTGGTCTGTGAGAGATTAGCTTCATGGCAGAGGAACTGGCAGGAGCCACATTTATCACCTAACTCTAGGGAATTTTAGGGTTCACACTGCCACCAAGTAGAGCACCATAGCCCACTTCTCATTAGCTTCATTTAAATGTTTGGCAACAGGGCTTCTTCAAAGAGCTGCACAGTTTTTGCCTCTAATACTGAGTCAGGAAGCCTTCCTTTTAAAAAGCTTCACCTCTGCTCACCACCAGGAAATAGAGCCTACTCAAGAAAAAGCTGCAAAAAACGTGCTTGACTCTGTTCCTTTTTTGTCTGTATGAGTAGTAATCCTAAATCAGTCATGCGCAGCTCATGCTTGTACCAAAGCTTCTGTGAGACTACAAGAACCTGCCATGTTGCAGTTCAAGCCTGCACACTACTCTGTACTATGGCCCACTTGAGACACACAACAAAGAAGCTGTTTTTTGGCTTTCTCTCCATGTTTTAGAACCCCCTTTAAGCTTTCAAGGGGTTTATGTGAATGGATATGCCCCACACTGGGTGTATTTGTAGTTTGAAGTTTCCCTATCCTCACTGGGCAAATATTTCCCACCCAAAGTCCTGCAGCTACTTACAAAATAATTGACTAGGAGGAGGAGGATGAAGAGGAAGAGGAGGAGGAGAAGGAGGCCAAAGGCTGATGGTTTTAGTACAAAATTCTTCCAGAATTTCAAAGGGCCATTAATGTCCGTTCTCTAAACATTATCCCACTAAATAGAAACAGATGGAATATTACACAAGTAATTGTATAAGGGCGCAGTTTCCCTGATACCCAAATCACACCAAGGCTTAAAAGAAAACAAGAATTACAGATCAGTTTTCCTTAGATGCAATTTTCCATAGGTACAATAATTATCAATAAAATACTTGCATATACATTCTAAGAATGCCTTAGAAACCCATTAGCCGTGGTCAAATAGGCATTATTCCAGAGATACAAGGACGCTCCAACATACATATGTTGAATGTCATCTACCATATAAAGAAAATGAAAGTCAAAAACCACATGATCATCTCATTGTCAAAGGCAGAAAAGGCTTTTTGACAAAATCCAATACCACATCATTATAAAAGTCCTGGAGAGAGTAGGGTTACAGGGATACACCTAAACACAATAAAGGCCATTAACAGCAAATTCATTGCCAACATCAATTTAAATGGAGTGAAACTCAAAGAAATTCCAGTAAAATCCAGAATAAGACAAGGTTGTCCACTCTCTCCATTTCTATACATATAGTACTCAAAGTTTTAGCTAGAACAGTTAGACAACTGAAGGAGATAACTGGATACACTTAGGAACAGAAGAAGTCAAAGTATCATTATTTACAGATGACATAATTGTATACATAAACTACCCTAAAAATTCTGCGGTGAAATGCCTATAGCTTACAAACACTTTCACCAATGTAATTTGATTCAAAATTAACTCATAAAAATAAGTAGCCTTCCTATATGACAAATGGACGGAGAGGAAAAAAACAGAAAAATAACATATTTCACAATAGCCTCGAATAATGTAAAATGCTTTGAGATAACTTTAACGAAGCAATATGATAATATTTTAGAAGAGCCACTTTGAAAACAAATATGGGGGCTGTAAGGATGGCTCAGTAGTTAGGAGCATCTACTGCTCTTGTAGAGAACTTGAGTTCGGTTCTCTGCATCTGTGTCTGGTGGACTCAGAATGTCTACACAACCTGCTGGAGAGACGACTCATTCTTCATGGGCACCTTTACTCACAGGCACACACACACACACACACACACACACACACACACACACACACACGGGGGGGGGCATGCATGTACACACACACACACACACACACACACACACACACACGGGGGGGGGCATGCATGTACACACACACACACACACACACACAGAGGGGGGGCATGCATGTACACACACACACACACACAGAGGGGGGGCATGCATGTACACACACACACACACACACACAGAGGGGGGCATGTATGTACACACACACACACAGAGGGGGGGCATGCATGTACACACACACACACACAGAGGGGGGCATGCATGTACACACACACACACACACACGGAGGGGGGGGCATGCATGTACACACATGCACACCACACTTAAAAGTTTATAAAACAATGAGAATTAGTGATTGCTCCATATCTAGGTTTTAATAAGAACAAAGCTATTTGCATCTTATTTTTTCTCAAATTCATTCACCAATCTCAACAAAAACAAGATACCAGTATACATTATTATATAAAACTAATATACTAAACTTGGAGAAATATCAAAAGGGTGTTTCCATTCAACTATACTGTTCATTGTCTATATTAGCAGCAGTTAGATTCAACTTACACCATGAAGTAAACAAACCATGCAAGTGTTCAATTAATTACATTAGATCATAGCTATTTCCTCAGTAGCATATGCATAGCTAGTATCACAACCATTAACCATCATTTTCAATGCCAGATTTTATGATTTCACATTTGACAAAAACTCCTTCAAACTTTTATGTTCAATTTGGAAGGAAACTTGAAAACTTACCATTAGAGGCATCTTTTGCTACCTGCAGTTTTAAACGGAAGATGGTTTTTACTTTATGCTGAGAAAATGATGCTGTGGTATAAGGATTTGTGCTCAGAACAGTGTGTGTTCATTTTTCCTAGGAATGGATGCTGAGGACTTCCTAAAGTAACAACTTCCCATAATGCTTTTCTAAGTGACTGCTGAGAGGCTTCTTTATAATGGCACATGGAGGTGGCAGTGATGATGTCATAATCACGAGTCATTATGATCCTTGTATTAAATTTATCTGTCCTTTGTTACAGATTGTGTAAGGCAGTCCTACAGACATTGTACTTACCCCTCATGTTGTTTTTATGGTAATACATCATACAAAACAGTTTTTTTTTCTTTGAAAATAAGGCAGTTGCTGAAAGTGGGCTGCAGCTCAGTGGCAAACCTTTCCCTAGCAAAAAAAGAAATAAGTAGTAAATAATAAAGCAATAGATAGAGCGTCACCAATACATATACAACTTGTCAAAGGTCCTGATTAAAAAAAAAAAAACTAATAGAAATAACTAATACGAAGACTATTTGGAAAAGCCATATGAAAACCTACTATTTTTCTATATTTACATATGCATATATATGTGCATTCTTATATGTTTGTTTATACATTAGTACACATTAAAAGAGTTTAATTGGAGTTAAAACACACAAGGGAGTAGTCTCATCCCTGAAGCCATAAACTGTCAAATACTAAGCACAGTGTCAGGTTCGGGATACTTCCCTTGGAGTTGTTTGTCAGAACTACTCAGGTGATTCTCCCTAAATGTTATCTTGTTTTTGGTTGCTCACTAGAATTTCATGGTAAGACCCTGCTGCTGATACCGAACAAGAATCTTATTCTCTCCTCCACAGATCTCAAAGTACTGGAAGGTGCTATGGAGGTTGATAACCTCACCAAAATTCAGGGGCAATCTCAGAAGAAGTAGCAGAAAGATTGAAAGAGGCGGAGTCTGGGACAGGCTGAAGCAAAACAGGATCTTCTGGACATGATAGAACCAGTACACTCAAGAACTTACAGTACCAATGACCTGAAAGGACCAGTACATGTAGGAATTCACAGCAGCTGTATGTGCATGTGAAAGTCAAGACAGGCAATATTCTAGCTATAGAACTAGAGAGAAGGCCTAGCAGTTAAGAGTACTACTGCCTGCCTTTCTAGAAGACCCGGTTTCAATTCCCAGCACTCAGGCTTATTATTGTAATTTCTTCAAGGAGTCTAAAATTCTCTTATATTTCTTCCTTAGGACCATTTTAACAAAAAAGATTTCAAAAGATAATATACTGTTACCTCTATAATAATTCATGCCTTCACCAGGGCATCTCTACATGGAGACTATTTCCCATGGATACCAGTTACTGCCCACATTAGACAGTGGGAGGGAATTTCTAACTGTCTGTTTTCCCTGGTGCTTTTGGGAGAGGGATGGTAACAGTCGACAGTACCCACTGGAGAGGAGGTCTTGACTTTTGTGTGGTTTCTGGAAAACCTGCTTGGATTGTGAAGCCTGTGGAGAACTAGTCTATCAAGAGACGTCCACTAGTCTATCAAGCACCGACTGGGAATGATACAAATAACTGTGTGGACTTCCAATGAGGACAGTCCTGTTCACTTTCACAGCATGGACGAGTATCTCCCATGCTCTTTTCTTGATGACAGACTAACGAAGCTCCAAAGCCCAAATTCTGATGACCGTCAATATTATGGTTTAGTGACGTATGAAACTAGTTTTCAAGCTGCTGTTCTTCCTGACAGGTAAATATCTTGCTTCTCACGAGGCTGCAGTGCAACCCCAGGATTGGCACTGTCAAAAGAAAACATTGTTATATGACTGTGATTTGAAGTACTCTAAAGAAGATTAATTTGGGAGAGGAATGGGGTTATTGTTCCTAAAATTATAGACCTTTTCTTTTATTTCACCATGCAGCCAAACCGTAAATAACCATTGTCAAAATATATCACCATATTGCTGAGATGTTATGCCTCTTGCCTTGAGCAATAAAGATTGTGCATATATTTTCTTCCATACAATGTGTTGCTTCATGTACAAAGATGCACAATTCAATATTTCAGAGAACTACTAATGGTCCATTTTTAGAGTTATGCAGATTTAGGTGCATAGTGCAGAATAAAAGCTTTTTATTTTATTTGACATAGAAATGGTAAATTACTTCCTATTCTGTGCTTTTTAGTATAGTTTCTTTTGAAATAACTTTTTTCAATATTCTCTGTGAAAGTAAAGTTGTAACTCAAAATGGCCCATACAAATTAATTTACTTGTTTTATATTCTCTGAGTTATGATAGAAAAATATTATATTGTTCTTTTATATTCTTTTAAGAGTAGAATCAATCATATTAATGGTCAAAATTCAAATGAGTATAAATACTGAATGCAATGCCCATATGGACTATGGCAATTTTGTATCAAATCAATTTTCTTTCATGTACTAAAAAAATGAACTAAATGAACTTAAGAAAGTTTTAAGATTAAAACATAATAATTAAAACATTGTATCTCCTGAAGGAATGATGCCAGACATACATTAAAATTGTTTTCATTAAAACTAATCTCCTGGCCTCAAGACTCACTGGATAGCCCCAAAGACAAACAAGGTCCATCTTTCTACACTCACTATTGATGGCCAATTGCCAAGTATGAATGAAAACCTGTGCCGGCACTTGGGCTGCCTATGGACAAGTGGAATGAATACATTTCCCCAATCTTCAGTCATGTGTGGTGCCTTTGAATTAGACAAACTTGATTTGGATCATGTGCTGTGTGCTGACAATACAATAAGAAATCACTTCTTTCCTCTGAAGTCTTGTAACAAGAATAATAGTATTTCTGTTGTCATACTTTAGCGTTGTACCCTAATGTGCTCAAGTTCAAGCCCATATGGTAGTGCATGCCTCAGTTGTTTTGTGACCAGCCTAGGCTGCAAGTTCAGTACCAGCTAGAACTTTAAATAAGACTGTTTTCTTTTTTTAAAAAGTATTCAAGTTCATCTCTTGTTTCTTCTACTAACCTTCATATGTTTTAGAGGGTCAGACTCATGCTTTATTAAATATTGTGGCTTGCAACCCATTTAATTCTGGACCAGCCACACTACATGTACCCAATATGTGTGAACTAATGAAATTCAGGGGAAGAAATACAAGTCTTGGGAATTAAACAATAGGAACAATAGATCCAACAGTCAATCAAACAAAAATGAGAACATGCTTTAAGATTTAAGTAACAAAAATATAAAGCTTAGTTGCAGTGATGGAACCACTCTGGAGGCTGAGGCAGTAGAATCACAAGTTAAAGACCAACCTGAAATACAGAGTGAGTTTAGTACCAGCCTAGATTACCAAGTGTCTCGAATTATAAGAAAAAGTATCCTGTGGATATAGGTGTTATTCTCTGAAACCAAGTGCCGAAGCCATGCCCTGCCCTGAGATCTCATGACAAGTCCCATTTAAAAGAATTCTCATGGCTACTGATTCTCTCTTTCTGTTTTCTCTCCCTGGAGTGCCCCTTTTTATTCCTCTTTATCTTTCCATCTCTCTCTTTTTCTCACTTTTTTCCTTCTCCCTTTTCTGTTATCATAACTGTGTCCTTCTATTATATTAATAAAGTCCTTTTATGTAGAACCATCTTCTAAGTGTCTCCTGCTCCCTTCACTACCTCCTACCATGTCCCCTATGAGACCTCTGCACTCATAGACACCCACTGCCAGATAACTGGGTAATTTGTATTTGTACCATGCCAGATTCACACAAAATCCTAACAACAGGATGATGGTACAGGCCAAGCATATTTTATGAGGCCCTGTTTTTTTGTTCTCTGGACTGTAAAATAAAATTAATTAAAACTAAACAAATAAATAAAGCTAGAGACTCAGGAGTGGTGCTCAGAGTTTACTCTGTTCTACCATTACCAATTTACTGTAGTTTATAGTAAAAAAAAAAAAAAAAGGCAGCCCATCCTCTTCTTTAAATACACACATGCACACACACACACACACACACACACACACACACACACACACACACACACACACACATCAGCACCACCACCAACAACACTTTCTGTTTCTAGTAATAACAATTTTAATTCTAAAGTATTTAAATAAGCAAGCACATGTGGGATAACTGAATTCTTAAGGAAACCTCTGTTTTATGACTGTGTGTGATAGTGACAATCAATGAGTGACCATTCTAAGTGCCACCTCCCAGCCACTAGCTTTGGTAGCTCCTGGGAACTAGCTCGACATACAGACTGTGGGTAACAACTCACAGCTCAGAAATGCTGAGTCACAGTCTGTATTTATTTATCACATTGAGACAGAGTCTCATTTATCCCAGGCTGGTGTCAAACTCTTTATGCAGCCAAGAATGACCTTGAAATCTTGATTCCAGTGCTTAGGTTATTGGATGTGCTGCCATGCCTGCCTTATGCAGGTGCTAAAGATCTGGCTTAGGCTTTTGTGCAAGGCAGACATCTACCGCTCAGCTAGAGCACCCAGAATTTACCCTTCCTGACTAGCTTTGAATTAATGCTGAGAAATACAGCCTTGTTACAGTTGCTCGAAGTGTGATTTTCAAGCATTCTCCTCCTAGACTGATGCATGATGTGGGTTTTGCAAACATGCATTTAAACACAAGTGGTTTATTAAATCATAGAACATGTTTGCAAAACACTAAACCAGCAAAATCAGAACTGGGCTATTCTAAATGATGATTTCACATGTTTACTTCTTCTAATGCAATGAAAAGAAACACATACGTTATATGAGCACAGATTCCTAATTTATGACTGGAGCATTCTAAAGCAGAAATCTATGATTAAAAGAGATGCTCCTTGACAAAAACCCAGCTCACTTTGGTAGAGTAATTTTAATAGTGTGCTTGATGCTGTTATTGGAAGCATGATTCATTTCTTTAGGAATGATGAATTAATTTGATGTATATTTGTGCTATACTATGAAGTACATAATATGCCAGGAGTACTAAAATACTAGTTATATAGAGTTGTATAAATAGATGATAGGAATTAATTTATGTGTACATGGAAAGTTTCCATATATCTGGTTTATATTTTTATTTATATTTGCAGACAAAACATGAATGTGAATATAGACCAAAACAAAACAAGTCATTATATTAAAGTGACTTTTATCAAAACCTTTGGATGATGGGTTGGCTATAAAGTTAGTAAATTTTTATAGAAACATCATAGGCTAGGCGTCTTAGCTACAATCATCCTTGTAGATTGGTGCGAGATTCCCTTGCACCAGGTGCCTACCTGACCCTGAAATTCCCTCCATTTCCAGCCATCTCTTTCAATACTTTCCCCCTCTATCCACTTCCAATCCAATCCCTTAAGTTTCCACTTTAACCTCTCCTGGGTCTACCTAAGAGATTTTGTCTATTTCCTCCTTCCAGGAAGATCTATGCATCCCTCTTTTGAGCCCTCCTCCTTACCTAGTCTCTCTAATTATGTGGATTATGTAGCATGGCTATCCTTTACTTTATAGCTTATATACACTTATAAGTGAGTAATATAGCATGTTAATCTTGAGTCTGGATTTCTTCACTCAGGATGATTTTTTTCTAGTTCTATTAATTTGCCTTTAAATATCCTGATGTCATTGCTTGTAATAGCTAATTAATACTCCACTGTGTAAACACGCCATATTTTCTGTATCAGCTTTTGGTTTGAGGGGTGCCTAGGTTGCTTCCACATTCTTGCTATTACAAGTAACACTGCTATGAACATAATGAGCACTTGTCCTTGTGATATGATTGGATTGGATTTGGGTATATGCCCAAGAGTGGCATAGCTGGGTCTTGAATTAGATTTCCATTTTTCTGAGAAACTATCAAACTGATTTCCAAAGTGGCTGTACAAGTTTTCATTCCCACCAACAGTGGAGGAGTGTTCCCCTTGCTCCACATCCTCTTCAGAATAAGCTGTCACTTGTGTTTTTGATCTTAGTCATTCTGACAGTGTTAGATGGATTCTCAGAGTCATTTTGATTTGCATTTGTGTTAGCTGAAGATGCTGAACATTTTAAAAACGTGTTTCTTTGCCATTTGCAATTCTTCATTAAAAATTCTCTATTTAGAACTGTACCTCATTTTAAAATTGGATCATTTGGTTGTTTGGTTTCTAGTTTCTTGAGTTCTTTATATATTTTGGAGTTCAGCCTTCTGACAGAGGTAGGGTTGGAGAAGAGCTTTTTCCATTCTCTAGGCTGCCATTTTGTCCCATTGACAGTGTTCTTTGCCTTGCAGAAGCTTTTCAGTTTCATGAGGTCCAATTTACCAACTGGTAATTAGTTAGGGTCTGTGTTAATAGTGTTCTATTCAGAAAGTTGTTTCCAGTCCCAGTACATTCAAGGCTATTTCACATTCTTTTCTATCGGATTCAGTGTAACTAAACTTATAGTAGGTCTTTGGTCCACTTGTACTTGAGCTTTGAGCAGGATGATAGATACAGAGCTATTTACATTCATGTACATACTGACATTCAGCTATGCCAGCACCAGTTGTTGAAGATGCCTTCCTCCTCCCCATTTTATAATCCGGCTTTAATTTTTTTTTTCAAAACTTAGGTGTCCAGAGGTGTGTTGATTTATGTGCAGGTCTTCAGTTTGATTCCATTGATCCACCTGTTTATATGCCAGTACCCTGTTGTTTTTATTGTTATAGCTCTGTAGTAGAGCTTGAAATCAGAGACAGTGATGCCTCCAGAAGCTCTTTATCTATAGACTATTTCCAGGGATTTTGAAGCACAGAGAGGCTAATTACATCATAAATAATAATATTTAAAATCTAACTGGGAAGTGAATGATTTATTGGGTCATAAATCTTACAGAGAAGTACAAACTTAATGGTCATCAGAAAAAAATGATTTGGCAATTATTTAGGGGGGATCTTATATAATTATAATTTTAAGTTCTACCACTTTAAAGTTTTATCTGTAAAATGATTTTCAATTATTCATTCCTTTGGCTTTTTCCCCTACAAATTGAAACTATAATGAGGACAAAAATAAACTTTGAACAAACAGTTCTATCCTCATGAAAAAAATCAGTTAAAGGTAGCAGGCCTAGAGAAAATTACACTGTCCTAGATATCTTCGTTTGTCAACATGACACATTGTAGAGTCATGTGAGAGAGAAGCCTCCACAGAGGAACTGCTAGATCAGATTTGCTTATGATCATGCTTAAGGGGCAGTGTCCGGATTGTTAACTGACTCAGGAATGTCCCGCTCACTGTGAGTGAATCTTCTCTAGGGACCTGTTCTGGGCTGTACAGAAAAGCATAAGCATAAGCCAATGACTGACTGACTGAGCTATGTAGCTCAACATTCTACCATGGTTTCTGACTCAAATTCCTGCCCTGAATTTCCTCAGGTGGACTATGAATGGGAATTTTTAAGGCAAATAATCTTTTCCTCACCTAAGTTATTGTCATTAGAGTGTGTTATCAGGGCAACATAATGCAAACTAAAATGCACACTGATTTTGAAACCCATCTGTTCAGTTCCCACCAGGAAGTGTCCTCCTTTGAGCCTTAATTATTTGGCTTGTAATAAAGTCTAAGGTTATAAATACATTTTGTATTTATAAAAATGTTATTTAGTAAGAATTATTTGAATTTGTTTGAATTCAATGTATATTTTGTACTTTCTTAAATCTTAAAAAAATGAGACTATGAACATGGACATTTTTTATGACATGTTATAAATTTGTTTATAAACTATGAACTTGAAAGTGGATCATACTATAAAATGGTTAAGTATGTTAATGGTTAATGTTAAAAAAAATCAAAGCATGAGTTTTCACAGTAAGAATCCTCAGAGACATGAATATAGCATTTTCCATCTAATAGTCATATAAAGTCACCACAAAATGTGGAAGCAAGATAAAGAAGGGTGGTATTTCGTCATAGCTAGTTTCACTTGGCAATTTGACACATTTTGGAGGAGGGAACTTCAATTGAGGAATTACCTCCATAGATTGGCCCATGGGTATGTCCTTTGAACATTTTATTGATTTCTATGAAATTTAGAAGGGCCCAGACCACTATGGATGATGCCTCTCCTGAGCAGATTGGGCCTAGGCTAAGTAATAAAGGTATCTGATAAAGCCCCTTTGTGACTGCTGCTTCAGTTCCTGCTTTCTGGTTTCTGCCTCGACTTCCCTTGATGATGTTTATACAGTTTATAACTGTAAGATAAAGTTAACTTTTAACTTCTCAGGTTTCTTTTGGTCACAGTGACTATTAAAGTAATGGACCTAAATTAGAACATATATGTTCTTAGTGTCATATCTGGGACTGTGACTAGTTAAGTCTCTCGGTGAAGATTTCTTTGTTTTAGTACTATTGATTGTAAGGCAGGCTCCATGAACTTGTAGACATTTTAGATTAGAGTGAAGCAAATATCTACCAAAGATGCCAGTAAATAGGTAGAAAAGTAAGTAGGTAACCCAATTAATATATAACCCAGTAGATAGATAACCCAGTGAATAGGTGACCAAATGGATAGATATGTACCCAATGGGAAGGTTCTTAATGGATAAGAACCCCTGTATCTTCATTCTCATTGTCCTGTGAAGCATACACACATGCTTGTTTTGGCATTGGAATATTATTTCAGCATGTTGTCTCTGGAAGGTTGTTATCTTTTCCTTCTCAAAGGGCTTTCCTCAGATTTGACATCCCATACTTCCCTCATTTGTGAAGTAAATCATTAACTCATTGACATACACACACTATTCTACATTTGAAGACTGCCTTTAGCTATTTAAAATTATCTTGACAACTTTAAAGATAGTGTACTTAAAGTTGAAGTTGCCATAGATGGTATAGGAATAGCAGACTTTATTTACAATGTTAAAAGTTTCTCTTCATGAAATGAGTGTAGACACAGGAAGCTTTTCTCTATCCGAGAGGCTTTGGCCTTGAACAGTTAGAAAGATGAAATAAATTTTTTTTATTAAAAAGAAATGGCAATAAAGTATTACCTTGAGGTAACAGTATAAGCTCAAAAGTTGACAAATTGGGATATAAGAATTGTTGCTTAGGACAACACAACTTTCCTGTATTCCTATGGTAGGTACAACCTGGAGATTTCAAGTCACACCACTAATTGCTTTTTGTATTTATTGGTCCCTTGTTTTCCCTTTGCTTGGAAGGTGGCTCTAGAAAGTTCCTTTCTAGAGGAAATCAAAGTCTCCTAGGTTGCAGAACATCTTGGAATCATTTGGTTTCCTGTGATTCTGAGGATGGCCATGGTGCTTCTTGATGTGGGGAAGGGACAGTGATCTAATACTGTGCACATATAATCTAAAAGACTAAGCTTGGGAGGTGACAGGAAGGAAAAACAGTATATGGTTTGGGGGTGTAATTTGTAGTGATGTTACTTCTTAACTCACTATGAGCACACGTTCAGCAGTCAGTTTCCACAGCAGAGACTGATGGCTTTGAAGACAGTGTAGATGCCCTCCTGAGCATTCCCTTGGAGATACAATGAATACCCCCATGTATGTGCCTAGCCTGAGAACACTGGTCCTAATATAACCCAAGAGCTCCAACTCCTAGACCAGGCATCACTCTGTAAAGAACAGGCCTCCTTTGTTTGCTTCAGGATATGCTTATCAAGTAAGTTTTCTCCAGACTGAGAAAATGGGAGAGAGGAAGTCTGAATCATGTTGTCAGGTCAGAACAGGGGAGATAATCAGCAAGAGGTGGAAGACACTAGAAACATGCTGTTGCTGAATATATTCTATAGGAGACAGAAATACCGAGGAAGAGTGAAAGATTTAAGACAACAAAATTTGTCTTTCTGGGTCTGGGTTATTTTACTCAGGATGATGTTTTTTCTAGTTCCATCCATTTGTCTTCAGCTTTCATGATGTCATTGTTTTTACAGCTGAGTATTACTCTATTATGTAAATGTACCACATTTCCTTTATTCATTCTTCAGTTGTGCAACATCTAGGTTGTTTCCAAGTTGTTTCTAGGTTGTTTATTTATTACGAATAAATCTGGCATGAACATAGCTGAGAAAGTATCTTTGTGGTATGATTGTGCATCCTTTGTTATGTGACCAAGAGTGTATAGCTGTGTCTTGAGGTAGATTGATTCCTAATTTTTTGAGAAACTGCCATGTTTATTTGCAAAGAGGGTGTATGAGTGTATATGCTCATCTATAAGTGGATATTAGCTGTAAAGTATGAAGATATGTTTCAAATTTAATAAAAACCTGTCTGCGATATCAGAGGGATCTACCCACAGTCAGTCTAGGAGGATCAGATAGTGGTAACTCACACCTTTAATCACAGCACAAGGAATATCTCAGAGTGGTGACCTATGCCCTTAATCCCAGCAAATCTGAGTTTGAGGCCAGCTTAGTTTACAGAGGGAGTTCCAGGCTTCCAGGCAGGAGTGGTGGTGTCACACTTTTAATCTTAACTTGGATGTGAAACAACTGGGTAAAGAGGGTATTTAAGGCAGGCATAGAAACACAGAGGAGGCAGTAGAAGCCATGAGGAGTGAGGCTGAGGAAGATGGAAGACAGCTGGGTGAGGTTTGACCGTGTTGTTTCCTCTCTTTGATATCTCAGCCTTTCCCTGATATCTGGCTCTGAGTTTCCTTTATTCGTGCAACACCTGGTGTCCAACTCTGGGGCATGAATTCTTCCCCCCCTTACCCAAAAAATAGTGCTTGCCAGCCAGAGCAACACTTGACCGGAGGAGTAATTACCACCGACTGGCTAGGCTTTCTGTTCTGAGTTAACCTCCAGTCTTAGGCTGACTAGACATGTGTTTCCATTTCACTTTAATCTGGGTAAGTTTCTCAGACAGTGGCTTCTTTCTTCTGGTAGGTTGTGGGTTGTTTGCTTTTGCTCTTTTTGGGCTCCTCCTTGGGCTGCTATCACACTAGGTAGCTGCCCCACTTCATAGCCATTTGAATCATCACAGAAAACTACATTGGTGAGTAAATTGATTTTTTTTAAAAGGGGGGAATTTGTCTAAGGCTACGGAAAGTGTTTGGTCTTTCTGTGATCTTTCTCTAGACTATTTAGTATTATGTTACAACCAGTAAAGTAGAAGGTAAGTAAAGTAGATGGGACTATAATAATGTTTATCACAGTTCATTATGAATATTTTTCATTGATTTCTGTTTTATCATTTAAAAAGTCAATTAATATAAGTGCCAATAAAAAATGTCTTTAAAAAGCCTGTCAAGAGAGAACACAAAGCAAATTTAAACAGAGGAATATAAAGAACCAGTTTCAGCAAGGTCATCTAAAGTTACACAAAAACAGGCAATAATAGTATATCCAGTAACCTTTACAAAAACTGAACAATGATAAAGATGATAGAGAAGCTAGTTGGGTTCCAGTACAAATGCAAGAATTAAGGAGAATAAAGGAAGCAACTGTGGCATATGGGATGCACTCACCATTTGTTAAACAAATGTTAAAAAGCTGGTCATGCTTTAACTGGATCACTGCTAAGGATTGGTTAGGTATGGTTACTGCTGTTTTAGAGGTTGGAGCACTTTTACAGTGGAAATCATGGAGGAGGGAAGAGGCTAAAACAATAATAGAACAAAGAAGCAGGGCCAGAGGCAAAGAAGGCTCCCAAGACCAACTTCTTGGGGAGGGAGATTATGCTGATATTGAAAGGCAGTCTTTATACAATGAACATACTCTGGATTTATGCCACATGTGAACTTTAAATGCTTGGGATCAGATTGAAGAAATAGGAAAGAAAACCAAATCATTCTTGAAAGTAATTTAAAGCCCAACTTTTACAGACTTTTTTGCACAGATTAACTGCAGCAGTAAACAGAATGGTACTGGACTCAGAAGGCAGGCAAATAATAATTGAATTGCTGGCTTTTGAGAATGCTAATCCACAATGTAGAAAATGACACTAAAAACAAGGGTAGCACCCTTGGAGGATTGGACTTGTGAGACAATTAATCTAGAGTCTTATGACAGTGATAATGACAGTGATAATCAATGGCCTCTAACAAAAGAGAAATTGTAGGCCCTAGAGCAGTTAAATGCTCAGCATATAGAAGAATCAATCAGCCCTTGGAATTCTCCTGTTTTTGTTATTAAAAAGAAATTTGGAAAGTGGAGAATGGTAGCAGACCTAAGGACAACAACCAAGGTGATCCAGCCAGTGGGTTCTCTACACTCTGAGATTCCTTTGCCTTCTCTGTTACCTAAAAATGGCCTGTTATACTTATTGATTTAAAAGACAGTTTCTTCATAATACCTTTATAGTAACTTTTAACTAATGAAGAAATTGACCATTTGTGGGTAGAAAGTGAACCTTGGCAATGAGCCTGCAGTAATTTTGGGGGGAGATATTAACAACAAATGTCCTCAAAGCAAAAGAATTGATTTTCTAAAAAAAACTAATTGGATTCTTTCTCATATTGTACAAGATAAACCAATTTCTGGAGCCCTTGCATTTTATACCAATGAAAACAAAGCAGGAACAGCAGGTTACAAATCAATACATATAAGGAAAGTGGCTCAAAGCCCTTATAATACTGTTCAAAAGTCAGAATTATATGTTATCATGATGGTATTAACGGATTTTACCGAACTTCTTAACATAGTCACCGACTCTCAATATGCAGAAAGAATTGGTCTACATATTGAAACTGCTAATTTTGTTAATGATGAGTCAGAACTAACTTCATTATTTATTCAGTTACAAGAAATAATCAGGACTAGAAATTATCCCTTCTATATAACATACACTTGATTCCATATGGGTCTGCCAGGTCCTTTAGCACAAGGTAATGATGAAATTGATAAATTATTAAAAGGATGTGTTCTAGAGGCCTCAGAGTTTCATAAAAAGCATCATGTCAATAGCAAAGGATTAAAAAAAGATTTCTCTATCACTTAGCAACAATCCAAAGAAAATTTAAATAGGTGTTCCTTCTATAACCAAACTCCATTGCCAGCAGGAAGTAATCCCAAAGGTATACATAAAAATGAAATCTGGCAGATGGATGTATTCCACTTTACAGAATTTGGGAAATTAAGATATGTACATCATATAATAGATACATTTTCAGGATTTCAATGGGCAACTGCTTTGAATTCAGAAAAGGCTGATTCTGTAATCACACATTTGCTAGAATTATGGCCATCATAGGAATACCTGTATAAATTAAGGCTGACAATGCACCAGCATAGATCTCTAGTAAAATGAAACAATTTTTTGCTTATTATAATATAAAGTATATTACAGGAATACCACACAATCCTACAGGACAAGCAGCCATAGAGAGATCAAATTGAACTCTAAAGGATATGCTAAATAAACAGAAAGGAATAACAAAGACCCCCAGAGATAGACTACAGAATGTTTTATTAACTTTGAATTTTCTCAATGCTAATGAGAAATGAACAACAGCTGCTGAAAGGCATTGGACTATAGAAAAAACAGCTGAACTAAATCAGCCTGTTTACTTCAAAGATGTACGAACCAGTGAATTGAAGCCAGGATACGTGCTACATTGGGGAAGGGGTTTTGCATTGGTTTCCACCGGTGAAGAAAAGTTATAGATACCATCAAAATTAATAAAGACTCAATTTGACACAGAGAAACTTCATGAAAATAAGAACTGGTAGCTCATCCACCTGTATTACAATTCTTTAAGTTGTAAGAAAAAACAAAGGATGGGGCAGAGTTTTGTTTTTGTCTTTACAAAAAAACTAGAAATTCTCACCTTTAAGAAGTTAAAAGACCTTGGACATCTAGATGTCTAAAACAGAAGGGAGGCTATCCAGAAAAATTTATAAGCAAAAGAATATCAGACCTGTTGGTACCAGTATATTCTACAAGGTAATATCTCATTGCTTAACCTCTATACATCTTTTTTATTTGTAAGTTGAAGTCCCAGTTTAACTATAATTTAAAACTGGTTTTAGAGTTGGATTGTGGCTCTCTCCTTCTCTAAACTCAAACATACTTGTTAAAGGAAAATTCAAAATCCCTGTATCATATCAGAAGAGCCACCTGATATAGGACAAAAGAATAACTAAAAATAAAGGACTATTCTACTGTGTCTAAGTTTAAGAGACATCAAAATAATAGTTTTTAGTTAGAAATACAAGTTAGAAAGAAAGTGAATTAGGTATAATCCTTTGGACTCACAAAATAGAATAATTTATGGAATATTTTCTTTGAATTGTCAATTGTTGGTTGACATTACTCATTTATTGTTTGTATATATTGTATATAATTATTGTACCTATTATATGTGGGTTTTCTTATGCTAGCTATAACTTCTTAAATTTTGGCACAAAAGGGGATATGTGGAGATATGTTTCAAATTTAATAAAAATCAGTCTGAATCAGAGGGATCTACCCATAGTCAGGCTAAGAGGATCAGACAGTGATAACCCACACCTTTAATCACAGCTCAAGGAATATCTCAGAGTGGTGATCTATGCCCTTAATCCCAGCAAATATGAGTTTAAGGCCATCTTAGTTTACAGGAGTTCCAGGCTCCCAGGCAGGCAGTGGTGGTGCCATGCCTTAACTGAGTGAAAGAAGTATTTATGGAAGGCATAGAAAGACAGCAGAGGCAGTAGAAACCATGAGGAGCGAAGCTGAGGAAACTGGAAGACACCTGGGTGAGATTTCTCTTTGGTGTTTCCTCTCTTTGATATTTCAGCCTTTCCCTGAGATCTGGCTCTGAGATTCCTTTATTTGTGCAAAAGTAAAGTATAACCATGTTACAATCCACAGACCCAGAGAGGCTAGGTAGGAAGGAGGGCTCAAGTGGGATACTCAGGTCTTCCTGGGAAGGGGAAATAGAGGAGATTTCCTGGGTGGACTAGTGGCAGTGGGAACATGAGGAATAAGATGAGGATGTGGAGGGAGAGAGTACTGAAGTAGCAGACTGAAAAGAGGGTCATTTCAGGATCAAGCAAAAAAACTTGTGCAAGGAAAACTTCCAGAAATCTACAATGATGACCCCAGCTAAGAGTCCTAGCCAAATAAGATCTGTAGCTTGAACTGGTCATCTTCTGAGACCAGGCAGGACTATTAGTGGAGGGATTAGGATACCAGTCTGGCCATGTAACTTTCAACCTACAGTATGCCCAGCCTATGACACTGCCTGGAGTTCCAGGACCCATAGTCTTGATAACTCAGACACCTAGGATAGAATCAAACATGACTGGAGAAAAAAAGTGTCAGTGTAATAACGCCTAATGATATTCTGCTATATTCATAGATTGATGCCTTAGCTCAATTGTCATCAGGGAGGCTGTTGAAAACAGATGCTGAGACCCAAAGCCAAACCTTAGGTGGAGTTTAGGGAATTCTACTGAAGAGAGGGATAATTTTAAGAACCAGAGGGGTCAATGACAGTACAAGAAAGCCTACAGAATAAACTAACCTGGGCATGGTACTGATCTAAGGCCACTGCATATATGTGACAGTTGTGCAGCTTGGTCTTTCTTTGGAAGCAGGAGCTGTCTCTAACTCTTTTACGGGCCATTGGACACCATTCATCATACTGGGTTTGCTTGTCCAGCCTTAGTACAAGGAGAAGTACTTAGTCTTACTATAACTTGATATGCCATGCTTTGTCGATATCCATGAGAGGTATGTCCTTTTCTGAACAGAAATGCAGAAGGAATGGATGGGGCACAAGAGGCAGAGGAAAGGTGGAGGAGGGACTTGGAAGAGAGGACAGAGGGGAAACTGTCCTAATGTAAAATAATAAATAAATAAATAAGTTTATTCAAGAAATTAATGAATTAATGAATTCAAGGTGTGTGTGTTGTATGAATATAGATTTTGAGTAGAATAATATCATATATAGTAAGGACTAACCAAAGGATGTATTTTATTTTTAATGACAGGAAAAGAGAAGCATTAATTGATTTTAAAGAAAAAAACAGAGACTTTTAACTTTAAAGTCTTAGGAAAATATTAAGGATCATATATCCTGGCATTAAAACATACCACTGACTAGGCAGCTTTAACAGCACAAATTTATTATCTCACAGTACCTGGGATTTAAACTTTGAAATGGTTCTCAGTAAGCTAAAAATCAAGATTTGGCAAGGTTACATCCATTCTGAAAGATCTGAAAAAATAATCCATTTTTGGTTGCTCAGCTCTTTTGACTGGTAGGGGCTGAAGGCATTCCTGGATGTGAATCTCCTTCTTCCGAGTTGGTGCTGGCAGGCCTAGTTTTTCTCAAGATGCACCACCCTACCCTTGGCTTCTTGTCTCCCATTTCCACATTTCAAAGGCCCTGTCATTATACGGGGCTCCCCGGGATGGTTCCAGTTCATCTCTTCATATTAGATCTAAAGTTCTGCGACCCTCATTCTGGTGTATCCTTAATTCTTTCTGGCCTTGAAAATAACAATATTTTGTGGAGGTTCAGAGACCAACATTGTGTATGATGTCATTATTCCCATCATATATGAAAAAATTCAAGTAAGACAAGAAAACACAGGAAAAATATGAACTATATCTCATTGAGTCACAAGATTGTATATAAATCCTTGTTCTGTCCATTGATGTTTTTCATGCATTGTGAATACCCAGATCGCTATTGAGATTTTTAAGACATTTCTTGTGGTTACTGAATTATATTAATTTGGGACAGGTATGTTAAACATACCATTTAATTTTCACAGACTAATGTAACTTTTTTATTCTTTTGTCTATTACAATGTGCATCCTGTTCTTCATATAAATTATAAAAAGGTAACAAAGGAATCTTGTGCAAGAAAGGAAACTCTGGAATTTATATGGAGAGAACACCAAGCAAGCATGTCCAGACTGTGGCTTGTGAGTTCTGCGTTATAAATGCAGCCAACACAAAACAGTGAACTTCCTTAAAATATCATGATAATTTTTACAATTGTTTTGTAACTTGGTTACACAGTTCTCAAATGTGAACTTTGTAGAAAACACTGTCAAATAAAATACAGAGGTTAGACAGATGGACAAAGAGTACCTTAGCATTTTCTGTCAGGTATGGTACCTTGGAGAACATACATAACAATAACTACTTGTTTAGGTGAATAAAATCATCCTTTGTTCATACCGGTAAATAAAGTCTACTTATGATCTTAACTGCTTCTCAGAACCATCTTGTACAATAATTTCATAAATATTTATGGATAGATATTTCATATAATTTTTATTTAAGAAATTCTGTCACTAAAATCAGCAGCATTATTAACATCTTTGTAAATTCTTACTTAATAAAATTTATGTTTAATTTTGAATGGTAACTTCAACAAGTAGATTATAAGATAATGCATATCAATTTATACTTTTACCCTCAGAGATATAAATGAATAAAACGCCCAATAGTCCTAGAAAATAGAATCTTATTTGCAATAACACTAGATAATTTAAAATAAAGCACATTATGAAATAGTGGCTTTCATACAAAAGGTTTGAATGCTTGTATTTGTATAATGTGCTTTATTGCAAGTTGATTTTATGAATTCATTTTAATCTCATCCCCTTCTTTCCTTGAGATTAGCAGAAAGAGATGCTGTACAGGAGATGAAGATGCTAGGGTGGAGATAAGACAGGCAGCCAGGGATTCTCTGTGTGTGGGGTCACTCAAGAAACCTCTCTGGACCCCACAGTCAGATGACAGGGAATAGACACAATCATTTCTCCTGGTTCTTACAGCCCTCTATTCCTTACTGCTCAGCGCTGAATAAAATGATACTTTGATGTTGGAAATGCCGGGTTACCTTATTTATTTATGGCTGCTCTTTACTTCCAAAAGGCCTGTAGCAGCTTACAATAAAAACTTGAATATAAGAAGGCCAAGAATAACTCTATAATAAAAGTCAAATTGCTCACATTCCATGAATCTGCTTTATTGGTCAAAAGGGAGTCTGAACAAGTCAGTGTATTACACAGCTGTCAAGCAGATTATACTATAGAATGTGCATAAAATCTCGTCACAGCTCATGGTCTTAGTCCTTACCTCTATCTTCCCTAGTAAAATAATGAAAAGAAGACAAATTCTGTGATAGAATCCTGAGCAGAGCCTGTTCTGCACAAATGTGTCCCATGAGTCAGTTGGAAGGAAGCAAGGAAAGTGGTGGATAAAGCTGATGCTAGAAGGCAAGGAAGCTGCAGAAGAGACAGGTATTTCTCTGAGTGTATCCTATCCCAAGGATTTAAAAGAATAATAATATTTTATTGACTACTGTAAATTTTGATAACTTTATGAAATATTTTTTCTATATATAAAAGGTTGAGTATAAATTTTAGATTTCAAAACATAATACCATATAGTCTGGGAATACCAGAAAACAGAATAGTTAGCTAGTATTTTAAAGTCATTCATATCAGTGAGTCTTTATAAATATTCTATAACATTGACATTAATATGTTTTTAAATTACTTGGAGTAAATAATATAGTGCATGTCGATAAATTTTGATCTGCTGTAAAATTGTTGTCAGTTTAACTCCTCAAAACCAAGCCTAGGCTTAATCAAATATAATGTATAGAGACGTGTGTACGGCACTAGAATATTTATTTCAGCCTTTCATTTATTTGTTGTTGATATGGGACCTTGTTATCTATTTACTACAGGCTAGTCCCTTACTTGTCATCCTCCTGTTTCAGTCTCCGTAGACGTACCCTAGTGTAGTATTAGGGTTTCTCTGGGTCCCGGGCAGCCAGAGATCCGAGACCCACAGACCCACCGCCGCCCAGGCCCCCAGAAAGGACTCAGACGCTTCTATTAACTTCATGCTGTTTGGCCTATGGCTCAGGCACATTGCTAGCTAGCTCTTATATCTTAAATCAACCCATTTCTATTAATCTGTTGGCCATGTGGCCCGTAGCTCACCCGTGTGCTCCTTACATGTTGCTCCTTGGGCGGCTGGCTCGATCTGTCTCTAACTCCGCCCTGCTTCTCCTACCTAAGCTCTGATTTCTCCTCCTACTTTTTCTATGGTGCCTGCCATGGCTCAAAACAGCTCCTTTATTTAAAGATTGAGATTCACAGCATACATAAACGCATTCCCACATCACCCTAGTATTAGTATTTCATTTTAATTTTTAAAAGTTTTCTTAATTTAATTCATATGTATCCATATTTTTCCCACCTGTATGTATGTGTTCCATATGTGTGAAGTGCCTACAGAAGTCAGAAGAGCACATTATATACCCTAGAACTGGAGTTATAGACATCGCTAAGCCACAATGTAGCTGTTAGGAATCAAACCCAGTTCCTATAAAAGAGCAACAAGTGCTCTTAACCACTGGGACATCTTTCTATCCCTGGTTTTCACTTTCATAAATAGAAAGACATAGCCTGGGCAAACAAAAGTTCAATAACATATTGAGTAAATGCTTATATTTTTATCTGTTTTATGTCTGATATAACAAAAACTAAAATTATGGTAAAACAAAGAAACACAACATTTTCTCTTTTGTCATAAATTTATATGGTCAGACTCTTATTTTCTTACTTTATTATAGAGTTCTTCTCAATTTTCCTTCTGCCTTTTTTGGTTGCCATCATCCTATGTCTCATCTGGCTGTTCTGACATTGCATGTCAGCAAAACCATGTATGTGCTACAGTGGTTGTTTTTCTGACTTTTATTCCTAACTTCTTTAATATTCACCCATGTGACACCATGTGCCAATATAACTGTTCTTTTTTAAGGTGGCATAGTATGTTGTGTCAATCTATCAAAAACACAAGGGCTGCATTCATGTTGAGGTTATGAACATAATGCAAAGATCCTTTGAAATCTTGCTTTCAGTTCTTTCTGGTATGTATATGGAAGAGGGATCCTTAAATTTAGCAGTGATTCTAATGTACTTTTGAGACCATGTTCCCACAAATTGTTTCATGTTTTTGTGAAGGCCATTTTATGGAGCCATAATAAGATATGACTTCAATTCAACAACAACAAAAGAAACAAGTCCCTGTGGCTCTGCTGTTCATTGTCCTAAAGTCAAATCATGTTTATCATATTTACATATACATATTGGCCATTTGTATACATTCTTTGAAAAAATAACTCTTGAGATTCTTTATCTAATTTTTAAAATATATTCCTTTTATTTAAAAGAGATTTCTGTAGGGAGATTATGTTGTTCCATTGTAAATAATTGTCCCCGTCTATGAGTTTAATAAAAAGTGTTGATTGGTCAAAGGCAGACAGGAAGTGTGGGCGGGGCTACCAGACTAAGAAGACTCTAGGAACAGGCAGAACAGAGCAGAATGCCAGAGAGAAGCCGGAAGAAGCAGAGGACAATTATGCTGCTCTGAGAAAAGGTACCGAGCCCCATGGCTGAACAGGATAAGAGTCAGGGGTTAGATGAAAGGTAGAGAGCTAGCAAGTTATATGCCTGGGCTTTAGGCCAATCAGCCTAAAACTATTGTAAGCATCTGTGTGTCCCTGCGGGTCTGTGGGTCTGTGGGTCTGCGGGTCTGTGGGTCAAAACCTTGAGGCTAGGCCTGAAAGTCTGGCCAGAAATGTCATAAAACCTAACACTACAGATTTCTTTCTCATGAAGTATATCCTGTTTAGGGTTTTTTCTTACTCTACTCCTGCCAGTTACCCCTTACCTCCCTTACCACTGGGATACAGTCCCTTTCTATCTCTCTTTGGAAAATAAACAAGTTTCTAAGGGATAATAATAAAATATAACAAACTAAATGGTAACAAGATAAAACAAAAACTTTCATATGGAAATTGGGCAAGACAAAACCAAACCAAACCAAACAAACAAACAAAAAACTGGAAGGAAAAGATGCCGAAAGAAGGCATAAGAATCAGAAACTGCCTCATGCCCACCCTCAGCAATCTCATGAAAACACTAAGCTGGAAGCCATTGTACATATCCTGAGGACCTGGTGCAAATCTGTGCAGTCCCTGTGCATGCTGACTCTGTCTCTGTGAGCCCGTGTGAGCTTTGATCATGTTTATTTATAGAGTCTTGTTCTATTGATGTCCTCCATCCCAGCTGGCTTAAACTCTTTTTCTGCCTACTTTTCTTTGGCGTTTCCTACTCCCGAGGGGAGAGACTTGATAGAGTCATTTCATTTAGGGCTGAGTATTTTAAGATCTCTCACTGTCTGTGCAATGTCAGTTTGTGGGCATCTATATTTTTCCCCATTTGCTACAGGAGCAAACTTCTCTATCTTCAATTTTTAAATAAACTTCTTTTGTCTTGCCGAGTTGCTGTTACTCTTTGTTATTTGCTTATTTGAAAGTGCAGGACATGTTCATATTTCTATGGTATATTGAAAGGAATTATGTAGTTGGTTTGGCCTCCCTCAGGAATGAAGTGTTGAGGCAACTGTGTGTTTTTCTGTATGCTTCCTCAAAAGTCAAGGAAGCATGGAAACCTGGCAGGTCAATTGGTCTTAGACATTAATCATATTCTACAAGCTTTGTAAATATCATTGTATCCTCACAACTACAACTGTATTGCTGTATTGATTCTGACAATTACCACAGCTACAATATTCTGTTTTTGATAAGGGTATAAAATTATGATTGTTTTCAAAAAATTTTCACAGCCTCAGTCTTACTATGACCCTTCCAACTGACTTATTTTAATTTCCTGAGTACATATCAGGTGACCTTGTCCCAGTAAGTAATTGTGGGTGTTCATATGTTGTCTTTTTTTTATTTTATAAAATTAAATGTATACATTTTTACTTTTGCTGCTACCAAATATAACTTATGTATATGTTGGAATGATAGCCATACACTATGGGATCTAAGTATGATCAAGCTAACTGAAAAAAACCAGACTAGAAATGAACATAGCAAGTCAATGATGCAAAATTTTCAAAACTATTGTATAGTTTTAATTCATACAATTATAAATTGTTTCTAACAAAATAAGTCCCTCTATATTTTACTACACAATGTGCATTTTATTACATTATTTATATTAAATGCCTTAATTATTTTAAAAGTAAGCTAAACATATTTTTTGCTTTAAAGATGTTTTAAGTATATATTACTAAGCATTTAAATTAAAAGACATATTTAAATAATACTATTCAACATTTCATGTGTTTTCACATCACTAACACTTTCTGTTAGAAGTAACTATTTCCTACTATTACTACTTATGTGGATTTCTTCTTGTGCTACTATTATTATTATTTACTTTGTATTTGCAACTTATAAAAATATAAGCACGTTCACACTGTGAGATGCTGAACTCATTCAAACCTCTGTTCCTGTATTCCTTTCTTCATCTGCTCTGCCACTGTATTTGATGTGCTTGTTGTAGACACAGTGGGAATAACAAATACCTTTCCCGTCCTTCTGGAGCTTGTATTCTGTCAGAAAAATATGAGTATTGTTCAGGGAAATGCATAAACAAGGGAGACGATGTCAGAGAAGAGAGGCATCCATGAAGAAAATCAAATGGAAATTACAGCCAAGCCCAGGGGAACTGTCTTTTCCCTCCAAAGCCACCATGGCTTGTTACTGGCATTTGCAACCAGAGAAAAAATGGGATGTTTTATCTTAGATAAAGTACAGTTTTCAATTATTAGTTCTCTTTATGTTCTCAACAATTACTTGCTTCTTTATTTCAATAACAATTTTAGTGCTAAGTCTTTTAAATTCAATGATTAAAGCCACGTGGTTAGCCCCCAAACAATGAGGTAATTAATGATGCTGCTACTTGCTTCTTCTGTGTATAGTGCAAAAATTTCAAGGTTCTTACCAAATGCCTCAATTTTTCCTCCAAGTTCCTTTATGATTAGACTGAGAAAACCATACTGTACTCTCTAGTTCAGCTGTCCTGTAACTGACACAAGACATGACTTTTTGTTTTTTCAATTGGTTAGGGCACAGGTATTCGAATGACATGACTAGATTCCAGAAGAATGCAGTGAAAGGCTAGTTGCACATGTAGTGTGTCCGCTGATTACACTAGGCTAGCATTCCTTGTTTCAAGCATTGATTGTTTTACCATGGAAGACAGTGTTACTGAGGGATAAGACAATTAGTCTTTTCTAAATAAAAATTGATTGAAATTTTTGTTGTAATTTTATGGACTATGTACTTTTTTGCATATTTCAAATGTACTTAAGAACAAAAGAATTTGAAAAGCTATAAAAATAGAAGGCAATTATGAAGTAATGTTGTTTTCATTGTGCAAATGAGTTACAGGTATGACAGTCTCCTAGTATAGAACAACAGTTAAAGCAGAAATGTCTTTAAATGTCCTTTAAAGAGAGATCAATGTAATGTGATTTGAGCTTTATGTTAGGAAACTTCTGTGAACACTACAAATATTTACTCTCTGATAGTCTCAGGAGACAGTGGAAAGTTCTTGTCTTAGTTTTCTGCACATTGCTCTTGTCCCGGCATCTTTACATGCAAAGCACAAATCTCTTGATTAAAAGTAAATGTCCCAAGCAAGCAGCATTTCAAATATTCAGCTTAGGGTAGAATATATATAGGATATCTTATATATATATATATATATATATATATATATATATATATATATATATATATACATATACATATACATACATATATACATATATTTATATATAATTAGGATAGCTTATATATAATTAGGATAGCTTATATATATATAATTAATCTCTCTCTCTCTCTCTCTCTCTCTCTCTATATATATATATATATATATATATATATATATATATAGTGTGTGTGTGTGTGTGTGTGTGTGATTTTGGGGAACTAAGCAGCTGCTGGATTGGCTGGGCAGGACAGAGAAACTTCTGACCACACAGAAATGATGAGGTGGCTCCACCATCTTTTTTCTTTTCTTCATTTTTGAGCAACTTTGATAGGTTGTTTAGGTGGATTATCAGGAAGATTTTCCCAGCTAAAGCAGCTGCTCTGAACTCCTAGAGATGAGTTGATGAGAAGTCAGTGAATGAGAGTGCACCATTCTGTAGCCAACAAAACAATACAGGTGTTTTCCAGATGTAGGTGTCTCCCATCAGGGTTATACACATGACCCTCAAATTTGTAGTTCAAATACTGCTTAGACCTAAAATTGTCAAAAAAAAAAAATTAACCAAGAGTCACCATATTTGAGTCAGTAGAGCATTTTAAATAATCTGAGAGAAATCTTTGAGTTTTGTGTCATAGAAGGTTTGCAGGAAAAAAATAAAACTTGGGAGTCTGCTGCACTTTGAAATCTTTCTCTAGCCTCTTGTAGAATTGAATCCGCAGAGAAAGGACTGAAGTGTTGTATAGTTTTAGGTCATTTGGAGTCTAGGTTCTTGAATAGATTTATGCTGACACCGAGAGACTAGGTCAGTTGTCATAGGAATAAGGTTTGAATACAAAATATGAACGTGGCTTGATTTTCTTTCTCTCAGCATGCTTGAATGCCCTTCCACCAGACTGTGATGTGGAATGATAGGTCTCAGTGGATGTGCCATTGGCCTCTTGAATTTCTCAACCCTCAGAACCATAAATCAAATAAACTTCTATTATTTAGAAATTCCCACATTGTGTTTTATAGCACCAGAAAGTGGACTGAAACATGGTCTCTCATAAGTAGATGAAGGAAGCAGTGAATAAACATTCATGTGTATTACATGTATTTCATCATAGTGAAACTCTGAGACAAAATCTCTCTCTTGAGTTAGAGAAAGTTAAAGGTGAGACACAGACACAACACAAGTCACAAATGAAACTCAGGATCAGACTTCCCCTTATTTCCTGACCTCTAGTTGGTTGGTCAAGGCTATATTGTAGTTCTGTACATAGATTTGTTTCTGAGGCTCTGGTATATTAACATACAGCCATCAATAATATCACCACTGCCCTGTCACTCATGAAAGTTGTTTACTTTGGGACCTGCCTTGCACAGGTGTGATCAAAGAGTGTGAATATACAGAAACAGCTTAACATACAACTCTCATGATCTTGCAACTGGCTGTCATGATGTCTAACTTACCAGTTCTCTATAAACCTCAGGCTCACATAATTTATTCTGTAATAAACAGGATATTTTCTGGGTTTTGTGCATCAGGTTGGCTGAATGTGTCAGTCATGTTCCCAGCACTCATGAGGTTAGAGGAGACATGTTTTAAGTTACCTCTCTCTATTTCTGAGATAAGTACAGACAAAGACAGACTCAGATGAAGTGCGAGAAGAAAGCTTTGTCAAGCTGAAGGCAGAGTAAGGGGTGCCACTTGTGAACAAGAGTAAACTTGGAGTGTTGGAGTTGTGGAAGCACATCTGTAAGGAAGAGAGTTAGGATGGGTTCAGAGCACTTGGGTAAGCTGAGTTACATAGGTCTTATGAGAGATCTATGCTCAGATGAAGCTGGAGAGCTTACAGAGGTGAGGAAATAATTGATTTGTCCTAGAAGTATAAGGCATGATTTGAATGCAGTTGGAATCTATATGATAATGTGTGTAAAGGAAGTAAGGTCAAATGATCAGGTTTCTTATGGGAATAATTATTTTCTGACAAAGCTATCTTCAGGAAAAAATTAATATGTAGAGATCGGGAGCCGAATTGGAAGAGGGACTTCTGAGAGCATCTTCTTCCAGAGAAGTTTCCTTGAGTTGAAACATTCTCTCCAGGAGAGGAGAAGGATACTTATGAGATTCACAAAGTAAACAAATTTCACACAAGCTAAACTTTCGAGAATCACAAGAACCCATCTGGAAGTGGAAAGCATTTAGGAGGGGAAAGGATGACCAGAGAGACTCAGAGAAGAGATTTGGGGACTGGCAGAGCTGCCTGCAAGTTGCGCAGAGAAATGCAGGGTTGCCGCTCTCATGAGTCTTCAGTCTGCCAAAGGGCTTTTCAGTGATGCAACTACATTTCTCTGCTCCCATTAGTAACCCCTGTCAAACTCATTGGATTAACAAGTTGGATTTTGGTGCAATCATTACTTTGTCCTGGGTTCTCTTTCTGGCATGTGTATTGAGCTCCCCAGGAAGTCTTTGTCTCTTTCTTGCCCAGAGAAATGCTTGGTAGTGGCAGGGGCCCAGAGAATACCAGTGGGGTTAACATTAGTCAGCAGCGGGTGCTTTATGATTTTGGTGTGTACAGTGCTAAGTGTGGAATGCATAGATGTATTTGTGTGTGGATGGGTGGGTGAGCGGGTGGGCGTATGTGGCTGTGTGTGCTTGGTAAGGGCTCTCTCTCTCTTGTTATATCCAAGAAATCTTAGGATTTTAAACAAGCTTTGTTGAACATACCCTCGTTCCCAAGTTTATAGGTTTATTTGCTAGTTTTTCTTCTAGAAGAAAATTTGCATTTTTCATGTAAAATTGATAATTTTTATTATTTAGTTTTTTACTTTTTATATTTACAAATTAACATCACTGGAGCTCTAGGCAGGGGCCTCTGGCTTTCATAGTCTAATTTGCTGTAAACTGCACTTTAGGTCTTTGACAAAGTGAGCAAACAATGGTAAATGCAGCCTCCAGGAAGGGATTCCTTCAAATCTTTGTTATTTTCATCCCTCAGTTGCTGGACACAGCCTTATCAGTTCCTTACACAACAGCTCTTTTATTCGCTCAGTTTCTATTTTACTGCTTTATAGGATTTTCATGAAAGTGTTTAATTGTGCTCCTTTGCTTTGACTCATTGTAGAGTTGTTCCAGATTTCTATATAAGGCTAGCTCTCTACTTGTGTGACCGACATGTTTGCTCCTTTGTCTAGCTTGTCATGGCCTGTCCTGGGCTACAATGCACATGTAATGGCAAAATTTAAACATGTATGGAATCATTGAACCAAGGAATCCTAGTACCCTTATTATATGTACCTGATATCTTGCTACCTGCATCCTGATTGCCAACTAGTCATTGGCTAAAACACTGGCTTGTTGATGTCCTAGTTTAAGAACATCCTAGATTCTGTTTTGTCTACAGAACAAACTCTGCTCATAACACTCATCACTACCACATTAGCTTATACATCTACTCTGGACCACATGACACACATTATGTAGAGTGTGTTTTTACTCATCTGTGTCCTCTGACCATTTGTATTTGCAGCCATTTCTTCCTCTGTTTCTCATTAAAATCCATGTCTCCTTCATGGCTACTCTGAGCATCTTAGATATTCATGAACCTGTGCTGCTGCTGTATTTCTAATTCTTAAATAGCTGCACATGTGCACTTATCCTTGGTGTCTGAGTTTATCACTGCATCATCAGAAATATGAGCATGTAGTGCTTGACTGATTAAGCATTCAGACAAAATTCAAAAAGCAAAAGATGCCCCATCATGTTCATAAGTGTAAGTGAAACTGCACACCATAAGCCTTTTTCATGTTGGCAAGCCTGTGATGGATTGTCTAGAATCCTTCTCATGGCTGAGTCACTCATCAGCTTGAGCTGCTGGTGGAATTGGTTCTATAGTAAAGCAGCTGACCAAGTCACAGGGATCAAGCCAGTAAGCAGCAGCCTTCCATGGCCACTGGTTAAGTTTCCTTTTCTAGGTTCCTGTTCTGAATTCCTTCAATGATGAACACAGATATGGAATTTTAAGCCAAATAAATGCTTTCTTCCACAATTTGCATTTTATCATGGTATTTCATCATAGGTGATGTGGGAATGTCTTAGTGTATGCTGTGATTATCAATCTTTAAATAAAGGAGCTATTTTGGCCAGTGACAGGCACCATAGAAAAAGTAGGAGGAGAAATCAGAGCATAGATAGGAGAAGCCGGGCAGAGTCAGAGACAGACTGAGCCGGATGCCCAAAAGAAGAAACATGTAAGGAACACAGGTGAGCCACGGGCCACACAGCAGACAGATTGGTGAAAATGGATTGAGTTAAGATATAAGAGCTAGCTAGCAATGTGCCTGAGCCATAGGCTGAACAGCTTGAAGTTAATATAAGCATCTGAATCATATTGGGGGCCTGAATAGTGGCTGACTGCTAAGGGGCCTGGGGCTGACTGCAGGTCTGTGGGTCTGGACCTCTGACCGCCTGGGACCAAGAAACCTTATTGCAACAATATAGAATCCCTAACAAAAACAAAGGGATACATTTACATATCTGTGCATGTATGCATTATTTTGGTAGCTAATGCGTATTCAGCCTTGGATGTCCTTTCTCAGCTGCTATGTACCTTTTTTCTTAACTGGAGTCTCTCATTTGGAACAAAGCCAACCAAGCAGACTAAGCTGGTGAACTATGTCAATTAATTTGGGTCAGTTAGCTTCAAATATCTGTCCATTTCTGCTTACCCAGTGCTTGGTTATAAGCACATACCTTCGTGCCTGACATTTTTACGTGAGTTCCAAGAGTCACACTCAGGTCCTAGTGGTTGGGTGACAAGATTTCATCAAGCTATCTCCCTATCTCCTCCACATATTTAAATTTTTAGCAAGGTTTAATTATATTTGTAGGCATGTGTGCAGACGTTTCTGTATTCACACTGTCCCAGAAGGCCAGAAGAGGACCTTGGATCCTCTAGTTCTAGGGTTTTAGGGGGTCTTGTGATGACCAAAGTATTGTAGGGAACTAAATTTACCATTTTAAAATGCGTACATAGGCATGATAGGCAATTCAGTGTGCAATTGATACACTCTACTGTGGGTGTTTTCTAGGTAGGAGAGGTAAAGGCATCTTTATGTCCACTGATATCTAGGATGTGTCTTTTTATATTTCCTGAATATGTTTGTCTGATGGACTTAGAACGTAGATAGGTTTGTTCACATACAGAATAAATATGGTACTGAGTTACCTAGACAGAAATGTAGTTTTATTCATTATAAATTAAGAAAAGATGCTGTATTAGAAAGGATGTATACTATTTAATGTTTGGATATTTAATTGCATGATACATGGAAATGAGAAAATATTAGCCTGTGAAATGGTATCTTTGTATTTTTACATATACTATGATATGAGATTTGCTTGCAGGAATAGTCAGTGTCAAATACATAGATGCCACAGTGAGAATTGCATAATTTTATACATAAAAACAATGAAAGCTTTAGGTAAGATTTTTAAAAGCAGTGTATATACAGTCAACAAATACAGTCAACAAATAAAGTGACATGTAACATTTAATCTTTGGAATTAAAAAATACCCTAAATCTCAAATATTAAGGACAATGGAAGTCAAACATATAAATGGAATAAGGTATGACATCACACTTATTGATTTACATATGCTGAATCTTACCTGAATCTCCAGGATGAAGCCGACTTGAACCTAGTGGGTAATCTTTTTAAGTTTTCTTGAATTTGGTTTGCAAGTATTTTACTGAGAACTTTTATGTCTATGTTTAACTGGCTCTAAAAGATAAAACATATATCTTAGAAAAAACTGGAGCTCTCACCCTCATGGTAGTGGGCATGACAAGTTGGCCATGCTTCAGTGGAAAGCCCCATATTCAAGAATATTTGGGCTAGAAACTGGATTTGATACACTTTTTTAAATGGACATAAAGCTAGGTGAAGGAAAGATAGTGGATCTGCGAGGAGCTGGGGTGTGGGATTGATCAAGATACATTGGAAAAAATTCCCAAAGAACTGTTAAAGATCACACACACACACACACACACACACACACACACACATACACACAATTTTTTTGACAGAATTTGAACCTAAATTATAATTACTCTTTTGCACAACTTTGCAAAGTTCTCCTAGAAACATATAAATAAATATTTAGGTAAAATAGACATTTTAGTTTTAACATGATGAAATCACAAAACTAATAAGCTTAAAGCATTCAACATAAGTAAGATCTTTTACCCAATTAGCAGACAATATATAATGTTTCCATTATTTATTAAGCTTACATATTTTGTCTATTAGAATGTCACAATTCCAGAGAGTCAATATTCTATCAGTGATACTCTCTGGGATTAACAAGCTTACTACATGTAGCCATAATGCCATATACAGAGAAGTCCTCAGAGTGTGTGGTCATTGTGGTCCTCAGCCACAATGTCAGCTATAATTACCTGATGGTAGAAACTTTAGGGAGGAAGGATTTATTGTAGCATTGGAAAACAGTGCATGAAGGCTGCAGAGCCTCTATCTCCTGTAGATAGACAGAAGGTGCTCAGGACAGCCCTGGTGAGGACAGTCTCCAAAGCCTGACTCTAGGGTCTAAGTTTTCTGTTAGAACTTACCTCCAACTATTTCCAAGTTTCCACAAACAGCACCACTATCCAGGGACCAACTGTTTTGGCACACAAACTGGCAGGGACATTTTATACCCAAACAATGGCACTGGGGGACCTTGACTGAGGTATCTATTCCTGTTTCTCTCTTTGCTCTATAAACAAAGAGCATTAAGTAGGGTCAATGAGCATTCTTTTCCCATTTATGTGTCTCCACGGAATAATAAGCTATTAAAATATTTGTCAAATATATTCTATTCTTTTGTGGATAACAAAGTATCGAAATCTCAGGTAGGTTCACACAAAGAAGAAATACTTTACAATAATATGTTTATAATATAGCTACGAATAGTTTAAGTAAGCCATAGATATTAAAATCTAACATTAAAAATCATTACTCAGTATAGTTACTCTAATCATGGGAATTATCCATAGGAGAAGTAAATATAATCCATTAACTTACATATGTTGAAGGAAAATGTGTGACATAGGAAAGAATCAACTAAATAGATATAGAAAGCTTTATATGGATATAATGACAGATTTCCAGTTACTTTCTGGACAGTTATTGAGGTTACTTCCTTCAATGAAATTCATGGCCTCAGCTAGCAACATCATAGCAAGCAGTCTAGAAGATCAACTGAACATCAGAAGCAATGCAAGCAAAGCAACCCTACTCTGTATACTATAGTAATTCAGTTTGCAGATCTAATGCATATGTTTAAAAGAGAAGAGAGAGGATGGAAAGAGTAACAATAGAAAGACTCCCAACAAGGAAGTACTTTAATGAAGAATCAGCTTATAAAACAATTAGTTGTTCATAGATAAAAAATGGCAGAGATCAAAAAGATTGCTGTGAAAAATAATCCAAGTGTCAGAAACCAATGGATAAGGTACAAACAGATTGACCTAAAATTAGATTTAAAGAAGAAAGTTGTGAAGCTTTATTGAAAGATATTTAGGAAGAGATAAATATATAACAATATTCTAATGTCTATGATGAATGACTGCATGCTAATTAGTGGTCATTTCACCTAGAATTATCAATGTGTTATAATTCCAGTAGATATAATTCCAGAAGAAATTTTAGTTTGCTTCTTGTCAAATATATGAGAAAATGAATATGTATGGTGGAAATTCCATTAATAGCAGAAACAATTTTACTTAAAAATGATTATTCACTATGTGTGTGTGTGTGTGTGTGTGTGTGTGTGTGTGTGTGTAACACTGCTTACTTATGCAGGTGACCTCATGGCTAAAAGAAGGCATCAGTTCCCCTGGAGCCAGAGTTCCAGGCAGTTGTTTGTTGACCTATGTGGGTGCTGGGAATCAAACTATGCTCCTCCAAAAGAGAAGCAAATGGCTTTAACTACTGAACAATCTCTCTAGCCCAAAGTAGTATTCTATGAAAAAAAGAACTAGAAAATAGGGTTATTATTATAATGAAGTCATTGGTTTTTTAAAAAAATACAAGAATAAGATAGTGGCAGGTAACCTTCCAAAACATAAAACTGTGTTGCAAATTCACACATATTTCAGAAGTTGCAGATAGTAGAACACCAGAGAGATTGGGAATTGGGAAAATGATACAAGAAAATTTGTCTAGGAAATATGGTCACACAATAGCTACCTATATAAATAAAAAATAAAAATAGATTACAACTAATGTCATGTAAAAATAACAGTTATAACTTCTAAAGCAATCAATTAGAAGACCCAGAAACTTTCAGAGATAGCATAGGAGAATATTTTTATGAACAGAGGGCTGATTTGCTAATAGGAGCCCAAACTTTAAGAAAAATGATTAATAAAATTGATGTGTTTGCTATTAAAAATCGATTATAAAATATAAACAATGTGAAAGATTGGGTTATAAGGTGACATTTATATCTACAATTACTTAATGTTCATGAGCTCAGCATTAAAAATGTCCAAGGACCAAGGATGAAGATCTAGACTTTAAACTTCACAGCATGCATGAAGCCTTGTAATTGATCTCCAGTGGCACATAAGCCAGCATGGTGCACACTCATAATGTTCACACTACAGAGACAGGCAGGAGGATAATATATTTAAGGTTGGCATTGGCTACATAGAGATTTCAAGATCAGCTTGACATTCTTGGAAACTTATATCAAAAATAAAAATCTTTAAAGGATGGACATGAGAAATTCATTAATAAAATAGACAAAACCTGAGAGAAGGAAGAAACAACAACGCAGTCTGTGAATCCGACTACAGACTGCAAAAGACAAGGCAGCTGTCCTGCGGTTGAAAATAAGGATTCCTTAAAATTATAGCCCTCGTGTTATATCAAAACCATGAAAACCCATAATTTCCACCAACAGCGTTGTGCAACATCCCAGAGATTCCTGTCTTCTTCATAAATATCTTTTTCCATTCTGATATGAGGCTGGCATTTGGAAATAACCCTGGTATTCATCCTTAGTGGCAGTGACCAGTGATTCTGCAATGCTGAGTACAAGAACTCAGCTTCTGATTCCATTTGGAGTAGAGTGAGGAGGCAGAAGATTTGGGGGTCTAGCTTAATCGCAGGACTGGATCTGTTCTTTTGTAGCTGTGAGGTGACTGAACATGACAAATAGCCTTAGAATGGATGGCTTCAATTCCCAGTGTTCTTACTAAAACATGTTGTTCCTGTAAACTTCAAGAGTCAGACCATCTCAGTATGATTGACGTACTCTGAATGTCTCTTTGCCTTTGGCTGGGTAGCCATCAATACTGTGTATAGCAATACATTTAGTTTCAAGAAAAGGCATTCTTATGCAATCAAATGCTTTGATTATATGGGGGGAGATAAAAATGTCTAGAAGATGAAACTCCCGTGGTTGCTCATAGAGGAGAGAGGTGATCATACTAACATCATCAAAACATAAAATTAGACCTGCCAAATAATCTGGTGATGCCACTTCTGGGTGTACATCCAAAGGAGTCAGAATACCATAGAAAAACATGCATGCCTGTGTTTGTTGTAGCACTATGCACAAGAGTTAAGGCATAGAACTGACCCAGATGGCCATGGACAAATGAATGGACAAAGAAAATGCACTGTACATGTACAGTAAAGTTGTATGTAGTCACAGGGGAGAAAAAAAAGAAATCAGATCATTTGCTGGAAGATGAATGTGTTGTGAGAGTTTTTCTGGAACAAACACTCCAACAATAGCAGAGTGGAAAAGAGGAGGGGTCACCAGTAGGCCAAAGCCAGGCTAGCTCCTGAAAGGCAGTGATGCTCAGTCTAGTTTGTATCCTCATTTTATAGTCTAAAGCATCAAAGTTGGGTCGACCAACAAGCAAGATTTCAAGGGGCGTAACTCCTTGTTTCAGGTATCACTCCATGTCATTTTCTTCCAGAAAACAAGTAAAGCCATGCTTCACAAAGAGGCAGTACTTGCAATGCTTTGAATAAATCACTAAAAAGAAAGCAATATTTACTAATTGGTATGTTTTACCTTATTCTACTTTTGATGTAACTAGAGATTTCCATATTCATTAGAATTATCAGAATTGTCAAACACAAACAAATAAGATATCGGTGGAGTCTACATAATAACCCAGCAAAAAGGTGCAATGGTAAAGATGATTATGTCTGATGATCAAAGTTTAGTCCCTGGATCCCACATGCTGAAAGAATTCCCTAAGTTGTCCTTTGATTTTCACATACATATAGTGTCACGTTGCCCAAACACGTGTACATGCACATACACACACAAGTAATGCTACATATATGTACAATTGTAATATACATTTATTATTAATATTATATATATATGTATATATAAATTGATCCTAGAGGAGACTAATTGTGGAAAAGACACAATTAGGAGAAATAAGGGAGGAAGAGTGGTAATGAGAAGGCAGCAAGCAAAGTATAAGATGAGTATGAAAATGTCTGATTGAAACTCATTATTTTGTCTGCTAAAGACAAAATACAGACTATGTTAATGATGGGATAGTGTAGAAGAGGTAACAGACACAACCTTTTTTTGTAACTAGGAGGTCAGAAGTACCAGTTTCAGAGTTTTGGAAGAAAAGACTTTTGTAAGAGGTTCTGAAAACTGCCTGCTGCTTGCTTGCCTTGCCTCCAGCTGTAAACAAGGCCAACATGAAACACAGAACAGGAAATACAATTAAAGCAATAAAAGGAAGATCATGGTGTAGAATAAGCTTGTGATTTATTCAAATTGCTAAGCTTGTTTTTCAGAGTTGGTGGTCAGTAGTTTCGCTTAGATTTTCTATTTATGATTAGTACCTGGAAGTTCAAAGATAAAGTGGCCCTGGGAGGTGAAGCTGGCAAAAGTGAATACTTGGTTGTTATCTGCCTGAGATGTCAAAGTGTCTCAGCTCACCTGCCAGAAAATTTTGTGGCCAAAATACATTTCTAGTTCTGCATTTCTCCCTGTTCATGTTTGACTCCCTCTATCTTCACCACTGCATCTACCAAGTTGACTAGAGATATAATCCTTAAAAGGCAAAAGTAGTTCTCTCAAGGCCACAGTGCTCCTGGAATGCTTTGGAGCATCTCAGATATGTTACTTCTTTAAAGGAGATAAATTAAGAATTTAGTTATATATGACTTTCAAAACATGATTGAAATTTTCATTTTATATGTGATTTTTATAAACTTACCTAGTAGGAGTATTTATTATTTCTGTAATTCTCCTTTAGACATGAGTAGTTCCATTGTCTGGAGTCTGAACACTCTACCATTTCCCTTGAATTGATCTGCTGAAATCCCACCGCTCAGTGTGATGTTACTAGGGAATGGGAGCTTTGGAGGCAATGACTAGGCAATACAAGGATGATCTTTATGAATTAGTGCTCCTGAAAAAAGGGCCTGGGAGATTCTTGACACCCATTCTGCTATTTAGAGTGAGAAAACATCCATACACAGTGACCTTGGTCTTTGTGGAATACTAAGTAAATACACTATATCTTGATCTTAAACTTCCCTGCCTCTAGAACTATGAATAATAAACTTGTTTAATTGGCCATCTTGTGTGGTATTTTATTGTAGCCCATACAATGTTCAAAACAGACTGACAGACACAGTCTTAGCTCATGGGAAATATTTTGGGCTAAGTATTGTGATTTCTATTTGTTTTTAAGAATCTTTGACATACCTTTGTGGTTTGTCATTACTGTGCTTTTCTGAGTCTCAAAATATGGCAAGAACTCAGTTCCAGCTGCTAATAAGGCATTATTGGGTTTGCCAAATATCAGCTAATGAACACGAGATTAAAATCCTTACTTTAAAATGTTAAGCCTTTTATTGTTCATTTTCACCATACGTGTTTAATCAGCAGTGACATGTGGAAATTACTGCTTCTGCTCAGTGGGGTTTGCTTCCATTACATTTTTCTGTGTTTATAATTGCACTGAGACCCAAATATATTTTAATTATAATTTTTAAAAGTCATTTTAAGGACACAATAGGATAGAATAGCAGTGATGGGTAGTGGAATGGCATTCATTTCAGCCTTCTTTCCAGTGGAATGCAATAGTTCACAGGTTTAATCACAGCACTCCATGCCCAAAGGAAACACTTTCAGATATAAAAGTTCCTTGATCCCAATATTTGCCAGCCTGGTGTGGGAAAAGTAAGGATGATAATTGGAAACTGAGTTGTCATATTTTTAAAATTAAAAAAAAAAGATGCAACTGTAAACTGCCCATAGCACATTCATAAATACTGTAAGTTTATCCTCCCCTTCCTGTGGAGTGAGTTGCTCATTCTCTCACTGAACAGGTGTGAGGCCATGTTTTACCAGTGGGAGCCAGGGTGATTCGTTAATTTCTTCTCACTTCATGCAAGAAAGCTTCCTCTCACACCGGAGGTGCTTACACTCTGACCCCCTCTGATCTCATCTAAGGCCACTGAAATCATTCTCAGAACTAAGGGAGGGGGTGTGTAAAGGCAGTGTTCCCAGTGGGGCAAGTCACCTTCAGCACTGTGGCCATTAAAGGGGGCAGAAAAAAAATTAACAATACAGAATTTATATCAAAACCATATTCAATTTCAGTCTCAGGTCCATGTCTTCATGGGCCTATTAGATTGGGAACATTACTTAACTACTGGACCATCTTTGTCATATAGAAAATGTAATTAATGTTTCCCGCTTTTCAGAATAGTTGTGAGGATAAAGAATTGTGTATATAATGTGCTCTGCATATAAAGCTGCAGGTAAAAAAAAAAATTAGATTAGTGGTAGTGGCTCCTGCCCTTCTGCTAAATGTCAGGCATCATGGGATGTGGATGATCCTTTATTGTGAGATACTAAACAGTGCAGCTCCCACGGTGAGATTACTTCAAGACAAAAAGTAGCATTTCCAGGATAGAAGCTAGATTATGGAACTAGTACATCTGGTCTGTTTTTGTGGGAAGAATTAATTTTTATGTAGATATAATTTACATAGAGGAAATTACACACATTGTGTAGAGCTTAGTGAATTTTTATATATGCTTGTGTCTGTACAGTCACCAGAGCAAGGAGTAAAATGGCATCTATCCCCTGAAGATGTCTTTGTGACTGTTGCCAGCAGAATCTTTGACTCCACTTAGTGGTAACAATTACTTTGGTTTCAATAAACATAAGTAGCTTTGTCTATTATTGAACACCATACAAATATCCCCCAGCACAGATTATGTAATAGTTCATCTTTAACTCCTATTGTTCAATATAATGTAACGGAGGTGCACCTACATGTGGATGCTTCATTGGCTCTTGACAAACAATGGGGCTGCTTCCAACTACTGACTGATATTCTGATATTCTGCTATGACTGATATTTTGAACTGACAATTTGGCGATATTCATTTGGGTCTTTTTGTGGATATTTCCTAAAATTTCTCTTACATAATCCAAGATCTGGAGTTTTGAGTCATAAGAGAAGGATGTATTTAATTTTAGCGGTATGTTTTATTTCATCAGAATCTGTCAAACTTTGTCACAGTAGTTTCATCTTCCATTCTCAAGCACAGTGTATGAAAGTTCCAGCATGCTGTCTCTCCCTCACATATTGTCAGTCTTAGCTTGTGTCTATTGCTGTGGGTTTATGGCAGCATTTCAAGTGCACTTAATCTGTGTATCCTGGAGTACTCACGTAGTATCTCTCGCTGTTGTGTGACTCGTTCTTGACAAGTGTGACAAGAGTGTTTACCCCAGATAGGGCACGTATACCAGACTACAGACAACCAACCAAGTATTTCTTAATTATCTGGTGGATTTATTAGGGTTAATTGTGGGATTATGGATGATTCAAAGGCAGCTGTATCACAAAGATGCTCACCCTCACGTGGGTAATGACTGCAGCTGAATTCCTCCAGCACTCTGCACAACCTTTGTTGGCTGCAGGAAGTGCCTCTTTTTCTCAAGCAGTAAGGAGTGGTCTGATGAATCTTATGACTTCCTGAGACTTGTAATGTGTTGATTTGGAGGAAAAGATGAAGCACTGGGATATATCCCTTTGCGTGTTGCCTATTGAGAGAAACAAAGTCTTGATCAAATGAACCTTGTACTGCTCTTCTGTGTGGAGTATAGATTATTAATCTTCTTGAGAACAATCAATTAAAAAAAATAAAACTTTTATATACATATCTTTATTTACAGACCAAAGCTAATTGGTTGTAGAAAACTATGTCTTCTAAAATACATACTGGTCTCCTTAAATTGTTTTCACAAGGTCCTATAATAACTTGTTCCTGTTCTCACAGCCTGATGGAGCAATACCCTCCTTGGGGAATGCTCCAAGGCTTTCTTTCCTCTGATTTGAACCAGGGGATGGACTGCTGTCACCATACAGTGGACATGGACATGATGAAGCATTTCAGTTGTTGACAGCTCAGAAGAGAGTGTTCTGACAGCTCCCCTCATCCTCTGTTGATCCACTGAGGTATTCGGAGATACTTAGAGTGACAACTACCCAAAGGGAGATTTAAGAAGAAAGTCTCTGGGCAGCGATGATGTGTGCTATTATTCAAAGTGCTCTTCAAAAAAATAGAATACTATGCACAGAAATTAATACCCACAGAACCTTAGAATTTTATTGTTTAAATGTGCTCTAGAGATGATACAGTCTAATCAAAAGCCTCATTTTATAAATGAGAAAACTGAGGGTTTATTAAGAAACTAGTCTTTCTGAAGATTTCAAAGTGAGTTAGTGGAGGAGCTAGATCGTGAATAAATATACTTATTATACAATTGAGCTCAACATTAGGGAACAGGGCCACACACTACATCTCATTATGAAGATACTACAAGACTAATAATAATGATTCTTCATGACTCGAGTTAAACCAAGATTTTCCTTATGCCATGCATATCGCCAAGTGGGATTTACTCCATTTCTCCTTTTCCCATAATGTATAGAATGAAAAGAATGCAATAAAATAAAATTATGTCTATAGATCTTAAGGTTAGACTGTGAACCTGTGTTTCACATTTCTTCGAAACGAAAAAAAAAAAAACTTGATGCAAATTTCTGTCTCAAATAAGATGCTGCTTGCTGAAAAGAAAAAAACTTTAACAAACTTAAAAGAAGACTGGAGGCTTAGGGTTCCCAAGGTTGGATAAATTAGTGCATCAGTGACATGAAAAAGGACCTGGAAAACTTCATCATTCCACATGAAATTTTCAGCAAAATGTACTTTACTCTCTGGTGACAGGGAGATGTGCCACCCAGATTCCCCTTCAAGGAAGGTACTGATGTCCAGCTCAGAGGACAGGGGGTTGGCAGAAGTTTCTTATTTAAATTATCTGCAAATAACTTGCTTTGATCCATGCTTCCCCTTCAGAGCTGGCACATCAGGGCTATTTCTACCCCAAACATCGTTTTCTATTGATGATTGATTCAGTCTCAGGGTGGCCTTAGCGGGTGTTATCAAGGATCTTATCACCTTTAAACTTCTCCTTTGACTGATTATTGCTTCCTATTATTTTGTTTTAAAGATAATGTTCCCTGATCCATGTATTACTCCCCATCCCATTCTTCATTTCTGTTTCTGGTCTTATCCTGTCACACTTTTACATGTTGGGATGCTTTACATCCCTGAATTTTCTGTTCTGATTCTGAATGGCATTAACAGATAGCCTTTTCTGTTCTCTGTAAACTGTCACAAGGGTAAGAAGATCCATTTTGGAAAGTTCCCAGAAGATACCCTGTTTCCCTTGGATGAAGTGTGTCACATACACTATGATTAGCCAAGTGGCTTAGTAGTTTTTCTCAGAGCAACATTCTTGTCGTCTTTCCTCTAGTCTCCGTTCTACTCTTTTTCTTCCCAGAGTTTTCTTAGTCTGGTAGCTCCACCCATACTTCCTGACTTCCTTCTGTCCAATCAAGTAGGAGGGGCAAATATTTACAAAGTATAAGAGTGTAATCGCAAAGCTATATCTCATCAACATGACTGCAGAAATATGAGTGAGATTCTTATGGTTGATATAAACCAATCAAGATTTGTCCTCTTGGGTTTGGGTATGGGTTCCTCTTAAGAACATGACTATACTAAGAACCATGTAGATAATAGGGACTTTAGAAGAGTGAGACCATAGCATGCAAAACAAAGTAGGATGTAGCTTGGGCTTCATGATTACAATAGATGACTATTACATGAGGAATCTCAGTGACCAAACTGATGGGAGATCTTCTAAAATACAAATGTGGGCCAGAAAAAAATAGGTATACAACAGCTGTTTGTGCATTTCTGCTGAACTGAGATTGGGTTTCATGAATCACTGGATCATTTTAAATAATAGTGTTAAGTATACAGTTTTAAATCTTTATCATTCAGTCAATCACCATACCTGTGATATTCAAATATATGATAGGCAAATATAACCACATTCTAGTAAGATAAATCCAGATTTTGAGCTGACTTTTACTTATTTATTTATATATTATTATTATTTTTCATACTGAACCAGTTATCCCTCCCTCTCCTTCTCCTGCCCCCCAACTCACCCTCATCTACATCTTAGAGAGGATAAGGTCTCCCTTGAGGAGTCAACAAAGTCTGACATACCAAGTTGAGATAGGACTAAGGCCCCTCCCCAATATCAAGGCTAAAAAAGGTATCTCACCTGAGGGGATGAGCTCCAAGAAGTCAGTTTATGAATTTGAGATATGTCTGGTCCCTCTTCCAGTGGCCTCACAAACAGATCAAGCCAACAACTGTCACCAACATTCAGAGGGCCTAGTTGCCGATATAAGTTCCCCAGCTGTCATTCCTGAATCTGTAATCTTCCACTAGCTTGCAGAGCTGACATTTTTAAAACTAAATTATAAAATTATTCCTTTTAGATAAGAATTGTAAAGGATAAAGCCAAACTTTCTCTATTTGCAGATGATATAATAGTATATATAATTGACCCCCAAAATTCTACCAGGAAACTCTTACAGCTGAAAACACCTTTAGCAATATGGCAGGATACAAGATTAACTTAAAAAATCAATAGCTTTCCTATACACATATAATAATTGAACTGAAAAAGAAAGCAGGAAAACATCACCCTTTATAATATCTACAAATAACATCAAATATCTTGGGGTAATTCTAACCAAAAAAGTAAAGGACTTTAAGTCATTGAAAAAAGAAATATAAGAAGATATCAGAAAATGGAAGAATATCCCATACTCTTGGATAGGTAGGGTCAACAAAGTAATCTTATCGAAAGAAATCTACAGATTCAATAAAATCTATCAAAATCTGAACACAATTCTGCACAGACCTCAGAGGCACATATTCAACTTCATATGGAAAAAACACAAACCCGGGATCACCAAAACAATTCTGTTCAATAAAAGAACTTCTGGAGGTATCACCATCCCTGAATTCAAACTCTGCCATAGAGGTATAATAATAAAAACAACTTGGCATTAACAAAAACAGAAATGTGAATCAGTGTAATCTAAATGAATACCCTGACATTTATCAACACATCTATGAATACCTGATTTTTGACAAAGAAGACAAAAATATTATATAGAAAAAAAAAGTATTTTTAACAAATGGTGCTGGCATAACTGGATGATAGTATGTAGAAGAATGCAGGTAGATCCATATCTATCACGCTGCACAAGTGGATCAAAGACCTTAACATAAATTCAATTACACTGAACTTAATAGTAAAGAAAGGGGGACATATCCTTGAACACATTGGCACATGAAACTACTTTTAAATATAACACTAGTAGCATAGACACTGAGAGTAACATTTAATAAATGAGCCCTCCTGAAACCTAGAAACTTCTGTAAGGCAATGTGCCTAAGCCATAGAATGAACAGCATCAACTTAATATAAGTGTCTGAATCATTTTTGGGACCTGAGCAGTGGCAGGAAGCTAAGGGGTCTGGGGCTTCAGGTTTGTGGGTCTGGACCTTTGGCTGCCCGGGACCACAAACCTTAATGCAACAGAGCTACATAGAGAATTCTCAACAGAAGAATCTAAAATGTCAGAAAAACACTTACATAATTGCACAATATCCTTAGCCATCAGGAAAATATAAATCAAAATAACTCTGAGTTATCATCTTATACCTGTCAGAATAGCCAAGATAAAATACACTTGTGAAGAGGATGCGGAGTAACCAGAACACTCTTTCATTGCTGATGAGAATTAACTTGTACATCCACTTTGGAAATTAGTATGGTGGTTTCTCAGAAAACTGGGAATAAATGTACCTAATTGTGAGGATTTAATAAAAGCACAAGAAGTTTCAGAGATCTAACCACAGTTAGTCTAGGAGGATCAGAGAGTGGTGATTCACACCTTTAATTCCAGCACAGGGAGTATCCTGGGAGTGGTGACCTACCCTCTTACTCCAAACTGAGTTACAGGTCATCTTAGTTTACAGAAGGAATTCCAGGCTCCCAAGCAGACAGTGGTGGGGCCACGCCTTAACTTACCAAAAGAGTATTTAAGGCAGGCATAGAAAGACAGAAGGGAGGAAACCAAGAGAAGCCATGCTGAGGAAGCTGAAAGACAGCTGGGTAAGATCTGACTGTGGTGTTTACTCTCCCTAATATTTTTGACTTTCTTAGAGATCTATCCCTGAGTCTCATTTATTTGTGCAACACCTATTGATCCAGAAATACCACTCCTGGTTATATACCTAAAGGATACACATTCATACCCAATAATATTTGCTCAACTATATTCGTAGCAGCATTATTTATGATAGCTAGAACCTAGAAACAGTCTAGTTGCCCCTCAACTGAAGCATGAATTAAAAAAATATGTGGTACATTTACACAATAGAGTACTACTCTACATTTCAAAAAAATAACATCCTGAAATTTGTAGGCAAATGTATAGAACTAGAAGAAGAAGAAAAAAATCTTGAGTTAAGTAACAGATCCAGAAAGATAAAATGAAACTTCATTTATCAAGTGATGGAAGTAATTCAGAGATCCACAGCTAAGCACTAGTTTGCCCTCTAGGAAAAGGAGGAGAGATTATATGAGCAAAGGTGTCAAGATCATGATGAGGAGACCCACAGAGACAGCTACTGGGAGCTCACTGATTCTGGACTGACAGCTTGGAAACCTGCATGGGACTTAACTAGGCCCTCTGGATGTGAATGAAAGTCAGATGGTGTGGGAAGTTTGTGGGGTGTCTGGCATGGGTCCACAATTTATTCCTGGTGCATGAACTGGCTTTTGGAGTTGATTCGCTATAGAGGAACACCTTGCTCAGCCTTGATGCTTGGGGAAGTGGCTTGGTCCTGCCTCTACTGGATATGCCAGACTGTATTGACTCACCCTAGAAGTCCTTCCTCTCTCTGTGGAGTAGATGGGAAGATACGGTGGAGGGGAAGCTGGGAGAAGACTGGAAAGAGGGGAGGGAAGTACAACAGTGGTTTCCTTGTAAGAAAAGTAAGCTTTTAAATAAAAAAAAATTTCTTTCACAGTCCTGAAATTAAAACACAAATAATTACTCTAATTTCAAAGATTTGTAAGTTATTTTAACTACATGCTAATTTTAATTGACTTTATTTTTTATAAAATTTGATTAAAAACATTATTTAAGAAAAATCTATCTGTAAAACAAGAAGAACAATAACTTTTATGTCTGTTTAGAATGATTACATCAGCAAACCTAACAAAAACTTATATGCTGCCATAGCTAGCAGCTGCTATTATTCTCCATTTTTAACAGCTGATAAGGTATAGTGAGATGTAAGCATGGTGGAGTGAAATAAATCAGTACTGACTTATGGAAGAATCATCATTCATAAATTTCACATTCTGACCACTGCTGATTTCATAATGCTATTGACATATATTCATGGCTTTTCATTTTGAGGGCAGGAATGGCTACCACAGTTAAAACCTGAATGGTTTCTCACCCATGGACCCATCTGGCTTCTCACCCATGGACCCATCTGTTTTCTCACCCATGGACCCATCTGGTTTCTCACCCATGGACCCATCTAGTTTCTCACCCATGGACCCATCTGGTTTCTCACCCATGGACCCATCTGGTTTCTCACCCATGGACCCATCTGGTTTTTCACCTGTGGACCCATCTGGTTTCTCACCCATGGACCCATCTGGTGTCTCACCTGTGGACCCATCTGGTTTCTCACCCATGGACCCATCTGGTTTCTCACCCATGGACCCATCTGGTTTGTCACCTGTGCCTTTTCTGTATGCTGTGAATCTCAATCTTTAAATAAAGGAGCTGTTTTGGTCCTTCACAGGCACTGTAGAAAAGGTAGGCAGAGGAATCAGGATAGGTAGGAAAGGAAGGGCAGAGTCGGGCAGATCCAGTAAGCTGCCCAAGGAGCAACATGTAAGGAACACAGGTGAGCCACGAGCCACGTGGCAGACAGATTAATAGAATAGAAAAGGGTTGATTTAAGATGTAAAAGCTAGCTAGCAATGTGCCTGAGCCATAGGCCAAACAGCATGAACTTAATATAAGCATCTGAGTCATTTCTGGGGGGCTGAGCAACAGTGGCAGGCGGCTAAGGGGTCTGGTGCAGCAGGGTCTGGGCCTCTGGCTGCCTGGGATCAAGAAACCCCATTGCAACAGATAGCACCCAATGTGGGGCGAATATCAACTTAATGCCTGAGAATGTTTAAAAAAGGTTTTACAGAAACTGAGCAAAAGCAGCTTCCAAATTGTATATCCGAAGCGAGTCATTGTACAAAGAAAGTGTGGCGTCTGGGTCACATTCAAAATGGCAGACTGGTGACAGGCAGTGTAAGCTGCAACTAGGTCAGTTCCTGAAGTCTCACAAAAGACTTTATAGCACGTGATTGATTTAAGGTTTATGTTTACTTTGAATAAAGAGGAAACACAGTCAAATGGTTTCTTAGTAGCAGCATTTTCTTGGGTCTGCTCTGTTTGCTGGCCAGGAGCAGAGATGCAGTCCCTTTAAGAGAACTTACTGATTCAGCTTTATCTGTGAAAACTATGCAGCTCTTTAAGAGAGTGTATTTTAAAAGCTCTTCTGGTTGAAAGATGATTAAGGATTCACAATAAAACAGATTCAGATGAAAAAAAACCTGTAAACAGGTTACAATGTGTCTAAAAGGTACATAGGCTTCAGAGAGAAAAGAGAGAAGGTAGAAAAAGTCTTTAAAAAGAGAAATAGAGTAATCAAAATATAATAAGCCACATAAAGATGGAAAATAGACACAAAATCTGGATTTTTGTTGTTATTGTGTTTTCTTTTAATTTTTTAACTGTTAATGAGCTAACTGCAGAAAGACAATGGATTGCAAATGCAAAGGCTACTAAGTTAAACAAGAATATATATTTTAAAGGTATTTTGATTTTGAAATTTGTGTCTAAGGATTTATTGCTTTGGAAGAGTTCTGCTTTTGTTTCCACAAAAGATGAGAACTTGTGGATTGCTTTCAGGAAAATATGGTTTCATCAACCAAGACCCCCTGAAAAAAACCTCTGATGGGAAGAGATGGCCATATCAGCTTCAGGGATGCAGACGATGATCCAGTCTCAAGAACCCATGAGATTTTCAATGCCCCGTACTCAGCAGGAAGTAATAATGAAAAACTATGCCCTAATTCCTAAAATATTGTTTATAAATGTTTTTTCATTATAACTGGATATTGGTCATAGTTAATCTCTTTCTAAGAAGAAAAAAGGGAATATGCTATATGAATGATTTTTTTAAAATTAGATTATTAAATTTACTTAGATCAGGAAATCACCTGTTAATCTTAAAATGTTTTACATTGGTATAGATTTTAGCTTATTGATACAAACTTAAGGTCAATTCTCTTATGCTGTATATATTTTCCTACTCTTGTTTAAGATAAGATGTTTATGTAACTGATTTTAAATTGTAATGTATAATTAAGAAATTCATGTTAGTTAGATTTTTAGGTATACAAAGACATAATTCAATTAGATAGGTAATCTTCAAATACTTCTAAGACCTACAGAATATGGCATTTAAAATGTTTTAAGGGTTAGACTTTTCTAAACAGTGAGACAGGTCTGCTCCTGGCAGCACTAATTTACTTCAAGAGAAAAAATTGTCATCGAAGAAATTCCATATGGAGATTAGTTTCTTTGTGGCATCAGTTAGCCACTGGACATGAACCTGTTCTTATATTGACTGCTTGACAGTATGCTGTTTAAAGTGGACATGCAGGTTTCATAGGAAGGTGACCTCTGAACTTTGGCAGAACAAGCTGAGATGGTCATTCAGGTTCTGCTTTGCAGAGAAAACTGTCAGACATTCTTCAGGACTCGAGGAGAAGCAACTGATGAACTGTGCCAGACTGGGCAGAGCAGATTTCCTGCTTCACTGAAATGAAAAGAGACTCTGGGCCTGTAGGCTGACGATGGATGCCCCAACTTTATAAAGGAACTTTGGGTGACTGTTCAGGCAGATAGGTGTCATCTCTGTCCTTTCTAGGTTTTAGAAGTTGCTTGCACTTCTGGTTTACTTGGGTAAATATATCCTTCTGTGGTCTTTGATGAAGTTGAAGATTGGATAGTTATAGATACAGTTTTTCTTAGTCATTTGAAAGGTATATTGGATATAAAACTTAGATTCATAAGGATAAGGTGGATGATGGAGTATTTTCTTTAATTTTGTTAAATACAAATAGACTAGATATTGTAACTGTAATTTTTGCTTGATGGCTATTTTGTTATATATAATTTTGCTATGTTAAAATTGACACCTTCCTTTTTGATTAGACAGTAAGGGGGAAGTGATGTGGGAATACCTTTCTGCATGCTGTGAATCTCAATCTTTAAATAAAGGAGCTGTTTTGGCCCTTGACAGGTACCGTAGAAAAGGTAGGCAGAGGAATCAGGATAGGTAGGAAAGGAAGGGCAGAGTTGGGCAGATCCAGTAAGCTGCCCAAGGAGCAACATGTAAGGAACACAGGTGAGCCACGGGCCACGTGGCAGACAGATTAATAGAAAAGGGTTGATTTAAGATGTAAAAGCTAGCTAGCAATGTGCCTGAGCCATAGGCCAAATAGCATGAACTTAATATAAGCATCTGAGTCATTTCTGGGGGCCTGAGCAGCAGCAGTGGGTGGCTAAGGGATCTTGCATGGCAGGGTTTGGGCCTCTGGCTGCCTGGGACCAAGAAACTCCATTGCAACAGTGGACCCATCTGGTTTCTCACCTGTGGACCCATCTGGTTTCTCACCCATGGACCCATCTGGTTTCTCACCCGTGGACCCATCTGGTTTCTCACCCGTGGACCCATCTGGTTTCTCACCCATGGACCCATCTGGTTTCTCATCTGTGGGCCCATCTGGTTTCTCACCTGTGGACCCATCTGGTTTCTCACCCATGGACCCATCTGGTTTCTCACCCATGGACCCTTCTGGTTTCTCATCTGTGGGCCCATCTGGTTTCTCACCCATGGACCCTTCTGGTTTCTCACCCATGGACCCTTCTGGTTTCTTATCTGTGGACCCATCTGGTGTCTCACCTGTGGACCCATCTAGTTTGATAATTGTTTTTGACAAGTAACACTTACAGAAACTACTATTAACAGTTCTTGTACATCCACAAAATCTTTTGAAACTATTGTTTAGATCAACTTGAGTTGACATTTCTTGTCAACTAAAAGATTTACTCTTCTTTCTATTCTTTATCTGAAATTTATAAAAGTCATGCCTTAAGTAAATAAGGGTAGAATATAGAAGTGATGTAGGAATAACACTTTAGTGTGTCTTCTGGGAGAGCAGAGAACTTCATTATTCTGTTTGTTTGGCAAATTGATAATCTCTATGAATCATTCAAACAGTCAGCCACATTGACCGTTTAGACAACAGAAATGAATGATTCTCAATACACATGTGCATGTACCAACACATAAACATGCCCACACACTGTTAGACAGGTCAACTGCATTTTACATATGGAAATGTTAGTTTTGATCATGGGATAGTAAAGATGCCTAGGAATTTGCATAAAATCCTAAAACAAAACAACAGCAAAATCTGTTGTTTTTTATTGTTATTTTATGTGTGTAGAGTTCATTTGCACAAAAATGCTGTATCCATGTGTTAAACAGCCAGTTATTGACAAAACAGGGAATAGGGCATTCTGATTCTCCAGTGAAGTCAGCCATCAGTGTATCCAGCTTCTGATAGCTCATGAAGACCTTTAGAAGCAGTTAAGAGATCCAGTCCTCTCTCTAAGCCCCTCCTGTCCTATGGCAGATGGTTCTGAAACCGGGTTACCTCTGTTAAAAACCATAGATGCTCAGTGGGATGGAAACTCTCTCCTGTTGTTTCTCTCCCTGTGTTTTATTTTCATTCATATTTAATGTAGACTCAGCCTCACTACCTTTTTGTGTTGCATTTATTTTGACATTCTTATAGATAAACCAAAACCTGCTTTAAAACTAGATACACATTTTTCACTTTGGAGTATTTCTCAGCAACTATTTTGTTAATGTAAAATAGAGTAAGTACTGTAGTTATATTTGGAGGCTTTATCTGAGGCAACATTCCAAGTAAATTGGGCTAATAAGTAGTTAATATTTGCAAGTGTGTGCTATGTTTGTACAACTGTGTGTGCAGGTTTATACAAGCATATAAGTGTGTATGTACATGTATGAGCATTTGTGCTTATGTAGAAGTCAGAGGATGACACTAGTTCTCCCCCTTGGTTACTCTCCACCTCACTTTTGTAATTGTAAAATTTACAAAATTTATTTGTGACAATTTTATATATGTATATACGACATCAGTTTTCCTCTCCCCTATGAGACCTTATTTTCATTCATTCATTTATTCATTCATTCATTAATTTTGGGGTTTTTTTGAATTTTTAATTCAGGGTTTCTCTGTATTTTCAGTGGATGACCTGAAAATTATTCTGTAGACCATGCTGCCTCTACCTTCTGAGTGCTGGGATTGAAGGTGTGCACCACCACCACTCGGCTCTGACAAGCTACAAGTTGTTTTCCCACATTAATGCCCTTTTTTTTTCTTTTTCCTTTTCTTTTGTTACTTTCTGAGTTTAACAATGCTATCAAGGTTTTGAACTGTCCACTGAGTCCTGATGAGATCACCAGTGTGTACACAATTGCCACTGCCTCTAGAATGCACCAGTAGGCAATTGTTCAGCCAATGGGTCAATAGCGTTCATCCTCTCCCAAATATGATTGATTACTGACAGACCTAGACTTGCGTAGGACCATTACAGGTAACTGCAACTGTTGTGAGATGGTGTTTAAACTACAATGTCATACACGGTACCATGCCTAGTGAAGAGCCATAGTAATTAATGTTTGTTGAAAATGAAGAATCAGTCTCCATCAGGGACAGGCTCCCACACAGGTTTTTATATCCCAAAGTAGTCAACACTGAACACCCAGACCCAAACACAGACACACGCAAAGCTAAATGGACTCTGTAGGTTATACACACATGTGTGCATATATGTGCATGTAGTACTTAAAGAAGATACAAACTTAAGAGGAAGAAACATAGGAAATGGGGAAAGAAAGATGTGAGTGATATATATATGCAGTGCTCATGCCAAAAAATTAAAAATATTAAATTAAAAGAATATTGAATAAAAATTATATGTAGATGTTTTAAAAGAGAGTTACACAATATAAAAGGTACCAAATGTGAACAGGAACTTATCCATAAAAATCATATAAGAGCAGTAAGTGCAGTACACTGAGAATAACTCACAAAAACACACATGAAAATTAAGAGCAAAATCAGATAACCAACACCATCTCAAACCAACGTTCTTGAAAATAATTGACTAATGTCAAGGATTGTGGAAAGGGTAGAGAGTGTCTCTCAGAGATCATTTACAGAATAATGTAAGTTGTCTTCCATGTCTAAGAGTGCTGTTTTGCAATACTAAATATAACATCATGTTTACATATTCAAGTATTTTCATCTTGATTATAATGAAGAGAAATCTGACTAATTTCACTAGAAAATATAAAGTAGTATGCATTTTAGCACTGTGGATAATGCCAATATCTTAGAATAATTTAAATTCTCATCATAGAGCTAGAGAAATGGCTGAGCATTAACATTTACTCCTCATACAGAACCTCTAACTCCAGCCCTAAGGGATCTAATATACTGTGGTCATGTCCATGAATGTTGTAGTAAGGTTTCTTGGTCCCAGGCGGCCAGAGGCCCAGACCCCCAGTCCTGCCACGCCAGACCCATAGCCACCTGCCTCTGCTGCTCAGACCCCCAGAAATGACTCAGACGCTTATATTAACTTCATGCTGTTTGGCCTATGGCTCAGGCACATTGCTAGCTACCTTTTACATCTTAAATCAACCCATTTCTATTAATCTGTCTGCCATGTGGCCTGTGGCTCACCTGTGTTCCTTACATGTTGCTCCTTGGGTGGCTTTCTCGATCTGCCTGACTCCGCCCTGCTTCTCCTACCTATGCTCTGATTTCTCCTCCTACTTCTTCTATGGTGCCCGTCATGGCCCAAAACAGCTCTTTTATTTAGAGATTGATATTCACAGCATATAAAAAGGCATTCCCACATCACATGAACACCTGTACATTATTAGACACACATAAAGAGGGTGAGAGAAGGAGGAGGGGTGTTGTTAAAATCTCTTCAGTCACATGGACAATGAAAGAGTCCGCACTTTTGTAGAGAGGATTAGAATGTCTGAAGGTGTTTGTTTTGAAATAGTGGTTTGCTGGAGATGCCCATGAAGACATGAGAAGAACAGCTGAAAGGAAGTGGTGGAAAGGTGAGGAGCAGCCCCAGTATCTGTTCATCACTATCTGTATGGATTAAATAACCTTCCCAGTTAAAACGTGGAGACTACAAAGGGATTTTAAAAGTAGACAGCAGGATAAACAAAACCCAAGCCAAACAAAACCAACCAAAATCGGTTACAACCCAAATCAGTTATATGCTAAATTATGTGAACTATGGGTTAAACACAGAGCAGATTTGGCACTAATTTTTAAAACTATTTTCCAGAAAGATTTTGTTGTTATTCACCTTAGTAGAAGCCAAACATACTTCACTTAATAGTCTTTGTGTGCCCTAGTTTTTAAAGTACTTGTTTAAGCCTCTTGAGAGTTTTTGCATTGATATTTCTTACTGACTTTTAGGAGTTGTAATTGTTTCATATGAGCTCGTGGTTAGTCCCAGGTGTCAAAGACGGATTCATACCTTCACTTGTCATTTGCTCTTTGCCTTTTACCTGCTAAAATACATCACTGCCATCTTATTTATTGCAATGTGTTATGTCTCATATATTAGCTTATTCAGTAATTGCAACGGACCTTTTGGAATATTATTTGCATTTTTCTAAAGCCGTGGCAACCAGCACTCTAGTCTAGTTTTATATCTAACAGCAGTGCTTGAAAGAGTTCTTAGACTTCTATTCTTGATATCCTTAATTGAGCATAGGTTAAAAGTTATATACATTTACAAATTGTGTCAAGACATACAAGTTCATTCCTCACCAAACACCTAGAGTGGACCAACAATGTGCAATCCCACTTCCTGTCCTGACCCTGTGTATATAAGAACCTCATTTAATGAACTGTTGTCATAGGCAGAATTTTTAATAAATCCCTGTTATATAACTTTAAGCCAAATAATATAGGCCATGAAAATATGTTATGGATATAACTCATAAATAGTTAGAAATAAACAAAGCCTTTCTCTGGTATCAGAAGCACTTCCAAGTGTTGTCAAGCTCTTTGGTATGTATTAACTTCCTTGTGTGTCAAGTAGTTCCTTTCCCTTTGCATGCCATACTCTAAGAAAAGATTAATATTAAGTGTGCATAACAAAGATGCACACTAGATAAATAGATAGGCTTACATTTTATTGAAATCTGTACTTTTCTCTGTGTCTGAAATGAGTCTTAATTTAAAAGAATATTAAATCAAAACTATTAATGATCAATTATTCTCTTGACAGCAGCATACTTTATTGGACATCAGTAAATGATATCCTCAAAGGCAATTGTCAACTGGTATTTTTTAATGAATTAGCTTTAACTTTTTTAAATATCAGCTATTTACATGTGCCTACTCACCATGGCTTTTCTTACCCATTAAAATTATGCACTATTCACTGAATCTACCACTTTATCATTAAGAATATACCCTTGTACATAGTTACACGTAGATATACCTTTTTCCATATGATTATATACTTTATGGAGATCTGTTTTCTATGATAAGGAGATACATGAACTTCAAGTCATAAGAGTTAATACTCCTTAACTCCTTGCTTTTTTGACAGGAATATATTAATGAACAATGAAATCAAACATGGTCATATCAAGCTGTTAGAGTATGACAGTATTTCATAAGATAAAAGAAGGTTTACATAGGTATCCATGTGTTTAAGTGGGTATAGTTATGTGCCACTGACTGGGTGGTTTAAAAATAACAGAAATTGATTTCTCACTGTTTAAGAGCCTAAAACTAAGGTTCTGGCTAGGGACTTTTCCAGTTGAAGACTGCCAACTTCTCTTTGTAACCTTGCATGACAAACAGATCCAACCTTCCCCTAAAGCTTTATTTTTTAATGTTGTCTCAGGTGAAGGTAAAATTTCCTTTTTTAAAAATTTAATTTATTTCTTTTTCATTAAAAAATGTTATCTCCATCAATGTATACCCCTGCTCCCCCTCCCATCCCCCTTCCAATCCCTCCCAACCAGAACTCAGCCTCACCCCTCTCCCTCTCCAATCACCCATCCCCTCCCCCAAAATGGCAAAAGTCCCAAGGTGGGCCTGCTCAGCCCAGCATATGTACTTCAGGCAAGTCATTTAAATATGTGAATTTGGAAGTGATCATTAAGTCTACAAAAAAAAAAATCACTCATGAATTCAGGTATTCTACTAACCTATTTTTCTAATGTGTACTGAATACATCTGAGATATGTAAGAATCTGATTATAAAATTTTTTAAAAGTATATAATTTTATAATTTTCCTTTTATTTAACATGGCACATTTTTTTCATGAGATTCTATGTGATATTCTTATATGGTCATCATTCTAATGATACCATGTGTATGACATACACATGTATGCATGTAAATATCTATCTATCTCTCTGTCTGTCCATCCATCCATCCATCCATCCATCCATCCATCCACCTGTCTGTCTATCTAACTATCTGTCTATCTATGTTCCACAAATGTAAAGTCCACATTTTGGAGGAAACATGCTGTAGTTGCTGTTCTTCCTCTACTTTACACTCTGTTCTCCAACTCCTTCTGTTGCCTTCTTCCTCCAACATCCTTTCTGCTTCCTACTTTCATGCTATATACATGTATATGTTTCCATATGTATTTAAATATTGAGTCTATAGATGAGAGAAAATGTGCAGGATTTGTATTTCTGAGTTCAGGTTATAATCTTCAGTCATGTACGTTTATTTAATGGATGATATAACTGCATTCCTCTACATAATGAACAACAATTCTATTGTGAGTATGTATTATTTTTACTTATTAAATTTAATTATTATTTCAGCCATGTTGGGTGCACGAGTTGACTCTCTACCTCAAAGAGAGACAGTAGAGTGTTAAGGTCATATATAGAGTGTAGTTCATATATTTCAGAAATCTTGAGGAGGGAAGCTGATAAAAATATTGATAGTGCCTGTATTGATGAGATGAGGTGCAATCTGAGCTGCAGAAGATATAGGTAAAGTTTCTGGCTGATGTCTTAAAGTCGGGGTGCTGGGCAAGAATTGAGTTGTAAAGTTGAGTGCAGAGGAAAGTGCAGGACCAGGTGCCAATGAATTAATTGGGGAATAGATGAGCAGCAGGTCCTGATGAGCCAACACAATGGGCAAATGATATAAGTAGAATAGATCAATAGCAGAGATTAAGCTATCTAAACCATCTAAGATAGTCTGGAATCTTCTGCCTGTCAGCACCATGACAATGGGTGCTTAATGGGGCTGTTGCCACAGAAATTTTGATTGCTCATGTTTTTACATGGGGTCCAGGTGAGAAAGTTATACCCATTCCTCAATCATAAATGTCTGATAAATCCTAGGGCCTGGTTTTCTTGATATAATTTTATCACAGGTATGTGTTCCCCCAATCTCAATTCACCCTATAAATTTAAAGGTTGACACTTTTCTGTCCTTAGGAATAATTTAGTAGTATGTGTTGTTTGGCTATTGTTGAATAAACAGTTCCCTTCCCACATCTGGACAGATATAGCATCATCAACAATCCTCAAAGTGATATAAAAATTTGCTTGTAAAATGGAAAATCTCAGAGCAAAGGACAGTCCAGAAAAATGAGTGTTGTACAAGATGGAATAACACAAAAGGCCAGAGTGAGATATTAACAAAAACTACCCCAACATACAGCCTTCTGTCTTTTGGAAGAAAGGTTTATTGATTTGTGTAACAGGAACTGACTCTGTTCATTCAGATAGGCACCATCTTTCTCTGAGATTGCTGCATAGAGTCTCTTAGCAAACATTTCCTGTTTCTTCACAAATGGCTGTTCTTTTTTCACTGAGCATGGGTTGGCTTTTCCCTAAAGTCTGCTGTCCCCAGATTTCTGTTGTTTCCTGTTCTCATAGGAGTGATCAGAGTCTCTGTCTCCTCTGTGCACACAGGAGTAACCAGAGTTGTTGTGGAATTGACTTGGATGGACTCTGGAAGTATGCCTTCACTTTTCAGTACCAGCCATAAAAACATGCAGGGCACAAAACTCTTCTTTGGCAGTCTTTTGTTCAGCCTCTCTGTTTACACTTTCAGCTTAATTTTAGAAATTTTTAGAAATGGTGATCACATTCTTTATACTTGGCTTGACAGAAATATAGATAAAATAGTTTGTTAATACCACATTATTTATGACCGTCATAAACTCACTTAAATTGTAGCTTGATCCAGTTTGTGAATCAATCCAAAGATCATATATATTGCTTCAAAGTACACTATCTACTTCAAATAAAACTATAATTTGGCAATCCTTGCTGGTAAATGTACTAAAAAGCTAGTTAGGGGAAGGGAAGGTTTTGTGTATTTCAGCAACAAAGAAAACAAAATGTGTTTGTCTAACTCTCTCATCTTGCTTGAATCGTTGAGATAGACTGAGTTCACTGGTACTCTTGTAAAAATGGTAAAACTTTAAATATCTATAAAAAATCTTATGATTGACTTGCATACTTTAAAATAAGATCACTAGAATTCAGATGAGTTTACCTTTTACATAATACAGAGTATGTCATAGTGCATTATGTTCTTTGTAAGAAATAACATGTTTTTACAAGACATGTAACTTTTAAAATAATTTAAAACCACAGTATTCTGTTTGAGCAAGGATGGCATATCTAAGTGAACTATGATGTTTGGCTTTATGCCATCTATGCATTGCTTCATTATTAATGTGCCAGTATAGCTTGCGTGTTTAGTTTACTTAGTCTCAGTGGCATGTTGCATGCAACTTTTATTTGAGATTATTATTCTTTTAGTCTCAGTAATAATGCATCATAACATTGGGACTTGTTTTTGAAAATCTTGTGCAAGAGACAGACAAATATCACAGCTGAATAGCTGCATCTGGTCCCATGTTTATAATAGAAATACCTAGGAAAATTGTTCATGATAATGGTCCTACTTTAACAAATGACAGAGAGAGCTAGGGTGCCATGCAATTCTCTGTTAGCTTTGGATGACTTGGTGGAGGGATATAACTGCTAAGAAGTGTCATAAGTACTTTAGCAGGAGCAAGAAAAGGGACTGTTGGTAAAGCTTTACATAACTGGTTCAGGGTCAAAACAACAACACACACCCCCATTATCTGTTTACCTCGCTACCCACCTATGGTCTAATTAGTCTATTTACCATCTATCTGTCTGTACAATGTGTCATGGCACAGGCATTTTCCTCATATTTTGTAGGCAAAGTATTCAACAAAGAGAAACATGTTTATCTGCCTTTGAAGAATATGACCAAAAGCTTGCATAATTCAAACGTAGGTATAGTCACAGCATCACCATGGGTCATTATAGTTAAGGATATTTGGCATACAGACCTGAGCAAGATTGCTTGGGGAATCTTGAAACCAATGGAAATGCTGCTTCGTGCTAAAAATCTGATGATGCCTTGTCTTTGGAGAAGGACTTTTACTAGAAGCTGCTCGGGATCAATGAGGAGACTTAGGAAGATTCAAAATCTAAATTCTGCTTTTTTGCTTTATCTAACGGATGCGATGGTGGACATTCTCTTTACCTTGGAAAGTCAATTTGGTATTCAGAAGCCAGTGCATATTCATCTTCCCCCTCTTAGAGAGCACATTATGAGCTCTAATTCTAGATCTAGTTGTAATGGTATTTATTTTTATTGCTCCCAGCTTTTGTTTTTCCTCTCCATGGATTCTACATTACTCCGTAATGACTTTTCTTGTAACCCACCTTTTAGAGAGGATGCACATTCTTTGACATAGTGAAGTCTACTGTAAATTATTTTACTTCAATGACTAATGACCATCTTAGAGACTAGGAAGATATCGAGAGCTTAGGGCTGGAGGCAGCTGATCTTTTGGGATAACAAATCTAAAAACCGCCAAAGATAGGAAGAGCAGTCTTATGCACCGATGATTACAGAAGTCATGAGCAGCAAGTCTGATTTACTGCTTTGAGATGAGAGTTTTAAAAGTAATAGAAGTAAACATAGAACTATAGGCGAGCAAGGAATGCCTAGAGCAGAAGAAACAGTATTCCCTAGTGATTAGCCTCCAAATTGGTTTCCAACATCAAATAGTCAGCTCTAAAACATATACATTCAGTAGCACTAAATGAACTGAGAAGGTTGTGTTTATACATTTATGAACATGCACACACATGCACACAACACACACAAACACACATACATAAACACACACGCACATATACATACACACACACAGATACACATGCACACCAATAACAATTTAACAAGAGGGAGCAAGATGCACAGGAAAGAAATTAGAAGGAAGAAAAAGAATGTGTAATGATGTAATACTTAATTTGCAAAATTAAAATAACAAGTACATATAATTAATAACAGTGAAAGATTAAAAATATAAGTAGTGGAAATCCAGATAACATGACTGAAGTATTCTGAGAGAGCTGAATTACGTCTCTCAAAGCAAAGCTGGTTCATGGTATAAATCCCAAGACTGCAGATCAGAAATGAAAGAGAGAAATAGGCCTGCCCATGATTCTGAAAACATTCTATTTTCTGTCTTGTTTAACAATTTTTGTACCTATTAACATGCTATATATGACTGTATAGATCAGGAAATTAAGGCTGTTTGTTAGCTTATTTGTTTGGACTTGCTTGTTTTGATTTTGTAAGTTTTTGTTGATTTTTATGTCTTGAGAAAGGCACTATTCAATTCAGGCTGACCTGAACTTAATAAGTAGCCCAAGCCAGCCTTTAATTTATAATCCCCTTGCCACTGTCTCATTAGTGCTGGGATTACAGACTTGTATGACCATTCTCAGCAGTAGGCACTGGGTTTCGGTATTTTTTTTAAGTTTAGCTGATTTAAATGTAGTTATAAATCCAAGTGCGTATTAGCTACTACATCAGACTAAGAAGTTATATTTCTTGCCCCTTCATGAAACTAAAATTTGGCATGGAAGAAAAATGTAGAATAATATCATGTACTGTAAACTGTTACATTTAAAATTGCATATACAAATTATAAGAATTCAAGAAAAGAAATATCTGAAAAAAATAAATGGATTCAAAAATTGTTTTCTTGTTAGGCCTTGAACTCACAGAAATACAGAAAGATCTCTGTCTCTTGAGTGATTGGATTAAAGGTGTAAGTCATCGCTTTACCATCCATGTGCCAGGATTAAAGGCATGATTTACCACTCTCTGATCCTCATGGCTTAACTGTGGGTGATTCTCTGATATTCCAAGCTGCTTTTATTAAATATAAGATATTCACCAATCATACTTTATCTTTCAATAACCTTCCCCTTGACATAGCATTTCAATTAACATATAAATAAGACTTTGACAACATGAAAACCTCTTCAATTAAAAGTTTTATTTACCAAAGACATACTGTTAGAAATGTTTTTATTAAGACATAACTTACATATGATAGAGTTTAATTATTTAATGTACAAATCAAAGCTTGTAGAATATTTACAGATTTAAGTGAACATCATTGTAACCTAATTTTAGGACAGATTCATTATCCTAAAAACAAATAAATAAATCTTATTCTTATTCACAGCAGCTTTCTGTTCTCTTATAGTCTGCCTTATCTCTGGAGATATGCCTATCTGGACAATTCTTCACGTTTTGTCTTCTCTATGAACCTCTTTGCAGGTGGTCCTCATTTCAGATGCTTCTGAGGCTTCAGACACAGGAATGTTCTGTGGTTTGTGATTAGTCAGGAGAGGCTTCTTGTCTTCTCTTCTCAAAAGTCCTCTTTTATAGAGTAATCATGGCAGTTCAGAGTCTTCCCCAGTGTCTTACAGTTGATAGATTCTTTTAGCTTTTACCTGCCTTCTTCTTCCCTGGTGTATGAAACCTGGATTTCAGAGACATGTACTTGAACATGAGTTAGAGAACATATGTCAAATGGTGGCAAATAGCCACCATTCACAACTCTCTTCTTTTAAGAGGAACATCTGGCCCATTCTTTCCTTACTAGGGTTATCGTGTAGAAAACACACATAATGGGCCATTTTGAAGGTCAACTTCACAGTGTCAAGATGCATAAAAGAGACAAACCTTCTGGTCATACTCGTGAGGGAGTTTTCAAACTGTTTTCATTTTGGTGGGACCCTGTGCTTAATAAGAGCCAGGAGTTAGAGGAAGTACCAGCATTTACCTATGCTTTCTGTCTGAATGAAATCCAATCATCTTTCTCACATGCCTGCCCCTATATACTCCCTGCCACAATGGACTATAACTTCAAATTGAGGACCAAAATAAAACTATCTATCTTTAAGTTAACTTTATAAGGTATATTTTGTCAAAGCAATGAGAAAAATAAATAACAGGTCATATCAGTTCATCATAGAAATGAATTTACAGAATGTCAGCTTTCCCTCTTTGTCACAAATTTCCAAACATTTTAGAATAATAGATCCACATAGTATGATGTGAGAGTCTGATTAGGCACCTACCAGTGTCACTGATGGTACTTTATCAACTGGGGACCATCTATCCTCACCTCTACCTTCTCCTCCCCATATTATGACCACTGTGCAATTCTGAAATTCCTTGGCCCTGAAATAGTAATGTAGAGTTCTTTAGAAATATCAAATCCCATGTTTTATATATGCAATTTCTATAAATATTATTTAAAATAGTATTAGGCAAATTCAAGTCCTTATGTAGAAAGTTTGTCCAGACACAAGTGGCTAGGCTCTGTCAAGAATAGTTAGAAAAGTAAGCTTCAGTTGAATATTAAGTTAAGTGTTTTCCATCAAAGAGTGCTGTATGAACCAAAAGGCAGAATGGTTAGTAAATATTACTTGTGATGTCACCTGAGACATATATGTAACCAAGGGTCCTTACTGTGGCATACAATACACAGCAATCAAGGACAAACTACTACTTATTCATGCTACTGACACTTTGGGGAAGGGGTGAAGATTTTTGGATTTCTTGTAAATCATTTCAAGTTAATATTTTAAGAAAGCATTATAAAATCTCCTATAGATCAACTTTTATGGCAGGGAAAATCTTTCTGCTTTTGCCGTGTGTGGATGTAGTTTTATTTCTGAGCTAGAGTTTCTTTGGACCTTAAGTGGTTAATTTCCACCCATAATTCTTCATAAGTGTTTGGTTTGTTTGTTTTGCTTTGCTTTGCTTTTGTCTTTGATGCTGGTGTGTGGATGTCTGTGACCAGCATCCAAATCTGAATGCCTGTGGAGAAGAGCAGCTCAAACATCAGAACCATTCCAGGCTGGGTCTCTGGAAGTGGGGGGTGGGGAGATTAATGTATCTTCAGGTGAGATATATTAATTTCTCTGTTGCAGAAACTTAAAGCTTACCAAATTCATGCTCTGTTATGATTGTGTTCTTCATTTCATTCTCCCTCTAATGGTATACAGAATGCCAATTCACTACAGAATTCACAGGTGTTCTTTTATTGCAGCAATTTTTATTTGTGATATATCATACAAAGTATTAATATTTATTAAAGGACCTTTTAACACTCATGGATACAATCAGAACCCACATTGGGCACCAGCTATTGCAATAATTTTTATTTATAGTATATCATACAAAATATTAATATTTGTTAAAAGATATTCTAACACTCACAGATAAAAGTTGGACCTTAATATAATTTTTAAAGATAAAAATGTTATTATGAGTAGGTTGCTGCTCCATTATCCAAGAAAACAAGAACAAAACAGAGCTGCTCAAGATCCCAATAGCCTCTTCAACAGGGCTAGCCACACCCTGTTCAATCTCCCAAAACTCTAGAGACACGCCTCTAATCCTTGTCAGCTAACACCTAAATTTCATCACACTCTTTGAAGGGCATATTCTTTAAAAGAGGTTAAAATCAAATCCCATTCTTTGAGCCATTAATTATTCCTTAATTATTTGAGTCATTAATTATTTTACAATTGTTTATTGGGTAACCAGGAACAAGTGGGAGCAATAATGTGGAGTTTCACCAGCAGGGAACAGACACATTATCCACCAACCTTGAGGTCACATGCTGCTAATATGAGAATGAGAACATTCTGTAACCCTTCAGGGTGTCTGGGTGGTCATATAATGAAATGCCTATGGTTCTGATACATACAGTCTTTAAATTTTCTTTTTTATAGTTGGGGAGTCATATGTGTTTTCATGTTTTAAGCTCTTAATAACCCAGTGGCTGTATGTGAAACAAAGTACCAATTACTATTATGCCAAGCTCAGGGGACTCATTCATGCCCAACTAGGCTCTGTAGACAAAACAAAACTTTATGATTTTGATAAAAACTTCCAGAGGTAAATATACAAACTTTCTGAGGAACAATCACAGCATGGCTTTGTATGAAATAAGCAAGAAGGCTCAGTGGAAGACACTATAGGTGTCAGGGAGAGAAAAAGTATAATGCAATAGGTAACACTTGACTTAAAAGCTGAAGGGCAGATAGGTATGTGATATTCCAGGTGTCAAATAACACACAAGGAAGAGAACCTGGCGAAATATCTCTGTGGAGAAAAACACACACACATACATACTTTCCAAAGGCTTTCTATTTTCCTTCCTCTTTGCTCTTTTAGACCTTGAAATATAGGCCTAGAAATGAAAGAGCCTCTTTACTTTTTATTTTCTTTTATGCTTTTGTGTGAAATGATGTATGTGTGCTGCCAAATGGAGTTTGTGCTCTAAATTTCCTAATCCATTAATCTTCAGGTGTTTTTCACATTTTCCGACTGAGTGACTACAGTAGAACCACTGACCCCTCAAAAGGTTGGCAAGCCAGAGAGAAGACAGTGGCAGACTCCATTAATACTGCACATATATAGGAAGACATGATCACTTTGAATGATTCCTAGGAAATTGGTGGGAGTAGTACCTACTGAATGCCCCTCACCTATTAGTTTAGCATCAAAACAGCTTTAATCTATAGATAATGGAAGAGATGACTTCTTAAAATTACATCTGTGCCCTGGTGATGTGCTCCTCCACACCAGCCTGCTTGAGTGCTGATTCACTGCAATTGTGGCTTCTTGCCTGAAACATAATTTCTATTGTGCTATGCCTTCCAGATGAGTTTTTGCCAGAATTCAGATGGCTCTGGTAACATCCTGCTCACTGAATTTTGCTTTATTTGTTCTTCCTATTGAGTATGATTAAAGTTTCCTGCTCTTTGTAGTATCCATTTCTTTCTGTTTCAGGAAAAAAGCTTACTTAGATAGACTAAGTTAGCTTATACTGATTTTCCAAGTGGTATTTTCCTTGTATGTTCCCTTATTGTTGGAGATCTTGTAGGAGGATTCCATCTCTTGAGCAGATACCAGCAGCAACACTCTCACTAATTGACTGACAGCTTTTGCCTTTTAGAAATATTAAACATTTGTCAGGCACTGCTTTCTGTTCATTAATTGTCCCTGTAAATGCTGAGGAGACCAGTAATAGCTCTATCTTGTAGACTAAGACCTGGGAACCCAAAGAGAACAAAGACATTCATAATTCACAGAGTTAGTAGACAGCAGAGCTCTGCTGCTCTGCCAATGCCCTGTGGGATTATACTTTCATACATTGTAAATATTTGCCATGAAAGTATTGGTTTGATAAAATGCTGATTCGTCAAATAACTAAACAGGAGATAGAGGTGGGGAAACCAGACTAAGAAAATGCTGGGAAACAGAAGAGCAGAGCAGTGATGTTGGTCAGACGCAGAGGGAAGAAGATGAGAATGTTTCTCTGAGAAAAGGAATCAAGTCATAGTCCCACCATTATGTTCTAAACCTATCACTGAGACTCAAGAACTTTATAAAAATAATTATCCTTATTGCTCACCAACTCCACAAAAAAAACTCTTACCTCACAATTGAGTATGAGAAAACAGAGCTTTATAAAGACACACAGGAGGCCACTGCCCAAGACGTGCTTCAATTGTTCATACCTCTAATCTCAAAGTGTTGGATTCTGTCCAGTATGCTGACAATCTGTGGTCAAGGATGAAATTCTCAATCTTTCTTTCCTCTCCCTGAGTGACCTTATTTCAACCCATGGCTTTAATTACTTTACCTATAATTCCGCTCCAATTTGTTCCCTGAGTCCACTCCTGTTCTCAGGATCAATACATGGTTTTTGGTTTTTACATTTTGTTTTTGTTTTTCAGATATGGAGGGTAAACATTTTAAGGTTTTTAAGACTATGTCATCTCCATTGGATGAGAGCTTTGAGGGCAGCCTTGAGGCTTGCACATCCTTGAATCTCTTAACCGCTGGGACTATGTCTTCCAAGCAGCTCCCTAGAATCACTTGCAGATCGCTGAGGAGAGCACGCATGCTTTGCCTTGAGAGGATGAGACAGAACATTTTCCTCTTAGAAATCTTTTCCAGTCTGGCTTTTAAAGGTAGGACCCAGCTTAGTATAACTGAAGAAAATATTCTCACAATCTTGATCTTTCCAAGAGAACATGTAAAAGTACAACCACCATGGTTGGTATTAACTTTGATGCTTTTGTCAACTGCTACAGCATTTGAAGTCAGGTATCACATAGTATCATCTTCTTTTTTGGTAGTCCAGAACCACAATATCCTTCTGCATTCATTTAGTCTCAGTTTCCTTCTTCGTAAGTATATTTTATTAATCATAAATTATAAATCAACCTAAAGATCCTGGCATTGTGAAGAATAAATAAGACCAGCTCATAAATGATGCAGTGTTTCCTTCTGTTAGTTATTGAGCTAACAGCAGTCATCATATTTCTCTTGTTCCTATTATCTAGATATAAGATTCACAAGCACTGTGCCAAGATAGTGGCACTGCATGGAGTTTGAAGGGCCACTTAATGCACTTTCTCAGTTCGTGAAAGTGATGGAAATGTCACTTGGATGAAAGTTGACTCTGACGTTTCCATCGCTTTCACAAGCTGAGAAAGTTGGAATCATCAGTCAAAGACAGCTCACTGATTTTAGAGTGGTAAAAGGACTGGGTACAGTGGGAGGGGTCCTAAGGCAGTGGGAGGGACTAGGGACAGTGGGGGTCCCTGAGGCAGTGTGTGTGGGGGTGTTATGGGACAATGAGAGGGGCTCTGGGCAGTGGGAGGGGCTATGAGACAGTGGGAGGGGCTCTGGAGGTGTGAGGGGCCCTGGATGGGGCCCTGAGGCAGAGGGAGGAGCTATAGGATAGTGAGAGGAGCTATGAGTCAGTGGGTGGGGCTCTGGGATGGTGAAAGGGGCTCTGGGGCATTGTGTTGGGAAGGAGTCCTTACTTGGATAGTTATCCGCTAGTTAAAACAATGTATCAAATAGAACAGAAAATACTCTGAATTATCTTTGGATAGTTAAAAATTTTAAATGTGACAGTCTTTTAGAAGCTGGGCGCAGAGAGGAAAAAAGCAAAAGTCACCTCTCTATCTGCGGTAAAACCTTCATAGGCTTCCTTTGCTCTGCAGTAGTTTCCACCTTAGAAAACTAAGTTATTTTGTTCCATTGAACAGGTAGACATGTTGAATTTCTGGTTATTAGGCATGTTTTCTTCCTCTCAGTCCCTAGAGCCAATGTGGTTCTTGGTATGCATTATACCCCAAGTAAGATGAGTTTGAAGAAATATTAAAAGAACTCACCACAAGATTGGTAGTGGTGGGAATTCAGTAGCTGAAGAGCTGACCTTATGCCTTTATCTACAGTAGTAATTTCATTAGTCAAGTCTAATTTATGTCAAAGAAGAGTGACCACATCAGCACCTTCATTATCAGGACATCAAATCTAAAAGGATGTTGATGAAGTTTAGGCAGGTTTCCTTGGCAATCTGAAGGGGCAAAATGATAGTTAAATTAATACCTTCACATTGATAATCACTTGGTCCAAAACTGGATTTAGAAATGTTATAATTTCTTTGAGGTCGTACTCCTAAAATCTAGTTCTATATAACTAAATTCTCTTCCGATTTTACAGTGCAAAAAGTTATCTGGGACTTTACTAAAAGCCAAAATCTGATCCCACTGGTATATTGTAGGACTCACAACTCTATTTTATACAAGCTCCAGATGAATCTTCCAGGTTGATGGAACCCGATTCTGAACAATGAGCACTCTGCCTTTGCTCACCCATCTCAAGATCTTTATTTGTAAAACGCAGGTGGGACTGCTCTTGTGTCTCTGTGTCCATCACATCAAGGCTGAAGATCATGAGCATCCTTTCAGAAAATAACTCCCAGGAGCCTGCAAGTCAGTGGAGCTATTTGCATTGGTTTGGAGAGAGCTGCAGAATTAGGATAACTGACAACTTCTACATTGAACAAGGAGTTTTCTTCCTGTTTCTAGTTTAGTCCTGTCTATATAATTGTTTGTCATAGAGCATATTTCTTATGGGAATAGAGTTGTTGGGAAACCATAAGGCACCTTTCAATTCTTGCCAGACCTGACAGCCAGTCAGCCCCAAAGTGGTCAGATATATTCTCATGATGTTTATACATGCATCAAGAATGAGTGCTATTCATAGAATGAGTCATAAAGGGGATTATTAAATATTGTGTATGTGCATTTATAATGCAATTTGCTTGAGATTTTTGTTTCAATTGTTTAAGCAATCCTACCTGTCAAGCTTTTTGTAGATTTTACGACTCAAAATATGGCTGTATTTTAAATGGTGTAACAATTGACAAAAAGCATTTGAGATTATAAGTAAATTAGATTTTATAACAACTTTTCCAGCTTTATAATAACACCCCACTTTGTGTTATCCTTACTTTTGCCAATATACTGTGTCACTGCTTTGAACCTTTGGTCATTTGAAAATACATTGCTATCTTTTTAGAAAATAATGTTAAAATACAATACCAAGCATTCTCTAGTTCTTAACACAGGGTGTGGTATAATATGTCAAAATGAAAACCATTTAGCTCTTACAGGGAATCAGAAAAATACCAAGGAGCTGCATGCAAAGACTCTTGGAAAGGATGCATTGGGATTTTAGTGTGCTCTAGTGGCTCTCTTGTTGACGTCTTCCCAATGGAGTTTTTTAAAATGTCTTTGCTGCTGAATTTAATTAGATGACAATTGGACACTCACAAAATCATCCAGATCTTTGTCCTCTTTTAAGCTTCAAAGAACCCAGCTCAAGAACTACAGGATAGGAAGGCACAGCATGGGATAAAAGCATCAGGTTCAACTGGAAGTCTGAAGAAGCAGACAGAGGATAACTGTTGGCACCCTGTTCTCCCTCCCCATGCTGGTGCTGATGCTGGGATTGCATCAAAGTTACTTTACCTAAGAAACTAGAGATGAACTGAGAAGCACTAGGAGAAACATAACAACGTGCTAAAATGGCAGATGTCAATACAAGTTTATTTCCTTTAGGGTACTGCCAAACAGCATGTTCCTCAGAGCCAGAGGAAGTGATTGAGTCATTACAAGGTAGGTTTCCAGAGAGGAAGTGGGGTTTATTTTTCTGAGCACTATAATAAAGTTTCTGTCAGACAGACTGTTGGGATTCTATCCCACTTTCTGAAGCCTTGGTCAATAGCAATTAGTCTGGCCCACCCAATGTTCTGACATCAAGCTCCATTTAAGAAGGCTTCCCACCTTTGACCTCCTCCCTCCTTTCTTTCCTCTCTCCACATTGCCAAACTGCACAGGCTCCTCAACCCTTGACCCTCTCCTTCCCTTTCTTCCTTCCTCTCCCTCCCTCTCCCTCCCTCCTTCCCTCTCTCCCTTTTTCCCTTCCTCCCACTCTCTGATCTATCTACCTATCTATCTCTCCCCCTTCTCCTCATTATAATAAAGCCTGTGTACCTTTCCTGTTTCTCTGAGCTACTCTTTCCTGAGGCCCTGTGGCCCTGTAGGTCTCACTGTTCCACCGTGCCTGCCATCAGCCACAGGTATACATGATATCATAACACAGGCAAGCCCAGGTTCTATGCAGAAACTGTATATTTTTTCCATTCCTAGACCTCTAAGGATATCACTGTGTTTAGCAGACACTTTATTGTCTCTCAAGTAGCTCCGTGTGTGTGTGTGTGTGTGTGTGTGTGTGTGTGTGTGTGTGTGTGTGTGTGTGTGTGTGTGTGTAAGGGGGGCAGTCTTCACATTTACTACATTAGTATTTTGTTTCTGTGACTCTTGCTAATAGCAATCAATAACCAAGGAGAGCCATCTCCAGGCATTCCTATCAGATCTCAAATGTTCTGACCTAGGAGTTCCAAAGCTATTTTGACCCACATCCTCTATCCCAAAGAGGATGTCCACCTTCAAAAGGTGCTGAAGTACTGAAATGTCTTGTTTTCAAGGTCAAAGAGGAAGCTGAGGCAGATTGCTTTTTGTGTAAGAAATTTAGTAAAACCATAGAGAGACAGATAGAATGTCAAGGACTCCGGAGAAAGATCAGCCCACATGATGGCAAGGGTCTGTTCTTATTCAAATTAATGATGGGGGAAGGGAAGTCAATTGAAAGTTTTCCATTTTGACCCACAGTTGGAAGTTACCACAGTAATCAGTGAGTAGTTAGTTAAAGAACATCAGCAGATGGTAAACTTGGCTCCTGGATGCCCATTACTTGGGGCTCATGGTGTTGAAATCAGAAGATGTTCAAAAGAAGTGGCAGAGGAGAGCAATGCTTCAGGAGAATGATTTAAGTGATCTGGGGGCATGCAGAAGATTTGTGATTCTACCTTAAGCTCTAAGATGAATGTCAGAAATAGCTCTGCCAAAAACTGGAAAGGGTTCAGAAGAAGATTCTTTTAGATTGTGTAGTAATCCCAAAGGGTCAACAACTTGACCTTAGTGTTGTAATACCTGAAGCAAATAACCTAGCAAAAACACTCCACTTCTAAACTTTAGAATCCTGAGGTAATGTTTGTTGTTCCAATTTGCTAAATGTATGGAGGCATGTAAAGGCAGCTATAGAAAATAATGTGCCATTCCAGAACAGAACAGAGCTCATGGCAGCATACATGCATTCAGTAGACATCCAACTCTAAAATATATGACTTTCCCCAGGCAAGAACAGCAAGGGTGTCCAACCAACCATATCAGATGCCACAGCACTCTGCCATGGTAATATACCTTTTCTACTTTGTGCTTAGAAGTCATGCTTCATTGTAAAATGTCAGAAATGGGTGCTAAGGTTGGTAAGAGATGTCTTTAGAAGCCTATTATGCTTTTGATGTGAAACTCTTTCTTAGAGTGGCATATTGAGTAGATTCCTACTGCTGTGATTTAAAAAAAATCATCACTAATGAAAGCAATTGGGGAATAAAGGGTTCATTTGGCTTAAAGGCTACAGTTCATCCTGGAGGAAGTCAAGGTAAGGTGGGAACTCAGAGTAGGACCTGCATGCAGGAGCTGAACCAGAGGATGGCTACTTACTTACTTGTTCAGCCTGCTTTTATCTACATGCTAGGATTACCTTGCTAGGGGTGGCATGCCCGCCAGTGTAGTAGGTTCTCCTACATCAATCATTACCCAAGGAAATGCCCCACAGGCCTGCCTACTGGGAAACATGATAGGTATTTTCTGAGATGAGTCTAGCTTGTGTCAACTTGTGAAAAAAAATCTAATCAGTTAAGTGACAATGAATATTAGAGTAGTTACAATGTTGAGTCATAAAAGAAGTTTGTATGGTAGATTCCTACAGAAATACTTTACAAAGGACAAAGGATGGTGCTTATCTCCACAACTAGCAACATATTTATTAGAAGTCTTTTACTCCAAAAGGAAATAGAAAGGTCTAGAACTTCATTTCTATTACATTTAGGAAGGTATGACTTCAAAAAACAGAAATAACAAGTATAATCCAAATATTTCTTTCCTAGACTAAATGTAACTAAAGGAACCAGAACAGAGACATTTAAAACTCAGACATAAATGAAATTCCATGGAGTTAAATTAAGCACAAAATGGATATTTCCACTAAGGCTATCCTAGCTGAAGCAGCTATTTAAAAATAAACAAAAACAAAATTAATGTGACTTTGGTTTAATTTAGTTTGGATTTATCAAGTCAGCAAAGTTAATTCTATGTCAATAAAAAAAAGAAACTCAAGCTGGGCAAATACTTTTACTCTCTGTCAATGTCTGGAGGAAATAATGAAAAGATATTTAAATGGCACTGGGTGTACTGAGAGTACATTTACTTTTATATAAAAATGTGTCCTTGTGTTTCTTAGACAATAAAAATGATCCAAAAGAAACTATTCTGTAATTTAGCATTTGGATCTCAGTGGGTTACCAATTAAAGAATCCCTCCAAGGTCCAAAGTGAAGACTGCTGTACACATGGTTCTATAAATCAATACTGGGCTCAGCAAAGATGAGGTTGGGGCTGGCCACTTCTCTTTTGAAGATTCAGATAGTGTCTACAGAGTTTTGTGGATAGACTTTTGGTTCCTGGTGGTGTGGTGCAATAGCAGTGGTAAACCGAAGGTTATGTGTTTGACTTCCTGAGTGACATTGCATCATCTCTGGGTTGAAGGTTCTTTTTACTGTGAGCTTATCCTTCCTGGAAAATAACAACCATTCAACAAAATGTTGAAAGAGAGCTGACCTTGTGAATTATGTGGTCTGTATATAGCAAAGCATCACTTCTGCGGTTGGCCCACAGCAGATGGAAAATCAATTAACATCCTTATGCCAAGTGCTTCAAGAAAAAAATGAAAGCTTATATTTGCTTTACAGAATGTTTCAACCCAGTAAAGCTCATCTTGGAGTGTGTGTATGAGGTGGCCTATGCTTCAAAGTCTATCACATCTATCTATAGAGGCCAGGTTTTTATCTTTCTTATATGCAGTGGTAGAATGGCCTTTTCAGCAAACAGCTAAACGGGCTCTTTACTGTGTTTTTTAAAATAGAAAATTGAATAGACATTGGCACAGTCTATTGCCAGGATGACAGCTGAAATAGGAGAGAGAGAGAGACACAGAGAGAGACAGAGAGAGAGACAGAGAGAGAGAGAGAGAGAGAGAGAGAGAGAGAGAGAGAGAGAAAGAGAGAGAATTTTATGTGGGTTTCATGTGTGTGGAGAGACATGTAAGAGAACTCAAACATGGCTGACAATCCAGACATATGTAACCTTGTTAATGGGAGGGAGTTGTCGTTCAAATGAAATCTCCTATTCTTTTGAGTGGTGTTGATTTTTAAAACTGCAGAGATGTCATCATCTGATAATAGGCTCTCAATGCTTAGGGTAATTTCAGTCCAAAGCATAAGATATATTTGCCTCTAATAAGGATCTTATTGTTCTGTCAACATTATTTATTTATTTCTCATTTATTTAGCATCTATGTAGGCATTTAACATATTTAATATCTGGATCAGACCAGGTTTTACCGCTACCACCCAGCGTTTCCACATCACTTTCTGTAATAATAAAGAAATAGATAAATGCAAATGAATATAGCACTTAACTAACAAAAACAGCTCACTGTACTTAATATTTTATCTCATTTTAAATTATAAGCACATATTAAAAACCACCAAGAGGCCAAATGGAAAGACATAACTGTCACAGTCTGCTCAGTTAGGCTTTCATTGACAACAATACTTTACTGTTTTTACCTGCCCATCATTCCTATCCTTGCTACCTCAGTGTTTTGGCACATGGGAAAGAGGGCTGTACAGTAGGAAGGACACTCACATTTCATTTAAAAACTTACATCCATGTGTGTGTGTGTGTGTGTGTGTGTGTGTGTGTGTGTGTGTGTACATATGTGACACAACAATGCACATATGTGGAATTCAGAGGAATCATTTATTTCCTGTCTTGTCCAGGGATAAAACTCAGCTTATCAGGTTGGGGGGGGGCAAAAGCCTTTATCTGCTGAGTCATCTCAACAGCTGGAGAGACTCACATATTAACACCAGTCTCTGGCTGTGTATCCACAGATGTGGTTTACAAGTAACACTGTTATCTCCAGAATGAACAGTCTGATTAAATCTCATGTGCAACCCTTCTGTGTATGCTTCTAGCAGCAATGAACACAATAACTGCCACCAGAGGAACACAGCTACGCCTGTAAAGAGTCTTCTGTGTCAGCCTCCCTGTATTTTCAATAGCACTGAGAGGTAAGTCTCACAGTAACTTTCATCCCCAGGACAGTCTGCTCTGCTTATTAATATTTCCCAAGACTCTAAATACTGCCTGCCAGGAGAACTGCTTAAGTTTGTTTCTCTGATAATAGAGGAAGTTCAGAATTGAGTGACCTTAAGTCATTCATATAGGAAAGGGTTCCTGTTTAAAAACTATAAGCATTGTGTAGCTTTACTGCTTTTTTGTTTCTGTGGTTGTGCTCTAGGTAAGAGAACATTCAGTACTGAGGTACCTTGTAGTGGACTTTCTGTTCAACATCACTCCTATGTCTCCCACATATATGGGTTTGCTCCTCTTGCTTAGACATGGGAACTGAGTTCAAAGAAGTATAGTGACTTGCTCAAAGTAGACTAATTGCAGAGCTGGACTTCCATGCCATGGAGATGTCACACAAAGGAATGACCAGAGTTAACAGGCATTTATTTTTTTATAAAAGGCATTTTAACTCAGTATCCAGCTTTCAGAATTACTTAAATAAAAATATAGTAACTCAGACAATCCAGTGTGCTGCAAATAAATGAGTCTAGTTATGCAAACATCGCCTGGGATGTAGAAAGAAGACTGTTGTGGAATATTATTTTAAGATGTGTTACATTTGTTTATGCTCTGGAATATTTCTTTAGAATATTCTATATTCTATAGAAAGATGTGTTACATTCTCTTATGTTACATTTCATTAAGTTACTGAAGTTGTACTACTTGGCCTGCCTAAAATACCTGAATAGTATAATAATGAAGTAAATGGCCAATAGCTTGTCAGGAAAGGATTGGCAGGGCTAGCAGGAAGAGCGAATAAACGGGAGGAGAATCCTGGGAAGAAGAAGATCAAAAAACAAGAGAAGGAACAAAAAGGGGCCAGCCACCCAGCCACACAGCTAGATATGGAATAAGAAGAAAAGGTATATACAATAGAGAAAGGTGAAAATCTAGAGGCAAAGGGTAGACAGGATAGTTTAATGGAGAGAGGCTGACTAGAAATAAGCCAAGCTAAGGCCAAGCATTTACAAGAAAGATTAAAACTCTATGTATGATTTATTTGTGAGCTGGGTGGTGCCCCCCTCCCCCAAAGAGCAAACAGTAAAGAGTAACAACAACCAACCACAGAAGACCGGGGCTGTTTGTTCTTCAAGTCCAGTCCGGGCCTGATACAGTCAGTATGAGGAGGTGGTCAGGCTGTGAGCTCTGCACTCCCCCAGGTTGGCTGCCTGGGGCTGTTTGGCTCCTGGGTATGTTATTTGCATTTAAAGCATAAAGCATTCAAGTCTATATAATCTCTCTCAAACTGATACCGAACGGAAAAGAGGGCATCTCATAAACAAAAGTTATTTTACAGGAAGTCACTTTACCCAAGGCCTTGGAGGGCCTGGCAGGGGTGAGAGCTCTGGAAGTTGTAGCAGAAGGTTGACAAACATTGAAGTTATTTCCAGTTGCTGACATATTTTATCAGGTTTTCATGAAGAAGATCGCTGTCACAAAGCCACCAGAGTGCACTGCTTTGGGAATAAAGAGGCCCATGTTTCACAGTCATTGTTGCTAGTGGCTAGGTCATGGCCTTTTAGTCTTCATTGGTACATGTAAATGTTGAAGTAGATGAAATGTTCTTTAATGATTTAAAGTTGTTAATGTGTGGATTTACTTTAATATTAGTGGCCTCACAGCTTTCTGATTCCCTTTAATTGTCATTTTGTCATGGGTATGGTAGAAAGAAGGACACTTTTAAAGGGCACTTAGGTCTCTCTCAGACTATTGAAACAATATACCAATGTAGTGTGATTATGTTCTGGTATATTGTAAATATTTGTCCTTCCTACTGGCTTAATAAAATGCTAATCGGCTAGAAGCAGACAGGAAGTATGGGCAGGACTACCAGCCTAAGAAAACTCTGGGAACAGGAATTGCAGGGAAGAGACACTAGCAAAGAGAGACACCAGTAAAGATGCCAGCAGAAGCAGAGGAAAGAAGACAGCCTTGCTTCTCTAAGAAAAGGTACAAAGTCACGTGCTTAATCAGATTAATGGAAATATATTGAGTTAAGATGAAAGAGTTAGCTAGCAATATATCTGAGCCATAGGTCAATCAGTATTAAATTAATATGAGCCTTTGTGTGATTATATGGGGTAAAGTGGCAGCGGGAATGTTGAGTGGATCCATACCTTGGGACTAGGTCGCAAAGTCCAGGCCAGAAACTTCATATTACATACCATCCTAGGAATTTCCCCAAGAAATTCCTGTCCAGGGGAAGGATGTTAGAGCATTTTGACAACTTTTCAGATCATTTTATAGAATGACACTGAACCACAGACAACAATGAGCCAATACTGGCTTGGACCACACTGTGACGTAGACTGCGGAGATGTACACTACCTTGGGTATCTATTTAAACTTTGATCTCACTTCAAGACCCCTGTCATTCTTCCTACTGTGATCACATTGAATACATCTCCTTTTCCTCTTTGAACTATTAATTTGGCTCTTATTAAATTTGTTTATTAAAGACAAATAACTAAACCAGTGGGGATTCTAGTTATTATCTCCATGTCCAGTAACAATGCACTTTACATAGAAAAGTAGAGGGAACCTAAGATGTATTACTGTTGTTTATGATGATTTATAAAAATATTCTTTTCAACTCTGTTCATTCTCCCTTTTCTCTTTCTGGTGGACAATCAACCAAACCCTGAAGTTCTGTCTACCCACAGTCAGTGGTAACTCAAACCTTTAATCCCAGCACAGGGAATATCGGGAGTGATGACCTATGCAATTAATCACAGAAAATTTGAGTTTAAGGGCAGTTTAGTTTGCTGAGGGAGCTCCAGCCTCCCAAGCAGGCAGTGGTGATGTCACACCTTTAATTTTAACCTGGATGTGAAACAACTGGGTGAAGAGGGTATTTAAGGCAGGCGTAGAAAGACAGCGGGCAGTAGAAGCCAGGAAGAGTGAGGCTGAGGAAGCTGGAAGACAGCTGGGTGAGATTTGACTGTGGTGCTTTTTCTCTTTGATATCCCAGCCTTTCCCTGAGCTCTGGCTCCTAATTTCTTTCATTCGCACAACATCGTACCTCTGACCCCAGTAACTCAACCTGGGAGACAGGAATTTTTGATTCTCTTACCTCCTGGGTTTCAATGTCCTTGCCAGTTACCTATTTTTGGAAATGTCTTTTCTGTTGGGGTTTTCTGGAAGTACTGAAGAAAAGCACATATATTAAATGTTACAAATCTAGCTAGAAATTACCTGTGCAATTTGGTTAAAGTAATAAAATGGGAAAGTTTTGGGAAATGATTTGGGCAGCCATGTGCAGGAAAAAAAATGGCGCAGTTTGGGCTAGCAGCCAGAAACAGGGGAGCAAAGAAAGTCCTTTCTTTCTAGAGGAGGGAGGAGTATACATAGTTTACTCATAAAGTCCTATGTGGAGAGAACGACGTAGGCTTTGCTTAATAACCATTATCAGAGCAAGAGAGATTGAAGGAAGTTTCTAGTTTCCCCTGGCTGTGTCTTGTGGGTGGACAACCAACAGCCTATGCTGCTGTCATAGAAAAGCCAGGTAAGGAGAGAAATAAGTCATAAGAAATCCAAGGAAAGAATGGGCTTTTATTTTGATTTTAATACAACCAATGGAGAGATCAACTATTTTCCTACAAGAAAGAAAATTGGCATTCTGAGAACTGTTAGGTAACCAGGGCTCTTTCTATATCTGAGATATAGGTTGCTTAAAACAAATTCATTAGGTGCCCGTGGCCAACTACACAGCATTATTCAAGATTTGTACATTATACAAACCTCTAAGATTTGTAAGCTCTAACATTTTCTAAACCCTCTCCTCTGCCTCCTGTATAGTTTGGTCTGAGGCTTGTACAATAACAGTAAGTTTTTGTATAGAAATACCACGTCGATCTTAAATGTCTGGTATTGTCATTTAACTTTAAAAGGCCCCCTTTTTTCCATGATAATGACTCACATGTTTCAGTGGGAAAGAAGTGCCTTGGATCATGTCGTTCCTATTTCAAGACTTTTTATACTTGGCAGAATCCTGCTTTGTCAGTTGCAGCTGAGCAAACATGAAAAAAAAAACAAAAGATAAGGCAGATCCAGAAAATTGGCATAACGTAATCAGTTATTTTTAAAAAAGGATTTACTTCTGTTTTAGATTATGTGTGTTCATGTATAGCTGTGTGAATATGCTACAGGGGAAGATGCCTTGATGCCCCAAGGGATAAGAGGAATGTGTCAGATCGCCTGGAACTGGGGTCATAGGCAGAAGTGAGCTGCCAGACATGGGTACTCTAACCAAATGCATTCTCTGAGAGAGAAATGCTTACCCTGAATTGCTGGGTCATCTCTCCATCCTCAAGAAATAATTTCTGAAGGAGAATTTCAAAAAACTTTAGACATATAAATAGGGCTTTCGTATTATGAGCCTGAACAACAAGGAATACTATACAGCCAAAGAATTGGCTCTAGTACACAATAGCAAAGGTGTTTGTAATGCCGATGGGCAATAGAGGTAGTTTGCAATGGAGTGCTTGAAAGAAGAGATATTTCACCCGAAAATTTGACTAAGGAAAAATGAATAAATAAAACATAAAAGAGAATATGTTTGGTTTGAGCTGAATATATTATGCACCTAGCAAAGAGACAAAGAAATAGCTGAGTCAGAGTACAAAAGAAGTAGATTAAATACGCTAAAAATTGGTTAATATATTATTACTAGTTTTCTATGAATTTGTAAGAAGTAAGTTTGCTTTTGCTGACATACAGTTGCAGTTGGAGATTATTCAATCCTAGACTGTTTATTTATAAGATAAGAACAAAAAGTCTAAGTGTCTCCTGAGCTTGGAGGAAACAACAGATAATGGACCTTATGAACAAACCAAGCCCTCCTCAAACATGTTTTTGTTGTATAATTAGAAGAATTTCAAAGTAACGGTAAGGGAACAGATCCCTGAGGATTCACCATTTATAAAGTTTTGTGTTGGAAATGTCTTAGTTATGCATTTCTATATAGATGTGATCAGTTTTGATATTAGCTGTTCTTCTTCTTGCTGTGACAAAGATGTCTGAGAAAAATTGCTAAGGATGAAAGTGTTTATTTGGACTCAGAATCCATCATGGTAGAGAAGGAAGACTCCGAAGTCAGCTGTAGCTGTGGCTTCAGGGACATGAAGTACCCGATCACCTATGTCAGCTGGAGAAATCAGTTGGACATGGATTCCAATGCTCTCATTTTTCTTTTTCATTCGTCTCAAGCAACTTTTTCATTTTGTCTCAATCTACCTGATATAGCTCAGATATGCAGGGTGGGGCTCTTTCCTCACTTAAACCAGTCATGACCCCAAAGATTATCCCAGAGACGTGTCTCTTAGTTGATTATAAATCCTGTCACCTAGACAAAGATTAACCATTACACAGGGCAAAACATTTTATAAAATGACTCACATCTTCCTTAATGTTTAAATCAATAGATACAGAAAGAAAAAAATCAAAATTCCAATAGCCATTTGAGACTTTGAATAGTTGTGAGTTGATATGCTGTAGCATGCCCATTTAGTAACTTTTGTATTCCAGGTAGCTAAGATCAGCAATTCTGTAAAAGGCTGAAGATACACCCACAGATCTCTATGTGTAGTTAGCTGGGAAGTCTAACAGCCAGCACTGGAAAACAAGACTTTCTGTGGTTTGAAAATAATGAGAAAGAAAAGATTATGTTAAATCGACACAAGCTATATCAACTCAGAGGAAGAAAACTGAATTGAGAAAATGTTTCCGGAAGACCAAGCTGCAGGTATACAAGCCTCTTTCTTCATAAGTTATTGATGAGGGAGAGCCTGTCCCATTGTGGGAGGTTGAGAATCATTGGTTCTATATGAAAACAGGCTGAGCAATGAGAAAGCCATGGAGAGCAAACCACTCAGAATCTCTCTACCATGGCCTCTATATCAGTTTCTGACTCCCAAGTTCCTGCTCTTGATTGATTTTCTTCCCTAATTGCTCTCAATTATGAGCTATTATGTGAAGGTGTCAATTAAATAAATCACTTTCCCCAAGATGCTTTTGGATATAGTATTTTATCACAGCAATAATAACCCCAACTAAGACATAAAGTATCTCAATCCTTTGACCTTATTTATTCTTGAAAATACACTACATTTCTTCAACTTAGTTACTAGACTAGGTAAACTTGAATTTTATGTAAGAACAGATCCTGAAATCTTTCTTCTGTTGAACATGAATGGAATCTTTAATTCATTAACATTTCTATTTTCAATGGAAAAAATGTCTTGTATATTGACTTTTTTTGAAAATACTACTTTAATTCAAGTAGGAGTATCTTATACTTTCATTTTACCTAAGAATGACTCCTAATGACATAATGCTATACTGATAGATCAATGCCTCACTGAACTCTAATAAGAGAAGCTTCTTTTGGCAGTAGATGGGAATTCGCACAGAGACCCACAAATGGGAAATGGACAGAGTGTTAGATTCTTAGGAGAACTCAGTTCTAAATGGATTGTCTTCACCTAACCTCTGCTCCGAGGCTTGGGATCTATGTGGAAGAGAGTGTGATGTAGGCATAAGACTGTGTCCCAGCATTGATCAGAGGAAGTATACACAAAGTCCCATCCCTAACCATGAAGGTATTTGCAATTTATTCCCACTGGCCAAGGAAAAATCAGTTTTCTTCAGTGGAATATCACTGAGCATGTCAACAAAGCTCAGGAGTAGTTGGCCAACACAACAAACTCCATGCTTTGCTTTACTTTGCTGAGGATGGACTTTTTGCTTCACTTTCACATTTCCGTCCTATGGTTTTATTTTCATTCTTGTCTCTTTTTGAAAGAGAAGGAGGGAGGAGGCAGAACATAAAGATAGGTGGGTAGGGGGAGGGATCTGAGAGAAGCTGAGATAAGGTGAAACATGACCAAAATATATTGTATGAAAAATTTTAAAGAAAAAATACTTCCAAATTTTGCTGCATAGTTTTAGGTCAACTTGACACAAACTAGAGTCATGTAATAGGAGGAAATCCCACTGAGAAAATGGGTACATAAGATAAGGCTAAAGACAGACTAGCATCTAAAGCATTGGAAATTGAGGGGAGAAAGTCCAGTCCATTGTGGGTCAGGACACCCCTGACCTGAGTTCTATTTTTTTTTTTTTTAAAGCAAACTGTATGCTATTGGAGCAAACCAGTCACCTATCATTCCTTCATGACCTCTGCATCAGCTCCTGCCTCCTGGTTCCTACTTTGTTTAAGTGCCTGTCATATTTGTGTTCAATTATGAGCCATTATATGAGACTGTAGTGTAAGTGAAATAAAACACTCCTTTCTCCACTCACCCAGTTTCCTTTATTTTATGGGTTTTCATCACAGCAATATCAACCTTAATTAAGACACAAACTACTCTCACACTGGAAAAAAAAAACAAAAAAAAAAAAGGAGATCCTGGATGGATCAGATGTGAGTGACCTTGTGTATGTAATAATGTGTGTTTCCTCAAATAGGGCCTTCGTTAATCTCTCCTAAACAAGGAGACCTGCTCAGGATGCCCCAGTCAGTGACTCCCACTTGGTAGCAGTCTAGTGTGTGAGGAATGCTTTTCTCAGGACTTCTTTTCTGCAGCAAGAAGGTCCCAGTTCATTGTGATGAAGCCTCTATTTCTGAACAAAGAATAAGAAAGAGATAGAGAAATGTTACATCTTCTGGTTTTGATATATGCCTGGATCACATGATTGATTTGATTTTATTCTTTACATAGTTTAATGAAATAAAGCTATTCTTGGTTTATAGATTTATTTCAATCAGTGAGAAATTAATTGCTAAGGTTTATACATAATTTTAAAAATATTTCTTAGCTATTTTTACTTCATCTGTTGAGAACTCTCTGTTTACATCTCAAACCTAATTAGCTAATTATTTTTCTTGACTTTTTGATTTTTTTGTATATTCATCCTCTGCTGTATCTCATCTATCTATCATATATCATATATATATATCTATATCTATCTATATCTATCTATCTATCTATCATCTATCTATCTATCTATCTATCTATCTATATATATATATATATATATATCTTTGTCAAAGATCCTCTTGCTTAGTTGTACAGAAGCTTTTTATTTTTATGAGCTCCCAGTTGTCAACTTAATTCCTGGGCAAATGGAGTCCTGTTCAAAAAGGTTTTCTGCCACTTAAATCTTTAAAGGTACTTTTTATGATTTTTTCTAGCAGCTTTAGCATTTCAGGTTTCACACTGAGGTCTTTGGTACACTTGAAACTAATTTTTGCCCAGGGTGAACAATACTGGCTCTATTTTACTGTTTGTCACATGGACACCCAGTTTCTCAGCACTATGTGCTGAAAAAGAGTCTTTCCTCCTATATGTTTTGCCAATATCTAACATCTGTGAACCACACAATGGCAAGATATCCATAAAGGTGCAATACAATAAGTGGCACTCATAGCTGTCCAGTGGGTTTAAGGGCCATTCAATGGGATAGAAAACATGCCTGGTGCTAGAAACCTTGCTAACTTTTCAGGATTGGTGAGGTCATGGATTGCAGAAAAAAAACCTATTAGCATGGCTTTGCTAGTCCAGCACAATTCATCACTAGATTCTAAATCTTACCCTGTTAACACAGACAAGTCGAGATATCACCCCTCATTAAAGAAGTGTCTCTTTACAGAAAGTAAGACCATCACAGAAACCACAACTGGACACAGTGCAGAGATCCCTATATCATGGGGAATCTCAGCCCTAGAGGATGCAGCTATTCCACAGCTCTTGAGTCTATAGTTCAGGGACATCACAGAAGAGGAGGAGAGTATAAGAGCTGGAATACTAGTGGTTCTGCTGTGATATAGTCCCTCATAGAAAAAGCTGCATGAACAGTGGCAATATCAACAGGCACACTAATGTTAAAGAGTAGCAATCTTACAGAGTCATACCGGTGGCCAAGGAACAACAGGCACTGAAGATTGCCGAGAAAGAGAAAATTAGACTATCCCATAAATGAGACCTTAATTGGCTGTCCAATACAGAGTTGTCCTTCCTGAAACTGTACACACACACAAACAACAAAAAAAGGCTCAGCCAGTTGTATTTACAGTTATGTGTATATATATACATATACACACAAAATACAAACACACATATGCAAATATATAACAATAATAGATAGGAAAGAAGAGGCTATTGATTTGAGAGTGTGCTGAAATGAAATTATTTGGAGGAAGAAAAGCAAAGGGGGTAATATAATTGTATTTTAATGATAATAAATTTAAAAGGAAATTGAAGAATGGAAAGCCTCCTTCTTCATCTACAACACCTCTGCAAGGCTTCTTATCTAAGGCTGTGTTCTTAGCAACTTGAGTTTATGGATGGCACCTGTCAGCGGTCCTGATAAAGTGTACTCTGAGAAGGCAAAGCAAACAGTCCAGGAGCCAGGGCTCACAGTTTGATATTAGGAAACATGTGGCCTAAAAGAGTAGGGTTGTGATTGTACCTCTCAGGGACCTGGAACCTTTTCACGGACTAATTATCTCAGCTGTCCTGTCCTAAGGCCCTTAGTTATTGTTCAACCCAGCTGAAGCCAGTGTAAGCAATGATGCTGCCATTTATTTAAGATCATGAAGTCCTGTTTTGGGAGCATAATGGATAAAATATCACTGCAGTTTATACTTAAATAAGTTCATTATGAAATTACTTTTTTATGTGCCATATTTTTTGTCTAATAGTAACAGCAAAAAAATCTACAATTTCTCCTAAGGGTCCTGACTGGTATATGTCTGATAAAGCTTTTTTTCTTTAAGCAAGCATTTAATGTGTATGTGTGTGTGCACATATGTGTGTAGAGTGCATTTTTGTGTTGTTATTGTGGAGGTTGGCAGACTACCTCACGTGTCATCTCCAGGGACTCTAGACACCTCGTTTGTAGCATAGACTCTGATTGGCTTGGGGCACATCAAGTCGGACTAGACTGGCTCACCAACATCCTCTGATATCCCCTTGGCTCTTCTTCTCCAGCGTAAAAATTAGAAGTGCTCAACCACCCTACAATTTTAATATACATACTTTCTGGAGTAGAACTCTGGTAATCAGACTTGTAACAAAATGCTTTTCAATTGAGCTCACCCCCATCCCCATAAAAATATCAAATTCAATATTGAGTGTCTTTGTGTTTCATTTTCTATTAAATGCCATTTGGGAAGTATACATGTTATTTCAGTGAAGGCCACTGTGATGGAGCACTTCTCTGTACGGGGACGTGTGCTGTGAAGAGCTCATTCCTTTTTGGAATCTTGAAACTGAAAGAACTTGACATTGTGCTACAGTTGTTTTTCACCCTTTGGGGTTCACCACCCAGCTCCCAAATAAGTACATGGGGACTTAGTTTTACTCACAAATGCCCAGCCTTGGCTTGGCTTGTTTGTAGCCAGCTTTTGTAACTTAAATCATCCCATTTTTCTTTAACTGTCTTTTTGCCTCTGGGTTTTTAATCTTTCTTTATTCTATAAATCTTTCTTTTCTTTTTACTCTGTGGCTTGATGAGAGGCTAGGTGGCTGCCTCCTGGAATCCTCTTCTTCATCTCCTTTTCTTCCTCCTAGATTTCTTTTCCTATTTAATCTCTCTCTCCTGCCTATCTATTGGCCATTCAGCTTTTTATTAGACAAAGTAGGTATTTTAGACAGGGAAGGTAACACAACCTTGAGGGTTAAACAAATAAAACATAAAATAATGCAACAATTTTTGCATCACTAAGCTAATATTGCACGGCATAAATGAATATAACATCTTAAACTAATGTTCCCATAACACCATAACTCACTGTCTTTGTATTTCAAAGGTTTTTCAGCAACCATTTGATCTTAATTTTCAAGATGAGTGCTAGTGTTTGAGAACTTGATAAATGTACATCGATATTTAGTTGTAAGACCCACATGGCACAATGGTCATATGTAGACATAGGTCATCACAGATAATTGTCTCTCATCCTTGGAGCCACCCTACCTCTCTCATTCACTACTTTGCCCCCAATCCAGCATCTTGAGCTATAATCACCTACAATTTACGTAGTAAATGAAAAAAATGTTTTCATAAAATGGACCCTAAATGTGTCCCAACACTTTTGACTTATAGGTCAGCCTTGCTATTAGCAGAAGCAAAGCGAATAAAGCGTTTCATTAAATGTTTGTTTTCAAACATAACTTAACCATTGAAAAGCAGAAATGGAGATAACAGGACTTTTTATCTGCTAAGGGAGACAGCACAGTTGATCCCCAGGAATCCAAGTGTAAAAATGTATGATGACTCTCTTCCCGCTAAACAAACAGGTAACAATTTTTCAGTATTGTGATTTAAGCAAAAATAATAACTCATGCAAAAATGTATCTACTTTCCTTGCCTAATGCTTATACTTCAAAATCATTTCATGATTTTCACATGTACTTTAATGATTTATTCAAAAAAAGAAGTTCCGCATCTTAGAGGAGAATCTGAAATGGGAGTACTTGGATGAATAAATGAATGAATAAATGGCTTCTGGAAAAAACTGCAACCCATTAAATCTGGCATAAAGTCTCTGCATAAGGGATGCAGCTTCCCTCTCCCATGACAGGAACGGTGGCTGTCTGGCAAAGCACTACTATATTTTACAAATAGTTCTTTGAGCACTGGCTAAGTAATTGATGTGAATTTTAAGTCATTTTGTCATCAATGTCTTCACTTTACCAAGAAATAAACAGATTCAAAGTTTTGTAATTTTCCCAAGTTAGACCATTAGAAAGTCTGAATTTAAGAGGATTTCAACATTTGAATGTGTTTTTTTTTCTTCACAAATAGTTGAATATTAACAAGAAATGATTTGAAATTAAAAAGTTATTCTGTAAAACTGAAACTAAAATGCTGAACACGCACGCATTCTCTTCCACCCGTCCCCACTCTTTCTGGTCTTTGTGATAAGCAGCGCTATTTAATTCAACTTAAGCTAGTCATTGGGGAAAATTAATTTAAGTTTTGTGTATTCAGACTATGTTTTAACGAATAAACTCTGAGCAGAGCAAATGTCTGTGAAGAGGCTCTTTTCTTTCTTTCTTTCTGGTGACAGTGTTGAACAGTACACCCTGGACACTTGTTTTTGCTTACTCTTGTTACTGCCTACATCAGATACTTAATGGTTAGTGTTACACACTGTGAAACCTAGAAACATAGACGCCTGAGACCATCAACAAGAGGCAAACAGGTCCTGTGACACAGACAGCTGGAATGTATATGCCATCATTCTACGGCACAGTCACTAGTACCCTAGTTGAGGTGTCCACCAGCCACAATTTCTTGGGAGTAGCCAGACTAAGTATTAAGATGTGATCAAAGTGACAGTGCTATGACCATTTCTGATACTGCCCTCTTCTTGCTTCTGAAAATGCTTGAGGATTTGGGAAAGCCTTGTGTTTTGCTTATCGGTCCCCAATGTTCTAACCATCCCTGGGAGATTCTTCAAGTTTCTTTATGATGTAAGAGCTGAATGCCATGATTGATTCTGTTTTGCAGTATTAGAACAGAGATTAGCTTGAGATTCAATATTGTTCCAAGAGTTGTCAGGATTACACAGAAAAATAGAACTAACAGATAAGCATACTTATATGCATACTATAGATAGGAAAATATTGTTTTGTTTATGCATCATGTAAAAAATTATAAACTCTGGTTATGGGTCCTGAGAACCCAACAAGCTAGAAATGGAAAACTGGGCAAATAAAAGTGCAGAGTAGACCATCATCCCAGAAGTATATTTGCAGGTATAACCAGAAATAATATTTAACAGAGTTGCAGAGTTCTTCATGATCTCATCAAATTTACACACAATTCAATGTCACAAGGTGTATGACTGCTTTTTAGGGAAAAGACATGCTATGCTTTTGCCTAAACCTATTGGAAAATTTACAGTGGAGGGATTAGTGTCTGTAATATCACCTGTGATCTATTTTGGACGCTGTGTTTGAGGAATGGTACACATCCCAATCCTCTGGAAATTGAAATGTATGTGCATGTGTGTGTGTGTGTGTGTGTGTGTGTGTGTGTGTGTGTGTGTGTGTGTGTGTGTGTGTTCAACTTTATCTCTACTCTAGCTAGGCGGAGTAAAGAAAGATCTCAAGTGGATATGACTTTACTCTCCTGTTGTGAGATTCACACACTACACATAAAGAAGACCATAAAATGGAATAGAATTTGTTGTCTAAGGACAGTGACTCAGTTTGACATTTCCAAAGCTCTTGTCTTTGTAACTCTTCTTTTCCTTTCCAATTCCTGGTTTAGATACATGTAAAATGGGAATGAGACCATCTAAGTTTTTTTTTTTTTTTTTACTGTAATGAGATTATGTGCTTTAATCATTGAAACAGACTTGTATAAAATAACCATAAAATATATGAAAGCATATGCTATTTTAACTTATTCTTAATATGTACCAGTTTATCAGGTCAATGTTTACTGACTTGAAAAAGGAAGTGAATACCACCTTCGATTGATTTTAGACAAATGTAACTTACCCCCACTGCAGCAAAGGATTTTAAATTTCTTATTTAATGAACAATGATGACTGGAATCTTTTACACAATGCAAACATTCTCATGGTCCCCTGTTCACAGAAGGACAGATCTATGAAGTTACCTAGCTTCAAATGTAATTGCTAGAAGTACTTATTTTCCACATATATTTATAAAAATCCATAGTCAGAAGCAGTCCAAGAGGTGAACACACATGAATACATGTCAAGAACTGGATACAGAACAGAAGGATCATTTGCTTCTACCAAATCAGAACAAAATTGAACTGGCAAATTGACAGAGTCAGGTGATTGGCAAAGGGTGGTAAAATTCTCCCTAGGAGTATTTTAAAATATGAGATTTTATTTGTAGGGTAGACACATTTCTAATAATAAAAGCCATGTAGGCATATGACATTCAATAAATATAGTTGATGACCTACTCAAGCCCTGTATGAGCTATTCATATAGATGTTTATATCTTTGATATGAAATATGGTCCCCATATGTCATGATTGCAGTATGAATCAGCCCATTAAGAAAGAAATGCTGCTTGCACTATCTTCCAGAGTATGTTTGTGCCTTGGAGGATGTCTTTGCTATACACAAGTTACACATGTGTAGGTTTACTGGAATACTGTAGGGATATTGTGTTGTTTCATGGTAAATAATTGTCCCACCCACTGGTTTAATAAAAAGCGCTGATGGGCCAAAGGCAGGCAGGAAGTGTGGGTGGGGCTACCAGACTAAAAACTCTGAGAACAGGAAGCAAAGAGCAGAATGCCAGAGAGAGGCCGGAAGAAGCAGAGGACAACTATGCTGCTCTAAGAAAAGGTACCCAGCCACATGGCTGAACAAGAATCATGGGTTAGATGAAGGGTACAGAGTTAGCAAGTTATATGCCTGGGCCTTAGGTCAATCAGCCTCAAATTAATGAAAGTTTCTGTGTGTCTCTGTGGGACTGCGGGTCAGTGCGTCCTAAACCTTGAGGTTAGGACCGAAAGTCCAGGCCAGAAACCTCTTACTACAGAATATATTATAAATTTCAACTGTGAAGACAAAACATACTGATGAAGAGTAATAGTTTGATTTCAAATTATTGTCATTGTTCTGATTCTCTGTTTAAAATTTCTTTCACAATCAAAATAAACTTTAGTTGAATGTTCTCAGTATAATTAATTCAAAATTAAATATTCCCATAAATTGCTAGTGTCTAATCTCTACCAAGTGGTCATGAGAATAATTTTACTCCAAACTTGAAATTGCAACTTATCAAATTTTGTATAAAGCTTAGAAAATATGTCCCACAAATCTAGTATTATAAAGGTTGTAGTAAGTAGGGACTCATAATTACATCAATGTAGTATTTGGTGAATCAGGAGATTTTTTTATTTATTCTTTACTTACTGTTTGCTCTATGCTTTCAAAAACTAATAAAAATCTTCAAGTGAAGTTATTATTTTAACTTTATTACATTCACCAAACCTTTGCCACTATCCATAAACGATCAGATTGAAAGCAAATTGATTTATTAAAAGCAAATATTACTATTAACTGAAGTTATTTCAAATTTTCTGAAGATATATATGTTGAATAAATTCCCAATATGAAATCTTAGAGAATGTTAGAGAAAAGAAGGCCCACCTTAGCTCAGGTGCAGAGTATGGAATGACTGATGGGAATGAGCAAGAGTGAAGTCACTTGCCTGTGATGGGGCAAAATCTTCAAAACAGAAGCATGAAACAATAAAATGAGTGAAGAATGGGAACAGTTGGTTTGTGTGTGTCTCTTTTGGTCTCTGTTGTCTCTAGTATGGTCATGAAAGTACCTGTAGACGTTGTTCAGTGACTGAGGGGATATAGTTGATTCAATATGGTAATTTATAGAGTCCTGTATAGTACTTTATCTCATGAGGATTTCCTGCATTACTTGATATTGTCCAACACGCAGGGTGAGGCCATGTGTTCCATTGATACAACTGTAATTTTATTAGGGCAAAGGCTCACACCTTGCACTTCTCGAGTGGTAGATTGCATATTGCCAGTAGAATTATTTTTCCACACTATCACTGCTTTGTATAATTTATAAAGTGTTATTTTTACAGGACAGTTTGGGTACTTAAATGACCTTATTTCCCAGGGAATGCATTATTTAAATATTGCCATTATCAAAATTACAAAATCATGGAATATTAAAATATAAAGAGCCCTTAGAGTAAACTGTTCTCTGGAGCCACTTAAAAATAATTGATTAATACTTATTCAATGTGATAAAAGCTCTAAAACAGAATAGCTAAGCAATTTTTAATGAAGTAAAAATGGAGGTGTGACTTTAGATCATATCTACTGACTGAGTTGACTGTGGGTGAAGAGTAGCTCTGCATCTACATGGGAGACAAGCTTTATAAGATTGAAGAACACAATTTAAGGAAAGTGTCTATGCATGTTTAAGATTACCTTAATCTTTATCAAAATTAAATCATGAAATTTCTGTTTCTACTCCCCATTCAGCTTCATCCGCACCATTACTGTGATTATTGTCATCACCACCACCATCACTGATATCAATCACATATATTCTTGATTAAATTTTTCATGAAAGAAGTGAGGACTAGTGTACAGAAAGCTTATAGGAAAATGGTCAACATTTAAGGAGAATGTGGAAGGTAAGAATAGGAAAGGTAATCCCAGGAAAGATCTTTATTTATCCCTTGGGCAATTCTAAAGTTTACCAATCAGCCTTGTCCAAATTGACCTCAAAGGCTGTGACTACTCTTGTTGACTATATATAGGCAGCTGGTACATATAGGAAGAAGTCTTCAGGTAGGAGCAAGTCCCAAAGAGTGACTCTGTTAGCTCTAGAGGAATGAGGTACCACCAGTATGAGGCATCTAATAACTTGACCTATTTTATGTAATTATGGAAAGGGTAGGTATATGCTTATAGTTTTCCCATCACATCCAGGGCAGGGATGAGAGGAATTGCCATCCTCAAGGTCACACAGAACCAGGTAGGTGTTTCTCTGTTCAGCACTCTCTGCCTAAAATCTAAGATTTGATAAAGCTCATGTCAACATGAATTTATCCTGTGATCTTAAACTAGTTTCAAGTTCATGCCATTACCATAGCAATGTTGTTGCTATTTCGGATATAGACTCATAGCCTTTAAGTAACTTTTCTTATGAAGGATCTGAAATAAAGTAGCCTATTAGGTATACCAAGTTGTGGTCTTATATTCTGAATTAAGTAATAGAAACTAAGACATTTATTTGTGAGCATACTTTTCTAGCATATCGTTCTTTTGTTGAATCCCATAATCTCAGAATATCAGTGTCTGCCCTTAGTGAAATGCAGTTTGGAGACTGCTATTCTGATAGAAGTAGCCAGTAGAAAGTATTCAATGTCCATTTTGGTTTTGAAAGGTAAGTTGGAAGAGGTGGAGCAGTGGCTCATCGGCTAACAGTGCATATTGCTCTTGCAGAGGAGCTGGATTTGATTCCTAGTACCCACCCTGAATGCTGCACAACTGCCTGTAACAGTTCCACAGCAATCAGATGTCCTCTGCAGGCACCTGTACTAATGTCACACACCACACACAGACTGACAAGCATGCACATGACCAAAAAGTAATGAACCTTTACAAAATATGTCGGAAACAATATAACAAATATAGAGTATTTTCTTAACTATAAATGGCTCACAGACATGACATATTCTTATACAATTACAATAAAAATTGCAACTAGAGGGCTAAGGTTTTAAACTAGCTAAACTTGTATTTTATTGTGAAAATCTGTAATTAAATAACATTTGAGCTTTTACATTTTCAACAGAAAATATTTTTATATATTCTGTGTTGATGTGACATTCACACAATTTTGTGTTGTAACTATCATTTTATATGATTAAATGTTCCTTCAGAAAATAGTAGTAATTTAAAAAAAAAACTCACTGTTCACAGAAATCAAACTATAATGAAGAGTACTATTCAAAGGTAATTTACTATTTTGTTTTCCATAAACTGGCAACTGAATATTTCAGGATTTTGTGTATCATTACAATGATTTTGTTTCTTGGAACTTTCTCAGTCTCTCTATTTTAGCTTCACTTAGCATGTGTTAGCATCCTCTTAACTGCATGTGGCAGAAACACAAATCAAGATTTCTTAAATAAAAAGGAAATTTATTAAGGAAACAGATAATTAAAAAGTCAGCAGTAGGCAGTAGCCTTAGGTGAAGAACTGATGAAACTCTTCTGTCCCTGCCTCTTCCCCTTTCTTGTTTTGACTGTTTTCCAAGATTTAACTTTTCTTCAATAGCAACATGGCAACACAGCTCCAGCCTGAATCATCTACTGTTGAAAACCAGAAAAATTCCTGCCCTTCTTTCAGGAGACCTGTTTTTTTTTTTCTTTTTATTAAACCCCCCAGTCTACTCATTGTGATCGGGTCAAACCTGCACTAAATGCTTGATCTTTCAGCTGAAAGTGGAGTCCACAGCAGCTCTGGTCACTGGATGTCTCCATGGATTAGATCAGGACTATCAATTCTCTGAGCATAATTAGATTTTTTTTTCAAAAATAAATATAAAGAAAGGAATTCTGCAAAAACAAACTCATCAAATATCTACCACTGCTACTTAATCTGTGAAGATTATTTCTCAGAAGGCAGTGTATAACAAATTCAGAGCCTATATCAAGTCATGTGCCACGAGGCATTGGGATATCACTGATAATTAAGCATAAAGAATACAAAAGGCAGAAATTAAGGAAAAAAACTGTCCAACAGCACCATGAAATTTTATGTGAGAGGAAATGTTACCCACAGATATGCTTCTGGGAGTCATAAGAATGCATTTTTGACAGTTTTGAGTACTGAGTTTCAGTGAGCTTCCAGAGGTTCCATCTTTATTAGAGTGAGGCACTTCTCAAGTGCAATGTGAGCTGTTAATTCTGCAAATTGTCTTTCACACTGCAAGAAAGATGTGAAATATCCCTATCAGTTTAGAACATGTAGATGGGTGGCAGCTTGTCAAGGCCGTTTCTGTCAAGTGGCCATAATGTTTAAACATGAGTGCATGATTCTCAATGTTTGCTTTTGTGCTGATTTTGAATAGCATTTGCGATTGTTCCTGGAGTCATGGCAAATGTGTGTGTGTGTGTGTGCACATGCGCATGTGTTTAGGTATATATTGACATACATTAACATTATATGTTTGTACATACATAACATTATGTAATTTTATTAACCTTATTCAAATATAATTTCACAGTCTATTTACAGATGAAGTTAATTAGGCTTTTCCTCATAGCTGAGTTTCAGAATTCATGCATACCACTCACCTAAAGGCTGTAAGAATGATTCTGATTAAGATCAGTAAAACATAATTCTATGACTTATTCTTAGAGTTATTAGTGTAGTGGTTTTTGTTACGCTACATGAACATACGTTTATATTGCTTTCAAATAACACATCTTCTTTCTTACTCCATTATTAAGTAGCGTTTATTTCCTTAAATCCAATGTAGAAATATTTTCTCTCCCTTAGGTGGATATGATCAGTATATCTGTGAGGAAAGTGATGGAGATGGGATGTTATGTACTTGATTTAAGACAAAATTCAGAGAATTAATAAAGACGTTGTGGGAAAGAAGATAAATGTGAAGTCAGCTTTGAAAATACTAAAAGGAAAAATATCATTGCAAATATTTCAGACATACTAGGCAGTAAGTCTACACAATTAGATAAGTTCACATTTTTGCTCTAAATAAACACTGGGTGTCTCATTTACTTTAAAAGAAATGCACATAGAAGAGGGGATAGAGGCCATGCAGTAGTCATGTATCCAGAAGCACAAAATCTGTGAGGATCCAAACCAGAAGTGAGTCCACAGCACCCTGTATGACTATTCCACAGTGATGTCCAGGAACAAGAGCCTTGTCACTAGGACAGTTATTTACCTACCTATGTTTAGGACCTTCCACGAAGGGACTGAAGTTCTGCATGAGCTCTCCAGCCAAGTATCAGTCCCAGACTGAGGATAAGGCATACATTTCACAACTTAGACACTTATCATCACAGGAAGGTTAAACTCAGAAATAAAGCAGAAGTAGGCTTGCCTCTGTGTGCTCCATGAGCCACTGTATGAGCATCACTGCGAAGCTTGTTAGAAAGGTTGCTCTGGGAACCACAATCTCAGCTGTGTAGGAATGTGTTTCTTAACATGCCTCTAGACATTTATTTGCTGATAAAGTGAGCGGATTCCAGCCTAACATAAGAAGGCCAAAATTTCCCCATTCTGAGGCTTAAATAACCTACTCAAAGGACACAGTCAATAAGAAAAAACAACAGATTACAGAATGGTAAAAGATCTCCACCAAACCTTTATCTGATGGAGAACTGATCTCTAAAATGTATAAATAATTCAAGACACTAGACATCAGAATACCAAATAATCCAATTAAAAATGGAGTTCCGATCTAAACAAAGAATTCTTAACTAAAGAATCTCAAATGACCAAAAGACACTTAAAAAAATTGCTCAACATCCTTAGCAACCAGGGAAATTAAAATCAAAGTGACTTTGCAGTGCCATTTTCTACCAGTCAGAATGGCTAAGGTCAAAAACACTGATGACAGCTGTTTTTGCTGGAGGGCATGTGGAGTAAGTGAAACACTCCTCCATTGCTGATGGGAATATAAACTTGTAAAACCACTTTGGAAATTAGTATAGTGGTTTCTCAAAAAACTTGGAATCAATTCACCTCATGATCCAGCAATACCACCTTTGGACATATACCCAAAAGATGCACATTCATACAACAAGGACATTTGTTCAGCTATATTCATAGCAGCATTATTCATAATAACCAGAACCCAGAAACACAAAGAATGCTTAACTGAAGAATGGCTTTAAAAAATGTGGTTAAATTTACACAATGGAGTAGTACTCAGAAGAAAAATTAAAAAAAAAAAAAAAAACCATGACATTTTGAATTTTTTAGGTAAATATATGGAACTAGAAAAATCATCCTGAGTGAGGCAGCCCAGACCCAGAAAGACAACCATGGTATGTTTTTACTCATAAGTGAATATTAGATGTAAGGCAAAGGATAACCAGACTACAATCTACTTTAGAGAAGCTAGGTAATAAGGAGAACACTAAAAGAAATATCCACGAATCCCCTTGGAGAGTGAAAATAGATTAGATCTCCTAAGTAAATTGGGAGCATTGGAGGAGGGGTAAGGAGAGATATAACAGAACATGAAGGAACTGGATGGTTGAGCTGAGGGAGGGACAGGTAGAGAGAGCAAAGAAACAGATATCTTGATAAAGGAAGCCATTTTGGGGACAAGAAAAAAAATCTAGTGCTAGGCAAATTCCCAGAAATCCACATAGATGACCTCCGTTAAGACTCCTATCAATATTAAAGAGGGTGCCTGAACTGCCCTTCCCTTGTAATCAAATTGATGACCATCCTAATTGTCATCATAGAACCTTCATCCAGCACCTGATGGAAGCAGATGCAGAGATTCACAGGTAAGCTCAGGTCTGGGACGAGTTCCTAGTCCAGTCAAAGAGAAGGAGGAGAGATTACATTAATAAAAATCAAATCATGATGAGGAAACCCACAGAGACTGCTGGCCCGGGAACTACTGATAGTTCTCTGACTGGATTGACTGCTAGGAAACTTGATTGGGACATGTAGTCATGGGCTATATAAGAAAGTTAGCTTAGCATAAACTTAAGATATAGTTTGTAGTATGAGGTTTCTGGACTGTCTGGCCTGTGGTTCCATAGTCCCACAGATCTGCAGGCACAAAGTAACACAGAAACACACAAACACTTGTATTAATTTTATGTGGATCAGCTTATGGCTCTGGCATATGGCTAGCTAGCTCTTGCTCTTAAAATAACCCATGATTCTTATCCTGTTCAGCCTTGCAGCTCAGTATCTTTTCTCAGAGCAGCATAGTTGTCCTCTATATCAGCCGCTTCTCTGGTGTCTCTGTAGCATCTTTCTGTGGTGTCTCTGCTATGCTCTTCCTGTTTCCAGAGTTTTCTTAGTCTGGTACTCCTGCCCACACTTCCTCTCTTCCTTCAGTCAATCAGTGTTTATATTAAAATTGTAGGCAGGACAATTATTTTCAATGGAACAGAATACAATCCCACTACATTTCCCCCTCTTTTTTCTTTTTAAAACAAGAACCCCAAATCTAATTTCCTTTGTATATCTTCCCTATTATCTATAACAACTTGTAACCAACACTGTAAACAAAGGTAAATATCTATAATCCATACTTTGGAAACATGGACATTGTTCTCTAGACTCACTCCTGCTAAATGGGAAGGCTGGTAATCTATGGGGACCCTAAGAAAAATTTAGTATTATGAACTAGTCTTTAGTGGAATAGTCACTAGGGCTAGGGCTGGGTCATCTCAGTCAGTCTCCTTGAAGTTGTTTTGAATGCAAAGCTCAGAAGAAACTGCAACAGAGGTGCTCTGAAATGCTGAATCATCTGGACAATCCGTTTCCATTGGATATTGGAGATTTTTCTCAGGGGTCTTCCTCTACCAAACTTTATTTTCTTTAACCAGAAATAAATTCACAGCCTCTCATTTTTTTGTGAAAATAAAAAGGAAACCTCTTCTCCAAAGTAGCATATTTTTTGATTTAAATGTTAAAGTTAACTCATTTACAAAGTATATAGGTTGGATTAATTCAGCAGCATTCATAATCAAATATATTTAGCAGCTTTTATTACTTCATTTTCAGTCAAAAATCTTAAAGACAAGACAATAATATATAGTATCCAGACACTCTTTGTAATTTTCATCTTTACGTGGCTTATTATTTTCACTGTATTTCTTTTTAAGGACTTTATCCTTTTTTCTTTTCTCTCTCAAGTCTACACACACATACATACATACACACACACACACACATGCACATATATACATACATTATATATATATATATATATATATATGAATTTTAACACTCTAAACCATTTAGAAGTTTTTGAATCTATATTTACTGTATATCTCTTATTTCTTATCTTTTACTGTTTCTGACTACACTTTTGCTTGGCTTGGGTGCCTGATTCCACCCAGTTTCTTCTATTTCTTTCTGTTTCTGACCATACCTTTAATCTGCCAAGGTGCTGCTAAGGATTAAATGCTTGTCTAGGATGGCTGGCTGGCTCCACCTAGCTCCTAGTCTAGCTACATAGGATTTATCTTTTTAGCCTAGGTACTGGTAGAATCCACAATTACCACTCTGAGGAACTTTAGGGTTCATATAATCACCAAGTAAAGCACTGCAATCTGTTGTTCATTAACTCCATTTAAGTATTTGGTAGCAAGGCCTCTTAAAAGTCTCACAAGTGTTTTGCCTCTAAGGCTGAATCAGGAAGCTTCTCTTAAAAAAGCCCAGCCTCTGCTTGCTTCCAGAAAACAGAGCTGACCCAAGAAAATGATGTTGCTACTAAAAAGCAATCTTTGACTCTGTTTCCTTTTTGTCTATATAAAATAAACAGAAAGCTTAAATACATTATTTATAGCTTGTTGCTTACATCTAGGCTCCCTTGAGACTTCAGGAACTGGCTGTGTTAAGCTATATTCCAAAAGATATTATAGCAGTTTTGCCTGGGTTCATACTCCCTCTGTGCAGTGATCCCAATATTCAGTATCGTATTGGATGACAGCTGCATGCTGATCATCTGTGTTTTTATATAAGATTAAAAATTACTGGCATATACCACAGTATTTTCTACTCAATTATTATTTTATAGTTTTATAATATTTTATAATTTAGATTTATTTCATTTTTAATTGCATGTATAAGCATGTTTGGGTATGAGTATGTGCAAATGAGTGCAGGTGCCCATGAAGGCTAGAAGGGCTCCAGATCCAGTGGAGCTGGAATTACATGAGTAGTAGTGACCAATTGACATGGTACTGGGATTTAAACACATTTGCTTTGCAAAATCACTATGAACTCTTAGCTGCTTAGCAACCTTACCAGCCTGTGATTCTACATAGAAAGTACAATGGTTTTCTATATCTAGAAACACCTTGGACATTTTTTAAGCTGTTTGATGTGGCTATTCATGTCAGATGATACTAATATATGATGGTAGTTATTTCCTTTAAAAAGTGACACCATCAAGTAAAAGGATAGGGGAATTTCATCACTGGTAACATTTCAGAGTAGAAAAAAGTACAAAATTTTCTAACCATATTAAATATACCATCTACAACATATACAGATTATGAAAACTACTGAGGCTGAGTGGTAATAGACAGCGAATACATCACAGTCCTCACTGTAATTGTTGCTTTCCAACTATTCTAGATCTTTAGAAGATGTCAACAATTAAAAAAAAATCCCTTCAGACAAATTTAGTTCTTGGAGATACTAGTCACCCTGGTTACAAACATTTAGAACTTAAGTGACTGTTGTATGCATTCAGATACACAAGAGCACTTCCACATCACCTAC